>CM055404.1:101760875-101775450 GCA_029228625.1 Pseudolycoriella hygida | reverse complement strand
GTATTATCAGCGATAGCGTCACCTCAAGCGATATCATTAATTTTGGAAGCGGACTTACGGACTGCGTCACACTCTACCTTTAAAAAGGTTTTTGTTGTGATTTACATATATTTTTATTATATTAGATTAAATATTCAAAAGTGAAATATAAGAGTTTTATTGATAATACACAACAGATAAAATACAGATACACAACAAGTACACTACACGATAACACGATATGATACGATAATGATGAAGTTTTGTGTGAAATTACGTCAACATTGAATTGGATTGGAAATTGCCGAAAGGGCAATATTGAAAAACCCGTCCGACGAAAACGCGCAAAAACCTCTCTAAAACCTTAAACAAATCTCAGAATTTAAAAAAAATTGCACTAAGGCCGATCTTAGAATCGACCTAGAGCACTTAGGAGAGGCCCCTGACCCATAGTGCTGTGAACAAAAATGTTCGCATCTATTTTCTCTGCAAAACCGCATAAGAAACCTTATAATTAAAGACATATTCACGAAAAATCACCAAATATCGTATGTGGTGGCGTAGCGTGAGTTGGCCCCACACTCAGCCCGAACCACTCAACAAATTTTCACTAATTTAATTTTCTTGACTTTTTGTATGTCCACATCTTACACCTCAAAGAGCGATTTCAGTTCTAATTTCGCAGAGATTTAGGTAAAAAAGCTCCACGAAACTTCAAAAAACCACGTGTTTGACCACTTTTTCGACCGTAACTTCGAAAGTTTTCGACCGAATTCGCCCAAACTCAAGCCCGTGATCAATTTGGCGACTATCGACTAAGTTTTTGAAAATCTGATAAGATTTACCCGATTTATGTAGAAAAAACACGTTGGACTCTAGTAGAGATTCAGTCTTAGGGCCTTGGTTGAGACAAAAAGCTCGAAATTCAAAAAAGTTTCTTCCATAAAATGTCCGACATGCCCAGGCCTTTCAAACAAAAAAAAAATTATGAAAATCAGAAAAGCCTTACTCGAGTTATGTACAAAAGACCAAAAACCACTTAAACGGCCCTAGCTCATTGGCCCTTGGGCCGACAGTGCCCAGATTTAATCCCAAAAAATATTTTTCAATTACCTTTAAGGGAAAAAAAGTTTTTGAAAATCGGTTGAGTTTTGCTCAAGTTATCGCGGTGACGGACGAACATTTTTTTTATTGCTGATTCGTCATCTTATGGGAACTAGTCAAAACAAATTCATGTTACTAGTTTGATACCATATATTTACATATACAAAATAAATCGTTTTAATTCCAATGATGATTTGATTAATGTGTGTACCACATACGTCCCCCTGTCGAAAAAATTGAGTCATGTCCATCTGGGTTGACGAATTTTGGGTTCACGAATTTTGAATTGATAGTTGATGGTTGATCGAGTTGAATTTGATTGAATTTTGAGGAAATGAGCCAATCGAATTTGCCAAGTTGTACCAATGTAATTTGATGACGAAAATTTTGAATGTCTAATTTTGAGTTACCATGTCAAGTGAAGAAATTTCAAAACATGGTTCGAAAAATAAGCTATTTTCTAAGTTGAAAGTAACTTTTTTTGTTGGCTTAATTGATTTAACAGAAGGTGTTTCTGGAATTTCAAAGCAAGGTTTGAGACGGTCAATGCTGATGACTTTTTCTTTACCTTTGATTTTTAGGGTAAAGAATTTTGCGTCTCGTTTTAAGACTTCATATGGTCCGTCGTAATTGGGTTGAAGTGGTTTTTTGTAACCATCTTTACGGACGAAAACATGAGAGCAGTCTTTGAGATTTTTAAATATAAAAATCTTTTGTTTATGGTGATTGGAGCTTGGAATAGGCTGAATATCATTCATAATTCTTTTTAATTTTTCAACAAAAGTGAATGCGTCTTTTGTTGTATTTGTTTCAGTTTTGTGAAAGAAATGATATGGAAGTTGGATGTTTGTTCCATAGACCATTTCAGAGACTGAAGCATTTAGGTTTGGTAGGATTATTGATCGTAAACCTAGCAATATTATTGGAAGTGAGTTTATCCAATTTGAATTTTTATGACACTTGATAGCGTTTTTTAGTGTACAGTGCCATCTTTCAACGATACCATTTGCTTGTGGGTGGTAACTGGTAGTTCGTTGTTTATTAGTTGCAAGTAATTTATTCAGTTCTTGGAATAGATCTGATTCAAATTGTGGACCTTGGTCCGTAGTAATGATGTTTGGAACACCAAAACGAGAGATCCAATGAAAAAGTAATTTTTTAGATACTGTTTCAGCAGTTGAGTCTTTCATAGGTATGGCTTCAGGCCATCTAGTAAAGCGATCAATTATTGTTAAACAGTATTTATATCCTTCGGATGGAGGAAGGTGTCCAACAATATCTATGTGGATATGATTGAAACGTTCATTTGGAATGTCAATCGGTTGTATTGGGCTAGAATTGTGCCGTGTGATTTTTGATTTTTGACAAGCAATACAAGATTGACAGAATTTCTTGATGTCTTTTGACATTGTTGGCCAAACAAAATCTTTTTTGATAAGTTCTGTTGAAGCTTTGATTCCAGGATGTGATAATTTGTGAACATTATCAAAAATAATTTTTCTGAAACTTGGAGGAATAACTGGTCGAAGTTTTCCTGTTGAAATATCACAATGGATTTTTGAGCCATTGTAGTCTGTTTTAATTATTTTTAGACTGGAATCAAGTTTGTTGAAAAAATTCTTGTCTTGATTTTGTGCTTCAGACAGTCGTCTGTAGTCAATTGAACTTTCAAAAGATAGTGAATATATTTGATTAATAGTTGCAATGCGTGATAATGTATCTGCAACTACATTCTTTTTTCCTGGTACATGACGTATGTCAGTGGAAAATTGTGAAATGTAATTTAATTGTCTGTTTTGACGAGGAGTAGCTTTGTCTTGCTTTTTGTTGAAAGCATGAGTCAATGGTTTGTGGTCGGTAAAGATAGTGAAATCTGTACCTTCCAGTGTTGATCGGAAATGTTTAATTCCTTCATAAATGGCAAGTAATTCTTTATCATAAGTTGAATATTTTGTTTGAGCTTGTGATAATTTTTGTGAAAAGAATGATAGCGGTTGCCAAATATTGTCTTTCCATTGAAGTACGACACCTCCTATAGCAAAATCAGATGCATCAACATGTAAAGAAATTTTAGAATTAGGATCAGGATGAGCAAGTAATGTTGCATCTGCTAATTCTTTTTTACATTTGTCAAATGCATTTAACATTTCAGGAGTCCAATTGATTTGGGTTTTGTCATTTTTGATATTTCCTTTCATGCAGGAAAAGAGTGGAATTTGTGTCTCCGCTGCATGAGGAATGAATCTGCGGAAGAAATTGATCATTCCGAGAAATCGTTTTAATTTGTTAACAGTTTGTGGTAGAGGAAAGTTTAAGATTGTTTGAACTTTCGAATTTAATGGTTTAGTTCCTTGTTCATTTATTTGAAAACCAAGGAATTGGATTTCTTTTTGACCAAAGAGACATTTATCAATATTTATTATTACTCCGTATTCGTTAAGACGGGTAAATAGTGAATGAAGATGAAGTATATGTTGTTCTTCATTTTCTGATGCTATTAAAATGTCATCTTGATATGCAAAGCAAAAATCAACTTCGTTTATGAAGCGTTGGAATGTTTGAGCTGCGTTACATAGACCAAAAGTCATGTTTGGAAATTCAAAAAGACCAAATGGTGTTATAATTGCGGTTTTTTGAATATCTTCTTCAGACATTGGAATTTGATGATAAGCTCGTACTAAATCGACCTTACTGAAGATCGTTTTACCATTCAAAAAATAGTTAAATTCTTGAATGTTTGGTAATGGGTAGCGATCTGGTAAGGTGTTAGCATTTAGTCGACGGTAATCGCCACAAGGACGCCATCCACCTGATGGTTTAGGTGTTAGATGTAATGGTGTTGCCCAAGGACTGTCGGATGAACGACAAATACCAAGGCGTAGCATTTCATCAAATTCTTTTTTAGCTATTTTTAATTTGTCTGGATTTAGTTTTCTTGCTTTAGCAAAGATTGGTTGACAATTGGTTACAATGCGATGTTTTACATTGTGTTTGCGTTTTGCTGAGTGAAATGTAGACATGTCAAGAATGTCCGGAAATTCGTTTAATAATTGATGTTAAACGGATATGTTGGAAATTGATTTGATTGTTAGATCTGGATTACAATCAATTTTTATTCCGTTTATTGATAATGATGTTAAATTATCAATTAGTTTGCTATTTTTGACATCTACCAGTACATCGAATTTTGTTAGTAGATCTAATCCAATGATGGGTTGTTGCACGTCTGCAATGACAAATATCCAACGAATGTTACGTCGGAGGCCTAGGTTTAGTGTGATGGATTTGCTTCCGTAAGTTTTAATTAGCGTACCATTAGCAGCACGTAAAGTAAAATTACAAGAAGTGTGACCTTTTTCTTTTGTTGTAGGTGGAATAACACTTAAGTCAGCACCAGTATCGATAAGGTAGTTCCTTCCGGAATTTTTCTCTTTTACATATAAGCGACTTATAAATTTGTCTGTGTCAAGTTGCGCTGGGCTTGACTCTCTTATTAGTTTTTTGATTTCCTGTTCCTTTTGTTGTTATAAGAACAGGGAGGATCACATTTTTTGGCTTTATCTCTGAATCGTTGGTGATACCAACAATAGTTTGAGTTTGGTTGGGAACGACTATAATGTGTCGAACGGGATGAGGAACGATTTCGTTGAGCAGATCTGTTGCGAGATTTAGATTGATTGATTTCTTTTTGAAGAGAATCAATTTTATCTTCTAGTTTGCAAATCTGTGTTGTGAAATCGCTGGAGCGAGATAAAGTTTGGATTGAATATTGTGATATTTCAACAGGATTTTTAACTATGTCACTGACTGCTGTTAAAGTGTCTGTGTCTAGTTTGCCAACAATTTGGTTGTATTTTGAAATATCAGATCTAATTCCAGCTGTTGAAAATTGAGCTTCAATTTGTAGGAACCAAAGATCAGGGTCAGCTTTCCAGAAAGGTGGAATTTTTATCTGGATGGTGTTAATTCTGCCCGTATTAATATTAGCTGCTAAATTTTGTTGTCCATCGATTTCGTAATCGTCATCGAGGATTGCAGCGTTAGGGTTTTGTGTTGGTGCTGGTGGTGTTGCACCTTCTGCCATTTTATTTAGCAGAGAAGCAAAAATTTGATGTTTGTAAAATTTGCTTGTTAGAAAATTTGTTCTCACAAATATAAATATTTGGAAATTTGAAACAAATTTTGAACGCTAAAATTTGATTTGTTAGTAAAAACAAATTTAAAATTTTTAGCAATTTGCTTTGTAAAGCGAAAGCTTTATGTTTTTTCCGATCTGAAATACGTTCAGAGTCGTGGGTCACCAATTATATGGGAACTAGTCAAAACAAATTCATGTTACTAGTTTGATACCATATATTTGAATGCAAAACATTGAACAAAATGCATTGCTTATATAGTAAAGTCTAAGGTGACTCGATACAAAATAAATCGTTTGTCTAAGGTGACTCGATACAAAATAAATCGTTTTAATTCCAATGATGATTTGATTAATGTGTGTACCACAATCTAAGGACCATGATCGATGCTCCCCCCTACTCCCGGGTCGAAATCGGGGTGGTTACAAACGTCTTGGTAAACGCATAAGACCCCTTTTCGAAGAACTTCGTTCTTCGTACGGGTCTAAAAAGAGCCACACTTTTTTGTCCATGAAAGTATGTGCCCTAGGTCGGTCCTAAGGTCGGCCCTAGGTCGGTCCTAAGGTCGGCCCTAGCCGAAAAGTGGTTTTTTGCTCTGTTGTAGAGAAGATTGAGGGGAAAATTTTTGTCTATGGAAGTAGAGATGAGCGGGTCGACCATTTTTCGAAACTAGAAACCCGAAACCCGAATTGCTTTTTAACCCGACCCGGACCGAGCCCGACCCGATTAAAATATTCGAAACCCGAAATCCAAACTGTTTCAAAACCCGACCCGGACCGAACCCGACCCGATTAAAATTTTCGAAACACGAACTGTTTCAAAACCCGACCCGGACCGAACCAGACACTCAGGAATTTCGAAACTCACAACCCAAATTACTTCGAAACAAAAATTATTTCAAGGTCCGACGTCTGCATTCTTCACGGACCTTAGACTAAAACAAAATTCGTGTAATGTAAGATGGTAAAATTTAGACGAGTTTTGTAAAATATAAAAAGTCAATAAAGGATCGGGACTCGAATAAAATGATACAACAACCCGACCCGGACCGAACCCGACCCGGTAAAATTTTTCGAAACCCGAAACCCATGAACCCGAAAAAAAAATTCGGGTTCGGGTTCGGGTCGGGTTTTTCGAAGTTTCGGGCAACCCGCTCATCTCTATATGGAAGTATGTGTCTGAGGCTTCTCGTAAGGGCCTTAGGTCCGTACTAAGGTCGGCCCTAGGCCAAAAAATGTCTTTTTGCTTTACATAATATTGCTTCGGACTTGTTTTTCAATATTGCCCTATCGGCAATTTTCAATACGATTTAATGTGGACCTAATTTCATACACTTAAGAGTTAAGGCAATATTGACTTAAATACGTTCGAGTCTTTTCGTAACTTCAACTCTGTTTGCCACATCTATTCTGATACGTACAAATTATCGAGAAAAAATGGGACGTGTTGTACCAAAACTTTGTGAATTTGGTCGAAGTTTTCTCATTATCACTAATCATATATATAGGCTGAAAATATCGAATAATATTTGGTAAGCAATGTGATCGAAAGATGGTCTACGAAATATTGTCATGCCCCACTAATTAGTAGGGCATGACAAATGTCACAATATAGAAATACAATACAATATGCTTTGTATTAAGTGGCAAAGTGTCATAACGTTTATATGTACGAAATTGCATCTTATGGTCTTATGGTCTTACAGCCATAGTTTTTCGTACGAAATACCAGTCTAGGTATAATTAGTTTAGCTCTTAAGCTTTATTGAGAGATCGATAATTTGTGGTCTTCATCGTTACACCTCGCTCAGTTGCCACATAACATTAGCGCCTATTAACTGGCCATCTGCTTGCAAATCGAGTAGGGTATGACGGTGCGTGAATCGCCGATGAAAAATAAAACAAACGTCAATTTTGGTCATCACTTTTTGTTCTTTGTTTCCAACGATAATTACTTTTTAAATGGAATCCAAAAATCTATCTGCCGAAGGCAAGGGATATAATTCTCCGAGAGGATAAATAAATTATCCTGCAGAAACGTAAGAGTTTTTATGCACCGAATCAAGAAATCAACAAAACAAATGATACAACACAGTAATGTATGACTTATTTCCCTAGACAGCCGCTGAGGTGTATAATAGTATATAATAATACAGGGGGAATAATTGCGTAATTATAGTCGAGGTGGGGTGAAATTTCAAGGGGCGTTAGCCCCGAGAATTTTTACCCACCGAGACCATAATTGCGCGATTGTTCCCCGTGTATTATACGATAGTTTATCACATTTGAGCCTATAATTACCAATTATGCACAAAACATGACTACATGACAATCAAAAATCAAAACTCATCATTTGTTGCAGAAAATGTCGGGTAGATTGATTTTTCGATTTAGTATGCGGTTGTCAGAGCAATACACGTTTCATTCTCATTCAGTGTTTCAGTGTAGCCTAAGTAATCATCATTAATGAACCGGGTTTTAATAGCGTCATTACAACCCTACTTTTAACAAGAAAGTCGACTATAAGAGGCCGATTATAGCCTCATTGTTAGTGCAATAATTGGCTTGTTATAGGCTCGAATGTGATAAAAGTTGCATTGTTTGGGTACTAGGAACTGCTGGGAAGGGCTCGGAAGGGCTGGATGAGTGGTGAATGGGTGGTTGAGGAGCAGGTGAAACTAGTTATGATCCACGAATACATTACTTGTTTTAATCACTGCAAATGAGCTATCTTCCATGACGATAATGAGCACTCAGACTAGGTGTCGATATTTCTAGTGGAATTTTAACTTAATCGATTTTGTACCTCTATCTCCTCGAAGATGCGTCGGACATTGCTGATATTGATATCATTTGAAAGGTATTAGAAAGGTCTTTCAAACGATACCTTATTCGTTTCTGTCCGGCATTTGGTTCCAGCGATATAGTCAAAAACGTGTTTTCATATAAGACCTCCTACCTCTCGCTAGAGACCTCGTAGCGAGGTCATTTGGCTATCGTTGGAAAGCTATTGATGCCCTCTTTCGATTGACATGAAACATGGATTTATTTTCATTGTGGGCCTCAGGACATTTTTCCAATTTTCGTAAAAAATGTTCAACTTTGATCATGACTGAGACCCCCAAGTTTTAATCACTTCAGAAGTTTTGTTCGTGATTCTGATAGGCCCATGTATAAGCTATTCAACAAAACTTAAATCACAAATATCGTATCACCCAACCGATTTATTCTGTTAGTGCCGATTTTTCCAAGTACAAGTCAAAATGGCCGCCGCGTCGGACGTTTTTGATTTTGCTCCGTGTAAGTTTTGATTATTTTTACTGTTTTCCGTTTGAATAATTTAATTTTTACTAGTTGTTTGTGTGCTAAGTGCCGGATCACTCAAATCTTTACGCGGTTTTTATTGTTTATTTTTCCTTTTCGTGTTTCCAAAGCAACGCGATTCGAATGCAACGTGACAGTTATTTTTCTTCACTTTCTCCATTGCTCATTTTATAGCTTTGGATTGTTTTCTGTGCGATATGCGCGTTCTAATTTGACTTTTGGCGTCTTTGAATTTCAATTACATTTCCATTTTAATTTCCGAATGGCGTCAAAATAACATAACCTCAATGTTGTGATATTTTTCGAATCATCGTTTTGCTAAACAATCTAAACAATACGGTTTACTTTATTTGTCGTTCTCGGCATAATCATCATCGAAACCCTACTCCGCGTGGGAGCATAGGGCGTCCACAAATCGTCGCCATCGTACTCGGTTCCGGGCGAGAAGTTTGACCTCCTTCCATTTTTTGTCAGCTACTCTCGCTTCATCGACGACGGTTCTTCTCCACGTTATCTTTGGTCGGCCACGTTTTCGGGTTCCCTGTGGATTCCATTCTAACGCAGTTCTTGGAATATCATCAACAGGTCGCCTTAATGTATGTCCGATCCAATTCCACTTTCGACGCTTGATTGTGACCTTCATTTTTTTCAACACCGGTTTGTTTCCACAGCTCTTCATTGCTTATCGTTTTTGGCCAGTAAATTCTCAGAATGCGCCTGAGGCATCTGTTGACGAAGACTTGGATTTGGTTTTCGATGGTCGAAGTCATTTTCCAAGTTTCACAACCATACACCAATACTGAGATGCAGTTCGACTTGAATAATCGTATTTTCAGGTTTCTTGTCAGCTGCGTTGAATTCCAAATGTTGTTTAGCGAAATGAAGGCTTGGCGCGCTTTCTGTATGCGGCTTCTTACGTCAATGTCGGCACCTCCATCCTTTGCCAAGATACTTCCTAGATAGCAGAAGCTCTCCGTTTCTTCTATTTTTTCACCAGCGATTGTCAGCATGCAAGGCGTTGTTGTGTTGATGCGCACCAGTTTTGTCTTCGCTACGTTTACCTCAAGTCCAACTTGTCCGGCATACTTGACGAGTCGGCGTAACGATTCTTGCATGTCGCTTGCTTTCTGTGCCATGAGGGCTAAATCATCGGCGAAATCAATATCCTCCAACCGTTCTGTCAGCGTCCACTGAATACCTCTGCCACCAGCATTCACTTTCCGCATCACCCAGTCCAGGACTATGAAGAATAGAAGAGGCGACAACACACATCCTTGTTTGACACCAGATTCAACAATAAATCGCCGACCCAGCTTGCCACGATGTACCACACGACATTTTCCTTGATGGTAAAGTCCTTTAATCAAGTTCAGGAGCTTTACAGGGATGCCGTAACTTGACAAGATTTTCCACATCACTTCTCGGTCCAAACTGTCGAATGCCTGCTTGAAATCGATGAAAAGCAAGTACAGCGGGGTGTTGAATTCCACTGACTGTTCTATGATAATTCGCAAGGTGTTGATGTTGTCCACACATGATCGATGAGGTCTAAAACCAGCTTGCTGCTTGCGAAGAATTGGTTCTAGGACCTTTGATATTCGGTCGTGGATAATGATGCTAATAATCTTGTTTATCGTGTTAAGAAGTGTGATGCCACGCCAATTGCCACAAATTGTAAGATCGCCTTTCTTTGCCACTTTTACAATCAAAGCGTCGATAAACTCATCTGGAACGTTTCCTGATTCCCACACTTCACAGACTATTGGGTGGATTAGCTCGTTTATTAACTCCACATCAGCTTTCAGCATTTCGGCAGCAATGTTGTCAGCACCAGGTGCTTTTCCGTTCTTTAGCTGCTTGATCGCATTCTTGACATCCAGTGAAGTTGGTGATGACGAGTTGAAATTACATGTTCGAATTCGAATTGGTTCGGTCGGACTCTGTGGTGCAGTTACGGGCGGTTTATTGAGAAGTTCCTCAAAATACGTGCTCCACCTTTCACATTGCGCCAAATCCGAAGTTATAAAACTCCCATCAGCAGCCCGTAATGGCTTGTTTGCATCCGCTCGTTTTCCTGATATGCGTCGAGCAAGACGATAAGTTTCACGCATGTTATTACTGTCAGCTGCACGTTGAGCTTGATCAGCTAAATCACTCATCCATTTACGTTTATCTGCTCTTGCACTCCGCTTTATTTGCTTTTCCAACTCGTTGTAATTTTGGCTCGCGCCAGGCATTAATTTCAACTTTTTCCGTTCCTCAATTAGTCTCCATGTGGTATCAGAGATCCATTCCTTCCTCTCATTGTTCCGAAAACCCAGAATTTGCTCTCCCGATTTCTGCATAGCATTTTGTACCGTGCTCCATTTGACCGCAGTGTCTTCTTCATATTGACGACTAGAAGTGACTTCCTCGCGTATGTTCTGTATGAAGCGTCTCGCTATTTGTCCGTCCTTAAGCTTCGATATATCTAACCTTCTTGGCGCAGTGGGCTCTCGTTTTCTATGGGTCGATAGTTTAATGCGAATGAGTCCGGTTAGTAAGTGGTGGTCACTGCAGACATCCGCCCCTTTTCGACTTCGGACATCTAGGAGAGAACTTTTCCACTTCCCACTGATTGCGATGTGGTCAATTTGATTTTTGGTACGACGATCGGGTGAGATCCATGTAGCTTTGTGAATGTCTCGGTGACAAAATAATGTTCCGCCTATGACCAAGTCAAAGTTTCCACACAATTCTGCGAATCGCTCACCATTATCATTCATTGTTCCTAAACCATGGGTTCCCATCACGTTTTCCCAGTTTACATTCAAACTCCCCACTTGTGCATTCAAATCACCCAATAATACCAACATATCGGATTTCTTCACATTGTTCAAAGTTTGAGCCAGTTGTTCGTAAAAAGCATCCTTCACGTCGTCAGGAGCTTGCTCAGTTGGTGCATATACTTGAACAAATGTTAGATGCCTCACTTTGGTTGCCAGTCGCAGTGAGATGATCCTATCCGATATCGGGTTCCAATCGGTTAGACATAGTTTTGCGTTCTTACTAAGAAGAAAACCGACGCCGCTGCTATGATCTTCTGTTTCAGGTTTGCCGGAATAAAAGAGAGTTTCTCCAGTAGACAGTCTACGTTCCCCGCTCCCTTTTAGCCTGATTTCGCTTAATCCAAGAATTTCAAATTGATAACGCCTGAATTCTCGAGCGGTCTGCGCTAACTTTGTTGGTTTCATCATCGTTCGAACATTCCAGGTTCCAAATCGTGTCCGTTTTCGTGTGCCAAATGTCGTCAACGTTTGTTCCGGTCCAGTTTTATTCTTTGTAGACGTTTCGTTTGTTGTTTAAGTTTCAGTAGAGTGAGAAACAACCACACAGCTACCTAGTTCGGTGATTTTCTAGATCTTATGATCCTCTCCAATTAGCCGTGACCTAGCTTCCCCCGACGGGCTGGTTACCATCAACTTCGGCTAGGTTGCTCACGTTTCCAGGGATCACGAACGCGGACGTTGGAGTAGGACTTGAGAAGCAGAGGCTATGTGTTGTTAACAGGAAGCAACAACATGTATTGCGCATGCATTCCCCTTTGATTCCCCTCTCGGCATAATGCTTCGGGTAAAATGTTTATGATCATAATTTCGGTTGATGATTTCGCTATATGCATAGCAATTCGGTTTGGTAAAAATATAAACAAACTAACACATTGCATTCCGAACAGCCGTTCTTGGTGCCCATTAAAACTTGTACTTCCGGTGCGGTTCGGCTTACCAGGCCGTCCCACTGTATTCATTCTCGGTAAAAACAATTTCACACAGCCTCGGACGAGTGTTGGTCACGGGGTACGACCAACGCGGGACATGACAGGTACCCCATCGTTGACGATCAGGCAATGCAAAATGGTTGATGGTTTGTTTATTGGAAGTCTAAAGTTAATGGGGGTTTTCGGGATCGCAGGGAGGAATTGGTGGATCTGGCTAAGGACTACGGTATAGACATATTGGCGCTGAGTGACGTTAGGAGGAAAGGACAGACTGAAGAATACGTGGGCGCCTATAAGGTGTTTTTGTCCGGGGTTCAGTCTGGTAGGGCAAATTGGGGGGTTGGAATCGCAATCAGGAAGAAATTGATCAAATTTGTCCTAAATGTTCGTTTCGTAAATGAAAGGCTGATGTGGGTCTCTGTAAAGTTAGCGGGGGGAATTTATCGCTTGGTTAGCGTATATAGCCCTTGCAATGGCAGTGATGCTACTGACTTGGACACCTTTTACGAACAATTGGGGGCCGTGGTTAGCAAGAAGGGAAATGAATCCTTGATTTTGCTGGGGGATTTTAATGCAAGAATAGGAAACTTTAAAAACAACTCAGGTTATGGGACTGTAGTGGGTAGATTTGGGGAAGGAACTCTGAATTCAAATGGTAAACGGTTGTTAGATTTTTGTGATTTCAATGGGTTAGCAATAACCAACTCTTTCTATAGGCACAAGTGGATCCATCGGTATACGTACGTCAATGAGGGTTTGGGCCACAAATCCATTATTGATTACATGGTTATAGAGCAGGACAGGAGACAGGTAGTCAGGGACACACGTGTTTTCAGGGGTTTCACTTTCGGTTCTGACCACTACTTTTTAGGTACCCATCTGTCGGTTGGTAAACTCTGTCAGACTAAAAGGAAGAAGGTGGTAAGTCGCAAATTTCGTATGGGCAAATTTAGGGAAGAGGCAGTTAGGTCTCGTTTTATGGCAAGATTCGCCGAAGGATTTGAGGGGCTTCCAGCTGACTGCGGGGACATTGAGGCTGAGTGGGCGAATTTTAAGAAATTTGTCTTGGATCTGGCTGAGGAATGTCTGGGCAGTGTCGCTAGCGGGGGTCGAAACAAAAAGACGGGTGGGTGGAACGCCGGTATCAGGGGGGCTGTATTGGAGAAAAGGAAACTATACTTGATTTGGTTACAGGACAGGACGGTGGCGAAGTGGGAGGCTTATAAGGCTTGTAGGCAACTGGTTAAGGATCTAGTCAGGGAAGCGAAGGACCGGGAGGGGAAAAAGTTTGGGGAGGATTTGGAAAGGGCAGGTCAAGGCAGGGGTAAGAAATTTTGGTCGATGATTAAGTACATTAGGCGCGGTGGCGTGAAAGAGGGATGTAGTAGTATTTTAGATAAAGACGGCGAGTTAATTACAGATAGGGGTGAAATCTTGAAGACTTGGTGGCATTACTTTAAGGATTTATTTGCATCTGTCAATCAGGTAGAAGAAAATGGGAGGGAGGCAGGTCCTAGCTCGGAGGTGGAGGAGGAAATTACACTGGATGAGGTGTCCCGAAAGGTCGGCAGATTAAGGGAAGGAAAATCCGCAGGGGTGCATGAAATTAGGACGGAATTTATTAAGTATAGCGGATCAGGTGGGATCCAATGGCTTTGTAGGATTTTCAATTTGGCCATGAGGTCTTCAACAGTACCTGCTGACTGGAGCTTCGGTGTTATTGCTCCAATTTATAAGAAGGGCAACCGTACGGTTTGCAGTAACTACAGGGGGATATCGCTCTTGAGCGTGGTAGGTAAGGTGTACACGGGTGTACTTGTTGACCGGGTTAGGAACATAGTGGAAGGTGTACTGGATGAGATTCAGGGTGGTTTCAGGCCTCTGAGGGGATGTCAGGATCAGATTTTCTGCCTCAGACAGACTATCGAAAATCTTTATGAAAAGAACAGGGACTTATACTTATGCTTCATCGACTTGGAGAAGGCATTCGACCGGGTACCAAGGCAGAAGCTATTCGGGATTCTTAGCGAGTACGGTGTCAATGGGGGTTTACTGCGTGCCATTAAGAGTATTTACTCAGAAAGCAGGGCCGCGGTGAGAATAGATGGCGGAATTAGCGAGTCTTTCGAGGTTAAAGAGGGCGTTCGTCAGGGTTGTTGTCTTTCCCCGCTTCTGTTCATAATTTTCATGGACAAAATCATCAAGCAGGCAAACTTGCAGGGAAATGTCGAGGTGGGTGAGGTAATAATGAAACTCCTGGCCTACGCGGATGACTT
>CM055404.1:101731115-101760375 GCA_029228625.1 Pseudolycoriella hygida | reverse complement strand
CGGTTGTGTTCATTGTTTCGAAATTTTTAGACCCGTACGAAGTACGTAGGTCTGATGCGTTTACTACCACGTTTGTTACATTGCGAATTCGAACCCGGGAGTAAGGGGGAAACTTTTTTTGTTGCCTCCAGATGACAAATCAGCGAAAAAAACAATGTCCGTCTGTCGGTCTGTCTGTCGGTCTGCCTGTCGGTCTGTCCGTCAACACGATAACATGAGTAAATCTTGACCGATTTTCAAAAACTTTTTTTTTCCTGAAAGGTAGTCAAAAAATATTTTATGGGATTAAATCTGGGCACTGTCGGCCCAAGGACCGCAGCGCTAGGGCCGTTTAAGTGGTTTTTGGTCTTTTGCACATAACTAGAGTAAATCTTTTCTGATTTTCACAATTTTTTTTGTTTGAAAGATCTGGGCATGGCCGACAATTTATGGAAGAAACCTTTTTTTAATTTGAGTCCTTGGACTTAGCTAGGGCACTAAAAACGACTCTCTGCTGTGTTTTTTGTACATAACTCGAGTAAATCTCTTCCGATTTTCAAAAACTTTTTTTGTTTGAAAGATCTCGGCACGGCCGACAATTTATGGAAGAATTCTGTGATTGGGTGTACTGAAGAAATTACTCACCTAGAACGCTGTCATCACAAAAATGTCACTATTTTTCGAAATTTCGATTTCTAATATATTTTCTATTCAATTTTATAGTCAGGAGTGAAAATTTCGGAAAATAGTAGTATTTTTGTGATAACATGGTTGTAGGGGATTCTGCGGCAGAGTAGCAAGACATGTACTTACTCAAAGACTCGTTGTGGGGGGTCATTTGAAAGAGAAAGACGTAACGTTTTCGAAAAAAATACTTTTAGAACTTTTAAGTGAAGCACGTAGACCACCGAAATCAAAAAGTTTTCATCTCATTTCTCATTTTCACTTTTCGCCTATTATGACCTACTCCAGATCACTTTGCATCGTTTTAGATACTAGGGACCATTGCCCAAACAACCATACTTATTAGTCTTGGAACCGGCACTGGAGTTTTTTATAAATCGCTTTTGAAAAATTTCATTATTTCGACTTTAAACTGTTCCACGTTCAGACACTTTCACCTTCCAAGCAAACAGGCATCCAAACTTTTTGTATTAATGAGGTTTAATTCAGATCAAAGCAATTCATCTTTGCGAAAATATTACATACAATTGTTTTTAGCCACCCCTTGGTAGACCATTTTTGTTATAGCTATACAGCTCTTACATGGTCGCTAACAGAAAAATGTTGTTCTACGAATTTCTCGGATTGGTCCAAGGAATCAATGGGCCAATAATCACAATAGTCGGTGAGGTATTGTATATGAGTTTCATACAAACTGTTCGAAGAATTCGCAGATTGACTCTTAAATAAATATTTCCAAATTTTTGTGCTTCTGTCATACCATTACCTGATCTTTTGAGCTGCGATTGGATGTATTGAAGAAACTACTACGTAATTTCTCAAAAATTAACCACATTGTTCAATGAGTCGATTTACCTAGTGCAAATATGAATGAGTTATTGAGGGAAAAAATATTGAGAAAGAAGACACGATGAAATGTAATTTTTGAAATCCAGAAAATCAGTCAAGGGACCTGACCCACCCAAAAGGTGGGACCTAGTTCGTCTCAAAGTTGTGTTGTTTCTGATGAAAAGTGATCGCTTTTGTTTTTGAATAACGTTTTCAATTAAAGACGCTCCATAACCATTGACCCTAGCGATGCAGAAAATGTTTTCCGTTTCTTGTTTTCGGTCGGTTTCCGACATTGGTACATTCAGCATTCTTTCATTCAGCCATTTTTTGTTGGAAACAATTATATGAATCCGACGTAATGAAACGATCGGTGCAAGTTTCCTTCCGGTATATTTTAAAATGCAATTTCTTGTCATCTCTCATCATCACCAATAAATCCAAAAAAGCAATTGATCTGTCTTTTTCTTTTTCTATGGTGAATTTTATTTGGTTTGGGTACAAAGCATTCAACTGGCTTAGGATAGATTCAGCTTTATTTTTCTTCACGATCGCGAAAATATCATCTATGTACCTTAGCCACACTCTGGGAAACCAATTTTCTTTCGAGAATTTCTTTTCGAGATGACCTAGAAAAATGTCTGATGCTATGAATGGAGCTAGCAAATTTCCCATCGCAAGACCTTCTGTTTGAACATAAAACCTTTTTTCAAATTGAAAGAAGCAATTTCTAGTGTTCAATTTGAGGAGTTCCATGTACATTTCTTTCAATTCCTCATCTACATTATTTTCAGTCAACCATTGTTCCAATAACATTTCTGCTTCTTTCACCGGGATACTAGGATACAAAGATACAACGTCAAAAGATATCATTATTTCATCTTCTGCGATTTCAACATCAGACAATTTTTTAGCAAATTCAACGGCATTCTTCACTGACAAACTAAATGGAGCTGGAATTTTTTTAAACTGCTTCAACAACCACTTAGCTATTTTTTTGTTGGGCGCGTTTGTATTTGATGAAATCGGTCGGACTTTTGGAGAAACATCTGATTCGGGCTTGTGTCCTTTGTACAGGACGTACAACTTGGGGATGCTCGGATTATGTACAAGCAGTTCGTATTTTACTTTCTTACTGAGCAAACTTTTGTACTTGTTTAACATGTTCGATGTGATTCTTTTCCAGCCTTCTAAAGGACAGTGAATTTCAACATACGGGCCTTCTGCTATAAGTCTGTTCGCACGTTCTGAATAATCACTTTGATCCATTATGTTCAATGAATTACCTTTGTCAGCTTTCGAATATACGCAACCTTTCTTCGACAACGCCTTCAAGCAGGCCCGTATCTAGGGGGGGGGAGGGGGGCAGGGGGGGGGGGCTTAGCCCCCCCTGGTGAAACTGAAATGTTGCGAATTTTGCAAAAAAATATAAATCTTGACGTCATGATCGTTTTCAATACTTGAAATTTTCGCCTGCGCTGTGGCGCAATCATTCTTTTCTTTTCCAATCTCATTTCAATGTTTCCATTTCGTTAATGAAATAGATTTTCGATTCTTCATTGCAAGAAAACTGTATACTTTCATAGAAAACCGAAATGTGCAATTCAATTTTGAAAAATTTTCACCACCCACTCAAACTAAACTTTTTATTTTTCTCGCATAAGAATAGTACTCAAAAAATTTTATTCCCTGCAGCGTTATAACAGAAGCTGTATGCTACCTGCTAACAAAACCTGCGGCAAAAATTTAGCAAATTTTCTTATAAATAGTGTGACCGATTTCAGGAAAATATGGGAAGTGAAGGACAAATTTTATTGACCCTTGATCCCTATTGACTATTGATCCCTTGCTGTATATATTTTAGGCGGAGGGGAACTTCGCACATTTAACTCACATTTTGTGAGCTAAACGAACCAAGAAGAAGATAATTTCATGTGAAAATAAGTAAAGAGATTATTTTGGAAAAATGGAAAGGCCATCAATAATACTAAATTTTTCAAAACTTTGTGAAAAAATTTTTTCGCTCGCGATTTCTGACGTCGGTTCTGTCTCAAAGACGAAGCAGAGTCGTGTGTGCGTCCTAAAAAGCTGGAAATAAACAAAAGTTCTGTGTGTTAGGCACGGCAAATTATTTAGGGGGGTGGGGGGGAGGCGCTGGTGAAACACAAAATACCTTCTATCGGCGACCCTGTTTTTTCATGTTGCACTTTAAACTTTTTAACGACTTTGTGCTTTACTATATCTCGCACTTTTTCATCGAAAAATTCAAACTTCAAAATGTCACTCAGAGTTTTTTCTTTAGTTATTTTCAAATGAATATTGAGCAATTGGGTTTCGATGTTATTTAACGCTCTGTATTATTGTTTTATTTCCCAATTGAGCCACATTATGTTTGCACTTTTTATCGTCTTTTCTGACGCTTTAGTCATAACGGCAGTCTTTACTTTAATAAAATTCGGAGTAACTTTTAACTTTCTACATCGTTTCAAAAACCAAATATCTGCTTTTACAAACTGCACTTTGGTCTTGAAAAGAGTGTATCTGTTTAGCTCTGCTTGCTTGGTAGCCATGCATTATTCTTTGTGATAGCTTTGTTGTCCTTCCTGTCTTCTCTTGTTGGGAATTGCGTTTTGAAGGCATTGTCGAACTCATGAGGCATCTCGAAACTTGGAGATTCTCTGATCATTGTTTTCCACAGTCTAGCGTCACTGACATTTCTTTTAATTAGGAGTGACAAATATTGTAGTTTGAGGCATGTACGAGTAGCTCTAGCTACCGCTTCCTCGTCCATTTGGAATTGGTTCAACATTTAGAAGAATTTCTAGTGCTGCTTTGGGAGTGGATTTCACGGCGCCAGTTATACCTATTAACGCTTGGGTTCTTGCAAGTTGTTTATGGGTGGTTTCAATGTGACAGCGCGGCCACCAGATGAATGCTGGATATGAAATCATTGGTCTGACTATAGCTCTGTATCAACCGCTACCACCCTATTTCGTTTCCATTCAACGTAGTGTACTTATGTACCTAGAACGGCAATCGGTCAAAATGACGAAGGAAAAATAACTAACAACAAAAACAACAGATTTCCCAATTAATTTCGCGAAGCTTTAGTGGAAATCAGAGAATTCACAAACAGTGATATAAGACAACGTAATAAAGAAGATGGAATAGCACGCATTTGACAAAAGATGACGTTAGGTTATAAAAAAGCTCAAGTGATGGCGTCAAAGTCTGGTGTTGCACAACCTCCATCACAACTTCTTCCACCGAGACAGATAACCAATTTGTGGAAAATGAAAAAAAAGGATCCGCCCTGTTCGCCAATCAAAGATAATTTTGGAGCGCCCAAAGACCACGAAAAGAATTCTGACATTCTGGTCATAGATGATACAACATTAAGGAAGAAGGGAACGTTTCAATTGAACGCTGATTCAGATGAGGAGGATTTAAAAGAATATAACACACACAGCCTCTGGTACGTTAGACCTAACTGTTTGCGTTGAAGACACGAGAGGAAAAATCGGATAAATTAAAGTTACGAGTTGCAAAATCGGCAACTTCACTGTCAGGTGATAGAAGGCTAACTGAAAAACTCTAAGCGACGAAACCTTGGAATGCTCTGATTCAGGAAGGTACTGCCGTGTTAGCACAAAACAACGTATCGCATTACTACCGTGTAAAGCCAAACCAACGTACCGCATTAAATCTACGTGCTTTCAAATTCTTCGGTGAGCTCTGGGAGTTGCGGGAATTGTGAAAAGTTAACACAGCGCTGTGTCTGCAATCCGTATAAGGGATCAATGCAGAAATATTACGAATAATAATGTCTACGATGTTTAATAGTATGAAACTGTATTATTCAGTGTCTAATACGCAACTCGTCGTATGTCCTGTAAATTTATGCAAGTCGCTGTAACTGAACCCAACCTCTCACATACATTTCCAAATTTATGTTTCGTGTATTTTACTTGAGACCGTTTAGGATGCGTGTAGGCTCAAAAAAAATTTCGTCGACGGATCAAGTGATCCGTATTTTTTTGCGTTTTTTTTTTCAAATTTACGTACGACCACTTGCCTAACATGTATGTGGCGTTTTCGAGCGCATCTCAGCACATTTACTGTCAAAGTTTTCAGATGTGCATTGACCCATGGCAAATGTACGACGGAAACGACAAATGTGCCACTTGAAAAAAATAAAATTTCACATTTGCGAGGCAATGTGAAAACAAATGTGGAAATGTGAAAACACATGTCCACATTTCTCGATTCAGAACGAATTTTTCGATGAAAAAAGCAGACTGGCACAACAAATGTGGCAAATGTGCAAGAAATACAGCTCAGTACTTAAAAGAATATATAAAAGCGTACGTAAATTTGAAAAAAAACACAAAAAATACGGATCACTTAATACGTCGACGAAATTCTTTTTGAGCCTAAACGGCCGTACGTAAAATTCACGAAACATAAATTTGGAAATGTATGTGAAAGGTTGGAATCGGCGTAGTGCTAAAATTTTCAAAATTTCGCAGATTGGTTGTGAAATAATGAGTTCAGACAAACATACCCGCTGAAAATAGAACGTTTCCACACATTTGTATTTTCGAAAAACTTTTTCAAATATAGACGATATTAATGAACTGACAAAGTTCAGTAGTATTTTTCATTGAAAAGTAGCATTTCCCGCAACTCCCTGAGATTCTTTTGAATTTCATTGAAAAAACGGAAAATTTCGTTGGAATACAAAAGAATGTCAAAGTTTTTGAAAGTGTTTCATTAGCGAAGCCACGTTTCGGATTAACACGACAGGAGAAGTCATAAGACGGTTGCAAGATTCCACGTGTCGTCGCAAAGAGTCTAAAGTTTTCTTTTTGTCTCAATGGAAAAATTTTTGATTCACTAAGTAGTTGTTTTATTTCCAGATGAAAATCTAAAGGATTGCGACCGGAAAGGGGCGAATCGGCTCTTCGCCATGAACGACATGCCGCTAGCAAACGATACAAATGATAGTAACCATAAAATTAAATTAGATAAAGTAAAATTTAGCTCTGTCGGGCCGTATGATGATCCACCGACCCCGTTTTTTATCAGCCTATCGTGCCGTCACTTAATCGAATATTTCGTGTCAATGGAACATTTTGCTGAGAGTGATTTCATGTACTGCGTGCACAATTTTCCGGCTGTTGCTTTAACGCTTACGAAAAAGTAAGTGTCGTACTTTTCCTTTTTATCTTTCGTTGCCTTTTTTTGTGGGTCTTTCAAGCATAAAAGCATATTTTTGTCAGGAACTGGAACCTTGCACACGATTTGTTACTGTATTTGGATGGAGATATACAATGGAAAGTTCGTAAAACCATTACGATATTCATTTATGAAATCGCGACGATTGTGTCGTGAATACACACACTAGGATTTGTTGCTGATATTTTTGGGATTTTTCAAAGATTTAGATGAAGTGAAAATTTAAGCTTTGAATTGGCGCTTTCGTGAGGAATTAGGTCGACAATTGTTGAATTTGATTAAAACCTATGACACCGTTTACCGTGTCAAGCATATGATTGTAGTAACCGGGTTCGCAATTTATTTGTTATCAGATAAAGTCAGCGCTGTGCGAATGGTGGCAATGGATGCAGTAAGTTCACTAACTTCGTTTGCCTTATAGACGGCAATATTGTCTATTGTAGATTGCGGAAAAATGTTGCACTGCTACGCGTCAAATTCATAGTAGAATTTTTGGTTGAAGATTTTGCGCGTCACAAACACTGGCGACCAAGACAGATGTTCCTTTACATTTGTAAAGAATTGGTTCGTATGTGTCGAGTCCTTCGAATTCAATTTGATTTTAATTTTTTTCAAACTTTGCACAGATATGCAAACACAATTCTCTACCATTTAAGGTCTTTGAAACTTTTTTCCTTCCCCACATATTGAGATTGGCGAATGATAAAACTCAAAATATACGCTTGGCTGTTGTTAGATTATTGTCATTGTTGTTAATTTACAATTCAAATGTAGTTTCTCTGGCAGACCTAACTGTTGACTTTGGAAGACATTCTCACAATTGAAATTTACTTCTCTTTATTATTTAAGCTTCCTCCTCGAAGATAAATAAATTTTCCCGCAGATGCGTAATAATTATTTTTTAGTTTTGACCTCCCCCTCTGTCCAGAGGAGGGACCGCTGCCAAATAACTAGTGATTATTGGTGGGGGTGGTCACACTCTGAAAAAAATTGTCTTCGAAAATAAAAATTGTCTCCGAAAAAAATTTTCTCCCAAAAAATTTTTTTTCCGAAAAAAATTGTTCTCCAACACCTTAGGCTACTATCGGAACACTTCGTACCACCTTCGGCTACCTTCGGAATACTTTGTGTCACCTTCGCCTACCTTCGGAACACTTTGTGTCGACTTCAGCTCTCTAAGTAGTGTCATTCCGGAGCTAAAATTCGAAAACCGAAAAAGCATAAATGAAAATCCAAGATGGCGCCTCTATGACAGCTGGCAGCCATTTTCTTATGATCCCAAAAAATTCTCTTGATGAAACTCTATAACTTTCTAGAAGAAACAATCTCTCTAAGTGGTGTCATTCCGAAGCTACAATTCGAAAACCGAAAAAGCATAAACAAAAATCCAAGATGGCGCCGTTATAGCAGCTGTCATTCCGAAGCTAAAATTCGAAAACCAAAAAAAACCTAATTTATTGCTTGGGAAGATTCAAGATGGCGCCGGTTTGACTGCTGGCAGCC
Source organism: Pseudolycoriella hygida (assembly GCA_029228625.1). Lineage (NCBI taxonomy): Eukaryota > Metazoa > Arthropoda > Insecta > Diptera > Sciaridae > Pseudolycoriella > Pseudolycoriella hygida. The sequence continues at coordinate 101,752,143 of CM055404.1, read as the reverse complement.
ATTTTCTTAAGATCCCCAAAAATTCTCCTGACCAAATTCTATAACTTTCCCGAAGAAACCATTTCTCTAGCTATAGTCACTCCGAAGCTAAAATTCGAAAACTCCGAGCATTACCTAAAAAACCCTCAAAATTGACCAATTTTCCGCATGCCAAGACTTTTCCAGATCGAAAATTATTAATAGATAGAACATAGATAGATAGATAGATAAAACCGACAGATCAGAAAAAAAGTTTCCATAATGATGAGAAGAATAGAAAAATTAATTCTCCATACAAAAATGTCATTTTCAAACCTCGATATCTCAGCCAATTTTCAACCGATTTTGATAAGTGTAGGCTCGTTGGAAAGCTGCTGCGACGTAGCTGCTGAAAAGGAGGGGAGAAGAGGGAAAAAACCTTAAAGTTCGCCTATATATGGCTCCTTGTCCCAAAGGTTTTTGTATGGAGTTTTTTGGGTTTGTGGACGTTTTTTTTGGGGTGTGGGGACTGCGTCACGCCCTCCGTTACCGCTTAGGGCATGATAAAACATAGATAGATACCGACAGATTAGAAAAAAAGTTTTCATGATGATGAAAATAATAGAAAAATCCAATTCCATACAAAATAGTAGATTTCATGCTTGCTAAGAAAACGAGTCATTACCGTGTTACGAAAAGTTGCACGACGAGCCGTCAGGCGATTCGATGCAATTCGAACCAAGGTAATGAACGAGTTTTCTTAGTAAGCATGAATGCTATTTTGTCATGTTGTCGACGGGTCGTTGAAACCATCAAAACAAACTATCTACATTTTGTAATAAATTTTACATTAAATATTTACGTAAACAAAATCAATTAATGACGATTATCGAAATAAAAATATCGTTTGTTACATAATTGAATAATTTTATTTTCGTGACGTCATTCACACCCACTCACACACTAAGCTAACTAACATGTTCTGCAATGTTTTCATTACCGTCTCCTAAGCAACACAACAATGTGTTATTTTCCAGGCTGAAAACATGTTCAGCAAAATCAACGTACCCGTCTACATGACAAATGTCATTTTCAAAACTCGATATCTTAGCCAATTTTCAACCGATTTTGATGAGTGAGGGCTCGTTTGAAAGCTGCTGCGACGTAGTTTTCTTTAAATAATTTGGAGGGGGAGGGGAGCGAGGGAAAAAAAACTCAAAAGCTCGCCTATATATGGCTCCTTGTCCTAAAGGTTTTTGTATGGAGTTTTTTTGGGTTTGTGGACGATTTTTTGGGGTGTGGGGAATGCGTCACGCCCTCCGCTACCGCTCCGGGCACGATCTTATTTCTCCCAGTAAAGTTACGTGATTTGTTCTGTAGCTAACAGATTTTAATCGAATATTTTAGGGCTAGTACCTCCATCTGCTGGTTAAAACATACGCATTCTTAAATTATTAAACATTTATATTTCTGTAATCGCTTTTCAATTGATACATCATTAATTAATCCGAATAAATTGTATTCTGTTTCTTTTTTATATTCTTTAGCCCTTAAAACACACAGACATAATATAATATTTTATCATTACTTGCATTATATATTAATTAAATATTTTTCTTTTTTTAGTTTCAATTTTCAGCAAATTTGCTTTCGTATTTTCATTTAAATGTATTTTCTATAAATTGATTGTTAATATAAAACATAACATTATCTCACTTTTATAAATTGTAAGATTACTTTCACAGATATACAAAAGAAATGCTTTGTGGCGTTATAATGGCTTTGCAAAAGCTGTCTCTACTTTAGAGTGTTTTTATTTTCATTTTCATTTTATAAATTATTTACATTTTTAATACATTAAAAACCCGCACGCAAAAATCATTAGCATGAGATGTAAAATGCAGGTTTTCCTTGTCGCCACTTCGTTAGATTTAATTTGTACGAACAGTAGACTTTGGTACTAATGATAGTTTTTTATAGTTAGACTAGAAATAGAAAATCTTTCAAATCAAAAGACGAGCAAGTTCAAAACACTAAAATTCAAAGATTGAACTGAAGACTGAACCTTTTGCAACGATGTAAAAACCTTCGCGGTGCAAGTATTACTTGAGATCGCGACCACGAGGGTGTCACTTACTATAAAAATCTACGTCGAATTTACAAAATTTTTTGGAGTTTTTGAATTTCGTCTACATTTTATAGATACCGTTTTTTAATTTTCAGTTTGTTATAGGATTCGACAACATCGACAAATTTGCGTTGCATGGCCGAATCGAGTTACAAATCGATTGTTTCTTCTTCGGCAATAATGAATATTGGATGAATAAGTGACATCCCCGTGATCGCGACTGCTGATGTAACAATAAAAAAATTGCCTTAGCTCAGCCGGAATGACGTCGCGACGACAGTAGGCAAAAGTGCTATCTTTGTGTTCATAAATCTAGTACTAAAAATCTAATAGCTAAAATTACTTTATAGTGACCGAAGATTATAGGAAAATTTTAAATAACATTTGACTTTTTGAAAAGTCAAAGTAGTTACCTAAATCTCTGGAAATCGTCACGGAGCGTGACGATCGAAGCTGGAATATTTCCCAAGTAAGAACAGAAAACCAACTTCAATCATTCGAATAGGCTACTTCGCCGAATCACGTGCACTTGGCAGGGAACAAAAGAAATTGCTAAGTACACGTATGAACAAAAGAAATTTTGACGTAGTGTGCGTGGGCGACATTTACTGTGAAGTTTGTACGTTTTCCTACCTACAACAAATTGTACTAATCCTGTCTGTCCTGCCTAGTTTTGCCAGTTCCAGAGATTTCTTAAGAAGTATTTTTTTTTTATAATTTTTCTGTAAACTTTGTCTAAATTTAAGTGACATTTTTGAACTTATGTAAAAAACATAACCAAAGACCCGAACGTATCAGAGTAGATGTGGCAAACAGAATAGATTTTGCAAAAAGACTTGAACGTATCTAAATATAGAAATGAGCAAACAATCCAATGTTTTGTACTATTTTATAACCTGTAAGAATTTCATTTCAAAGATCCATAGAAATTACGCAAGGTAATGTCAAAGGCCCTACCGAAGTACGTCTGATACCATTGATTTTGATTGCCTAAATGTTCACCCCTGCACCATATCAAAAAGAGGACCAACGTAGGCTCTTCAAGAAATCCTGAAACAATTTTCTCTAAAATGTAATTCTCACCGACGTTGCCTTAAGAAGCAAACTTCAAACTGTCGTAATTATATAGATATGCATTATCACTCCCAGTTCTAGAAGTTGCTTTATCCCGGGATTTGATAATTTTTCCCTAAAACCCTGAAGCATGTTCTCTAAAATTTTATTCTCTACAACTTTGCCTTTGGAAGCAACTTTCTAACTCTGTGTCAGACCACTGACACAATTTCCACAAAAATTTTCTTCCCAGTTTTGTGCGATCATATGCTTTCATTTGACACCAATATGAACAATTTCCGTTCTATACTTGCTGAGATATTTGCGAAAAGTCTCACCGACCCTTGAAAAACCATATTTTTGGTCATTTTTTCGACCATATCTCCGAAACCACTTGACCGATTTTGCTCATCTTCGAATTTGGATCATGGGAATGGGATAGATGTACCTTTAAGGGAAAAAAATCAGGATGATCAGTAGAGCCGTTTGAAAAAAAAAGTGGAGACGGACGGACATTTTTTTTATTGCTGATTCGTCACCTCTAGACGATAATAGATGCATCCCTCCAACTACCACCTCGATCTACCCCAGGTTGCAATAAAATTGTTTGTAGTAAACGTATAGGACCTTCATACTTAGTTCAAAAGCACGCTGGGCGAACGCATGAGAGCTTCATTGAGAATTGTGGAAGGATGGTGCGGGGAGAAAGGCCTCAGAGTTAACCCTATTAAGACGGACCTGGTGCTGTTTACGAGAAGGCGTACAGAAGGTGACTTGGTGGGAAGCGTGAGACTCTTTGGGAAGAAAATTGGTACAGTCGATCAGGTTAAGTACCTGGGCGTGATACTCGACAGTGCGTTGCATTGGATAGCGCATGTAAAAGACATGGCGAAGAAAGCCCTGACTGCCTTTTGGATCTGCAGGAAATCGTTCGGTAGGAATTGGGGTTTGCCATTCAGAGCGATTCTGTGGATATACGAGGCGGTAGTTAGGCCGATGATGAGCCATGGCTGCATTGTGTGGTGTCCTAGGCTCGACATAGAGGTGGCGAGGAAAGAACTGACGCAGATCCAGAGATTGGTATTTTTGTGCGCCACAGGGGCTATGAAAACGACGTCTAATGAAGCAGCACTCCCTGCTAGCGGTGCCACCCGCAGATGTGGTGTTTAAGGTTAAAGCCTTCGCCACGGCCGACAGGTTGGTGCAATGGGGTCTGTGGACTCCTAACTTCAGTTCTGGGCATGGTAGAGCTAGAGAAATTATACCTGACCCAATTTTCGCGATGCCTCGGGACTGGATTAAGCTCAGGTTGGATTTTGCGAGAAACTTTGACGTTCTGTTTCCGAGCAGAAACGAATGACTAGGAAACAAGCCCGACGCCTTGCGCGGGAGCAGAAGGGTAAGGTTCACCGACGGATCGAAGACCGTGGAGGGTGTGGGGGCCATAAACTACGGCGGAAAGGGAAAATCTTTTCACTTGGGAAGGTTTACCAGTGTTCTCCAGGCTTAAACCTTTGCAACCCTCATGGGAGCTCGCGAAGTACTACCGGGATGTGCGGATGGAGAAGATGTCTTCATCTGCTCGGATAGCGAGGCGGTTATCAAGGCGTTAGCGTCGCCCATCACGACATCTAAACTAGTGGCAAGGAATACCTGAACTGGATGGGCTAAGGAATCAGATCACTCTGGTATGGGTGCCCGGGCACTCGGGCATGGAGGGTAATGAAAAGGCCGATGAGCTGGCTAGGCTGGGCTCAGTCGCCAACGAGTACGGAGCCGAACCAATTATCCTGATACCGAAATTGCTGTGCGCGAAAACCGTTAAGGACTGGGTAAGGACCGAAGATACAAAGCGCTGGGAGGCGTATAAAGGAGGAGCTCACACGAAGGAATTTTTCCCTAAGCCAGCTCCGAAGTGGACCAAGGAATTGCTCTGTATGGGCCGGGATCTTATGAGACGGGTGATAGGAGCGATTACCGTGCACTACGGGCTAGGCGAACACCTGAAGAGAATGAAAATCTCAGGTGACTCCGAGTGTTCCTGTGGACTGGATGAGGAAACCGGTTTGCATGTAATATGCTATTGCCCAAAGTTCCATCATCTGAGACGCAGGATACTGGGCAGCTATATTTTGAAACCTTCGGAAGTAGTCCAGCTAGGACCTAGCTCGTTAGAGAGGTTCCTGGTGGGAACGCGAAGGTTCTCATGATTTAAATGATGAAAACGGGAAAGGGATCAAAGGGTCACAAGATCTGTGTTCCGGATCACTTATGTGATCGTCCCGACCTCTGATAAATCTAGTTCGGGTCCAAATAGTTTAGACTGTACTAAGACACAAAGATAGCAGTTACGCGCGTCGTCATTTGAAGCAGATGATAGGATCTTCTAAGGGAATCCATTTACCGGCCTTTTGTAAAAACCGGTAAATGTTATTACAGAATTTTGTCAAAAAATCTACCGGTTAATTACGTTCAGACGACTGAAAAAAGTGCAGATAAACGCTAAACATTGCTGAATTTAGTAGACAAAGTACAAACCTGAGACCTCGTCATGACATTGATATACCGCTAACAGCCGTTAGAAACAAGACTATGCTGTATGTATGTACAGTATATGCTTAGAGACCTTACTAACAGCCTCTTTACGGCCAATTACAAGTTCAGTCTGGACCACCGGCTTAACATGACTTCCAAAGAGCACCTCAGGAATGTTAGGTGTCTGAATGAAACGCGAATTCATCGTATTTGAGTTACGTATTACGAGTCATTCAGTGTGTACCAAGGCTGCCACGATATTGAAAAAATAGCGTCGCTATCGCTATGCGCTATACAAAATAAATAGCGACGGTATCGATATCAATCTAATAGCGCATGGCGCGTTATTTTTTGCGCTAATCGCTATTCTTACTTAATATTGCTAAAAATTCTAAATTTTTGAAAATATCTGACTTAATTTACCTAAAGTTTGCATTCCGCGAAGTTTCTCTTATCTAGGTGCAATACGGAACAAATTAAGTCTTCAGAAGACTCCATTTAACAGCTCGATGCTAGTATGTCCTTTTGTATATGGAGGTGCACGCAAGGTTCTGTACGCTTTATGACCTTGACCTTGATAAGACAAAAAATCACTCTTAAAAAACCAGTAGCTTCTACAGTGAGGACATTATGTTTGAATCAATCAGCAAACTAAAAAAAAATTTGCGCTATTTCGCTATAGCGCGGCAGCCTTGGTTTGTACTCGCTAGAAAAATTTCATGCGCACTTGCCTGACAGTGGAATCAAATCTGGATCGTTTTGGTGGAAGGCTAGTGCGTAACCACTGTGCCGTTCATAATTCTATTATGTCGAAACCTCCCCAACAGTATAAAGCCTTGTCTAAAGTGACCTCGCAGATCTAGCATTTCTGCATTTTATCTGTCGGATACACTCTGGTGTATAGTGGTAGACTCCCACATCAGGAAACTGAACGAGGGAGGAATCTATGCGCAAAGGTACTCGGACGACCTGACGGTCTTAGTCAAAGGGTAGTTTGAAAGTACGCTAGGGGGTCACATAAGAGTTGCGCTGAAGGTAGTGGAGGAATGGTACAAGGACAAGGGTCTAAGTGTCAATTCAACGAAGAGAGAGATTGTGCTATTCAGTAGAAGAAGCACAGGGTCAGACCTGTTGGGGAAGATCAGGCTCTTCGATGTGGACCTAGAACTCACTCCATGGGTTTAATACCTTGGCGTCACACTGGACAGCAAACTTAATTGGATTGGCCATACTGAAGACAAAGCACAACACAAACCACAAGGCATTGACGGCGTTTTGGATCTGCAAGAACTCCTTCGGGAGGAACTGTGGTCTATCGCCTAAGGCTATTCTGAGGTTGTACTAGGCTGTCATTCGACCTATGATGAGTCATGGATCAGTATCAGTAGTATGGTGGGCAAGCATGGACGTCGAAAAGGCGAGAAAAAGACTGAATAAGATACAGCACTGGAGAATTAGCACTCTAGCCACTGCGGCCTTGGAGACTTTGCTAGCGATACTGCCTCTGCACTTGATAATTTAGGCCAGGGCTTTCGCTACTGCGTATAGGCTAGAGAACTCAGGCCTGTGGGATCCGTACTTCTATTTAGAACATGGTAGAATTGGAGACGTAATTTTTGGATCCGATTTTTGACATGCTAATGGATAAAATTACGCCATTAACCGACTTTACTATGCCGTTTCAAACAGTATTTCCGAGCAGGCAAGAATGCTTACAGGAGTGACCAGCTTGTCTGCCTAGACATGCAAAAATGTTATTCACGGATGGATCTGAGGCTGTGGAAGGGGCTGGAGTGTACACTTCGGACACTGCAAAAGGGCAGTTGGTTCTATTTGGGTAAAACTTCCAGCGTCTTCCAGGCAGCGGTTTCCGTAGCCCTCATGGGAGCACGAGAATCACTGCCGATTGGGACGCAGGGAAGGGAGATCTTTATTTGTTCGGACAGTAAAGAGATGATTAAGGCGCTCAGATCGCCCACTTCAACCTCCAGGCTAGTTAAAGAGGGAAAGGATTATCTAAATAATCGGATCACATTGGTTTGGTACCTGAATACTTTGGCGTGGAGGGAAACGAAAGGTCAGATGAACTTGCTAAGGCAGGCTCTACTGCCACGAGCAGCGGCGTTGAACTACGTCTGCCAATACCCCAGGCACGATGCGAGGATGCATTATAGGACTGGGTGCGGTGGACACTGGACACTGAGGGCTAAACCCATACCTGAATAAGCTACGACTATCAGAACCCCTAAAGAGCTCTGGCGAATTAGAGGAGGAAACGGGCATGCACATGATATGTGATTATTCCAAATTCCTCTAAACTAGACGCAGGATTCTTGGAGATTTCGTTGTGAGACCATCTGAGGTTATGAAATTTGGACCTGCCTCTTTGAACAGGTTCTTGAAAGCAACAGGAAGGCACATCTAACGATTTAAATGATGAACGGGAAAAGAAACAAAAGATTCTAGAATCTGTGTTTCAAGACCAACATTAGGTCGTCCCAAACTGATAAATCTGCATCCGTCGGATATGGTTTAATAACTGACAGATTCCATTTTTGACTAACTGAAAAATAGAATCGATTGAGACTTACAAGTGTTCAGGGAGATAGACGGATGGACCTGAGAATGGAAAATGTCAATCCGTTGGGAAGTGGTGATATTTCCAAAATACATTTTCTCTTGTAGATTACAGTTATTATCATTTTAAAATACTCACTTTTTGCTAACAATTTTATTTTTTTTCTGCGATTGCTGGTTGCCCCGTTCTTTGATTTTATCAATTAGCGCTTCGATCTCTTCAACAGTGTAAGTTATTATCAATTTGCACTGTTTCGCCTGTATGCGATCGTTCTTGATGTACTTCAGACAATGCTGCAAACAGTAAATGTTGTCATCGTCAGTTTTGACCCAAGAAATGTACAAATTGGCTCTGCAAATATCACATTCGAAATCTTCGGTTGAAGGCTTCGTTTTACCGCCTTTGATTGGAATCTGTTCGTTACGAGTCACACCCGCTTTCTGTAAATTAATTGTTGGATGAGCATTTGGATAAAGGTATTGAGTGCAAACTTTACCTTAATTTCGTCCCGTTCCGTCACTTCCCGCTCATATACCTCAGTTATCATCGGCAATATCGAAGATATGGTTTCGATGTTTGTCCGGACATCTGAGGCTACCGCAAACAGTAATTGCTCCAGCGAGAACATTGCTGGCTCACAGCTGTCATGAATGTCCTGCAAAAGAATTGCGTTTGAATGACCGAATGATTCAATCGTATCACAACGTACCTGAAAATCTTTCTTCGCTGTATCTAACCAACTGTTGGACGCGAAGTAGACACTCTCTGATATGGTATAGCCTGTACATACGGACGACGAATATGCTCTGGGAAATACAACGACGAATTCTCCGGGCTCCTGTTCTGTGCGACACAACGAAACACCACGATCAGTAAGCATGTGTGGTGGAACCATAGCCGTATCACAAGGTAGCCAAACTGTTTTATTTTGACAGTGTGTCGGAATTAAAGAAGTCAAAGCTTTGCGGAAATTATCGCTTTGTTCATCTGGAACTCCATACCAAATTTTTTGACCTCCTGTATGAAGATATTCGATCCAAGGAAGACCGTGTGGATCACGATACCAACAAACCGCGCTAAAGAGCATGCCAACGTGTAATGTGGGCACTGTGACGCCAGTAACTGGTCCAATTGAACGAAGAATGGAACCGTGGTTGTTGGTTAGCACTTTCAAGTTCCACGGATGCTTAGCGCACGCTGATCCCTTTGCCTTTGGTCCAGGTGTTGGAAATCCGTAGCCCCAACCACTTGAGTCAATCGATGCTGAATGCACGCACACATGACTATCTCGAACGGCAACATGTCGCCAGAATTCCGATTCAATTTCAGCCGATTTCGGTTCTGTATTTTTGAACCACAAAGCCATTGTGTTGCGAGCAATCCTAAAGAATGCACTCAAAGGCATGCTACGACCTTTAACAATGCATTCCATGGAGCCGCTATCATCTTCTTCTTCCGATTCGTCATTTTCCGATTCATCCTCGTTACTTGCGAAGTCGCTTAATGTGCTGCGATCGGCATTTCGTCTCGCTTTTGCTTCTGCTTTTGCCCAATCCGCCTCTACTTCATCAAATAATTTCTGTCGTTCCGCCGGCGACAATGTGTCATATGGTAGCAAATACTTGCAATAAATGTCATCCAATTTGGTAATTCGATCTTGTGCACTCTTTGGTATGCACATCTCTTCAGCTACTCTGGCCCATTTCTTCTTTTCAATCACCTCCTTTAATCCTCCAAGTTCTTGCACTGTGTGGTACAATCGAGGCAAATCCACTTCCATACCACCAATCCATGGCGGCTGAGTTAATGTTATCGACTGCGTGGCCAAATACTTCTTAATTGCACTATATTCCTTTGCACTCGGTCCCCACCGATGCAGCATTTTGTGTACGTACAAATTGTAAGCGGTAAACCTCATATCATCTGAAACTTTGCACTCTGGCTTAAATGACGATGGCGGAATAATTCTGCAAATACCGAAACGTGCGGCAACTGGCGTAATACGTTCAATAAATTCCATAGGATCGGCGAATTCTTTGTCTGTCGGACGAAAAATCGGCGCCTCGACCATACATGCCGGATCGTCGTATCGTGGGAAGGCTGTATTGTTGACTGGCTGAATAATGTCGGTCACCTTGTTTTTGGATTTGTGCGATGTCAACGATTGACTGGAATTTTGACGATTCAAATTCGATGAGACTGACGGAGGATGTGGCAAAGTGGACAGAGACATAGAGGATGTTCCAGGTACATTACTTGATTTAAATCTTGGTTGAACTGTTCCAATGGGCACCGATTTCGAACACCCAGCGTCTTTGCTTGCTATTAAACTTTTTACAATGTCATGAACACTTGCCATTGACTCTGGCATTGGCGTAATATTTGTTCCCATTTCCGCTTTGGTGACCAATTTCGCATGCATTATTACCTTTTGATTCGGTCCCTCCGGACCTTCTGTTCCCAATTTTACCGCCACGCCCTGAATGATTTGATCTGATTTTCCACCGGATGTGTTTACACCTTGAAGTGGAATGTAGAAGGTATGACCTTCTGCATCCGAATCATCCCCAGTGGAAGGTTTCGCTTTCGGTAATGCTGAGATATCCAAATTTATTGGTACTGCGATCATAGCTGACTTACTAGTCTCGTCCGGACTGAGAGTCAATGAAACTTCCTTTTGTTTAGGACCAGCTGGTGATTTATCATCTTTGTTAGTAGATTTCTCATCAACTCGGGAATTATTTGATTCCCTTCGACTATGTCGTCGAAATGGTGTCGACGTTGGTAACGTGTCTTCTTCCTTGTCAAACGAATAAATACTTTTTTCGTTCTCCGGGGAGAATGCTCCAAATGTATTAACCACATGCTTAGATTTCGTTGTGGTTTCTAAAGGTTTTGTATTGTATACAGTAGTTCGGCGCTGATTGTAAATTGGCTTTTTATCAGAAACAGCGGGTACTGGTTTCGGGGGCGATATTATAGCACTACTAGTCGATGGCTTTGATATGGCGCTAGAAGCTATAGGCTTCGGTGAACTTTTAACAGGAGCTTCCAACTTCACGGATGCAATCGGTGAAACAACAGTTGCCGGAGAGGGTGATGGAGACTCTTTCTTAGTGAAAGCTTCATAAATCGACAAGTGGCCTCGATCAGGTTCCGGCTTTTTGCTTAGATAAGCCTCAACACGTTCTTTAATTGAGCGAAGTTCAGTTTTTCCTCCAGATTTTTCCTTCTCTTTCTCCTTTTCTTTCAACTTTACCAATTTTGCCTTCAACGTTGGTCCCTTCGATGTTGACGGAACGGGTCCATCACCAGCTTCTGTATCCGTAAATCGGGAAGGCGATGCAGTTTTCAAATAATTTATTGGTTTTAGTGGCGCATCCATACTCAAATCATCCTCCAGATCAGTGAATCTTAAAAAGAAAGTCTCGAATTAGACGGAAATCACAAAATGAGGCCTAAGTTCTACAGAAAATGGAAATCTAATGTACAATGACCGAGATATAAATAAGAACCTTATAATCCTTAAAGAAATTCTGCTAAAGACCTCCCCTCCACACGAAAACCCTATATCGCCGGCCTTGTACAAGCGCCAGCAATCGATTGGACACCTATTGAACAGCGCACACCTGGCATATGACCCGAGCTCCTACTTCACGTTCATATGCAATCAGTTGCTAACATCACACTATAAAGCAAAGCTTTCCCGCTCGGTCTCGACTTAGACGGAACGAAGCCGCGTATTACCACTACTCTGCGGCCCGCTAAAACTACTCTACCCATCGACCTTAGTCACCCTGTAGCCCAAAGATGCTCGCACATGGAAATAGTGCCTACGAGCCCTATCCAAGGCAAAGACTTCCGGTCCACAAACTGGGCTGGGCATTGCTATGTGGCCCAAAAAATTTTCATTTCACCTTCGTCCTACAAACCGAGCTAAGGGATGACCCGGCGGGTGACATAATTCAAACAAAGTATCAAAGCAACAACATAGCCACTGAGCCGGACGACAACTAGGAAAAAAACCGGTTCAGCCGTGCAACTACCAGCACGAATTCCGAAATTGATACAAATTCGCCCGATTCACCACGTTAAAAACATAGTTCAGAGCAAATTCCACTGATTTACTTCAGAGTATAGTTGACAGTTAAATACTGCTATTGTATGCATGTCCAAGTCCATTGAAAACAATCGACGAGCAACTTATTCATGCAAAGATGTGTTTCGCTGAAATGATTTGATTGTTGTTTCCAAATTACATCAGAGCTTTGAAACATACCATGAAGCGGTAGTTTGACTCCTTAACTTGAGTTACAGGCAAAAAGGAAAGTGAAATGATTACCCGCCTTCACACGTTCACGGCAAACAATAAAACAATTGTTACAATATGTGTGAGAAAAACAAATTGCATTATTTGCCATGCGGTCATTGATGCGGCAATTACACTAAATTAAATATTCCAGCCAAGTTCCGCGGGGACAGCCTAGCTTAAGAACGATGCGAACCCGACCGTGGTCTAAACTCGACTCCAAAAATCGGAGGATGATCTCTCCGAGATCATTCCGTTACGAGAGACCGTTCATTTAAAAGCTCTAAAATTTCAAAATCCATTTTTGGTGATGCTCCCATTTTACAATTTCATAGAAATCTGAGATGGTCGCATTGGTGATTTAAAAGAGAGACACGATTAAAGAATAATAAGATTTGCGAAAATAGAAACATTTTTATTCAAGAATTGCCTGCACTTCTGAAATTTCCCAACAGATGCGTTTGAAATTATCATTGTCGTAATGATTCACAAACCCCAGTTTTACCTCTAATCGAGATGTATAGAAGTTTCACTATTTCGTCGTTCACCTTCCCATCGACATATCAAGTTGCACGACTTGGCTGAAGATTGGCACTGGATACCGAAATGTTGATCTCTTCTAAATATTCTCCATAACACAACTGTTATATATATGTGTTAGCGTTATGTCAATGTCAATGACAAAATAATTCCAATCGTACAGTGAATGTGTATGAGTTGTATCAAGATAACATTTTTATCTTATCATTGGCGCGCGGTAGCGATGCGCCCGTGCCGCAAGTCCACATACGAAATTTTTTTTGTAGACTGCCGAACCATATATACAGCTAAGTTTTGACATCTCCCACTTGCGACATTCTTTTTTTCTGGATTTTACGGAAAATTCTAATTTTGACTCATGAAAATCGGTTCAGTGTATCCGGAGATAGGACCTTTAGAAAATGCTCATTTCCTATACAAAACGAGCATTTTCATAGAATCCAAAGTTTAGTTAAAACATCCTACGTAAGCTAGTTACTGGTTTCCATTGACTCTTGTATGAAAAACGACTTTTTCGGCTCCCGCTCGAAACGGCTTGATAACTTTTCTTGAAACAATTTTCAGACGAGGACACCACTGTGGTGAAAATTACTCATGAAAATGTTCATGGGGGAGACTTGCTGGTGGGGTCTTGTTATATGCCCGACACACCGTACACAGAGCTACTGATGAAAGCGATAGAATTCTCTGAGGAAAAGAACGTACCAATCATACTAGGCTGTGAGGCGAATTCACACCATACAGTATGGGGAAGTATGGACACCAATCCTAGGGGAAATCTTCTGCTGCAATTCATAGCGAATTCGAATCTTAGAATTTTGAACAGAGGTAACATACCGACGTTTGTCACTAAGAATCGTAAAGAAGTACTGGATATCACCCTAGCCTCAGAGAACCTAGTCGATCAAATTGATTCATGGAGAGTTTCTGTGACGCCCAGCTTTTCGGACCATAAAACTATCAAGTTCAAGGGTGACGAAAGTGGTGAAATTCAGGAACCCCAGAAGAACGAACTGGGAACAGTATAGGAACTTTCTGAAACAACATGTGGAGACAAAGCTGGAAAGAGTGATGCCGAGATCATCGGCAGAGCTCAATGATGTAGTAAATGTTATCACAGAGTTGCTGACCAATGCCTATGAAAACTCATGCCCGGAGACTCTAGGCTACTTTCGAGCTCTTTAAGCAAGCCAGATGAGAGCTTTACAGGGAGTGGCTGTAAGCCGTATAAATCAGCTGGCAGTGATGGTATCTTTCCAGCTCTGCTGAAAGAAAGTGGAGAGATTCTGCTGAAGCCGCTGTGTGAGATACTACGTAGCTCCCTAGCCCTAGGTTACGTTCCAACTGGGAAAAGGTGGAGGTTACGTTTATTCTAAGCCAGGTAAACCATCGCATTTCACTGCCAAGGACTTCAGACCGATCAGCCTCACGTCTTTCGTCATGAAAACGCTTGAGAGACTGATAGATTTCTACATCAGGGATGAAGTTCTGGCGGTTTTCTCGCTACACTCGAATCAGCATGCTTACCAGTCAGGCAAATCCACGGATTCCGCCTTGCACAGGCTGGTAGCAAAGGTGGAAACATCATTCTCGATTCGAGAGGTGGCACTAAGATGCTTTACGGACATTGAAGGTGCCTTCGACAATACGAATTTTGATGTTATTCGCCGATCGCTCGAGGAGAGAGGAGTGGGAGGTGTGGTAGTTAGGTGGGTAAGTAGCATGCTCAGAGATAGGACTGTTGAGGCGGAGGTTTGTGGTTATAAAGAAAATCTCTGGGTAGCTAAAGGCTGCCCTCAGGGTGGGATTCTATCCCCTTTGTTGTGGTATATAGTGATAGACTCTCTCATCAGAAAGCTGAACGACGAAGGAATCTATGCGCAGAGCTATTCGGATGACCTGACGATTTTAGTTAGGGGAAAATTCGAGAGCACGCTGGGTGGCAGAGTCAGAACAGCTTTGAGAGTGGTCGTGAGGTGGTGCCGTGAGAACGGTCTGAAGATCAATCCGGCCAAATCAGATCTTATGCTATTCAGTAGAAGGCGCTCAGGATCAAATCAGGATCAGGGTCGGTGAAATCAGGCTCTTCGATAAGGTGGTGGATTTAGCTCCGCAGGTGAAATACTTAGGAGTGACGCTTGAAAGCAAGCTTAATTGGATTGCTCATGTCAAGGATAAGGCGCAGAAGGCGGTAGCGGCTTACCGTCAAAGGCAATTCTGTGGTAAGACCGATGATTAGCCACGGTTGCGTGGCGTGGTGGCCAAGGCTAGATGTGGAATGCGCTAGGAAACTGTCAAGTGAGATTCAAAGGCTAGTGTGTATTTGTACCACGGGCGCTATGAAAACCACCTCAACCCTAGCGATGGAGACGCTGCTGGCTCTGCCTCCTATCGATATTGTGGTTAAAGCGAAAGCTTTTGCCACGGCTGATAGGCTGATGCAGAATGGCATGTGGACTCCGAATTTTCACATTGGGCATGGTAAGATTGCAACGATAATATCGATCCCGGTGTTTGAAATGCCGATAGACGATATGGCTGTGGTAACCTGTTTCGACAGGAATTTTGAAGCGAAAGTTCCCAGTAGGCAAGAATGGCTTAGTGGATGGCCAGCGAGCCTTCCCGGGAACTGCGTGGTTAGATTTACAGATGGATTGAAATCTCGTGAAGGAGTAAGTGCTGGTGTCACCAGCTCGTGGGACTCTGTCTGTTGGAACGCACGGAAAGAGGGTGCTTATCTGTTTGGACAGTAAGGAAATGATCAAGGCGCTGATGTCGCCTAGAGTGACCTCCAAGCTAGTGAAAGAGTGCAGAGATTACCTGAACGAAATGGGTCTGAGGAATCAGATCACTTTAGTTTGGGTACCTAGGCACTCTGACGTGGAGGGGAATGAAAAAGCTGATGAGCTAGCCAAGGCGGGTGCCGAAGCTCTCGGTCACGGCCCTGAGCCGTTTTTGCCGATTACTCGACCTGCGCGTGTAGAAGCGCTGGGGAGCTGGGTGATGAGGAGGCATGTGGAGCGCTGGGAAGGATACTATGGTGGTATCCACACCAAGCGCTTTTTCCCGAGACCTAATGTGAAATGGGTCAAATCTCTGCTAGGGATGGACAGGAATCGCATCAGGAGAGTGGTAGGTGCGATCACTGGACATTGCGGGCTGAATGGACACATGAAAAAGCTTAGGCTCTCGGCGACCTCTATGTGTGCGTGCGGCTTAGAGGAAGAAACGGGATTTCATGTATTATGTGAATGGCCCAGTTTCTTCCAACTGAGGCGCAGGCTGCTGGGAGGGTATGTTGTAAGACCGTCCGAAGTTGCTAACCTAGAACCAGCTACTTTGAGCAAGTTCTTGGAGGCGACCGGGAGGTTTAACTAACTTGAGTGGGGAAGGTGATCTGTTTTTCAAGATTGGTAAAACGATCGTCCCAAGCTGATAAATCTAAAAAAGTATTCGTCGTAGTAGTAGGTGTTCTAAGACCTTCCAAATACACCACAACAACCGATAGATTCACTCATTACTTGAGTGAATATGTGCCTTTGAAAGTCGTTGAATTTTTGACTTTAACGCTTTTAAGCTACCTCTAAATCGTCTCGGATCAAGTTACGCCCATATACAATCTGGATCAGGGATCAAAAGCCTTTTGTTTTTCGGTTGGTGCCCCAAACTTTTCGATACTTTTATTTCCCTATACATGACTGAGACACTTACAGATTTTTAAATATGTTCCTAAAAAGGCAATAGATCGTGTGTGACTTATTAGTTTTTAAAAGAAAATATCGCGGCGCCGCGCCACATGAGTTTCGGAAACAAAATGTTCCGTTATGTTAACTTTTAAGCGACTGACTTTCTTTGGTAAATACATATTGGTTACACGAAAAAAAAATTCGAAATATCTTTTTTCCTCTTTTGTACAGAAAACTAGGCGAAGCGGGAAAAGTGACCGAGGTGCACGTTTGTGTCGTTCATATTGGGGAAATTAACTGTCCCGCATGATGGTTGAACCCAATAGGCGTATAGAATGTAAACTAACTTTTCACTATACCTAACGAAGAGTGAAGCAGTCATAAAACGCATAAACACCTTGCGAAGAATAACTGCTCCTTTAAAGGAGTTGTACAATTACTAGAAAAATTGGATTGATAATTTGAAGTATTTGGTTAAAAAAGTTAGTCAACCCCAGATAAAAAGAGGCAGAAATTAAAAAGGGTTTTTTGTTTACAAATTCAAAATTACCTTGCTTTAGCGCAATCTACTATCCACTTCTGAATTTGTGCTCGTGACATATTCACTTTCGCTCGTCTCTGTTTTTCTTTGCATGTAGTTGGTTCGGCGCTCGGAAGTTCGGTAGGGACGACAGGTCCAAGTGGAATGTGTGTAGAGCCACATTTGCCCAGTGTGCACTTGGTGTCATTAGGCCCTGAGCTTTGTGCAAGATTCACAGTAGCAATACCGAAAATTTTTCCAGATTCCTCAGCGCTAGGCATCACATCAGATAGATTCAATTTGGTCTCCTGCACCGTTGTTTCTGATTTCGGTGATGAAGGTGCTGACGCGTGTATGATATTTTTCATATTTAATTGTGATGGTTTCATAGGTGATGTAAAAATCGATGGACTAAGTAACTGAGACGATGTTTCAGCTGGTGTTTTAAATACACTTTCGAAAGGTTGTATCGCTTTTGGTAGAATATTTGGAACTTTTGGCGATGATACATCGGGCTTCGGTTGTTCAATTGGTTTTTCTTGCACCACATCAGTGACTTTGGGTGCTAATAATGTAGCCACTTCAACCGCAGCTTTCTCTTCAGGAACAATTTCTTGCTTGACCTTCTCTTTTACCTCAGTTTGCAAGTTTTTTGACTCGACATTTTCAGTCTCTTTCACTTCTTTCGACTTTTTTGGGCTCCTTCCTTTTATGACTTTCGTTTTTTTGGTCATCTTTACAGCTAATGGTTCGTCGTCGGAATCACTAAAACTCTTCTGTAGAACTTTTTCATTTTTTAAAGTAGCATCTAGTGGTACATCCTTCTCTGGTGATAAAATTTTCTTCTTTCTGCCAACTTTAGCTTTCTCCTTTTTTACCAGATCTTCAGCATCCACAACGGTCTCATCTTTTTCGTCCTTTTTAGGAATCTTACTCTCGATTTTATTCTTTTTCGGGGAGACCTTAACATCTGTCGGCTTACCAATGTTTGCCTTTAGCTTGTTCTCCATTTGTTGTGTTTTTTTCACATTGGGAAGTTCTGGAAAACTGTCCATCGAGAAGCCGTCATCATCAAAATCTCCCAGATTCAGTTTTTGACCGATTAGTTCCATGTAAATAGCCGCTGCTACCTTCGTCTTACGACTAGGCCGCGCTGAACGGCAAGCATCAGAATCGTTAATTTCCGTGTTACTTAATTCGGTGAATTCGTTCCGACGTTTACGCTTTTTTTTGGTAAGATTGTCATCAACTGATTTTGATTTGAGTTTTGAATTGTCTTCCTCTTTCTCTTTTTCCAGAGAACTTATGTCATTCGTTTTCTTTTTTGTCTGAATCAGTTTCTCCGATGAACTGTCATCACTCTGTTCCTTTTCTTTTTTCTTGCGTCCAACAGTTTTCTTCTTAGCAGAAGGTTCACTCGTATCGGATTT
Organism: Pseudolycoriella hygida; assembly: GCA_029228625.1. Taxonomy (NCBI): domain Eukaryota; kingdom Metazoa; phylum Arthropoda; class Insecta; order Diptera; family Sciaridae; genus Pseudolycoriella; species Pseudolycoriella hygida. The sequence goes on along the minus strand of CM055404.1, from coordinate 101,733,406 downwards.
TCGACTGACTGACTCGGCACGATTTTCACCTGTTACTACGTCAGCAGGTCCGCAGCTTCTTCGCGAAACACCAACATTAACGGTGGGTTTGGGAGATTGACGTTTTAAAGGTCTTGAACTGCTTGAGCTGACAGATTGATCTTTTTTCTTTTCGGCAGACTTCGGCGATTTTGACGAATTTATTTCCGTATGTTTTTTCGTTAGATTCGTGGCTTTCTTTACTGCACTAACCAATGGTCTATCATCTGAAGAATCTGAAAACTCTGACGAATTGTCATCGTTTTTGGTTGGCGGCTTAGTTTTTGTTTCAATGCTTTGAGACAATGACGTCGTTGGTTGTCGTGTCGGTGGTTGTTTCTGTGATGTTGATTTATTTGGTTCTTTTTTGCTTTCTTTCAAAGACGTTTCGTTGACTGGCTTCTTCTCCAAATTTGTAGGCATCTTCTCTTCATCAGCCGAAAGTTTTACCTTTTTCTTCGCTTTGGGCGGATCGCTTTTAGTTAGCTCGGGACTGTCATCCTCTTTCGGTGGATTATTTCTAGTGTTTCGTAACGACGTCTTCCGTTTCAATGAAACATCGTTTTTGTTTTCTTGCACTTCCTTCTTCTTCTCCTCCGCTTTTTTCGCATCCGGTACATTGTCATCCTTTTCCTCTGAAGCAACGTTTTTCTTCTCTACATTCAGATCGTCATCTTTTCCAGACGATCGCGTTCGTCTATTTTGTGTTGTTTTGATCAAATTTTGAACTTGTGTTTTAGCTAAACGTTGTTCCTGATATTTTTTCTTCAATGCCTGTACAGTTTGTCTCCGCTTCCCATCAGAGACTGCTTCGGCGTGCTTGCGAACGGCGAATGGAATGAAAGAAGATTTGACTTCTTGCGGGCTTTCAACTTTTGAGTCTTTTCCTTGCACATTGTCACTGGAATTTCCCATTCCACTACCAGACGGTTTCGGACACGACGCCTCCTCATCTTTGTCACCGTTTTCCACACTGTCAGCGTTTTTGCTTGAAGTGTCATCCTTTGCGCAATCTTCTTTGGTTTCAGTTTCCGGCTTTTTATTCTGATTGAAGTAATCCAAACGCGGTGGTAGTACTGACGTGCCACGAAAGCAAAGAAATGTCAAAAAGTCTTCTGGTTTGGGTCGGAGATTTGGTAATATTTCTGGTGGTGGCTCACTGCTCTCCTTAACAGGTGTACTTTGTTGTGATGGAAAATTGGTCACGTAGGAGGACGGTCCTTGCCCCTGTGCGAATTTACGTTGTGCGTGCACTCTTGTTCTGAAAATTAAATTTGGAATGTACTTTTCATCAATAACAGCGAATAGTTGTTGGTTAGGCTTACACGTAACTTGTATGTACATGCTAATAATTTATTAAAAAGTTTGTCTACTGAAAATTTCAAAAATATCGAGAAAAAAACACCCAACCGAACGGTGCCTTCGTTTCGGTAATTGGTTATTTATTTATAAATTCTCCAAGTGCGTCTTTATTGGCTTTATTACCTCTTCGGTACATCCGTTGTTTCAACTACAGGAGGTGGCTCTTTGCGTTTACGTTTTCCATTTTTTGAAATCACCATTTTCGATGAACAAATATTGAATCACAATTTTTTTTCTTAATCTCTACAAATGTATATCTAAAACGAACGAAAATTCACTTGACAAACAAGTTGGTCGAATGAAAAACTTTGTTCACTTGGAACACTTTACAGTTTTTTCCACAATTACTCATAATTTATTTATGCCTGTTCATTCCGTTGTGTCAACAATTATTTATCGTAAATCTGGGTGATCTTAAAATTTGATTAAACCATAAATTTTCTAAGGAAAATCCGAAAATTGTTTAAAACCAGAACGAATTGAAAACCTCTTTAATACTCCGGTGATGATGGTTGTCAAAATTTGGAAATTCAAAATGGAAGTCAATTTGTCACTACATTACCGACATTGCCGAAAAAGTCTTTTACTTTCCGCATCATTTCTGGCGCTCAATTTAAATCAAACAGACACACACAGTGTAACTTTAACCGATTTTGTTCAGTTTTTGAATTTCGTCTACATCTGTCGTAGTTCTCATAACAAACAAATCCCACAATTTTTTTTTTTTTCTTCTTGACTATTTTATTAAAACTGGTCATAAATGGCCAACTATTAATTTACATCTGAATTAGTTTTTGAACCCGTACGAAGTACAAGAGGTCCTATACGTTTACTACAAACAATTTTATTGTAACATGGGGTAGATCGAGGTGGGAGTGGGGGGGATGCATCTATTATCGTCTAGAGATGAC
>CM055404.1:101697444-101730615 GCA_029228625.1 Pseudolycoriella hygida | reverse complement strand
AATTTTTCTTTGAAAAAAATTTTTCTCCAAAAAAATTTTTCTAAAATAAAATTTTTCCTTAAAAAAACTTTTCTCCGAAAAAAATGGTTCTCCAACACCTTCGGCTACCATCGGAACACTTCGTATCACCTTCCGAATACTTTGTGTCACTTTCGGCTACCTTCAGCTACCTTCGGAACACTTCGTGTCACCTTCGGCTGCCTTCGGAACACTTCATGTCACCAATTCTTCTCAGAGATTTATATAACTTTCCTGAAGAAATCAACTATCTAGGTATTCTTATTCAGAATTTAGCAAAAAATCCAAGATGGTGTCACTTTGACAGTTGGCAGCCATTTACTTAACATACAAAAAAATTCTAAATTCTCCTGACCGAACTCTATAACTTTGTAGAAGAAACCATCTCCCTAAGTAGTGTCATTCCGGAGCTAAAATTCGAAAACCGTAAAAGCATAAACGAAAATCCAAGATGGCGCCACAATGACAGCTGGCAGCCATTTTCTTGTGATTCCAAAAAATTCTCCTGATGAAACCCTACAACTTTCTAGAAGAAACCAACTCTGCAAGTGTTATCATTCCGGAGCTAAAATTCAAAAACCCAAAGAAGCATAATTTATACCTAAGAAAAATCCAAGATGGCGTCACTTTGGCAGATTTTTGAAAATCCCAAAAAATTCTGTTGATCAAACTCTATAACTTTCCCGAAGAAACCAACTCTCTAGCTATTGTCACTTCGGAGCTAAAATTTGAAAGCTCCGAGCATTACCTAAAAACGGCATATGAAATTTTTCATTTTTTTAAAAATAATTGAGGAGGGTGAGGGGGAAAAACTCAAAAGTTCGCCTATACATCGTGTCATGTCCCAAAGGTTTTTGAATGAAGTTTTTTGGGTTTGTGGACGTTTTTTTTGGGTGTGGGGACTGCGTCACGCTCTCCGCTACCGCTCCGAGCATGATTTTGTCAATAAAATTCTAAAGAAATATGGGCGTAGAAAAAGCAACTCTTGTGGGCCATGAACTCTCCAGCGCTAGCATTCTCTTGGGAATAACTCCCGAACCCCTGTTCTGATCTCACTGAATTACGAACTTAACATGAGCAATCACATTCTTCGTCGAATAAAACAAAAATTTGCTCAAGTTATCGTGTCTCCAACGCTAGCATTCTCTTGGGAAAAACTCCCGAACACCTGATCTGATCTCGCCGAATTATGAACTTAGCCTGAGGAATGACATTCTTCGTCGAATAAAACCAAAATTTCCAAAATCGATTGAGATTTGCTCAAGTTATCGTGTCTCCAGCGCTAGCATTCGCTTTAGAATAATTCCCCAACCCCTTGTCCAATCTCAGTGAATTACGAACTTAACCTGAGGAATCGCATTCTTCGTCGAATAAAATGAAAATTTCCAAAATCGATTGAGATTTGCTCAAGTTATCGTGTCTCCAAAATATGAAATTGTTACATACATTTTCAGTATTTAACGTTTTTTGTGAACATTTCTCATATTGATTTAACGGCGCAAGACCCTAGACTTTCAGTAAAGGGAATAACGCCATTTTGCGCCGCTGGTCCTAAAATTAGAATAATTTGTATGAAAATTTGATCTGATTTAAGCCGCTGAACACATTTTTGATCATGTTTGCGACTCGTCGACTGAAAATATCGGACCGGCGCAAGGGTCTATTTGGGACTTGTTATATGAAAATTACAGCAGACATTTCATAAAAATTACAGAAATGTAAAAATCGGCGAGACAAATTGCTTAAGCGGAAGCATCATGATTCATCTGCTAAAACAGACTATAAAACAGTGCTGAAAGAATTCGATGAGTTGTCGGAAGGAGTTTTTCAACGTTATATAGATAATGTGCATACGGAAATTACATTGAATCCGGCTGAATTTTGGAATTTTGTAAAAATCAACAGAAAGTCAGCATAATCGTATCCAAACGAAATGTATTGGAATGGAAGCAATGGATTAGACCCTTGCGCCGACGTTTGCCGAGTCGATCTCCGCCGAAAAAAATGGAAAAAATGACGTTGCCGCCGCCGAAAAATTCAAAATCGGCCACGGGGCCGCACGCAAAAATTTAAATTTATCTTAAACAACCTACGCAATAAGAAACAAAAGTCAAATTTTTGCAGCGCAAAAACTGAAAGTACAGAAAAATTATTTCACCGTTGTGTCCGGCATTTGTGACTCAATTTTGTTTTCAAAAAAGCGCTGTAATTTTTTCAGGAAATTAAAACTTTGAACACAAGGTTCCATTCAAACAAACTTCGGCGTATTATCAGCGATTTTGGAAGCGGACTTACGGACTGCATTACACTCTACTTTTTAAGACGTTTTTGTTGTGATATCAGTCGTTTTGGAAGTTTTCAGTCGTTGAAAAAATTTCTATTTTTTGAAAAAAATTTTCTTTCCAAAAAAAAAACTGTTCTGTAACACCTTCGGCTACCATCGGAACACTTCGTATTAGGGAATGCAAAACCGGAGCGGTTCTTAGAAACCGGTTATCGGTTTTGAAACCACAAAACCGGTTTTCCGGTTTTCGTCAAAATTCTGAAGAAAGCTGAATGAATTTTCATGTAATTTAAAAAAAACTTGTATTTTCTAACTCGCTTGCAGTAAAATAACGACAGAGCTAATATACGTATGAAAACCAACGATTTTTCGCTGTAAGATCGGTGAAAAGCATTTTCAGTACCGCTCCTCCGCTTTGTATTAAGGACATCTTTCCAGTTCTGCCGTCCTATCTCATACTAACGCAATTGAGATAATAGTCAATGTTGTAGCCTGTTGTAATAATGTAAAGACCTTTTTTGTCTTACACTTTACCAAAATAAGGTTTTCCGTTTTTATGTGTTTGAAGTCTTACCGAGCCCACGGTTCCCACAATCAACACATCCTCAGTACTTTAACCGGTCTTTCTAAATTCAAATTGGTGATGTTATTTGTTGTATGTTGAACAATTGTAAGCTTTGAAAGCAAAGGATGGCGCCATCGATAAAAGTACTCTAGTCTTATATTTGGCCTTATTCAGCTATGAAAATGAATGGATGGCGCCACCGAAATCATGGGTGATGCAAGTCGATGCCAATTAATTTGTCATTGTAATGACGCCCAGGTTGAACAATATAATATTTTCGTTCAGATCGTAGATAACATATAAGTTCTTACAAATTTTTTGATTATTATCACCAATTTGCTGTTGTGATTTTACAATCTTATATGTTCATTAGAGGTGATTGGGCATGGGTATTCAAACTCGCGATGGCAACAGCAGTTTTCATAGAAATGTCCGCATGGGCATGGGTGCCCACATGAATTTTTGATTATTTGTAAATATGTTGTTGCGTCTGAAAATGCATAATTTGATATTGCAGATATACGTATCTGTTATGAATCGTGTTTTGAATTGCAACCGATATTGAAAAAGTGGTGAAATCGGTTTAAAGCTCTACAACTTTTACAATTTTTGTGCATTGTAATGGGCTTTGCCAATAAGTCTTGGGCATAGGTATGGGCTGGGCCTATAAGTCCTGCGCTTTGGGCATGGGCTGGGCATTTTTTTGAAAAAAGTTGTGAAGTTGTGAAGACCCGTCAATCAATTTAAAGTTTTATCGAAAATTCTATATCTTCTAGAATTTGAAAACTGTCTCCAAAAAATATATTATAATTTTAAACTGACTTTGCATATGCATAGAGACTTAGAAAACAATAAAGAACATTGATTCACTCCACATTGAAGCAGAATTGATTTTTTTTCTCTGTAGGATGAAAAATCTTTTATTTTAAAAACCGTGTAAACCGGTTTTCAAAATTGAGAAAACCAGTTTACGGTTTTGAGATAACCTGTTTTCAAAACCGGTTTCGAAACTGGGTTTGCTTTTCCTACTTCGTGTCACCTTCAGCTACCTTCGGAATACTTTGTGACTCCTTCGTCTGCCTTCGAAACACTTCGTGTCAACTTCGGGTACCTTGGGAACACTTCGTGTCACCTTCGACTACCTTCGGAACTCTTCGTATCACCTTCGGCTGCCTTCGGCTGTCGTCGGAACAATTCGTGTCACCTTCGACAGCCTTCGGAACACTTCGCGTAACTTTCGGCTACCTTCGGAACACTTCGTGTCACCTTCTCAGGTATTCTTATTCAGAATTCAGCAAAAAATCCAAGATCGCGTCATTTTGACAGTTGGCAGCCATTTTGTTAAAATGCTAAAAACTTCTCCTGATGAAACTCTGTAACTTTCTAGAAGAAACCAACTCTCTAAGTATTGTCATTCCGAAACTAAAATTGGAAAACTCCGAGCATTACCTAAAAAACCATCAAAATTAACCACTTTTCCACATGCCACGATTTTCCAGAATTTTTCCGGAACAGCGGCATATGAAATTTTTCATTTGGGGTCGAGATTGACGTTCCCTGAAAATTTCAGGAAGATCGGCTGTCTAGTTTTCGAGATCGAAAATTCACGGTGCTGCTGAAAAAGAAAAAAGTTTTTTGAAAAGGAATCCAAAAATTTGTTGTGGTTTTCGAAAAAGGAACTCCAATAGAGTTCAAAACAGGTTTCACTTGATTCCAATCAGATCCTTCCCCATGTATCTATACGAGATTTTCATTTTCCTTTTATCCGTAGGGCTGACTTTTTTAAAAAAAATTTCGATTTCTTCTGTTTTTCCCTATACTGAAAAGTTTTTAATCTTTGAGAAACTTGGAAACTTTTTTTTTTGAATTTTTCGAAAAGGATCTAGAGATCGCGGAATGTGCTTTTTTCGTCATTTTGGAGAGTTTTCGTTCCCTAACTCTCACAAAATCAATTAAATTGGCTTTATGATATTTTTAATGAAAAGCCACATTAATTTCCTTTCCAACGACGCGACGCCCCACATGAGCCATTTGATAAAGAGATGGATTTTCGGCGTCGATTACAGTTTGCTGATTTTTGCTACTTTTCAGTCACATCGTGGATTTTGACCTCTACTCCTCATGCGTTAACTGGAAACTTCAAGAAACAATTTTTCCTGGAAAGCATAGTCCGTAACCTTTCCAACGAAAAAAGGAAGAGGAAAAAACTCAAAAGTTCGCGTATATGGCTCCTTGTCCCAAAGTTTTTGTATGGAGTTTTTTGTGTTTGAGGACGTTTTTTTGGGGTGAGGACTGCGTCACGCCCTCCGCTACCGCTCCGGGCATGATCCCCCTTAAAGTCTCAAATCACAAATTGTTTCGATTAGAGTTTCAAAACAATCGATTGACTGGACTAATACGATAAAAACATTTATATTTTTGAGCGATTGCGTCATGTATGTACTTTGTCGAATCCGGATTTCAAAATGCCTAGAAACTGGATGAAACCGGAACTGAACATTGTGATGTTGGAAGCTGTGTTTCTGGAGAGATGTCTTCCAGGCAGAAACTTTTGCTGCATTTCTAGAAGTGGAAGAGCTCTGCCGAGAGAGAATGTCGTTATCATTTGCTCGGATTCGGAGACATCATCGACACCGCCATTCCAGAAAATCAAGCAGGCTGCCGAAAGGATCGAAACTGTTGCGATCAAGTGCTTAGTGTTACAAACTTTGTCGAGCTCGGTTTCGAAAAAGGTGTCGTTTTCCTCGACTTGACGGCGGCCTACGACACGGTTGGCAACGGGGATTGCTCACGAAACTGAGTGGAGTCATCAAATGCAAAAAAAACATTAACCTCGAACACGGTGAGCGACAGATGCCTAGATTCGAATCTTAAATGATGGACTACCACAAGGATCTGTGCTATCGTTTGTTCTATATTGCTTGTAAAGCAGGGACATTCCGAAAACCAAATCCAGAGCGTTTAAATTAAAAAATTGGTGGGACGGCGGGCGTATCAATACACAATAAAGATTTGATTATCGATCCCACGGCAGACGTTTTGGCTTCGACTAAATAGAATCCGGACGGGACAAGGATGCTGTGCTTTTCTCTTGCACCGATGGAATATCATCGAATTACCTTTATGTCAGTGCAAATCATGAACCATCTAGTCCAAGAATGTACGCTATATCGTTTCCACGGAAGCATATCAGACATCAATTTCTTAACGCCTGATGCACTTAAATGGCTGAAAGATTTTAGCGTTAATATTTAAATTGCATCTTTAGAGTTGTAAACAATTGCGATAGTTTATAGTTTGTATTTTTAGATTAACCGAATTGGTTGTTACATTGTAACTGTATTTCAGTCATTTTAAAATAATAATAAATTTGCTCGGATAGTGGATCGATGATCAAGGCTCTGACATCGTCTATCATTATCTCCAAATTGGTGAAAGGGTGTCGGAACCTGTGGAGATAGAAATATCCTATAAATGAAAATACTTGCCGCTATGTATCGGTTAAAGACTGACTTTACTTTAGGAAATCATTCTATCATTCTATCTTAGGGGCCATTCAATTAGTTCGCACGCGGAAAATTGGCCTTTTTTGACCACCTCTCCACCCTGTGCACGCTTTCGCATTTTTTTCGAAAGACTCCCCCCCCCTTAAGTGCGCACGAAATTTATACTCACAATCCCCACCATATACGTTTTCAGAGCGAAAACTGCAAAAAAAATTTCTATAGAAAACGCATTGGGAGAAAATAAAAACGCCAGTACCTAAACAAAAGATTTATTTTAAATCGGCTGCTCTATGAAAGCCTGTATTAGATTGGAAATAGTGCACTACCACCAGTTGAAAGTCTTCTGAATCTCCAAACGAACCTATCCGCAGATAACGTCTCCCAGCTACTTACGTCAACCGATTCGGAATTGGCATAGTACATGCTGTTTCACATGTTTCGATGTGTTGTGGTTAACCTTTTAAAATTTCACCCTCCAAACCTTTTAAAAGTCGACGAAACGATGGAAAATCTCATTAGTGACCATTAAAAGTATGGAGATGAGAAAAATGACGAGCGTAAGTATATTATTGACACAATTAAAGAAATGGACAATATTCTAGGACCATAACTTTTCGGCTTAGAATTCAATCCGAATTCGAAGAATGGCTATGTTAATGCTTTTTTCACTTTACTTTTATCATCCAATCTTGTCCCTTTGCTAAATAAAGGAAAATAAACCTAAACAGATCAAATATCACAAGAGTGCGCACTTTTTCGGATGATACCCCCCTCCCCCATCGCACGTTTTTTGAAAACCACCCCTCCCCCCTTAGATGCGTGCGCATTGAATGGCCCCTTAATATTTAACTCATCGGCCGACTTTAATATCGCCATATTTCTCTCTTCTAGAAGAGGATTATTCCGAATTTGTCAGGTTTGGTATCGTTGTGGTTGTAATTGGCTGGATTTGGATTGCCTGGCGCTGAGGAAATGAACCAAGGCTAAACATGCGAACCGTTGGAGAGATAATCGCGGAGGAATGCATCAAAATGCCGAACCGAATAGTTAATGGTCTAAGGAATTAATCTGCATGGAACGGAAAAGGATCAGCAGACTAGTGCGTGCGATAGCTGAGCAATTTAGCATCTTTGGAAAATGGAACTCGTTAGTTCTTAGTCAGGACGGGAAGGCTCACATGTATTAAAATGATAAATGGGAAGGAAACTAAGGATTACCAGATCAGTGTTCCAAGTGTGGGATCTCCTTTGGGGGGAGAACCCTTAGAGTATAATAAAACGCTAGAGATATTGCTACTTCAACGATTTATTAGGAACTAAAACGGTTTATACAAAAATGTCTTTTATAATAATCAACCTTCGCATATGAAAACGAAAGTCTTACGTTACACTTTTCATATCTGTAAATATTATTCGTTTTATATAAATTGGTGTCATCGTTTATGCAAACATCAATTCTTTTGCATTTCCCATTATTCATTATGCAATCTATGTCATGACCCAATCTAGTTATGCACATTCCAGGCCATATCCACACTCGGCCATTCGACTATCTAACCGCCCTCGGTAGATACACAAATCAAAAAAAAAAAATCAAATCAAATTCTAAATTTCAAAACAAAATAAATTTTAAGCCTCGTTTTCATCAACATAAAAATTAATTCATCGTCATCACGAAAAATTTACTAATTCATGGTCAAACAAACTCAACAATAAAATGTACTGACCACCTCAACAATAATGACTTGTTCATTTACATGCCATTCTTAGCAAAATCATTTTTTTTCATTTAAATTATACTTCCTTAATAATTTTTCATGCTTTTTCTTTAACCGTTAAACTTCGTCGATTTTTAAAAAGACAAAAAAAATCTCAAAACACATTAAATCACTGCAAAACTTTAATATTTCATACCTGCCCATTTTCATCGTTTGGACCACCGTTTGAACTGTTCTTGAAATTTCTTCCAACCTGCGTGTGTACCGCTCTTCATCGTTTTGAACCGACCAATTCTTCGTTGGAATTCCACCTGAATTTCCATCGTTGTTACGTCTCTGACGTAAAAAGTTCGCCACCGGCCGCCCAACGAATCGCACGCGCATCGTCAACCAACACACACATTGTGTGTGGCATTATCATAAAAAAAACGTTGCGCATTTTTATTTTTAAATTCGGGCCGGACAGCGCATTCACCAAAATTGGTTTTAGCCAAAGATTATACAATCGTAGTTGAAATTCCTCGTGAATTTCCATCGTCAAAATCATTTGTGGAACCATCAGCGTTGTTCACATCATGAAAAATCGATCGCGGAACCATCTGCGTTGTTCCCTTCGTCGAAAATTGTTTGTGGAACCATCAGCGTTGTTCCCATCCGAAAAAATCTGTTTGTGGAACCATCAGCGTTGTTCCCATCCGAAAAATCTGTTTGTAGTTGAGCCCCCATGTGGGATCTCCTCGTTCGTTCCAATTGTAACGTACCAACTCGTGCAATCGTTAACCAGTCCAACAACCAATTCGTTTTGTTAATGACTAATCCAACGACCAATCTTTCTGTCGATGACCAATCCAAAGACTAATCTTTCTGTCGATGACCAATCCAACGACTAATTCGTGTACGCTCTTTCGGTTGAGCCCCCATGTGGGATCTCCTTTGGGGGGAGAACCCTTAGAGTATAATAAAACGCTAGAGATATTGCTACTTCAACGATTTATTAGGAACTAAAACGGTTTATACAAAAATGTCTTTTATAATAATCAACCTTCGCATATGAAAACGAAAGTCTTACGTTACACTTTTCATATCTGTAAATACTATTCGTTTTATATAAATTGGTGTCATCGTTTATGCAAACATCAATTCTTTTGCATTTCCCATTATTCATTATGCAATCTATGTCATGACCCAATCTAGTTATGCACATTCCAGGCCATATCCACACAAAATCCGTTTTGATCGTCCTGAGCTTCTTCTGGCACCGTACATTCGTACTCTTCCGAAATCTCCTACTTCATCTAGAGATTTTAAATTTATTTTTCTCTCATAAATTAGTCTCCTTAAAAAAATGCCGTTAGATTGAAAATGAAAAGTAAAAAATCTTCAGTCACTAAAGATAAGCTTAAAGCTGAATACGCAAAACTTCGTAAAGATGTCAAAGTTGGCATAGAGGTAGGATTTAATGGATATGTGATTGTGATTGTGTTGCGAAAATCATAACAAATACGAAATGATTTTTGGGTTCACTAAATCCCTAACAAAGACGAATTCGCTGCCGAACAGCATGAAATGTTATAGTTGGGGAAGCTTCTGATAGAGTGTCAGTTTGTAATTTGTTTGCCAAGTATTTCAATTCGGTGTTTAATCCATTAATCAATACCACCCCGAAGTTTTCTCTGACCCTTTTATTCATCAGTTAGAAATAGTTCGAGATCCCGATCTCTCGGAGATATCATTTACTCCTGGTCAGGTCGAGTCAGTAATTGACAAATTTAATGTAAACAAAGTCGCAGGTCCAGACAACATTCTAATGATGTTTTTCATGCACCTGTCGTTATCTATTAGCCTACTGGGAAGCCTCCTCTCTCATAAGTCCTTGTCAGAAAGAAAGTTTCCTTCAGACTGGAAACTCAATTTGAATTCACCAATTTTTAAAGAAGGAATCAAATATAAAATAGAAAATTACAGGCCAGTCAGTATTTCGTGTGCAGTTTCTAAAATATTCGAGAGACTTGTAGTCAGCATGGTTTCTTCGAGAAAAACTCTACTCAAACGAATTTAATGGAATACGTCACATCAGTTGCCGAAGCAATTACAAATGGGGGTCAGGTTGATACGATCTACACGGACTTTTCTAAGGCATTCGATAAGGTTGATCACATTGTGCTATTGAATAAATTGAAGGCATTCGGAATTCCTGAGTATCTAGTACAATGGTTCTCATCATATTTGCATGATAGATCACAATTCGTTGTAATTGGTGGTTCCAAGTCTGAGAGAATCATTCCCTCGTCAGGGGTTGCGCAAGGATTGATTCTAGGATCCCTTCTTTTCTTAACTTTTATAAATGATTTATTAGAGTCATTATCATCTTGCTCTGGCTTCGCTGATGACTTGAAAATTTTCAAACAAGTCAAGATTTTTTTAGATTTATCAGCTTGGGACGATTGTTTTACCAATCTTGAAACACAGATCTGACGATCCTTTGTTTCCTTCCCGTTCATCATTTAAATCATCTTCCCTACTCAAGTTAGTTAAACCTCCCGGTCGCCTCCAAGAATTTACTCAAAGTAGCTGGTTCTAGGTTAGCAACTTCGGACGGTCTTACAACATACCCTCCCAGCAGCCTGCGCCTCAGTTGGAAGAAACTGGGACATTCACATAATACGTGAAATCCCGTTTCCTCCTCTAAGCCGCACGCACACATAGAGGTATCCTAAGCTTTTTCATGTGCCTATTCAGCCCGCAATGTCCAGTGATCGCACCCACCATTCTCCTGATGCGACTCCTGTCCATCCCTAGCAGAGATTTGGCCCATTTCACATTAGGTTTCGGGAAAAAGCGCTTGGTGTGGATACCGCCATAGTATCCTTCCCAGCGCTCCACATGCTTCCTCATCACCCAGCTCCCCAGCGCTTCTACACGTGCAGGTCGAGTAATCGGCAAAAACGGCTCAGGGCCGTGACCGAGAGTTTCGGCACCCGCCTTAGCTAGCTCATCAGCTTTTTCATTCCCCTCCACGTCAGAGTGCCCAGGTACCCGAACCAAAGTGATCTGATTCCTCAGACCCATTTCGTTCAGGTAATCTCTGCACTCTTTCACTAGCTTGGAGGTCACTCTAGGCGACATCAGCGCTTTGATCATTTCCTTACTGTCCGAACAGATAAGCACCTTCTTGTCGTGTGTTCCAACAGGCAGAGTCTCACGAGCTGCTGACATCACCGCGAAGATCTCCGCTTGGAGCACACTAGCAAGAGCCCCCAGATAGAAGCAATTTCCCTCTCCAGAGCCCATGCCGTATACACCAGCACCTACTCCTTCACGAGATTTCGATCCATCTGTAAATCTAACCACGCAGTTCCCGGGAAGACTCGCTGGCCATCCACTAAGCCATTCTTGCCTACTGGGAACTTTCGCTTCAAAATTCCTGTCGAAACAGGTTACCACAGCCATGTTGTCTCTCGGCATTTCAAACACCGGGATCGATATTATCGTTGCAATTCTACCATGCCCAATGTGAAAATTTGGAGTCCACATGCCATTCTGCATCAGCCTATCAGCCGTGGCAAAAGCTTTCGCTTTAACCACAATATCGATAGGAGGCAGAGCCAGCAGCGTCTCCATCGCTAGGGTTGAGGTGGTTTTCATTGCGCCCGTGGTACAGATACACACTAGCCTTTGAATCTCACTTGCCAGTTTCCTAGCGCATTCCACATCTAGCCTTGGCCACCACGCCACGCAACCGTGGCTAATCATCGGCCTTATCACAGCCTCATAAATCCACAGAATTGCTTTTGACGGTAGGCCCCAGTTTCTCCCGAAGGAGTTCCTGCAAAGCCAAAAAGCCGCTACCGCCTTCTGCGCCTTATCCTTGACATGAGCAATCCAATTTAGTTTGCTATCAAGCGTCACTCCTAAGTATTTCACCTGCGAAGCTAAATCCAGCACCTTATCGAAGAGCCTGATTTCACCGACCAAATTTGATCCTGAGTGCCTTCTACTGAATAGCATAAGATCTGTTTTGTCCGGATTGATTTTCAGACCGTTCTCACGGCACCATCTCACGACCACTCTCAAAGCTGTTCTGACTCTGCCACCCAGCGTGCTCTCGAATTTTCCCCTAACTAAAATCGTCAGGTCATCCGAATAGCCCTGCGCATAGATTCCTTCGTCGTTCAGCTTTCTGATGAGAGAGTCTATCACTATACACCACAACAAAGGCGATAGAATCCCGCCCTGAGGGCAGCCTTTCGCTACCCAGAGATTTTCTTTGTGACCACAGACCTCCGCCTCAACCGTCCTATCTCTGAGCATGCTACTTACCCACCTAACTATCACACCTCCCACTCCTCTCTCCTCGAGCGATCGGCGAATAACATCAAAATTCGTATTGTCGAAGGCACCTTCAATGTCCATAAAACATCCCAGTGCCACCTCTCCAATCGAGAATGATGTTTCCACCTTTGCTACCAGCCTGTGCAAGGCGGAATCCGTGGATTTGCCTGACTGGTAAGCGTGCTGATTCGAGTGTAGCGGGAAAACCGCCAGAACTTCATCCCTGATGTAGAAATCTATCAGTCTCTCAATCGTTTTCATGACGAAAGACGTGAGGCTAATCGGTCTGAAGTCCTTAGCAGTGAAATGCGATGGTTTTCCTGGCTTAGGGATAAACGTAACCTTCACCTTTTCCCACTTGGTTGGAACGTAACCTAGGGCTAGGGAGCTACGTAGTATCTCATACAGCGGCTTCAGCAGAATCTCTCCACTCTCTTTCAGCAGAGCTGGAAAGATACCATCACTGCCAGCTGATTTATACGGCTTAAATTTGCCTATAGCCCACCTTAACCTTTCCATGGTGATGATTCTCCTGGCTAGCGACCAATCCTCTTCCGTCGGGGGAACGATGTTTGGCAAGCTAGTTTCGGATTTATCTTCTCCACAGCCAGGAAAGTGAACTTCCAGCAAGTGCTTGGCCGTCTCACAGCCACTACCTGTAAAGCTCCCATCTGGTTTTCTTAAAGAGCTCGGAAGTAGCCTAGAGTCTTTGGCAAGGATCTTGTGGATTCTGGCATAATCTGGAACATGTTCCATTTCCGCACAAAATCACTTCCATGCTTCTCTGGCCCTCCTCCAAACTTCTTTCCTGAAAGCCTTTTGGGCAGCCTTGTAAGTGACCCAGTCGGCCTCAGCTGCCGTTCTCATGGCTTTGTTCCATGATCTCCTCGCAAAAAGTCTGAGCTTTTCGATTTCTCTACACCAGAGTTTACCGCCCTTCTTTCGAATAGCTTTCTGCTCCGGGCATGAGTTTTCATAGGCATTCGTCAGCAATTCTGTGATGACATTTACTGCATCATTGAGCTCTGCCGAAGATCTCAGCATCACTCTCTCCAGCTTTGTCTCCACATGTTGTTTCAGAAAGTTCCTATACTGTTCCCAGTTCGTTTTTCTGGGGTTCCTGAATTTCACCACTTTCGTCTCCCAGCCCCTCAGCTTGAACTTGATAGTTCTATGGTCCGAAAAGCTGGGCGTCAGAGAAACTCTCCATGAATCAATTTGATCGGCTAGGTTCTCTGAAGCTAGGGTGATATCCAGTACTTCTTTACGATTCTTAGTGACAAACGTCGGTATGTTACCTCTGTTCAAAATTCTAAGATTCGAGTTCGCTATGAATTGCAGCAGGAGATTTCCCCTAGGATTGATGTCCGTACTTCCCCATACTGTATGATGTGAGTTCGCATCACAGCCTAGTATGATTGGTACGTTCTTTTCCTCAGAGAATTCTATCGCTTTCATCAGTAGCTCAGTGTACGGTGTGTCCGCCGTATCGGGCATATAACAAGACCCCACTAGCAAGTCTCCCCCATGAACATTTCCACGAGTAATTCTCACTACAGTGGTGTCTTCGTTCGAAAATTGTCGCATCAGCATCGTTTGCAGGAAGGGAGCCGTGTAAATAGCCGCTCTCGTTCTGCCACCGTTGCCTCCGCTAAAAACTCTGTTCTTGTGGACACCGAAGCCCATTATTTTAGAGTTATTTACCCAAGGTTCTTGGATTAGCACTATATTTGTATGCCCCACTGTTAAGTCACGGCATAGATTAGCCGTGGCAGCTTTACAGTGTTGCAAGTTAATCTGCACAAATTCAATTTCTCGGGTCATTGTGAACATCAAGAAAGATTTCAATTGTTGCCTGAAGGAGTTCTCCCCCGATTTAGAGAACTCTCCTTCAGTTGCACCTTACGGCTATTTCCAGTAGGCTTCATGGGTCCCGTCTTAGAACTAGCCCCACTATTCCCACCTTTAGTAGCTGCAGGTGTGCTCGACCGACTTTTGGAAGGAGCCGATGAAGCAGTTCTGATCTTGCGATCTCGACTGTTCTCATCAGCTCTGTCCTCAATCGTAATTTTACCTGAAGTAGTAAAACAAGTCAAGGATATCAGGGACTGCGAATGTGCCGTAATGTGAACTACCCATAGTCGGAACAAAATGTCATTTTCCTACATCTGAAAAGAGTATCTACAAAAAAAGACCTCGGAATAATTTTTGATGATAAACTGTTATTCAACGAACACGTGATGGACATAAAACGGAAATCATATAGAACCTTAGGATTCATCTTTAGATGTGGCAAATACTTTTCATCACAAATCAGTATGCGTTTACTGTACACGTCCCTCGTTAGAAGCAGACTTGAAGAATACTGTTCGACAGTTTGGTGCCCACTTTATGATAATGCCATCGATCAAAATGAGAGAGTTCAAAAAAAATTTACAAGAATGTTTAGACCGGTACGAAGGACGAAGTTCTTCGAAAAGGGGTCTTATGCGTTTACCACGACGTTTGTAACCACCCCAATTTCGACCCGGGAGTAGGGGGGATCATCGATCATTGTCCTTAGATGACGAATCAACAATAAAAAACATATGCAAGGGACCCGTACGTATCAGAATAGATGCGCCAAACAGAGTTGATGTTACGAAAAGGCTCGAACTTATTTAAGTAAATATTGCCTTAAATCTTAAGTGTATGCAATTACGTCCACATTAAATTGTATTGGAAATTGCCGAGAGGGCAATATTGAAAAACCTGTCCGAAGAAACGGTGTTACCCCCAAATGTTCATCATACATAGCGAAAAACCATTTTTTTTGTCTAGGGCAGACCTTGGGACCGATCTTGGGCCATAAGGAAATGCCTCGGACACATACTTCCATAGACAAAAATGTTTCCCCTAAATTAAATAATTCGGTACTCGATTACCTCTCAAATAGAAAAAGAATCAACAAAATCAGTTAGCATTCATCCAACTTATGTAAGCGAACACGTTAGGCCCTAGTAGAAACTCAGTTTCAGGGTCCTGACTGGGTCCAAGGGTATCTGGCATAAAACGGGAGACAATATTAGACCTTTCGATAAAGAAAAAATTTGAAAATCGGAAGAGATTTACTCGAGTTATGAACAAAAAACATGTAGAGCGCTAGCAGAAGCTCGTTTTTAGTGCCCCAGCTATATCCTAGGGCCCAACCTCAAAAAAATTTCTTCTACAAATTGTTGGGCTTTCATAGACCTGTCGATTAAAAAAACAATTATGACACTCGGAAAAGATTTACTCGAGTTATGTACTGTGGAGGTTGAAATGAAACAACTTGTTGTTGTTGATTTGAATCCACAAACGAGAGTGATTTTATTACATATAAAAATCCTTCTTAAATACTAAACATAACAATGATGCGTACCGTTACACGGTATAAAACTTTTCATCTCTCATAGTTCTGGGAGGTGCGGGAAATGCTTGATTTAACTGGTTTTTTTACAAACTTCGTATTATTCTCCAAATTTCTCATATAATTACTGTTACCCGTATAACCTTACAAGATCAAGTGTACTGCGCAATGACGACAAAGACATTTTTTTCTTATCCACTTTGCTAGTCTTCAATGATGATTGCATCTAACGCTTCATGCAAAGATCCAATATGCAATCATATCGAAATGCTAGCGATAATTCGCTAATATTTCTGTTTTTTAAAACTGTTAATTTTTCGGTGTAATAGTAGCGGTTTTATCGTAATTTTCACCAAAATTTCAGCTATTTTGCGAACATTTGCGTTTGTTTACTTCTAATATCATATAGTTTGGTATGTCTTGAAGAGATCTTCCCAACGACCCCTCTCATGTTGAAATTGAACTGCTTTTCAATTAAACTTGAGAAAATGTTCAATAATTTTAGCCATTTTAGCGCTTTCTTTTGAATTGGCTTTTGACACCAAAATGAGGAATTTCCGTGGTATACTTGCTGAGATATTTGCGAAAAAGTTTCACCGACCCTCGAAAAACCATGTTTTTCGTCACTTCCTCGACCATATCTCCGGAACCACTTAATCTAATCTAATCTAATCTAATCTCATCAGGGAAAAAAAAGTTTAGGCATATCGGTTGAGCCGTTTGGAAAAAAAAGTGGAGACGTTGCTGGTATATGGTGTCTTCCATGATTTTGCAGGATGACCGAGATCTCCAGAACTATGAGAGTTAGAAAGTTGGTTCCAAAGACAATGTTGTAGAAAATTAAATTTAAGCGAATACGTGTTTCAGAGTTTTGGGAAAATATGGTCTAATACTGGTATATGGCCTCTTCCTTAATGGGGCAAGATGACCCAGATCTCCAGAACTATGAGACTTAGAAAGTTGGTTTCAATGGCGAATTTGTAGAGAATTAAATTCAAGCGAACACGTGTTTCAGGGTTTTGGTGAAATATGACCCAATACTGGTATATGGCCTCTTCCATGATTGGGCAGGATGGTCCGAATCCCCAGAACTATGAGAGATGGAAAGTTGGTTCCAAAGGCAAAGTTGTGGAGAATTAAATTTTAGAGAACACGTGTTTCAGGGTTTTAGGGAAAAAGACTTGGTCCTTGGATATAAGATTTTCTAGATCTGAATGGTCTGAGACGTACTTCGGTAGGGCCTTCGACATTACCTTGGGTAATTTCTATGGATCATTGAAATTCTTACAGTTATAAGAGAACAGAAAACGTTGGATTGTTTGCTTATTTGTATATTTAGATACGTTTGAGTCTCTTTGCCACATCTATTCTAATACGTACGGGTCTTTGGTTATGTTTCTTTTTATGTTTAATTCCATGGTACCGTCATCGTCACCTGGGTAAAGAATTTCATCTCTTTCACTCTTTCAATGTGATTTATATTAATATGAGACAAAACACATTTGTTCCACAGGTGAAATGGTAGCGATTATATATCTGTTACCGATGGAATTAGCCTTATAAAATTGAATTGCGATGCAGGTTCCCTAAAGTATTTAGTCAAATTTATCAGCTTTCCAATGACACCATTGGACAATCATAAGAAAATACTTTTGGGGATCTGGGGTCATTATTTCAGAGAAAGGAAAAGAAATTAAAAGGAAGGAACAAATTTCACACATAAGAGAGTTAAAAAAACATAAAATTTATGCGTAAAAACTCAATTTTTTGCCGTTTCTTGGAATTGCCGGATCGGCCGATGATGTTGATGTGGCTGTACGGTTGGAGTTGGGCGGAGACACTGTTATTTTGTGTAATTGCATACATCGCCTTCCGCCCAGATATGCAAATTCTACACTCGACAAAACAACAGTTTCCAAAGCTTGTTGCTCAAAAAAACTCTCGTCGATTTGGCTCCTGTCACAAATTACGCCATCGTTTAATGAATTATTTTCGCAGTGTCTTATGTAACGTACTATTTATGCACCAAAGATAGCTTTTTTACGTTTTATTAATCGAAAGTTACCGCCATTTTGAATGCTTTTTTCTTTTTATGGTTAATTCCATCGGTACCGTCATCGTCACCTGGGTAACGAATTTCATCTCTTTCCCTCTTTCAATGTGATTTATATTAATATGAGACAAAACACATTTGTTCCACAGGTGAAATGGTAGCGATTATATATCTGTTACCGATGGAATTAGCCTTATAAAATTGAATGTCGATGCAGGTCCCCTAAAGTATTTAGTCAAATTTATCAGCTTTCCAATGACACCATTGGACAACCATAACAAAGTACTTCTAGGGATCTGGGGTCATTTTTTCAGAGAAAGGAAAAGAAATAAAAAGGAAGGAACAAATTTCACACATAAGAGAGTTAAAAAAAACTCAATTTTCGATATTTCTGACACTTTTTGATGATTTTTGCAAAAAAATTTTTTACGCTCTATGAAGCCTTTGGAAGAAAACTTAAAACTTCTAGTACTTTAAACCAGATGGGGACACCGTACATTTTTGTGTTAGTGCTCTAAAGCCCTTAACATTAAATTCTCAACGAAAAGTGCGACATCCATTATCCTCGTAACGTCGATATCATGAACTAAAGATAATCTGCTTCAAATGTAGGAATTGTCAGATAAGCTAATCTGCTTCAAACGTCAAGTGTATAGAATGTGCTGTCATCTATGTTCGTTAAGAATTGCTCAACGCGAAGAGTAAATGTATACATCGATAGTTACTATTTTCAGATAAGATGAGACCGGTCTTCACGCTCATATGCGAGGGCTCTAGGAAGAACGTCGCTCATCGATGATTTTCTTCTGAACTACTTCGGTGTTTAGAGTGTGCAGCAATTTTCGTCAAATTTTTTCAAGATGACTCATTTCAAATGTCGCTAACGATACTTCATTCCAACTCTACACTCCTCCAAGAAAAAGTTCGAGAACATTTAATTAAAATTGTGACGAAAAATCTACTACAAAAACAAGGGTCATAATGTGTACCGCACATAACCGCAACATGTGGCAACCCTCTCTCTACCGCCAAAGAAAAGAAGAAACTGTTCGTACAAGTTTCATTGTGATTTGTATTTTCGAGAAAGCCGGTAGAAAGATTTTCTGTTCCTGAGATGAGTAAGCGTGGTCTTGGACACCGTAGAGTTTACTTCTATTCCTCCATTTGGAATGCAATTAGCATATGTACCTATAAGGTAAATTTCATAATTTTTCAGAAATTAATAAAATTTCTGCAATATCCACGAGCTTTGCTAACATAAGCTTTATGTCTGAAGGAGTCCCTCGTAAAAACACGTGTTGGTGATATGGAAAATGTGGAGCTCCAAATATTCTAATCATATTCGAGGACGTCCGTCGGCAAGGTAAATTACATAAGAATTTAAATGGATTTTTGCCATTTTCAATAAGTGACAAGGGAGCATGATGACATGATGTTGCAGATGATGGGTTTGCACACTGTCCAACCCTCACCGTGACTTTAGCAATATTCTGATAAACTCCTTTCACAAAGAATATTTTATATTTTTTTGAGCACAAGAACATTTTTACCGTAATTTTTTTTTATTACTAAGGTGTTCTGGACGTTCTGGAGGAGGAAATCGTCATCCTTCGAAGTTCTGCCTTCACTTCTTCCTGCATGTCTCTAACAAATGCATGGAGGTAAATGAGGTAAGTTTTTGCCTATTGTTTATCGTATTAAAACAAAGCAGCAAATAAAGTGCCTGCGTAATGTTATATTTGCGCAATCTCAGTTCTTGCAATAAAAAATTGGAAGATTTTTTCCGAATGTATGAACATGACGGAGATTTTTGTAACATTCTTTTTAAAGGCTTAACATTCATAATGTACAACTCAGTGCTGTTTCAAATTCACCAAAGAAACCTTGAAATGTTCATCTGGATTGCTTTTTTCATGACATTTTTCTCCTATTTGCAGATGGACTGTGATGTAGTGGAGAGATGGTGCTATCACCGACTTGCCGCTATCATCCAAGAATTATATATGACAATTGATCGAAACCGGCAAAGAAACAAAACCAACAATCACCGACTTGCTATCAGTCAAATAGAAGATTCAACAAGGAACTTAACGATTTTTTTTGTATTTGCAAGTTATTGTAAATAAAATAAATAATGTCAATCAATGTCTGTTAAGAAACTTTTCCCCCTAGTGACGTAAATAGGGGAAAAATAAAAACTTTTGTGTCTTAAACGTGCAAATGTTCGATGCCATTATCGCTTACTTTCAGTAATTGTTTGCAGCGCGACAGGTACTCATTTGATAAACTTTTTAATTGTGCAAATAGAAGCAACTCACAAATGTATTTGCTGATGTTGATTTTAATTTCCTATTCATTTATTTATTTATCAGGGACATAATTTTATCTCTGCTCAACCTTCCATAGAGATGTCATGCAATAAATAGGGGATGTAAACCATTGTTCCCAATTCGATTTGTCAGTGTTTTTTTTTGACGCAGCGCCGTATCTAGGGGGGGGGGGGCAGGGGGGCTGAGATTTCCTTCGCCCCCCCCCTGAGGTTTGTTCCTTTCCTACTGAATGTTCGGAAGAAAATCTGCCCGTAATTAGAGGACGCTTTTTTACTTTTTTCTTGAGTACTGTTAAGCCTTCGACTACATCTGAATCACAGCAAAATTTCTTTATATTTATGAAATTCATGAGAAAGATTTTGGCGCGCTCTATGAACCCCACTATCTGAACCAGTGAATCAATTTTCATCAACTTTTTTTAGTTAGATTTTTGAGATCCATATCTTTCATTCCAAACCTTGAAAAGCAATTCCCGTTCGTCGGAGATATAAGCAAACACGTTTCTACGACCTTCAAAAAAGAAGGTTTTGACAACTTATTCGATCGTAACTTCGAAAGTTCTTGACCGATTTTGCCCATCTTCAATCTCAACATTCCTTTTGAAACTACCTTTTAGGCAGACCTGATTAAAGTAGAGGAACGGAAGTAAATCCTTCGGGCCCGTGCCAGAAAAGGTGGCCCGAGCGGCCAATTTAGGGGCCCATCCTATGGCTGAAAAAAAGAAAAACGGATCCAAATTTTCAAACACCTTGATTTAGTAAACAAAACTAGTTAAGAGCCTAAATATTTTCGCCTACGGCGTTAAACGAATACCAAATCTATCAATTATTGAAATTCTTACTTATAAGAAGTCCTTCAACCGAAAACTTTCGCCTGCGACAATTAAGTCGTTCTTCGATTTACCTAAAGAACAATAGAATAATAATAATAATAATCTGCCACTACAACCCATGAAGGGTTAGGGGCTAGATCATTATTTACTAGTTTCATTAATTATTATGATTCGTTTTTGAGATCTTTCCATTACCAGAAATTTTTTTAGTGTGCCAGTGGTAAGCTGTGCGACAAACCCAGTGCCATCTATGAGATGTGCTTGGAGCGAAAACTAGTAGGAGTAGAATACTGGCACCTCCAACAATGCCTTCCACCGGTAAGCCGTACGATGGCGCTACATTCAACTTCACTTGTCTTGAACCGATTAAGTCAACAAATCTAACAATCGGAACAAATCTGTCCGCGGTTGAATTTTGAACCAACGCACTGGCAACTCAATTTCATAGTAACAAGCAGACATGTTAACCACTACTCTATTGAGTTGAACAATAGAGAGCAGTTCAAAATTTTCGCTTACAGCGCCTTACCCGATGCGGCTATTGAGCAATTTTTTCGAGTTACCTAAAAACGAGGAAAAGCATTCCAAAGTTTTTGCCTGCGGCGCTTTTCTCGATGCGGCGATTAAACGGTTCTTCGCGCTTGACTTATTTACTCCAGGTCGGCTTCGGACTCAGTTATCATCTTAAACACTTTTCAGAACGCTATAATATACATTGATACTTCATTGAATTGCAAAAAAAAAAAATCTGGGGCGCCACCTAGAGAAGTGGTCTAGATACAGTGGTTTTGACGATTAACAAATTTACGTTGATTTTAGGTTCCCAGGCTTACAAATATGTAATAGTCATTTTCATGAGATGTGAAAATCTTAAAAAATTCCATAGCAAAAAGACAGTTTGGTTCGCATTTGCAGTGAGCGAAGTGAGTGGTTTTGTCAGCGAGTGCATCGATCTTTACTCGATTTTCTCCTCTCTTAGGTTGATGACTTTTGAAGCTACGGTTGAAAATGTGATCAAAAACGTGGTTTTTTGAAGGTTGGCGGAATTTTTTCACCTAAATCTCTGCGAAATTTGAATGGAAATCGCTCTTCAAGGTTTTGAATAAAAGATGTGTAAAGGGTGTTTCTCAAATTTAGATGTTAAGTGGTATTTTAAGTCCCATGTAATGGGCAAGTAAAGTTAATGATGAGATCACCCCCTTTAAGGGCGTGAAAAAAGGCCGCGGGGGTGAGGGGGCAGAGCTCCCCAATAATTTATTTAAATATCCACAAGTAAGTTTAACGTACAGTTTAATCATATGACAAACGTTTCTCATTGAGTAAAAACACCAACTCGTTGCTTTTTTCGTGTACATTTTCTTCACTGCGATGTACATTTCAGATTTTTTTTGTACAACTTTTTTGTACAATTTGTGTACAAATAACCACAATTTATTGTACAAACTCATACAATGTATGATGTGTGCGTGTACAAAATAACAATTTTCGTGTAAAAAAAAATTTTTTTGTACAAAAACAAATTACTTCGTACAAAACATTCCCGAATTGTACCCAGAATATTGAACCGCAAAATCGTTGAAGTCTCGCAGGAAATCACGAACAACTTTATAAATAGGAACACTTTCTGTTTCTTTTCATCATTTAAAAATGTACCTATCAATACTTGTATTTTGGTGATGACTGCGACCCAGTGCCTGTATTCGTGAAAACATTTTCTTGATTTTCTCGAATTTTCGCGATTTTCATGAATTTTTGCGAATTTTCATGAATTTTCGCGAATTTTCGCAAATTTTCACAATTAGCGCAAGTCGTGCCAAAGACATCTAATATGTAACAGAAGTGTGAAATTCCTCATTTATTTCCAAATATTGGCAGAAAACAATTTCGAATGAAACATATGCAAAAACACGAGCAATGAGCAAAAAATTCAATGTTCCCAATTCTCTTAGAACTAACTGAATTGAACGACCCACAGAAATTACAGAAGATAATGTGTAAAACCCAACCGAAGTCCCCCTAAAAAGTGAGCTAGGACACTGCAACGACTCCCACGAGAAGAACAGGTAAAAATGTTCTCGTCAACAACAAATCAAAAAACATATGCAATGGACCCCTACGCATAAGAATAGATGTCACAAAAAGGCTCAAGTGTATCTAAGTAAATATTGCCTTAACTCTTAAGTGTATGAAATTACGTCCACATTTAATTGCATCGATAATTGCCGAAAGGGCAATATGGAAAAACGTCTCCAAATTCATAAAAAAGCCCAACATTTAAAAAAAATCAAAAAAAGTTTGAAAAAAATTGTACTAGGGACGCTCTTAAAACCTACCTAGAGCACTTAGGAGAAGCCTCCTGACACATGCTTCCTCAAAATCGAACAATTTGCTTCCATAAATTTTCGTCCATTCCGAGACCAAATATTTTTTTTTAAATTGGAAGAGATTTACTCGAGTTATGCACAAAAGGCCGAAAACCACTTAGGCGGCTCTAGCTCAGTGACGCCTCGTCCAAAAAAGCCCATATGAAATGCAAAAACCGCTTTCGTTGCTAGATTTCAGGGCAAAATTTTTTGAAGATCAGTTAAGAGAGCATCTGACGAAAGGTAAAACCTTGTCAAACCAAGGCAGCCTGGCGCTGGTCTGAATACGCCAAATTGGATGAACTTGTAAAGTTAATAGTTTTTAGTAACACCATCGAAGTCGGCACCAGGCTGCGTACTTGAGACCTAAAGCTGAGAATAAAGAAGGCAGCCTGTTGCTGAAATCGTACTTCGCGTACTTTGTCCGCGACAGACCAAATTCCAGAAATGGCTTTATCCATGGATTTAGTGATTTTTTCCTGTAACACGCTTTTTTCAAAATTTTATTCTCTAAAAGTGTCTCATATCTCCTATCGCCAAGAAACTGAAACACGAAAGTCTTTTCCTAGTTTTGTTACCTCAAATGCTTTAACCAGTACCGCTTTATCGAACGGTACAACTCGATAGCGTAGTGGTTAACACGTCTGCTTGCTTGTATGAGATCGAGTTGCCAGTGCGTTGGTTCGAAACTCAACAGCAGACGGACTTGTTCCGATTGTTAGATTTGTAAACAAAACCAAGCTGATTGCATCGGTTCAAGTCATAGCGCCATCGTACAGCTTACGGGAGACAGGCATTGCTGAGAGGTGCCGGTCTCAAAAAAAGTAGAACCACAAAAGTAGCGAAACTAGTTAATAATGATCTAGGTTGTTAAGGCAGATATTTATTATTATTATTAATTTTTCAAAAAAGGCGTACGGAGGCCCGAGTTCATTGTTTATCAACAAAGACATTACTATGTCTTTAACACCCTTATAGAAGAATTTGTGCTAACGAAAAAGCCGGAAAGAACATAACCAAAGACCCGTACGTATCAAAATAGATGAAGAAACCAAACAGATTTTGCAAGTACATGCGACCGCACCAGAACTGCAAATTGTTGCAAAGTTTGTAAAACTGTTAGAATTCGAAAGACCCACAGAAATTACCCAAGATAATGTCGAAAACTCTCCCGAAGTTCCCGGGATTAAGTTATTTTTCTCAAAAACACTGAAACACGTGTTCTCTAAAATTTTATTCTCTAGAACTTTGCCTTTAATAGTAAATCTCCATACTGCATAGTTGAGCAAATATAGATATATATCATCTGTTTTCGTATATGACCAAGAAACTCAATTTCGTCCATTCCATTTGTCCCAGTGCCTAGACCAGTGACCCGGTTTCCCCCAAAAAAAAAATTCAAGTTTTGTGAGATCAAATGCTTTCATTTGACACCAAATAGAACAATTTCCTTGCCATACTTGCCGCTATATTTGCGAAAAAGTTTCACCGTCATTCAAAAATACATGTCTTCGGACACTTCTTCGACCATATCTCCGACCGATTTTGCTCATTTTTGAACTTAAATCATGGGAGGCATGTAGCTTTCAGAGAAAAAAGTTTAGATTAATTTATTGAGCCGTTTAGAAAAAAGTGCATACGGAAGACTGGACGGATTATTTTTGCTGATTCGTCAACTATTATGCAGACGATAATAAATAATGTATCCATCAACTCTTCAACTATTGAACTTTATGGTTTTGCCTCCAAGCATCAAAACTTCATTTTTTTGATACAAAGATGTTTTTGCGGGTTGAAGGTTCCGAAAGATATGAAAACCTCAAATATCTCAAAAAAGTTCATAATGTGAGAACACCAGAACACCCTACTATACAAACATGATAGTTATGAATTTTCGCAAATTTTCATGACTTTTCGCGAATTTTCATAAATTTTCGCGATTTTCATGAATTTTCGCGATTTTCATGAATTTTCACGAATTTTCGCGATTTTCGTTAAAAATTTTCACGAATACAGGCACTGCTGCGACGTGGTTTACACTTCGAGTTTTTTGTCGATTGCTCATAGAATTCTACCAGACCCATTGCAAAAAAGGGGACAAATTTGACAGTCAACCTGGCTGCGTTCACCGGGTCTGGTAGTACAGAATTCCGTTCTCACTGTTTGATCAAATTATAAAATGTCGGAGTTATTTGCTCAAAATCTGTTTTGAAGTTAACAGCATATCCTTCAAGTAGCAAGATTTGGTTGGTTTCATGGATCTGATGGACCAATGCTGTTGCGCGGGGATTTTTGTCGATGTTTTCTAAGTCTCTGCTGTGGCCGCCTGGTGGGCCACAGCGATCCCATAAATTCCAAAATGTTGCGCCCAAACACCCTTTCCGTCGATGACAGCCGCCACCAGGTATGGAATATACCACCAAAGAGCTTTGGTCCTTTCGGAGCTTTTGCTTCATGTCCGTCAAGAGGCTGCCGACTTTGTTCACGGATCTCGGGACATGTTTTTTGATTTCTCTGGACACAGCTTCAGTGACTTTCGGAATGTATGTTAGGTCAACGTACAATTTTTTGCCGTTTCTTGGAATTGCCGGATCGGCCGATGATGTTGATGTGGCTGTACGGTTGGAGTTGGGCGGAGACACTGTTATTTTGTGTAATTGCATACATCGCCTTCCGCCCAGATATGCAAATTCTACACTCGACAAAACAACAGTTTCCAAAGCTTGTTGCTCAAAAAAACTCTCGTCGATTTGGCTCCTGTCACAAATTACGCCATCGTTTAATGAATTATTTTCGCAGTGTCTTATGTAACGTACTATTTATGCACCAAAGATAGCTTTTTTACGTTTTATTAATCGAAAGTTACCGCCATTTTGAATGTTTTTTTCTTTTTATGGTTAATTCCATCGGTACCGTCATCGTCACCTGGGTAACGAATTTCATCTCTTTCCCTCTTTCAATGTGATTTATATTAATATGAGACAAAACACATTTGTTCCACAGGTGAAATGGTAGCGATTATATATCTGTTACCGATGGAATTAGCCTTATAAAATTGAATGTCGATGCAGGTCCCCTAAAGTATTTAGTCAAATTTATCAGCTTTCCAATGACACCATTGGACAACCATAACAAAGTACTTCTAGGGATCTGGGGTCATTTTTTCAGAGAAAGGAAAAGAAATAAAAAGGAAGGAACAAATTTCACACATAAGAGAGTTAAAAAAAACTCAATTTTCGATATTTCTGACACTTTTTGATGATTTTTGCAAAAAAATTTTTTACGCTCTATGAAGCCTTTGGAAGAAAACTTAAAACTTCTAGTACTTTAAACCAGATGGGGACACCGTACATTTTTGTGTTAGTGCTCTAAAGCCCTTAACATTAAATTCTCAACGAAAAGTGCGACATCCATTATCCTCGTAACGTCGATATCATGAACTAAAGATAATCTGCTTCAAATGTAGGAATTGTCAGATAAGCTAATCTGCTTCAAACGTCAAGTGTATAGAATGTGCTGTCATCTATGTTCGTTAAGAATTGCTCAACGCGAAGAGTAAATGTATACATCGATAGTTACTATTTTCAGATAAGATGAGACCGGTCTTCACGCTCATATGCGAGGGCTCTAGGAAGAACGTCGCTCATCGATGATTTTCTTCTGAACTACTTCGGTGTTTAGAGTGTGCAGCAATTTTCGTCAAATTTTTTCAAGATGACTCATTTCAAATGTCGCTAACGATACTTCATTCCAACTCTACACTCCTCCAAGAAAAAGTTCGAGAACATTTAATTAAAATTGTGACGAAAAATCTACTACAAAAACAAGGGTCATAATGTGTACCGCACATAACCGCAACATGTGGCAACCCTCTCTCTACCGCCAAAGAAAAGAAGAAACTGTTCGTACAAGTTTCATTGTGATTTGTATTTTCGAGAAAGCCGGTAGAAAGATTTTCTGTTCCTGAGATGAGTAAGCGTGGTCTTGGACACCGTAGAGTTTACTTCTATTCCTCCATTTGGAATGCAATTAGCATATGTACCTATAAGGTAAATTTCATAATTTTTCAGAAATTAATAAAATTTCTGCAATATCCACGAGCTTTGCTAACATAAGCTTTATGTCTGAAGGAGTCCCTCGTAAAAACACGTGTTGGTGATATGGAAAATGTGGAGCTCCAAATATTCTAATCATATTCGAGGACGTCCGTCGGCAAGGTAAATTACATAAGAATTTAAATGGATTTTTGCCATTTTCAATAAGTGACAAGGGAGCATGATGACATGATGTTGCAGATGATGGGTTTGCACACTGTCCAACCCTCACCGTGACTTTAGCAATATTCTGATAAACTCCTTTCACAAAGAATATTTTATATTTTTTTGAGCACAAGAACATTTTTACCGTAATTTTTTTTTATTACTAAGGTGTTCTGGACGTTCTGGAGGAGGAAATCGTCATCCTTCGAAGTTCTGCCTTCACTTCTTCCTGCATGTCTCTAACAAATGCATGGAGGTAAATGAGGTAAGTTTTTGCCTATTGTTTATCGTATTAAAACAAAGCAGCAAATAAAGTGCCTGCGTAATGTTATATTTGCGCAATCTCAGTTCTTGCAATAAAAAATTGGAAGATTTTTTCCGAATGTATGAACATGACGGAGATTTTTGTAACATTCTTTTTAAAGGCTTAACATTCATAATGTACAACTCAGTGCTGTTTCAAATTCACCAAAGAAACCTTGAAATGTTCATCTGGATTGCTTTTTTCATGACATTTTTCTCCTATTTGCAGATGGACTGTGATGTAGTGGAGAGATGGTGCTATCACCGACTTGCCGCTATCATCCAAGAATTATATATGACAATTGATCGAAACCGGCAAAGAAACAAAACCAACAATCACCGACTTGCTATCAGTCAAATAGAAGATTCAACAAGGAACTTAACGATTTTTTTTGTATTTGCAAGTTATTGTAAATAAAATAAATAATGTCAATCAATGTCTGTTAAGAAACTTTTCCCCCTAGTGACGTAAATAGGGGAAAAATAAAAACTTTTGTGTCTTAAACGTGCAAATGTTCGATGCCATTATCGCTTACTTTCAGTAATTGTTTGCAGCGCGACAGGTACTCATTTGATAAACTTTTTAATTGTGCAAATAGAAGCAACTCACAAATGTTTTGCTGATGTTGATTTTAATTTCCTATTCATTTTGTTGTGTACGCATTCTATCTTGATAAATGAAAGTTTATCCTACATGTTTCAATGTAACGCTCAACGTTAGTTAGAGTTGTTTCAGTTTGCTACGCATCATTGCAGTATATAGAATTTTTCCTTTCAGACATTCCTCGATATTTACTGTTGATGCACATTTAACGTCGCAGCCTTTGCGCAAACAAACAGTAAAACAATTCTATTGTTTTATGGTTTTTAACTTTAAATGAGTTCTAGATGTTTTATAGTCTAGCTTATGGAAATGGCCTCATTAATATTCGTATTACCATTATGTTGAACGATGGAAATACACACAAAAGCAGCATAGAATGCATGTATGCTTACTAGTGAAGTGTTTCCAAAATTGTTGCACTTCTACTTCTACTTTATCGCTTACTTCAAAAATTGCTAGGTAATTAATAATAAAACGCACGGTGAGCTTTAACCAGTTTGAAAGGTCGATGTACATGGGGTTGATGGGGTTTCTCTTCTGATTATGATAGGGGACTGCTTCACGAATCAGAAATAAATTAGTAAAATCGAAGAGCGAGCCTTTTTTGAAAAAAGTGACCTTGGTCGAGTTGCCCGTACTTGCGTCAATCTAAGACGTGTAGTTCAATTTCTATACAATATTTTTCTCTGTGAATTAGCTGTAAAGTTTCCTGAGACTCTTTCCAACAAAAAATGAGAAGAAGGTTCTTTTGCAAAAATCATATTTTCCGAGTTATGTGACCAAAAGTGTTCACGATGTTACCGAAATTCTATTTTTTAGTCCCCATACGATGTTTCGTGTATAAGACACGAGAAAAGAGTTGCATGACATTTTTGGTGCTAGGAGGGACAAAAGTACTTATAAACATATGAAGGGATCCGTACTTATCAGAATAGATGCGGCAAACAGAGTTGATGTTACGAAAAGACTCAATGTTGCCTTAACTCTTAAGTGTCTGAAATTACGTCCAAATTAAATTGTATTGGAAATTGCCGAGAGGGTAATATTGAAAAACCCGTCCGAAGAAACGGTGTAAAAAAGGCCTTCCGAAAGTACACAATTGACCTTAAAAAGACAAGTGTTCATGTCAATTTTTTCTACAACATAGGAAAAGCCATTTTTTTTTGTCTAGGACCAACCTAGGGTCTCAGGAGAGGCCTCGCACAAATACTTACATAGACAAAAATATTTCCCTTCAATTTCTCTACAATATAGTGAAAAACCATTTTTTTTGTCTAGGGCAAACAAAAATGTTTCTCTCAATTTGCTCTGCAACATAGCAAATTTTTTTTTGTTAGGGCCGATCTTAGGACAGACCTGAGACCCACTTCAGCCCTAGGCACATGCACCGGGATCAAATTTGTTTTTGAATATAATTGGGTACTCGATTATCTCTCAAAAAGAAAAAGGACCAACAAAATCAGTTAGGATTTATCCAATTTATATAAGCAAACACGTTGGGCCCTAGTAGAAACTCAGTTTTAGGCTCCTCCAAAACATTTTCTGTCATAAAATGGGAGACAGTCCTAGACCTTTCGATCAAACAAAATTTGAATATCGGAAGAGATTTACTCGAGTGAAGTACAAAAAACTTGTGGAGCGCCAGCAGAGACTCGTTTTAATTGCCCTAGCTATATCCTAGGGCCCAATCTCAAAAATGGTTCTTCTACAAATAGTAGGGCTTTCATAGACCTATCGATAAAAAAAACAATTATGAAAATCGGAAGAAATTTACGCGAGTTATATCCAAAAATACGAATGGCCCTAGCATAGACTCGGTTTTAGTGCCCTAGCTAAGTCCAAGGACTAAATCATAAATTGTCGGCCATGCTCAGATCTTTCAAACAAAAAAAAAGTTTATGATAATCGGAAAAGATTTACTCGAGTTATATACAAAAAACGCGTATGGCCCTAGTATAGACTCGGATTTAGCGCGCCTTATCTAAGTCCAACAACTCAAATTTAAAAAAGTTTCTTTCATGAATTGTTCGCCATGACCAAATGTTTCAAATAAAAAAAAAATTATAAAAATCGGAAAAGATTTACTCGAGTTATGTACAAAAGATCAAAAACCACTTAAACGGCCCTAGCTCGGTGGCCGACAGTGGCAGACAGTGCCCAGATTCAATCCCATAAAAGACTTTTTGACTACCTTTCAGGGAAAGAAAGTTTTTGAAAATCGGTTGAGTTTTACTCAAGTTATCGCGGTGACAGACGGACGGACAGACATTTTTAGACCCGTACGAAGTACGAAGGTCTGATGCGTTTACTACCACGTTTGTTACATTGCGAATTCGAACCCGGGAGTAAGGGGGAAACTTGACTCCAGATGACAAATCAGCGAAAAAAAAAATGTCCGTCGGTCTGTCTGTCCGTCAGCACGATAACTTGAGTAAATCTTGACCGATTATCAAAAACTCTTTTTTCCCTGAAAGGTAATCAAAAAATCTTCAGTGGAATTGAATCTGGGCACTGTCGGCCTAAGGGCCGCTGAGCCAGGGCCGTTTAAGTGATTTTTGGTCTTTTGTATATAACTCGAGTAAATCTTTTGTGATTTTCAATTTTTTTTTTTGTTTGAAAGACCTGGACATAGCCGACAATTTATGGAAGAAACTTTTTTGAATTTGAGTCCTTGAACTTAGCTAGGTCACTAAAATCGAGTCTCTGCTAGGGCTCTATGAGTTTTTTATCCATAACTCGGGCAAATATTTTCCGATTTTCATACATTTTCCATTGTTTGAAAGGCCTGGGCATGCCAGACATTTTATGGAAGAAACTTGTTTGAATTTTGAGCTTTTGGTCTCAGCCAGGGCCCTAAAACTGAATCTCTACTAGGGCCCAACGCGTTTTTTCTACAAAAATCGAGTAAATCTTATCCGATTTTCAAAAAAATTTTTTCCTGAAAGATAGTTGAAAAACTGAGGTCAAATTCGAAGACGAGCAAAATCGATCGAATAGTTCCGGAGATATGGTCGAAAAGGTGTCAAAAAACGTGGTTTTTCGAAGGTCTGTGAAACTTGAAACAAGTACAGCACGTAAATTGTTCAAATTAGCGTCAAAGAATTAGATGTTACAAAACTGGGAAAAAATATTTGTGGAAATCGGTTGAGTGGTTTGGGCACTGTAACCCACGGAATGGAGAAAACTTTATTTCTCAGCCATATACAATACGAGATGGGTTTTCATCAACCTATGGTTTATTATAATTATGAAACATAGAGACTTATTCCCGAAGACAAAGTTGTAGAGAATTAATTTTTAACGTGTTTCAGGGTTTTCTCGAAAAATGTCCCAATCCTGGGATTTAGCCACATGTAGAATTCAGAGGGATGATTCCTACCTCTAGAACTATGGCAGTTAGAAAGTTGCTTCCAAAGACAAAGTTGGAGAGAAATAAATTTTAAACGTACTTCGGGAGGTCTTTCAACATTACCTTGGGTAATTTTTATGAGTCATTCAAACTTTCAAACTATTCAAACACAATATTTACTTAAATACGTTCCAGTCTTTTCGTAACATCAACTCTGTTTGCCGCATCTATTCTGATACGTACGGGTCCCTTCATATGTTTTATTTGTTAGGCATAGCTCTTCAAATACAAATCAAAATTTAAAAAAGAACACCGGTCTACAGGGGTTTAGTATCTTTCCTGTCTGCCATTGCCAAATGTCAGGCTTAGTGGGCTGTTGCAGAAGATGGCCTATTTGAGTGTCCATTACCCCTGAAAGTAGAGTAATTGGGGTCCAAAGAAAAATGTAAGGACATTTTCATTTAGTCATTATTATATGTTACTCAAGTTATATAGGTAAAAATTGAGAAAATTCCGTTTTGGTACAATTGCACCCATAGAAGTAACATTTTACTATGGAAGTAGGATGAAGAATTGTGAGTGGCTTTTAAATGTTGATTCAAGCGGGTGGACTTTAAGCTGCCGAAGGTACAGCAGCCATAGTAAAATGTTACTTCTATGGGTGCAATTGTACCAAAACGAGAATTTTTTCAATTTTTACCTTGATTGCATGTTTGTGTACTTCTTTACACAAAGGGTAAGGTTAGACCATTGGAGCCGGAATATTCAACGTAAATATTATCTTCGATAGTCGCCGAATTGTGGTAATCTGCTTTGCAGAATAATCCAAATCATGGGCGCGCGGTAACAATGCGCCCGTGACGCAAGTCCCCATACGACCAAAAAATTCAGAAAAAATTTTTTCGTAGACTTCGGAACCATATATACAGCATGATTTTGACTTTTTTGCCTTGCGTCGTATCTTTCTGAGCCCTAGTTTTTCGGATTCTACGTAAAATTCTGATTAAAATCGACTTTTTACTCAAAAAAATCGGTCCAGTGGATCCGGAGATATGACCTTTAGAAAATCGTCATTTTCCATACAAAATGTGCACTTTCATAGAAACCAAAGTTAATGGAAATATCCTACGTTAGTTAGTTACTTAGTTAGTTACTTAGTTCCAGAGCCATTTGTATGAAAACCCACTTTTTGGAGTTTTCTCGAAAACGGCTCGATATCTTTCCTTGAAATTTTGCAGGGACCTCCGGCGGGGCATTCTACGCCATAT
>CM055404.1:101646461-101696944 GCA_029228625.1 Pseudolycoriella hygida | reverse complement strand
TTAGAAAATCGTCATTTTCCATACAAAATGTGCACTTTCATAGAAACCAAAGTTAATGGAAATATCCTACGTTAGTTAGTTACTTAGTTAGTTACTTAGTTCCAGAGCCATTTGTATGAAAACCCACTTTTTTGGAGTTTTCGCGAAAACGGCTCGATATCTTTTCTTGAAATTTTGCAGGGACCTTCGGCTGGGCATTCTACGCCATATGAGATTTTAAAAAAGGGGCTACCGGCCTCGTTTGGGCGCCAGGGCTCTTAGAAGGCGCCATATAAAGCCCATATGTATGTATTTGTGTGTGTGTGTACGGAAGCATATTTTGTATAAGACATGGTTGGGTGTTCGAGATACAGGTTTGGTGTCAAAGGGTAAGATGTTGGGTTGGGTGTGTAGTGTATAGGGCTGACCGCCAAAATTGCGGAAAATGGGCCGGGGCTCAAAAAAAAACTTTTGATATGTTGTAGAGGAAGTTGAGGGGATCATTTTCGCCCATGAAAGTAGTAGGCGCCGCGGCTCGGTTTGGCGGCGCTTCAAAAAAAACTTTTGATATGTTGTAGAGGAAGTTGAGGTGATTATTTTCGCCCATGGAAGTAGTAGCCACCGCGGCTCGGTTTGGCGGCGGCGACGGCTCAAAAAAAACTTTTCATATGTTGTAGAGGAAGTTGAGGTGATCATTTTCGCCCATGGAAGTAGTAGCCGCCGCGGCTCGGTTTGGCGGCGGCGGCGGCTCAAAAAAAACTTTTCATATGTTGTAGAGGAAGTTGAGGTGATCATTTTCGTCCATGGAAGTAGTAGCCGCCGCGGCTCGGTTTGGCGGCGGCGGCGGCTCAAAAAAAACTTTTCATATGTTGTAGAGGAAGTTGAGGTGATCATTTTCGTCTATGGAAGTAGTAGCCGCCGCGGCTCGGTTTGGCAGCGGCGGCGGCTCAAAAAAACTTTTGATATGTTGTAGAGGAAGTTGAGGGGATCATTTTTGCCCATGAAAGTAGTAGCCGAAACTTCCAAAAGTACTGATATCACAACAAAAGCCCTTTTAAAAGGGAAATGTGACGCAAGTCCTTCTTCCTCCTTCCAAAACAACTGATGTCAATTTGGGGTGACGCTTAAAGCTTTGAAACGCAAAAATTCTTTTGGAATGTGTTCGTTTTTGATTAAAAAAATGCGTCACAAACGCCGGACCCACCAATGTAATAATTTTTCTACGCTTTCAGCTGTCATACGCAAAAATTTGATTTCCTGTTCAAAAATACGCCATACATAATGACAAATTTTTGCGTTGTGAAAGCTGAAAGAACAGAAAAACTATAACATTGGGGGGTCCGGCATTTGTGACGCATTTTTGTAATCAAAAATGAAAACATTCCAAAAGAATTTTTGCGTTTCAAAGCTTTGAGCGTCACCCCAAATTGATATAAGTTGTTTTGGAAGGAGGAAGAAGGACTTGCGTCACATTTCCCTTTTAAAAGGGTTTTTGTTGTGATTAATAAATAACCGAAACAAACTCACAATTCTTTTACTTCCAAATTGTTCAAATGAAATGACAGGCATCCAATCGAAGGATCTGGATTGCAGAAAAGGCGAGTTGACATAGTCTGAGTATCATTCTATGGCCATCGTTGCTGATGTACACATGGTCTTAAGAGCGATTTTGCGAAAACTTCGAACGATTTCGTACACTTTTGGGACAACATGTCCTACTTTTTCCCGATGAATGTGCCATTCGATTCTTTGTTCTATAATAAGAAAAGTAATTTCTCATTTTTGGAAAATTTGATATTTTAGGGGAGTTATGGTGTGCTAAGTAAGTGCATGTCAGGGGGTGGTCAAAATGGTTTTGTGGCTATAACTCGTGTAAAACGAAATGAAATCAAATGAACTTTTATGGGATGGTAAGCCCCAATGATACAAAGGTTTTTCATCATTGGATTCCTTGGAGCCTTCACCCACTCCTGAGTTATTAATCATTTTAGGTGAAAACTTCGGGAACGCTTTACTGCTTGAAGCAGCGATGAACCGAAAAACTGAGTTCTAGTATACTACCCCTACTATAAGACAATGCAAAGACTTCCCCGGTTTAAGGCTGTTGCACCGGTCTGGAACAACTTTTGTAAGAAAGGTCAATTTTTGACACTTTTTCTTGGCTATTTTCAGCTGAAGAAGTCTGTATAACTGCCCTGAAACATGATCTGCAGCTGGATATGCAAAAAGGAGCTGTTTAGCAAACAAAACGTGAAGATGTTAAGATGAAATTATCATACAAATTTATACTGTGGAACCACGAACTGATCCCTTGAATTTCAATTCACACGAACTTCGTTCCAACATACTAACATTTGACTTAGTAGCCTTTCTATGAAAAGTCTTCAATAATACTTGCTTTAACCCTTTATTGCTAATATATTCCAAATCATCTTCCGTGACCAATGATTGATTTCCGTTTTAAAGTCGAAACCTACCCCAAATCTCTAAGACTTTTCTTATAAACAGCAGTCAAGCGAATGCAAAGATGGAGAAACAAGAGGTGAGCAAAGACTCAAATGCTACAAGACTCGAAAATCTATAAAACTTCTTCGTCATTCTCGAATACAATTTATATCATTTCACTCCAAATGCAACACAGATCCCCAAATAATAAACTTGTGCTTACATAACTGTATCGGTGGAACATTTAAGATAATAATCTCTGTGAACCACTAGCCATTGACTGAAGAGTATGTGTGTTCACAAGGCTCTTAAATGACGAAACAGATGTCATCGTCTCGACCTTAGCATTAACTCATTTACTTTTTCTATGGAATACCGAGCTAGGCTCTCTAAAGAGTGCTTGAACTTGTGATGTTGTATGCATGCGAAATGAGCGATATGTTATCTGCACTCCTGAGCTTTTCAACTCAGGACATGGAACAACGTTTATTGTTTTGGAACAATAGAGAGCGTCAGATTGCAACCACTAAATCCAACAAAAACGCAAAACACTACCCGGAAGGAATATGTGAACGCTTTTTCTTTCGTCATACAAATTTTCCATGGCATAAGACATTCCCACACGATTCCTATACGATTCTTAAGGGAATGTGTTCTCTTATCCCTGACGGGTAACATTCAATTTGACGAATTGACAGAGTAAACCGAACATTCATTTCTGTCAAATCTGGACATTTGCCTTTACCGTTAGTGTTTAGCGTTTTTGTTGGATTTAGTGATGGCAATCTGACGCTCTAATGGTTTCTGTTTTTAAACGAAAAAAAAAACAAAATTTTTGTTTAAACGAAACAAAACGAAAAAACTGGTACAAAACGGAACAGTCCGAGCCCTATGACTTAGCTAGGGCACTAAAAACGAGTCTCTGCTAAATCTCTATCTTTTTTTATACATAACTCGAGTATAAATTCTTCCGATTAAAAAAAAAAAAATTAATCGAAAGGTAGGAACGTCTAACATTTTATGGAACAAGGTTTTTTGATAAGATGCCCTTGGACTCAGCCAGGACACTGAAAATAGGCCCAACGTGTTTTTGTTTACATAAATCGGGCAAATCCCAATTTATTTTGTTGATTCTTTTTCTATTTGAGAGGTTACCGTGTTCCAAATTATATTCATAAACAAATTTGGGCCTATGCTTGAGGCTCAAGTGGGCCTCTGGTCAGTCCTAAGGTCGGCCCTGACCAAAAAAAAAACAATTTTTTGTCATATTGCAAAGTAGATTGAGAGGTAAACATTTTTGTCTATGGAAGTATGTGTCAGGCATTTGAGGCATTTCCTTATGGCCCTAGGTCGGTCCTAAAGTCCGCCCTTAACAAAACAATTGTTTTTTGCTATGTTTTAAAGAAAATTGAGGCGAACATTTTTTGAGTTATTTAATCCTCAATAAAGAAAGATTAAAGAACAATAGAGTGAGGACTTAGTTTGCGTAATCTCGGTATGACAGGTGCGGCGCCACCGACTGGCGGCTACTCAGTTTGATTGTTTATACTGAGATGTGTGCATATTTTGTAAATAATTTCAAAAACTAAACAAGTGCTGCCATAATTTTATTGATTAACTAATAAAACTAACCAATCGCGTCCATTGATGAACGCTCATTATTCTCACATCATCTCTCACCTTCTCACATCAGTAGATATTCCTATTTCGTTTGATGTTACAACGTCCGTTTCTAATCCCGTATCCATTGGACTGTCCATGTCTACTGATGTTGCCTCATCTACTGCCTTTCTTTTTAATCTTAGCGACCTTTCTCTCGGTAGTTTTGATTTTATAATGCCTTTCAATTCCAACGATGATTTGGGAATTTTTTGCGTCGGCACCACATCCTGTTTCAGTCTTTCTTTGTCGCCTAGAAATTTTACGTTTATACCGACGCCCACAATTTTAAAATCATAAAAAACACAAATCCTACATAAAAAAGGAGTCTCGTAATCAGTCTTCTCAAAATGTTCACCGCAAACGACAGTATTTTTCTTCGGTTCACGTCCCATTCTCAAACGACGAATCCATTCTTTCTTTATTGATTGTTTTGTCGGAAATTTATGAAAATGTAGAGCTGGATTTTATTAGGATTTGATATTATTAGTACACTGCACCACACAACAATTTTTAGGCATTTTAGAGCTATTTATTACTTAAATAAAATAGTTTGGTTTACTTTTCGTTTATTTTCAATATGACAATTAAAATAATAGCCGCCAGTCAGTGTCGCCATCTATACCATATTACACAAACTTGACTAGCCAACCACACTCTATCACAGTTCTTTATTGTATGAAAATAGTACACGGAATGAATACTATGAATATTTTCTTCTAGTCGAATGCTTTGATTGAATTATAAATCCAACACCGCCCCTTAATTCAGCATCCAAAGTTAGGCAAGATCTAAGTTGACGCGATGTTTGATGAACAATATATGACCAAGGCTCTTCGTCATTATATCAGCCAATTGCTCAGATGATGGTATGTACTTTACTGCGACTTCTTTGTTAGTAACCGAATCTCGAATGAAGTTGTACTTGATGTTGATGTGCTTCATTCTATGATGGTTTCTCGGCTCTTCCGCAATGTTGATGCACGATTGATTGTCTTCGAATATTATCGTGGGCTCAACACATTCGATTCCCATTTCATTCAATAAGCTGCGTAACCATTTTGCTTCGCAAACAGCTTCGGATAGTGCGATATACTCCGCTTCTGTTGATGATAGACTTACGGTTGATTGTATCCTGGATGACCAGCTGACCGTGTTGCCAAAGACTTTAAACACATATCCAGAAGTGGACTTGAAGTCGTTTTGATCGCCTCCCCAATCCGAATCTGAATATCCAATCAGCACATCTGCTGATCGATTTCGCCGATAAACCAATTTCAGCTCTTTCGTCTCTTGAACATATCTTAAAATCCGCTTCGCATGTTCGTAATGTTCTTTAGTATGACAATTCTGAAACCGGCTTAGGTAGTATGTCCATGCACAGAGGTCTGGTCTATTCGTTTGTGTTGTGTACATCAGACACCCAATCATGTGACGATACGTTGATTCATTCTCTTGATGGCCGTTGTTTGCTAGTAGGTGTAACCGTACCTCCATTGGTGTCGCGGCCGGCTTGCAATCTTCCATACCAAATTTCATCAAGAGATTCTTCAGGTAATGTGGTTGGCTCAGATTTAATATGCCTTCCTCTTTTCGTTCGACGTGAATTCCCAAATATGATTCGACTGGACCGACGTCAGTCATCTCGAACTCGTTGGAGAATTTTTGTTTGATCTCGATTGACGCTCGAATGCTGCTCGAAACCACCAATAGATCGTCGACGAAAAGTAAGATGTATAATGTGTCATCAGCAACGAGCTTAACATACAGGCACCGATCTGATTGGCATCTCTTGAATCCAGTTTGATCCGTGAAGTTGTTGAATCGTTCGTACCACACCCTGGAAGCCTGTTTCAAACCGTATATTGATTTGATTAGCTTACATACCTTCGCTTCTCCGTTTTCGAAACCAACTGGTTGCTCCATGTAGATCTCTTCGTTTAAAAGACCGTTCAGAAATGCCGACTTGACGTCCATCTGTTCCACGTGATAGCCAAAATGATTCGCCACTGACATTAAAACTCTGAACGTTGTGTACCTTGCAGTTGGCGAATATGTTTCCTCGTAATCAAAGCCTTCTTCTTGTGTGAATCGTCGTGCGACGAGTCTGGCTTTATATTTGTCGATCTCTCCATTAGCTCTGTATTTTATCTTGAACGTCCATTTGCAAGAAATTGGCTTTCGATCGGCAGGTAAGTCGGTTAGTACCGAAGTACCATTCTTCATCAGCGCGCAATATTCCACATCGATTGCCTCCTTCCATTTGGGCCAGTCGCTACGGCGTTTTGCTTCTTCCATTGTGATAGGATCATTCTGAACATATTCCTGTGCACAAAATAAAAAATGGGACAGGTTCGTCTCCCGATAGAATCCATATCTATCTGGTTTGTGTCTGTTTCGTTGACTTCGTCTCACTACGTCGGGATGAGTGACCACTTCCTGTTCGATATTTTCATTGACATTTTCATTGAAATTACCTTGATTTGTATGAAAATAGTATTATTACCAAAATTACTTGCAAGTAACATCGTTCGAGCCTTTTCAGCCAATGTTCGATTGAGACGCTCGGCCACGCCATTCATTTCGGGATTATAAGCCACCGTGTAAATTATCCGAATTCCCCGTTCCTTGCAGAAATTCTTGAAATCATTAGAGATGTACTCTCCTCCATTGTCGGCTTTCAACTTGGAGATCGTACTGCAATCCAAACTCTTCACTTTAATACAATGTTGGGCTTCAGCCATGGAAACGAACTCCTTGAATTTATCCAAGACTTGACTTTTTCGTTCGATGCAGTATACCATTGATGCTCGTGAGTAATCGTCAGTGAATGCTACGAAATACTTTGAGCCATCCCAAGCCAATTCAGAAACGGGACCATCGGTCGTCGGTATG
The DNA here is from genome assembly GCA_029228625.1 of Pseudolycoriella hygida. NCBI lineage: Eukaryota > Metazoa > Arthropoda > Insecta > Diptera > Sciaridae > Pseudolycoriella > Pseudolycoriella hygida. The sequence goes on along the minus strand of CM055404.1, from coordinate 101,689,966 downwards.
TATGAGTTCCAACACACGGTTAGACCGTGTCACCTTCGTTGTTGAAAATGGTAGTCTCGCCTGCTTCCCCATGACGCATGATTCGCAGAACTTCTCATCCATGTTGACTTTGATCTTGTCCAATCCCAATCCTGTGCAATCAGTTTCTTCATTTCATATACATTCAGATGACATAAGCGATTGTGCCACAAGCTCTGAGAAAATTTGTTCAAGTGTGTTCCAGCAACACCGGCGAAAATGTTCCTTTCGTACTTCGTGAAGACTTCCTTTTCGATCTGCCGTAAACTGTACTTTGCCGTCCTTCATGATAATTGCTCCACTCTTGTTGAACGTTACTTCATAATCCTTGCCGCATAACTTCGATATGGACATCAAATTGCATTTAAGGTCCTTGGCCAATAGGACGTTCGACATATTTCGGCTCGTACCAATTTCATCGTGAAATGACTGAATACAGATTTTAGTGCATCGAAAACGTCTTTTACTGCCTTCTTATCTTTTACATATTCCAGTTGACTGTCGTGAATACATTGGATCAGGATTGATCTCTTTCTTCTTCATTTCATCCTCTTCTTCCACTGAAATCGCATCGTCTAGCAAGTCGATTAGAGGCGTTTCAATTAACTCGAGCAATCCTTTTTCATCGAGGAGGACCTCCATCCGGAACTTCCAATTGTTATAGTTGGTTCCGTCGAACTGAATGTATTTACTGAAACGGGTCTCTTCCAGTGCCATTTTATTCTATTATTTATAATGAATATCAAGAGCGTTTTAACTGGGCCCATAACCTTTGAGTTATTGAGGATTATAAGAAAGATTAAAGAACAATTTATAACAGTTCTTTATTGTATGAAAATAGTACACGAAATGAATACTATGATTATTTTCTTCTAGTCGAATGCTTTGATTGAATTATAAATCCAACACATTTTTGTCTATTTGGAGATCAATTTTGTGCTGTTGAGAAGGTTCTTTTACACCGTTTCTTCAGACGGATTTTTCAATATTACCCTATCTGCCATTTCCAATAACACTTAATGTGGACGTAATTTCAAACTCTTAAGAGTTAAGTCAACATTTATTTAAATCCGTTCGAGTCTTTTCGTAACATCAACTCCGTTTGCCACATCTATTCTGATACGCAAGGGTCCTTTCATATGTTTTTTTTCTTTGCAAGGCATGCCTGATATTTTATGAAAGAAATTTTTTCAATTATGGGATTTTGGACTCAGCCAAAACCCTAAAACTGAATCTCTACTAGGGCCCAACGTGTTTCCTCTACATAAAAGTTTTTTTTTCCTGAAAGTTAATCAGAAAATTGATTAAAAAAATGTATTTGGGCGGAATCGGTTGAAAATTTTAGAAGATATGGTTGGAAAAGTGGTTTTTTGAAGGTTGGTGGAACTTTTTCACTTATATCTCTGCGAAATTAGAACGAAAATCACTCTTGAAAATTTTAAATAAAAGATATGGACATGAGAAAATCACGAAAATTAAATTAGTCAAAATCTGTTGAGTGGCATGGGCTGTAGAGTCTTCAGTGTGGGTCCAACTCACGCTACGCGATTCTACACAATTTTTGGTTTTTTGTGAATATTACTCGTTTTAGTCATCACGGTCCTCTAGGTGATGATGTGGTTGCGGAGATTCGGAATCATGTGTTCTAAAGTGAACGACACTCATTAGAATCGACACCAAAATGGCCGAATCGATATGCAAAACCGATAGGTTTCTTTAACAATAATGAATCCCAATAAAAACCCCTTAAAAGGTAAAGTGTGACGCAGTCCCTAATGTCCACTTTCAAAACTAATGATATCAGTGGAGGTGACGCTTACGCTGAAAATACGCAAGAAATGACGATGCAAAAAAAAACTTTTTAAAAAATTCAAATGTTTGAAATTGCGTCACAAATGCCAGAGCCAACGACGAAATAATTGTTTTTTTTAAATAATTTGGAGGGGGAGGGGGGCGAGGGGAAAAAACTCAAAAGTTTGCCTATATATGGCTCCTTGTCCCAAAGGTTTTTGTATGGAGTTTTTTTGTGTTTGTGGACGTTTTTTTTGGGGTGTGTGGACTGCGTCACGCCCTCCGCTACCGCTCCGGGCATGATTATAAATGAATATTGGATGAATAAAGTGACACACTCGGTTCGGCAATAATGATTACGAATGAATAGTAGGAAAAGTTAGGATAAGGAGTGATGGCGCGGTGTGCTCCTCTGATTGTTGATGTAATAATTGTTTTTGAAGTTTTTTCTGCCGACAATCCAATAATATAACACGCTTCAAAAACACATTTTTTAACAATTCATTGGAAATATAGACCATACTGAAAATAAGGTAACCTCCTTTTTCTACAGTCCCCAACTAAATTCAAAAGAAATGCAAAGAAAAAAATTGACTAAAATTGCGTGTAAATATTTTGCGTTTCAGCAATGATGTCGGCAGACCAAAAAACTAGAAGGATCAAATTCGAAGGATTCCCGTTAGAAATAAAACTGAACATTTTCATTCATTGTGATGATACGACACTGTTAAATCTTTCATGGGCTTGCGAATCATTTGCAGAAATTGCCAAATTTGCATTCGGTAGAAAATATCAAAGTCGACTATACAGAATGATCGGGGAGGAGACAAAAACACAGAAGAAAATCGATCATCGTGCCATTTTGACAAGGCTTAGCAAATCTCTAAACGGATTGCATATCGAGGGAATAAACATAAAAAATGAGAAATGGCTTCGAGATATTGTAGCACGCAATGCACAGTCAATGCTCCACCTGACATTGATACGCTGTGTCGTTTCAATAGAAGAGTTTTTCCGACTATCACCATGGTTGAGTAGCTGCGAGATTAGGAATATCTGCATTTCAATCACTGATGGTTGGAGTATGCTCAAATTGCCTAACCTAAAACATTTACGTTTCGAATCGAATACCGTTGAGAATGAAGCTCTTAACAATTTCTTCGGATTAAATCGACGACTAGAAAGTCTTGAAATCGATTTCGATCTTGTAGATAATATTTATGATAAATTACACAATCTGAGGCATCTACACATCATATTCCCTAAAAGTACTCGACATAAGCTTACAGTCATAAGTTTGAATTTCTTGCAATCATTGCATCTGGAAAACATTGCTCCAAGTCAGGTTGAGAACATACTTACAGCATTTCGTAAGGGTTGCAATAACATCAAACATTTGAAGGTTCAAATGCCGGAGTATTTGTATTTAGTTGAGAACATGGTTAATGCCGCAAATGATTGTAGTGATGTTATCGTTCAATCGATATGCTTCTTTGAAAAGCTAACTTCATTACAAATTAGAAATATGCCCTGTTTCAAATCAAAACACATAATAATGCTGCAAACAAATTTACTAAGTATCACCGAACTCACTTTATCAATAAAGTTGCCATCTAACATTGATGGAATCCCATTGACCCAAGAAAAGATTGAACACGAAATTATTTTTATACTGTCAAACTCCCCGAACATGAAAGAATTAGATGTTGTCGTCCCATATCACCATGCCGCACCTGAAGATCCCTATCCCTTTGCGTACAGTTTCTTTGCCAGATTTTTGAATGCAATAAGAAATAATCGACATAATATCAAACTGCGAGTGGAAAGTGATAAAAACCAACGGCAAGTAATTTTTTATAAAGACAAATTGCTATACAAGAAACCACGTGAGACGAAATTTACATTGATTCATTGGACTGGATATGACCCGGATCGAAGCAAATCCAAAGGTGCTATATTTGCTTTGGACGACAAGTGTTTATGGAGAATATTCGGTCAAATGGACAGCAACAGTCTGATAGCTTTTTATCAGACGTGCAGTTACTTTAGAAAAAAATGTGCCGCTTACGTTAAAGAATTAGAATTTGAGTTTAGTTCGACTGATTTTGATTCAATTAAAACACTTGTTGTTTTAGGCAAACACTTTGATGCCATAAAATTAATATTCGATGGCACAAAGGATACGAAATTGATTGACGTCATGAACAAAAATTGTCGCAACCTACGCCGACTCACCATTATAAACAAAATCCCAAATGTTTGTGGGAAATTCATGAACGCCTATTATTCACTTCCAAATTTAGAAATCCTCCACTATGTAGATGGAACACAAGATCACAAAATAATCAGTGGTTTTTCTTTGTTACCGAAGTTGCGGTATTTGAATGTGGAATGCAGTGGACCAATATATTTGCATCCGAATGTAAGTAACATTTTTATTTGATACTAGCGCTGTTTATTCATATTATACCACCGGTTGGTTGTAGTTGTGCCTTTGATCGTCCTACCTCCTCTGGTTGTACGGAGAAATAGATGCGTTACCAGGGTGCAGAATATAGACTCGTCTTTTTCCTCTTTCTCGATTTTGTGTCATATATCGGATATCTCCCAATTTTTCTTTAATTATTGCATGCGCCATTTTTTTGATAGGGTGAGGAAATCTTCATAGACACCAGGTCCTCCTGGATTCCATTCTTCCAACTAAAACCTCCTTCCCTACTCTCCATGCTCTGTTCTCCTCGGAACCGCCTCACAGCATTATTTCGGGGAGGGCACAGTTCCTGTTCGTGCCTACTCTCTCAGATCAACTGCCAGTCGTCTTTGATCGTCTATCAATGCACTTTTGCAGCTCCATTACTTTTGCAACTACATTATCCGCTGCTTTCCACACCTCCTCATCGCGGCACATCTCCGAAATTATGTTTTCGGCATCACCGTCATCAGCTCACCTCGCTCTTTCTCGAAGCGGGGAGACAAAAAACATGTGCTTTGCAGTCTCTTCCTCCCTCTTATATGTCGCGCAGAAAAGTGACTCTGTGAATCCGAACCTGTGCAGGTATTTCTTGAAGCATACGCGGCCAGACAGAAACTGTGTCAGTTGGAAGTTAACCTCTCCATTCATTAAAATTGCGCATATTTACGGTTAATTTAACGAAAATATACTGGGTCGCGGAGCACCATGCAATTGCATCAAATCCTTAAGTGAGTGAGATCAATAAAACTCTTTTAGTTTTAAATTGCACTTTTTTAAATTTTATTAGTCCGACCGGTTTCTCGTGTCGTTATGTTTGGTATGAGTCTTCCCTTTTCCGTGGAGTCCCACTCTTGCTGCCACTGTCTCAGTGATTCTGCTTTTAATTACGTCCTAACTGTTTTAGTAGTTTGACCATCCCTTCCTATGACATTCGCTGTCTTTCGTCAGCGTTATGTATGTGGGCATATCGTCCCGGCTATGACACATACCGCTTCTAAGGCTATCGTTCGGTATGCGCTTGCGACTCTTATGATTGCTAGCCTTTGGGCCATATTGAGCCTCCTCCGATTCCACTTTGTTGCGCAATATATAACATCAAGGTGTATCAAAGTGTACTTAGGTGTACTAAGGTGGAACAGGGTGCACTGAGTTGCTGTTTTGTGTTATAGACTGTATGTGATTATGTGGCGTTACCCTATGACAGTCAAATTTTTCTAACATGCTTTTTTTAAACAATGAATCTCAAAACGGTCAAATAAAAACACAAAGTTTCCTGGAAGTATTATTTTTATCGTTTCATCAGTTGTCCTCAATTTGTGCTAGCTAGATATCTTGATTTCGTGTAGTCGTTTAGTCAATCAGAACAGAGGTGATTTTTATATTTTTATTCAATTTTAATGTACGAAAGCACCCTCCTAAGCAGGGCCTAGTATGTTGAATTAAAAATAATAATGAACATATGCAAAGACGGCAAAGACCCGTACGTAAAGCCTTCACGTGCGAAAAGCCTTGATGTACCGTACTCTTACTATTATCATAAATATAATGCGCATCAGAATGCATAGTCAAGTTCTTTTAGAACTATCAGAATTTAAACAACTCTCAGAAATTACCCAAAGTAATGTCGAAAGCCCCCCTGAAGTACATTTTCTGAACTCTGACACCATTCACGCGTTGTCTAATCTTCTTGTCCCCCTGTGTTCTAGAAGTGGCTGAATCTCAGGATTGGGACATTTTTCGGGAAAACCCTGAAATACGTGTTCGATAACATTTAATTCTCTACAACTTTGCCTTTGGAAGCAACTTTCTATCTGTCATAGTTCTTGATATATGAATCATCCCTTCCAATTCTAGAAGTGGCTAAATCTCGGGATTGGGACGTTTCTGGGAAAAACCCTGAAACACGTGTTCGCTAAAATTTAGTTCTCTACAGCTTTGTCCCGGAAAGTAGTTTTCTAACTGCCTTAATTCTAGAGATATCTGAGAAAAAGTCTCACCTACCCCCAAAAAACCATGTTTTCGGACACCTTTTCGACCATATTTCCGAATATTTCCGATCGAGTTTGCTCATCTTTGAACTTGAACCATAGGACATATGTTCCTTTCAGCGAAAAAAAAGTTCAGGGTGATTGATCGGTGCAGCCGTTTCGAAAAAAAAGTGGAGACGGACAATTTTTTAAATATTGGATGTGTGGGAGCCCTGAATTTGTAGTAAACGTATAGAACCTTCGTACTTTGTACGGGTCCAAACATAACCAAAGACCCGTACGTATCAGAATAGATGTGGCAAAGAGACTCGAACGTATCTAAACATACAAATAAGCAAACAATCCAACGTTTTCTGTTCTTTTATAACTGTAAGAATTTCATATATCCATAGAAATTACACAAGATAATGTCAAAGGCCCTACCGAAGTGCGTCTCAGACCATTCAAAATTTTATTATCTACAACTTTGCCTTTGGAAGCAACTTTCTACCTCTCATAGTTCTGGAGATTCGGGTCATCTTGGCCAATTATGGGAGTGGCCATATACCAAAATTGGGATATATTTCCCCAATACCCGGAAACACGTGTTCCCTTAAATTTAATTCTCTACAGCTTTGCCTTTGACAAAAAATCTCCATATTGCATAGTTAAGGAAATATAGAATCTATATTTCGTCCATTCCATTGGTCCCAGTGCCCAGACCCCTGACTCGATTCCCACAAAATATTTTTTCCAGTTTATTGACATCAAATGCTTTCATTTGACACCAAAATGAGGAATTTCCGTGTTATACTTGCTGAGATATTTGCGAAAAAGTTTCATCGACCCTCGAAAATTTCATGTCCGACCTCGACTTTTTCGACCATATCTCCGGAATTACTTCGCCGATTTTGATCATCTTTGAACATGAATCATGGGATGCATGTACCTTTCAGGGGAAGAAAAAGTTTTGGTTGCAAAATTCAACCCATCATACGCACAACCAAATGAAATTCTTTAAAAAAAAAATTCTGTATGAAAAATCAAAATCTCGGAAGGCTGTGCGGTACTCAAGTGTTCGGAAATACAAGACTAATAACGCAGAAAAGTTTCTCTCATGTTCCTACAACCGAAAACGTGTGTATTGTAAAATGTGCCAGAATTGACCCAAAATCGACCCACCCACAGCTAAGTTTTGACTTTCCCCCTTGCGAGGTAGTCCCGGAAAATATTTGTCTCGGATTCTACGGAAAATTCTAAGGCGAATTTCTTCTCACTCATATGATCTTTAGAAAATGATCACTTCCTATGCAAAAATTGAATTTTTATAGAAGCCAAAGTTAGTTACTGGTTTCCTTTGGCACTTGTATGAAAAACGACTTTTTTGGCTCCCGCTCGAAAACGGCTCGATAGCTTCTCTTGAAATTTTGCAGAGACCTTCGGGAGAGCCTTCTACGCCATATGAGATTTCAAAAAAGGGAAGGTACCGGCCTCGTTTGGGCTCCAGGGCTCTTCGAAGGCGCCATATAAACCCCATATGTGTACAGCGTTAGGCAATAATTGAGGGGAAAAGTTTTTTCTTCGCTTGTCGATCAAAATGAAACCAATTTTTTATGTGGTGAACGTTTCGCTACTGTATTGTAACATCTTCAAAGGTCCTATACGTTTACTACAAACAATTTTATTTTAATATGGGGTAGGTCGAGGTGGGAGTTGGGGAAATGCATGTATTATCGTCTAAATATGACGAATCAGCAATAAAAAAAATGTCCGTCCGTCTGTCCGTCTCCACTTTTTTTTCCAAACGGCTCAACCAATCAGCCTAAACTTTCTTTTCCCTGAAAGGTACATGTCTCCCATGATCCAAGTTCGAAGATGAGCAAAATCGATGAAGTGGTTCCGGAGATATGGTCGAGGAAGTGACCAAAAACATGGTTTTTCGAAGGTCGGTGAAGCTTTTTCGCAAATATCTCAGCAAGTATAGCACAGAAATTCCTCATTTTGGTGCAAATGAAAGCATTTGATGTCACAAAACTGGGAAAAAAATTTTATGGGAATCGGTACAGGGGTCTGGGCACTGGGACCAATGGAATGGACGAAATTGAGATTCTTGGCCATATACGAAAACAGTTTTTCGTCTACATTTCCTTAACTATGCAATATGGAGATTTACTGTCAAAGGCAAAGTTGTAGAGAATTAAATTTAAGGGAACAAGTGTTTCAGGGTTTTGGGAAAATATGGCCCAATGCTGGTATATGGCCTCTTCCATAATTGGGCAGGATGACCCAGATCTCCAGAACTATGAAAGGTAGAAAGTTGCTTCCAAGGACAAAGTTGTAGACAATAAAATTTTAGATAACACGTGTTTCTGGGCTTTAGGGAAAAAGACTTATTCCTTGGATATAAGATTTTCTAGATTTGAATGGTGTGAGACGTACTTCGGTAGGGCCTTTGACATTACCTTGGATGATTTCTATGGATTTTTGAAATTCTTACAGTTATAAGAGAACAGAAAACGTTGGATTGTTTGCTTATTTGTATATTTAGAAAGGTTCGAGTCTCTTTGCCACATCTATTCTGTTTGTCACATCTATTCTGATATGTACGGGTCTTTGGTTATGTTTTTGTATTAGACTTAATACTTTCAGTATTTATCTCTGCGAAGTTAAGCAATAATCTGGTGACGATTGTGTGTAATGTGTATGGTAGCACATTTTGTATGAGACAAGGTTGGGTGTTCGAGATAGAGGTTCGGTGTCAAAGGGAAAGTTGTTGGGTTATATGTGTGGTGCATCGGTGTGACAGCCAAAATGGCGGAAAATTGGCGGAGACTTGATATGTTATAGAGTAAGTTGAGAATATCATTTTGACCCGCGGAAGTAGTAGCTGCCGCACTTCGTTTTGGTGACAGCGGCGGCTCAAAAAAAAATTTTTATATGTTGGTAGAGTAAGTTAAAAGGGTCATTTTCGCCCATGAAAGTAGCAGCCGCCGCGTTTCGGTTTTGTGGCGACGTCGACGGTGGCTCGAAAAAATTTTACATACAATTCGTCAAAAACTATTTTCTTACTTCCAAAAGAACTGATTTCACAAAAAACCTTCTTTACAAAGGAAATGTGACGCAAGTCCTCACCCTTTCTTCCAAAACAACTGACATCAATTTACAGCTTCGGAACGAAAAAAACTCTTTTGAAATATTTCCACATTTGAATAAAAAAATGCGTCACAAATGTCAGATCCTCCGTAAACGCTTTCCGATTTCATACCTCAAGAATTTTACTTTGCGCGATGTACGGATTACGGGTAGCCAAATTTTTGCGTGTTGGTTTGATATGACCTGACCTGAGCTGAAACCGCAGACTTAAGAAACAAAATCTCTGAAGTTCTTCCATGTATCAAAAACTAATGTATTTCTATGTTCCAACAGATAATACGAAAAGAGGACTTTTATTTTACAAGCTTGACGGCTCTCCGAATTACTTTGGATTGTTGGGATCGATCAGTTTATCATTATGGCACGCCAATCCAATTCCTTAACGGTTTGAGCGCCAAAGTCAACATGCAGCTGCAGTATCTGGAGATCAACATTTGCAATAATGTAGACTACCGCTACACCAACTTAGTACAGGAAATAAAAACACAGTTGACTGAAGCAATTATTAAATTCCCGAATTTACTTACATTGCATATAGGAGGATTTACCGCCTCATTCCTGGACACAAACCTACTTTTCGCTGTGTGTAATGAGATGACAAACTTGTATATGGAATTATCTTTCATTCCTCAAACTGAGAGAGACAAAACTTTCTTACACATTCAAATGCACTGCAAACGATTAAATAAAGTTGAAAAACATGTTAGGGGCACTTGGTACATGATACGTGGGTCATATCAAAGCACGTGATGAAGATGCTTGATCATTCCTAATGAAATTCTATGTCAATTGTTAGGTTTAGAAATCATTTGCTGTCTTGTGTGCATAAACGAATGAAATTGAACATGTGAAAATAGTTTCAATCGATAAAATAACGAAATCATTCTAAGACGTAAACGTTTCCTGACGCATCGTTATGACCTGTGGGACCGATTTGAAAAAATGCTTTGCTCAACTTCCTCTACTCGGGAAACCATTCATATGGGTTGCTTTACCTGAGATTAAAACAACCAAATCAATTTGACGTAGAACTAAATGTTCTGTTGTCACATTTGCGTATGCTTTTCTTAACTTATAAAAATAGAATTCGACAAGTTGATTATGAAAATTATAAAAATGAAACTTTAAGTTTACAGTCATATTATAGTTATTAATGCAACTCGTACTACATATGGAGAATGTAGAGCGAGATTGGATAAAAGTCCCAGGGAGGCAGCCCGTGGACTTTTCTCAAACCAAGCTCTATATTTTCCAAGATGGATTTAACTTTTTTATCATTCTCGACTAATATGGGAAAACAAAACAATTAAAGTAAAAAAGAGTTCAAAAAATCATTCCTCAAATGATTCATTGATTCGAACTCAAGTACACCGTATTGATAAGGGTTGCCATACGTCCTCTTTTTAGAGGACATGTCCTCTTTTTTCGGTTTAATAATTCCTTTTTACAAAAATTCTAAGAACATCACTTTTTTCATAAAACGTCCTCTTTTGTTCTCTTCTTCTTAAAACTTCTAACTTTTTAGCAAATCTTACCAGTTATGGTCAAGTTGTCGCAAAAACTCTCGCCGCGAGGCGAATTCTATCGATAATTCTGACAAATAAGCCTAACTTCAAGGGTGGCAGGACATTTCTCCGCCGCAAAAAACGCCCGGGGCGTTAATAACACCAGGGCGTTATTAACGCCCGGGTAGTTATTAACGCCCGCACTGAATAATTGGATAAACGCTACAAAATGGCACTTTAATAAATAACTTTACTTATAGAGCATGTAACTAGAAGAAGTTGACTAAATTTTCCTTATACAGAACGTCAATAGAAGGAGTTGAATAGAGGAAAATTTTAAAATGCGGTGAAGGTTTATTTTCCCACTTTTTGTGTAATAAGTTTTTTAAAAATGTTGATAGTTACAGCCTTATCCTTTTAAAGTTGTACAACGTGAAATGTATAGATGACATTTGCACAATGATTTCTAACAGCTTTAAAAAAAACATGATGCAGTTTCAAAGGCCGAAAATTTCAACTAGAAAATGGTGACTGTTGGTGTTTTTCCAAAAAGTGGAAAATAAACCTTGGCCGCAATTTACTTATACAGAATGTCACTAGAAAGATTTGACTAAGGGGAAAATTTTCCTTATATAGAATGTAACTTGAAGGAGTTGACTAGAGGAAAATCTTCCTTATACAGAATGTCACTAGAAGGAGTTGAGTAAGATGAACATTTTCCTTATACAGAATGTCAGTAGAAAGAGTTGACTAAGGGGAAAGTACAGAACGTCATTGGAAGGGATTGATTAAGAGAATCATACAGAATGCCATTTCTCTGCTCTTTTATATTTAAAAAAGTTGTCAATAAGAAATCAAAAAATTACATGAAAACTTTATGAAAGTCATTGAGCACTACGATTTTGAAATTTAAAAATTTGAGTAAAAGGGATGAATAAAAACAATACAAAACGAGATGTGTACATTGAGATGTCCTAAGCTTGTGAATTTAAATAACTTCCAATTTATTCTTGAAGCTCAATAGTGAGCGTGTACCGAATTATATAGCTGGGCGTTATCAACACACCGGAGTGCGGGCGTTATTAACGCCCCGGGCGTAATTAGCGCCTGGAGTGCGGGCGTTAATAACTCCCCGGACGTTATTAGCGCCCGGAGTGCGGGCGTTAATAACACCCCGGGCGTTATTAGCGCCCTAGTGCGGGCGTTATTAACGCCCCGGGCGTTATTTGCGGCGTAGAAATGTCACGTCACCACTTCAAGTATTTAGTCACCAATAGCATACATTTTACTCTGTGATCCTTGTCCTGTTACTCACTTCCTCAATGTAGCCTAATACTTTAAAACGTTGATTTTTATGAACTTTCGGTGGCACTAGCAATGAAGTAGTTATTTACGTAACTAGGAAAATATAATGTTTTTGACGAGTGCGAAGTTTGCAGCATGCAGCGAAGCCAAGGACTGCAATCACACTAGTCAAAAATATATATTTTTCCGAGTTTTGCACAATATTTTTCATTCCGAGGGTTCAGAAAGCTGCTTTTCTGTTTTAAAATATGACGGAAAACAGCAGTCTACCGTAATTTGCATAAGAAACTTAGCTGGAAACTCCGAAATATAGTTTTTAGCTAAGTTTCTTATGCAAATTACGGCGGAAAACAGATATTTTAATCAATACGAAAAAAGACCTTGTGTCAAAGTTGGCTCGCGTAATTTATGCATCGTTGGTAATGATCGTACGAAAGGAAAGCAAGAAAAATCTTTTGAAAGTAACGAATACGTGTAATAATAGATTAGTTACGACTCATATTTGTCCTCTTTTTTGTTGAAAAAGTGTCCTCTTTTTTCATGACGGATGTCCTCTTTTTCAATTTTCAAAAATGGGAACCTTAAAAAGTATGCGCTGGACTGGAATGTGAAAATGTTTTGTTTGGAAATTATTTTTTGTTTAATTGGACAAATCGTGCATTAAAAATGAAGAGAAATTTTAAAAAAGTCATTATCATCCATTTATTGTGTAAAGACAAAGTTTAAATTCATTCCCGATGCATGTGAGACCGTGAGTGATAACAAACTTTGAATGGTGATTTCATTAACGGTGACACAGGACGACATTTTCGTTATTCACAATGACCTCGACTAATAAATTTCATTTCATTTCATTTCATTTATTTAATAGAAAATATCACAAAAATATCAAAAATGTTCCATTATGCATAGCAATTCGAAGGAGCATTAAAATATCATAAAAATCAAGCTAACATCATTAATATATCAACAATATATCAAGAAGAAAAAATCCAAAATCCAAAAATAAAAAAGACAAAAACCAAGAAACGACGAATGGGTGAAAATGGAGTTGGAAACATGCCAGCAAATAACTAACTCAAAACATAGGCAGTGTCATAATTCTATTCTTCATTTCGACCAAATCGACCAAAACCAGTTACCTCCGTCAATTACTATTTCACCAATAAGTAAGACTTCAATGATCGATAAAATTGTGCTTGTTTGACTGACGATCGTACATCCAGTGGCAACGAATTGAATAACTTCGCCCCGGATACAGTAACTCTACGCTTCCCTGAGGCAGTTCGTGAAAATGGGACACATAGCATCTTAGACCCTCTTGTACCATAACCATGCTGTGGCTTACGAAAATCCACCGTGTGGTGACATAGACCTCTAGTAGAATTAAATACAAATTTGCATACTGCATTTTTATACATTTTGTTGACAGGTAAAATGCCAGAACAGTGATCCAAGAACAGCAGATCTGAAGGGTATCTATAGGGTAACCTATGTACAACCCTCAGTACAATTCTCTGCTTCCTTTCAAGGTTCTCGATCAGATACTTGTTGGCAGACCCCCATGCACCAACGCAATAGAATAAGCGAGAATGTATCATTGAGAAGTATAGAGATTGCATAATTTTGGTAGGCAAAACATAACGCAATTTCCGCAAGAGACCAGTTGGCCCTGAAATCTTAGAGCAAAGCTTTGTAATGTGAAAATTCCAGCTCAAGAACCTGTCTAAAATCACTCCCAAATACTTGACAGAATCAACAGCCTCAATTACATTTCCATTTATCTAGAATAGTCGAGTGGGTTGTGACATTCACAATATCAACATTAAGGCTCCACGAACCATTCTACCGTTGTAAACAATGTAAATGCTATAGAAACTGAGTGTACACAAATGTATTTTCGTTCATTTTTATAAAAAAGTTACCAGTTTGTATAGAAAACAATGGTGAACGCAAGCAAATTCACAAAGCTGATAAAGTAGATGTGTTGTAATGTAAGGAACGATATGTTTTGTCTCAATTTTAAAAGACCACGTAATAAGAGTAAAAAGATGCAAATAACGTTGGTTACATTACACACCATAACTTCTTTTTAATCATTCTCATCATACCCTCTGTGCAAAGAAGTACACAAACTTGCACAGAGGGTATGGTTAGCCCCTTGGAGCCAAAATATTCAACGTAAATACTATCTTCGATAGTCGTTGAATTGTGGTAATCTGCTTAGCAGAATAATCCAAATTAAAAAATAACCGAAACAAACTCACAATTCTTTTGCTTCCAATTTGTTCAAACGAAATGGCATGCACCCGATCGTAGGATCTGGATTGTATAAGAGGCGAGTTGACATAGTCTTAGTATCATTCTATGGCCATCGTTGCTGATATACACATGGTCTTAAGACAAGGTGTACTGATGAGTCGTAAACGACGAAATCAGCACTGTTAGTTTTTCGATTTTTATTGAACAAATTGGAAGTAGGATTAAGAATTGTGAGTGGCTTTTAAATGTTGATTCAAGCGGGTGGACTTTAATCTGCCGAAGGTACAGCAGCCATAGTAAAATATTACTTCTATGGGTGCAATTGTACCAAAACGAGAATTTTCTCAATTTTTACTTTAAGTTAATTTTTAATACGATTTCAGACGAAAATATTAACATTTTAGATAAATAAATAAATGTGTTAGTTAAATAATTGAATTTCGTTAGATATAAAATAAATGTTTTTGCTTCGTAAAAAATATAAAATGTCAGTTAAAAAATCAAAATTGTCAGATAAAATAATCAAATTTTTAGTTACTGAAATATGAATATTTTAGTTAAAAATAAATATTTTTGTTTATTAAAAAAATAAAATTTTCAGATAAAATATTAAAACATGTTAGTTAAAGTGTCTATGTTTCAGGTAATTATTTCAAATTTTCAGTTAAATATTTTCCATGTTACAGTTGAAAAAATTCAATTATTTATATTAAATAGAACTCATTTGAGTCACACACTCTATACACAATTTTGACATAACATTGCTAATTAGACCCATAGAGCATGGACAACCGTTTTATAATGGTTTCAGAACCAAATAATATAGATTCCATTCATGATATTAAACAAAAGAGAGAAAAAAGATAAAAATTTTTAAACAAAGGCACTCTCTTTACCCGGATACCATATTTAGGCATGCATTAAAGAGGTTCACAAGGCGGAATATTATGCGTTCATTATTGGCATTTGCACTAATAACATTCCAGACATAAATTTAAAGTTGAAACCAATTTTATTTCACGCTATTTATGGCGCGCACTCACCGTACAATCTATGTGGTCATAAGACCAGTACATCCATAGGGGAATAAACATAAATACTCAAAATTTCGTTAAAAGATTATATTCCGTTGAGTACTCATTCTTGAGCGTACAGGGGATTCCGTGGAGGAAATTTTGAGAATAAAACTCGACAGATACACTGTTTCGTCGAATAGGGGCTCCTTCACCGCAACTCGTCAGTCAATGGCAAGCGGTGAAAAGAGTTGTCCCTATGCGTGCCATCGATACAGTTAAACGTAATCCAAGTAGAATAAATAGTCTGGAAAACGTTAGAGAATTTGGACTAATGTCCGAAATGCCATAAAGTGTTTCATATACGATCGAACAAGTGATCATTATTATGAACAAAAATAAAAATAAAAAACAGTTCCTCACAAACAAACTACATCATATGAGGTTATAGGGAAGATTAACCTGATAAATAAATATCAGGATCAGGTATAACGAATCGTATTTACCTCTCTTGGGTTCATTATGACGATTTCGTTTTCCAAGTTATCCTTTAATTCCGTAGTATACAGTGTAGAGCGTTTCGAAATATGAAGAGAAATTTTAACCTAAACAAGAAGAGATTCCGCATATTGGAAACAGACTACGTTAGATTCCAAAAACTTACCAGAGAAAAATAGATGTGTGGAGAACAAGTTATAATATAGTCAATAGACGGGTTGTTTAAAGAGGTCCTTTATTGTTCCGAACGCAGGTATGTTGGCCACGGAATCGTACGATTGATTTGAAAAATTTAAGACATCAAGCTCAAGAGTAAATCCAAATATGTAAAAGATATTTTTCCTAGGATTCCAAAAATCCGTTCAAAGAAAGGATTGAGACCTAAAAGAAGATTTTGCATACTACAGTCTTGTATACCGTAAATAATACTTACAAGAAAATACAGTATGAGCATCGTTAAAACTTCATACGTGATTCTGTTGATAACAACAAAAATGAGACGTAAAGACCGTTTTTTAAATTCACAAGGAAAATCTATTTAGATCATACGTGAAAAAAATTTTGCGACAAAATTGGTTACCGGTTACTAGGATATTAAGTAACAAAACCAGCCCCCTAATCGAAAACGCGAAAGTAGTACGTTATAAAGATTTTGATATATTGATTATATTTGGGGACATGAAAATTATGAGTGAAACGCTTGGAGCCTACACACATCACGATCTTTTCCTTTTCATGTCCTTTTCTAGCCATCGAAAGAAACAACAAAAAAAAAAAAAGTGGCGCCGATCGGATTTGAACCGGTGACGCTAGGCAGCCCAAGCAAACTTTTTCATATATCTTGTTGAAATATATTTTTAGTCCTTCACTCGTATTAGAATTTAATGGACAGCAGAAATATGTCCTCATTTTGTCCTTTCCTAACCATCGAAAGAAACAAACAAAAAGTGGCGCCGATCGGATATGAACCGGTTACGCTAAGCAGCCCAAGCAAACTCTCTCATGTATCTCGTTGAAGAACATTTTTATTCCTTCACTCGTATGAAAATTTAATGGACAGCAGAAATATGTCCTCATTTTGTCCTTTCCCAACCATCGAAAAAAAACAACAAAAAAAAAAAATTGGCGCCGATCGGATTTGAACCGGTGACGCTAGGCAGCCCAAGCAAACTCTCTCATGTATCTCGTTGAAGAACATTTTTATTCCTTCACTCGTATGAAAATTTAATGCGCAGCAGAAATATGTCCTCATTTTTGTTAAAGTAAATTAGTTAGCAACGGAAACCATAAATTATAAACATGTAAACAGACATTATGCTGAACAAACATAATATGTATTCGATATTGGAATTGTTTCTGTTAATAAAATTTTAGTCTTATAGCAACCGTTGGCGTTTTAATATATCCATTGCAACATGGTAGCAGAGCATGGTTAAAAAACCGCCTAATAAGTAGAAACGTTTAGTATAGTTTCACTGTGTTAAATAGACTCATTGAAAGCAGAAACGTTAAGTGTAGTTTCGCTGTGTGTTTTAATAATCTCATTGAAAGTCAAAAATGCCGAAAGAATTTGAATTTGAAAAATTGACCGGGAGTGATAACTATCACACATGGGCTTTTGCCATGAAGAACTATTTGATTTTCAAAGGATATAGCAAGTGCTTGAGTAAAAAAAACCAATGCCAAAGGCGAGGAAGTAATTGAAGAAACTGATGACACAAAGTTGAGTGGTTGTCAAGCTGCTTTGGGACTAAGTGTGGATAAAAGTTTGTATGTACACATACAAAACTGTGCTAGTGCCTTTGATACGTGGGAAAAGCTTAAGTCCATGTTTGAGGACCAAGGGTTGACGCGTAAAATTGGTTTGCTGAAAATGTTAATTAACACGAGACTGGAAGATTGTGATTCTATGCAAGATTATGTGGATAAAATAAAGACGTACTCAAATAAACTGATTGGAATCGGTTTTGTCATTTCCGATGAATGGCAAAGTGTTATTATGTTAGCGGGGCTAACAGAAATTTATCGTCCTTTGATTATGGCGATAGAGGCGTCAAATGATGTGCTGATTGCCGATACAATCATGTCAAAGTTAATTGAATCAGAACCAGCCAAGGATTCAAAAGGTTCGGGATTTTTCAGCAAGAAGCAAGAAAAAACTTCAAAAGCGAAGGAGTCAACTACGAAGGAAACAAGGAAATGTTTCAATTGCGGCAAAGCAGGTCACCTGGCAAAAGTTTGCCGGAAACCAAAGAAACGGGAGAACAATGATAATAAAGACGGAGCAAAGGCTGCGTTTACCGCTCTTTCCTACAAGGCAGCATCAGAAAAACCGAGGGATTGGTTCATAGATTCTGGAGGATCGAGACACATGACGCCCGTATTAAGCCGATTGTCAAACATGAGGACAACAAATGTTCAGGATATTACAGTCGCCAATGATGAGGTGATGGAAGTTAAGAGCGTTGGTGATACTACTCTTAAATTATTGGAAAATGAAATTCCAATGAATGATGTCCTCTACGTGCCTGACTTGGCAGTAAATTTGCTATCGGTAAGTCAAATCGTTAGTAAGGGAAATACAGTTTTTTTGACAAAACAGGCTGTACTATTCGAAACCTGGATGATGGAATCATAGCGCATACTAAATGTGAAAATGGGGTCTACAAACTCTGTGAATCTAGAGTTAGCTGCATGGTGGCTAATGATGCAATGAACTGGCATAGAAAATTGGGACACATCAATATCAATTCATTGCGACGAATGCGCGACGGGGCAGTCAAGGGAATCACTTTCAAAGATGTTGGTTCAGATATAAAAAACTGTGAGACATGCAGCGCTGGGAAAATGACAAGGCTACCATTCAAATCAAGTGAATCACGAGCTACGAAAATTTTGGAAATAATACACACAGATGTTAATGGTCCAATGGAGACTCGATCTATTGGAAATGCTAAGTATTTTGTTACTTTCATTGATGATTTCTCAAGGAAAACATTTGTTTATTTTATGAAGCAAAAATCTGAAGTATTACAAAAATTTAAAGAATTTAAGGCCCTTGTAGAAAACCAAACTGGGTGTAAAATTGGAACCCTGGTGGAAGACATCAGCAAGGATGATACGGCCAGGAAGCCAAAGATTAAAATGGTTCGTAGTGATAACGGTGGAGAATATGACTCAAAAGAATTCACGAATTTCTGCAATTCAAATGGTATTCGTCATCAATTTAGTAACGCTTACACTCCTCAGCAAAATGGTGTAGCCGAGCGCATGAACAGATCCCTCACAGAGAAAGCAAGATGTCTTCTCCTTGACGCAAAATTGCCAAAACCATACTGGGCAGAGGCTATACATATGGCCGCGTACATCCTGAATAGAAGCGTGAACAGCACAGGAAATGTTTCACCACATGAATTGTACGAAGGTGAGAAACCTGATATTTCAGAATTGAAGATTTTTGGAGCTGAGGTTATGGTGCACATACCACAAGAAAAAAGAAGAAAATGGGACAATCGGGCAAGTAAATTGATCTTTGTTGGCTATCCAGATGACGTTAAAGGATTCAGGTGCATAGACCCAAAGACGCGTAAGTTGACTATTAGTAGAGATGTTAAATTTTTGGAAAAACCTCAAGAAAAGGTAATTGTTAACATTGAAAATGATTGTTTAATACAAAGTCAAATTACAAACGAAGGTGGAGATGATTCAATGGGGAAAGCATTAAATGAAGTTATGGAAACAATTGTCATCGACGACAGTTTCTCTGATATGGACGAGACGGTTGATGACCCGAATGATAAAACCTATATACCGTCGGACGAGACCCTACAAGATGAGGAAGATGAAAAGAAAAATGATACATCTCCCATTAGGTCAAAGAGGGGCAAAATTCCCGAGGTAACTACTCCATTGAATCTAGTTTATTATGCGTTCTTTGTAGAGCCAAAATCATATGACGAGGCCACGTCAAGTGATGAAAGACAAAATTGGATTGAAGCCGTGAACGAAGAAATGGAATCTCATAAATTGAATGAAACCTGGACATTGACAGAATTGCCCAAGGGAAAGAAAGCGATAAAAAACAAGTGGGTGTTCAAACTCAAAAGAGATCAGAACGGTGAAATTGCGAGATATAAAGCTAGGCTCGTGATTAAAGGATGTTCTCAGAAGCCAGGGTTGGATTACACAGAAACTTTCGCACCCGTGGTGAGATACACGTCATTAAGATTTCTTTTCGCATTGGCAGTCGAGAATAATTTGAAATGTTATCAACTTGATGCCATAACTGCCTTCATACAAGGAGAGGTGGATGAAGAAATCTATATGGAACAACCGCAAGGTTTCGACGATGGGACCGGAAAAATATGCAAACTAAATCGTGCCCTATATGGGCTAAAACAGGCAGGACGATTGTGGAATCTTAAATTGGATTCAGCTCTACACAAATTTGGTCTGCGTAAGTGCAAATCTGATCCGTGCATCTATTTTAACATGAAGAGAAACTTATTTGTTGCCATATATGTTGATGATTTTTTGATTTTTTTTGAAAATCAAAATGAGCTGAATGAGGTGAAGTCTTTCTTGAATCAAACCTTTATGATGAAGGATGTGGGACCAATTGAAAGCTGTTTGGGAATGAGAATCAAACAAGGGACGTTTGGCATAGAGCTCGATCAAGAAGCCTACATAAAGGACATGTTGGTTCGTTTTGGCATGGAAAATAGCAAAGCAGTTAGCACCCCAAGCGACACGCACGAAAAGCTATCAATAAAAATGGTCACAGATGAAACATCGTTGGTTGGAACAGTACCTTTTCAAGAAGCGGTGGGCAGTCTCCTATTTTTGGCCCAATGTACACGGCCTGACATCGCCTTCGCTGTAAATGATGTCAGTCGGTTCAATGCAATTCATGGAGAGGCTCACTGGAGAGCCGTCAAAAGAATCTTCAGGTATCTGAAGGGCACTGCTAATTTTAAATTGAAATTTTCCAGATCTAAATCGTTGCTTCATTGCTACACTGATGCCGATTGGGCGTCAGACATCGATAAACGTCGGTCATGTACGGGTCATGTTGTTGTCATGTCAAATGCAGCGGTCAGTTGGCAGAGTAAACGTCAATCCACAGTGGCGCTGTCAAGTACTGAGGCCGAATATATGGCGATGTCCTCGGCCATATGTGAGGTAATTTGGTTGAAACAATTATCTTCAGAGTTAGAAAACAATTCAAAGAGTGCAACGAGGGTACTTTGTGACAACGAGAGTGCCCAAAAATTGGCTCTCAGCGATGCCTACAGGCCGAGAACCAAGCATATCGACATCCGCTATCACCACATGCGCCAAAGAATTGAGGAGGGAGTCATTGAACTTGAGCATGTGCCAACTAATTTGAATGTCGCTGATGCACTCACAAAAGCCGTAACGAAAGAAAAAAATAATTTTTGTGCAAGAGGTATGGGCTTGTTTTGAAATTAAAACTGAAATTAAAGCTGACTTATTTGTTTTTTTTTTGGGGTAACTGAACAGTAATTGCTTAGTAATTTTTTTTTTGATTTCTATTTTAGTTGATATAGTTGATATTTCCATTCAATTGATTAGTCAAAGTTGACAAGCTATAGTAATCGGATTATTATTGAAATTAAAATTCGTTAAGGAGCAAATTACTCCACGTAAAATTAAAATGGGAAATTGGTTTTCATCCAATCCTAGTGCGAATATTGATTCAAACGGACAAATTAATAACAGCGTTATAGTTGAAAACGGTCTTGAGACATACGACCTCGAAATGTTGGTGTTAACTTCAATAATTTGTGGAATCAAAATTTTTGAGTTTATCGTGTTCGTATATCGGAATCATTCGAAGCGAATTAAGGAAAATCACGAAAGAAAAATGAATGGAAATACCGGCAAAGTTTGATAATTTTTAGTTTTCACATTAACGGAGGGCTATGAACCAAGCTGACGAAATTTGCGAATGAATTTATGTTTTTGATATAATTGTGTTCATGTAATGTAAAAATGAAAATTATATTTTTTGATTGTTGGTTCCGTTGAATGTTTGAATGTCTTTACTTTTGTAATGAAAATTTTTACAAATTATCATTAAGGGAAAGTGTTAAAGTAAATTAGTTAGCAACGGAAACCATAAATTATAAACATGTAAACAGACATTATGCTGAACAAACATAATATGTATTCGATATTGGAATTGTTTCTGTTAATAAAATTTTAGTCTTATAGCAACCGTTGGCGTTTTAATATATCCATTGCAACAATTTTGTCCTTTCTTGATCATCGACAAAAACAATAAAAAAAATTTTCGCTTTCGAAGAGCTTTTATTATTTTTTTAGTACACTCTATTTTCTAGTCATCTACGTCATTATGCAATTTTCTGATTTCACATACGCAAAAGACAAATTTAGGACATATTTTTGAACTGGAAAATACAAGAGTCAGAACGTTCTATGGTCATATTTAAATAGAGGTTTTAGTACAAGTCCAAGAAAATAATCCTTTATAGTCTTGTTTGAGGAAATGTTTTGAAAATTTTGAATGTATATTCTGAAAGGACAAATTGAGGACAAATTTTTACTGTACTTAACTTTTTAGTACAAAACACTTTCAAATCTAGTAACACACTTTTACACTATCGAAGTGTTAGTACACTAATTTGAAAGTGTCAAGAATTTAGGACAAATTAATGGCATCACCAATTTTGCTCAAATTTTTATGGTTTTCAAAAAAGCTATTTTGAGCTTTTTGGCGTTTTAGTACACCTCTATATTTCGGACCCCAAGGTAGGACAATTTTTTTTGTGTCGGACGCATAGAACTAATTGAGGACAAATTATTTGAGCAGATAAAATAAAAATCTGAGTCGACGACTACACATTTGTAGCAGCACCGGTTCAACACCCATTTTTTCCCGTTTGTAATTAAAATTGAAAATTTTTCGTATAAGCAGTTTTTTTAATGTTAGATATAAGCTTGCGGCATCGATTTTACTGAAATTTGTCGGTATTTCCCATATATGCTATATTTTAGGCAACTTAATGAAAAAAATTATGATTCTATCCTCCTAGATAGCTTCCTTAGGACTATAATTGACTGAAAAAGATGAAGCGAAAGTTTTGAATTCGTTTTGGCTTAGCTTAACAGTTCGCCAATCAATGTCGATATTTTTGGTTTATTCTTTGGTCTTTGACGGATGACGTATCTTCCTTTTTTATTCTTATGGCTCCTTTGCTAAACTACTTCATGAGAAACTCAGGGAGGAAAATATTTTTCACAGCTTACACCCCACTCCCCCCATTTTATTGTCCCAATTTGTCTCACTTTTTAGAAACCCCCTTTCCCCCCTCAATGGGGCGATTAACAGTTATAGGGACAGTCCCTAAGTTAACCCAAGCTTCATAAATTGGTTAGTTTTGTGGTTCGACCCCCGAAACGCTCAGTACATAACTCGAAAAATTTTTAGACGTCACCCATATTTGAAAGGAGGTGCATTTCGTGTTCCTTCATCAGAAGAAGGGCGCCACCTGCATAGCAATTGGAAAAGTATCAATGGTACGAGGAAAACACACGAAAGATGGCGTCAGACATTCTCATCTGAATTTGTGTATTCATGTGTTTGATACCGACCTCTCCCAGCGATGGGACCTCTCAATAAAAGTCGACACTAGATAAAACAGATATAACGTGCGACTGTGAACAAATTTAACGTGAACAGATGACATCCAGTAAAGTGGTCCTCACGATGTCTGCATAAAGGCGAAAGTATCATCAATTTCGGTTGCCGAATCAGTTGGCCGTTGCCATCCTCCGGGCAGTTTGCATGGAGTATAACAACGAACAGTTTAAATATAGAAAAACCAGTATTAAACTAAGACTTATATGAGATTGTTACCATACGCTGTAATACATAGGTTCCTATTTTTTAAAAATTCAAATATTTTGAAAACTATTGGAGATAGAAGATCGGTGCCAAAGGCAAAGTTGTTGGTTAAGGTGTGGCGCATGTCGTGGTGCCTGCCAATATAACCGCTTTTGTGAAGGTGGATCGACCTAGGCAATTTATTTTGAAACAATTCCAATATTTTCAAGATATAAGAGATAGAAGGTCAGTGTCAAAGGAAAAGTTGTATCGTTTCGGTGATGTGCATGTCATGATGCCTCCCAATATGGCCGCTATTGTTAGGGTGGATCGATCTAGATAATATATTTTCGAAAAATTCAAGCATTTTGAGCACTATAAGTGATAGAAGATCAGTGTCAATGCCAAACTTTTTTGTCTATAGAAGTATGGGTCAGAGGCCTCTTTTAACTCCTAAACTTTTTTCCTTAGTCAGTTGAAAAACAAACTTCTTTTAAACTGCACCAACTTATTTTTTTAATTAATTACCAAACGCAGTTTCAGGCGACTAATGTGCCCATGATCAGGGTGTCTGTAATCAACTAAAATCTAATTATACAAAACATCTAGACGAAATACATTTTGACTAAAACATTACAAAAATTCCTTCTAAGTTTTCTAGGTCGGTTTTAAGATCAGCCATAGTGCAATAACATTTTTTGAATAAATAAATACATTTTAGTTTTTTCATTTTTTTAAACTATTTTGAATTTCTTTGGGTTTCTTGAATCTTTGGTTAGACTTTTACGCCGTTTCTTCGGACGGGTTTTTCGATATTGCCCTTTCGGCAATTTCCAATCCTATTTAATGTGGAACTCTCCTAGGGGCTTGAGGCACAAAAAAATTGCCGTTACGTTGTTACTTTTTTGGGTTTTGTAAAAAAAAATCTATAAAAAAGTTCCTTTGCAAAACTTCTTTTTTGAAAATTTTGTTTGAAATTGTTTTTAATTATTTTTTTGTGATAGTCATGCATTGATAATTTTCCTTATTTTCATAAGAATTCTGGTTTCTTTTGTTCACAATTGCGGTACAGAGGACTTAATGTCCTCTAACTCTCTGACTCTGTTACACTTTGCTTTAATTTCAATGTGTTTTTCATTTAGAAATGTTAAAGCGTAACACACTGTCGAACGCAAAGGATGTAATCAGAAATATGCGAACGCACCCCCAACGGCAAGTTTTACAGTACTTAGAGGTGATTTTTCCTCGTTGAATCATATGTAACCAGCAGGGCCTATTTTCGATAATTCAAATTGCTGAAACTTACCAAAAAATACCGAAAATTGCTGAAAATTACTGAAAATTACCGAAAATTTTCAAAACTTATTGAAAATTTTAAAAATTACAGAAAATTATAAAACATATGAAGGGACCCGTACGTATCAGAAAAGATATGCCAAACAGAGTTGAAAGACGAAACGAAAAGACTCGAACGTATTTAAGCAAATATTGCCTTAACTCTTAAATGTATGAAATTACGTCCACATTAAATTGTAGCCTTCCGAAAGTACAAAATTGACCCCCAAAAAGACAAAAATGCACATCTCAACTTTTTCTACAACAAAGAAAAAACAATTTTTTTGGCTAGGGTAGACCTTATGACCGACCTAGAACCAATTTGCTCTGCAACATAGCAATAAATTTTTTTCTTGGTTAGGGCCGAACTTAGGACAGACCTAAAGCCCACTTCAACCCTAAGCACAGGCACCGGGTCCAAATTTGTTAATGTTTGAATAATAAGAATATAATTCGGTACTCGATTATCTCTCAAATAGAAAAAGAATCAACAAAATCAATTAGGATTTATCCAATTTTTGTAAGCAAACACGTTGGGCCCTAGTAAAAACTCAGTTCTATTGTTTTGACTGAATGCAAGGGTTTCTTATCAAAACATTTTCTGCCATAAAACGGGAGACGGTCTTCGACCTTTCGATCAAACAAAATTTGAAAATCGGAAGAGATTTACTCGAGTTATGTACAAAAAATTAGTAGAGCGCTAGCAGAGACTCGCTTTTAGTGCCCTAGCTATATCCTAGGGCCCAATCTCAAAAAAGTTTCTTATACAAATAGTAGGGCTTTCATAGACCTATCGATTAAAAAAACAATTATGAAAATCGGAAAAGATTTGCCCGAGTTATTTAGAATCTAGAATCTAGAATCGTTTTTAGTGCCCTAGGCCCTAGTCCAAGGACTTAATTCCAAAAAAGTTTCTTCCATAAATTGTTGGCCATGCCCAGGTCTTTCAAACAAAAAAAAATTATGAAAATCGGAAAAGATTTACTCGAGTTACTCGATACCAAAAACCACTTAAACGGCCCAAGTTCGGCGGCCCTTAGGCCGACAATGCCCAGATGCAATCCCATAAAAGATATTTCGATTACCTTTCAGGGAAAATCGGTTGAGTTTTGATGAAGTTATCGCGGTGACAGACAGACGGACGAACTGACAACGTTGATTCGTCATCTATGCACCAGGATCGATGCTCCATACCTACTCCCAGGTCGAAATTGGGGTGGTTACTAGTGTTGGTCGATTTTACACTTTTTTTATCGCGAAGAGGACAGCCTGGATACGATTCCAGGAGTCGTAAAATAACTTTGGTGCCTTTGGTTTATTTTTAAATTCGATTTCCAGCTTGCACACTCAAACTTTCTGAAGAAAGGCCGATTTTCTTAACATTCCTCTTTTTCAGAATATTATTTGTCAAAAAATTATTGTCAAAATTTGAGAAAATGGTTGGAATCCACTCTTTAAGGTTGAGAGAAGATAATTCAATCGATTTTCAGTTCAGGGAGGCTGAAAAAAAATTTTTTTGTGAGCGAGAAGTTTGAAAAATGATAAATTTGATCTTTTTTTCGATTTTCATGCCATGCCATCATAAGTTGCAGTCACACAAATTCTGACAAATGATAATACTCTCTTCAGGGAAGGAATCGGGATCTCGAAAAGGCATTCATTACAAAAAAACAGCCACTTACTTCGACCATATGAGTAGAGAGAAAGTCCCGTTTAAGTAACCTGCCCGTATCCTAGTTGTGGCCCAAAAGATAGAGTAACTTGGCAGCAATATAAGAGCTCTTACAAAACGAAAATAAAGGTTCAGTCAATACCATATGTCGTTACAAGTGGTATTTTTCGACTCTTGCACAGCACATTTTCGAAAGTCATGAGCTAACTGATGAATTACATGAAGCCGATAGCGAAACAGAGCACATTGTTTTTCCACAAGGTTCAATTCTTGGCCCGTTGCTCTTTATTATCTTATAAATGATTTACTTGCTTCACTCTTGTCATGTTCAGGTTTTGCTGACGACTTGAAGCTGTATAAAGCGATTAAATCTGACTATGACTGTGAATTGCTGCAAGGATATATCCAAAAAGTTGTTGTATGGTGCAAAACCAACAAAATGTTTATCAATGACGGCAAATGCGCAGTGATGTCAACCACATACAGTCGTGAAAAGATGTTGTTCTCCTGCAGCATTGATGGTGAAGCTCTGGAGAAAGTGTCTGCCAAAAAGGACCTGGGGGTAATTATTGATGACAAGCTGTCCTTCAATGAACATATAGATGACATTTCGCGTAGATCCTATAGAATGCTAGCTTTCATTTTTCGTTGCACCAAGTATTTCTCATCTCAATCCAGCTTACGTCTACTATTTCTTTCACTGGTCAGGATCAGACTTGAGTACTGTTCTACACTATGGAATCCCTTCTACATGAACACCAGCGATAAAATTGAAAGGGTTCAAAAGAAGTCCTCTCGGTTTTTCGGACCCGTACGAAGTACAAAGGTCCTACACGTTTACTACAAACAATTTTATTGTAACATGGGGTAGATCGAGGTCGGAGGGGGAGGGATTGCATCTATTTACGTCTAGAGATGACGAATCAGCAATAAAAAAAATTTCCGTCTGTCCGTCTCCACTTTTTTTTCCAAACGACTGAACCGATCAGCCTAAACATTTTTTTCCCTGAAAGGTACATGTCTCCCATGATTAAAGTTCGCAGATAAGCAAAATCGATCAAGTGGTTTCGGAGATATGGTCGAGGAAGTGACAAAAACATGGTTTTTCGAAGGTCGGTGATGCTTTTTCGCAAATATCTTTGCAAGTATAGCACGGAAATTCCTCATTTTGGTGTCAAATGAAATCATTTGATGTCACAAAACTGGGAAAAAAATTTTGTGTGGGAATCGGTACAGGGGTCTGGGCAGTGGGACCAATGGAATGGACGAAATTGAGATTCTTGGCCATATACGAAAACAGTTTTTCGTCTATATTTCCTTAACTATACAATATGGAGATTTACTGTCAAAGGCAAAGTTGTAGAAAATTAAATTTAAGCGAACACGTGTTTCGGGGTTTTGGGGAAACATGGCCCAATCCTGGAATATGGCCACTTCCATAATTGGGCAGGATGCTCCGGATCTCCAGAACTGTGGGAGTTGGAAAGTTAGTTCCAAAGGCGAAGTTATAGAGAATTAAATATAAGCGAACACGTGTTTTAGCGTTTTTGGGGAAATATGGCCCAATCCTGGTATATGGCCACTTCCATAATTGGGCAGGATGAGCCAGATCTCCAGAACTATGAGAGTTCGAAAGTTGGTTCCAAAGGCGAAGTTGTAGAGAATTAAATTTGAGCGAACACGTGTTTCAGGGTTTTGGGAAAATATGGCCCAATTATGGCATATGGCCACTTCCATAATTGGGAAGGATGACCCGAATCTCCACAACTATGAGATATAGAAAGTTGCTTCCAAAGACAAAGTTGTAGAGAATAAAATTTTAGAGAACACGTGTTTCAGGGTTTTAGGGGAAAATGACTTAGTCCTTGGATATAAGCTTTTCTAGATTTGAATGGTCTGAGACGTACTTCGGAAGGGCCTTTGACATTACCTTGGGTAATTTCTATGGATCTTTGAAATTCTTACAGTTATAAAAGAACAGCAAACGTTGGATTGTTTGCTTATTTGTATATTTAGATACGTTCGAGTCTCTTTGCCACATGTATTCCGTTTGGTACATCTATTCTAATACGTACGGGTCTTTGGTTATGTTTTGTCATTGGATTTGCCTCAGATCGACAAATTGCACGTGCAAGTATTTTTATCTTTCGTATTTCTCCGTGTGTTCTATTAATTCATACGGGCCCAACTAGAGAGGGGATGCTCACCAGTCACAGCTGAGCTCCGCTCGCAATTTGTAGAAATGCTCATCTCATTCCATTTTTTTTAGCAAAACGGCCCCTACCCGCCCCCCTCGCTTACAGATTTTATCTTTTATACACTGCCCTGAATTCATTCGAGTTTAGGCTGGGGGCGCAGCCCCCCTTCTGACAAGTCGCCCTAGCTACGGGCCTGATTAAGTGTGCGAGCTCTATTAGATCGCCTGGGTTCTATCTTTTGCGAGATATAGGTGGGTGTCCCCGTCTGTACAGTTTTATGTATGCATTGGAGAGCACGATCCTCCATAAACTCAATTATTTCACAGCCCAGGATTAATTCCCTACGACCGTCCAGATTGTCTCTCCTCCTCAAACCAAAAGCACATCTGACATAGGAATTAAAAGCTTTACGAAGTATTCGCTTGCATAAGTCATTCAGACCAAATACAAAAACTTCGCAGCAGCAAAGAAAATGAGGGATAAGTAGAATTTGGCTG
Source organism: Pseudolycoriella hygida (assembly GCA_029228625.1). Classification (NCBI taxonomy): domain Eukaryota; kingdom Metazoa; phylum Arthropoda; class Insecta; order Diptera; family Sciaridae; genus Pseudolycoriella; species Pseudolycoriella hygida. The sequence continues at coordinate 101,660,409 of CM055404.1, read as the reverse complement.
AACAAAACTTTTAAAACAATTGCAATTATATTTAAGCGAAAATATTAGCGAGTAGCGGAAAATTATTCGCTAACTGTACTTAGCCCAACCCTGCTTCTAACTAATTTCTAAATGTTGACACGTTTCCAAAACATTTAGAGATTAGGTAAACAATTTTGTAATTTAAAAATAAAATTTAGAAAAAGATTTTGAAAAAAATTAAAAAAAAGATTCAAAAAAGGAAAAGAAAGGGCTTCGGACCCATACCATATTATAATAATCCGCCGTTACATCCCGTCCGGGTCAAGGCAAGATCATTTTTATATTTACTAGTCCAGGAATTTTTTATTAATTTTTCTTGCTCGGGTGGATTGTTCCTACAGATTCTTTCGTAACCGAAGTTTTTTTTTACTGTGTCGAATCGCTTCGTTACGAAAAACGTCGTTTCGGATCGACATCGGACATCTCTTGCGATAAAATCCTTCATGAATATTTTACTACTTTATATTCGATGAATACATCAACTGTTTGCAATGTAAATTTAACACTCAAACATGAAAAATTATATCACAGAATTAATTAAACAATTTGTTAATTACATTTCTGCTAGTTGCCATAGAACAAAAACAATTGTTTTTGAAGCGAAATTATGAGAGAAATGGTATTTCTGAAACTAAATCTGAAAGAAAATTTTAACTCCACGACTGGGACTCGAACCCAGAATCAACAGACACAGGTATTTGTAGGTGGCAAAAAGCGCGTGTAGTTCGTGAGAACGAGAAATGCGTCAGCTTTGGCTACAAATGCATGTGTTAGTATGTAAGCAACGGTTTGAAATTAGATCTGCATTGAAAATGTCCACGGTAGCTCAATTGGTAGAGCAGCACCCCAGAAAGGTGAAGATTCTGGGTTCGTTTTCCAGTCGTGGAGTGAAAATTTTCTTGTCGGCTGGATTCTTAGGCGGCGGTGGTTTCGGAGGCGGAGGTTACGGAGGTAGTGGCTTCGGTGGAGGAAGCAGCGGTGGCGGTTGGTCTAGTGGAGGAGGAGGTGGATATGGAGGTGGCGGATGCGAAGGCGGCGGTAGTAGTGGTTGGAAATCTGGCGGTGGTGAGGGATTTGGCGGCGGCAGCAGTGGCTGGAAATCTGGCGGCGGAGGCGGATGCGGTGGAGGCGGCTGTGGAGGTAATTTTAAGTCATTCTTACAGATAGTGTCAATCGCAAGATTTCCTTGATATCCGAAGGCATTTTCAAAATTCGAGCCGCTTTTGAATTCTCTGGGTTTTTCTATTGGGTTTTTGTCTAATGCAAAAGGATTTTCTCTCGAATTTCAATACAAAGAAAATACTAATTTTGTATGATTTGCCAATGGGATATTAAGATATTTTTGATTTTTCAAGGAGGCGGTTATGGAGGCGGACAAACTGTCAAAGTAATCAAAGTTTACACTACCAGTGGTGGAGGTGGTTATGGAGGAGGAGGCTATGGAGGCAGCTCTGGAGGTTATGGAGGTGGTAGCGGCTGGAAATCAGGCGGCGGTGGTGGATTCGGCGGAAGTTCCGGATGGAAATCGTCTGGTGGATTCGGAGCTGGAAGCATTGGAGGAGGAAGTGGCTGGAAATCAGGTGGAGGAGGAGGATTCGGAGGTGGCGGTTGGTCCAGCGGAGGCTCCGGATTCGGAGGCGGTTCCGGCTCAAGCGGTTGGTGGTAAAAACATTTGTAAACGAATCATCGAATCAATTCCTTGGTTACCAAAAAAACGTGATATGTAAATATTGATGAATAAAACGTTGGAAATAAATATTTCTTTTACGTCTACGTCTTGGCGCTCCGCCGCTGTGAAGCTCCTTTTAAAAATTATCGGCATCCTGATATCACGTTTTCCGTTGTCAGTATGGAAATGTTTGACGAACATTGATTAAGTCTGATGCGATTATTTGATTGAGCTCCCTTTCCAATAGTTTCCATAGTCTTAAGTACACCAGTTTATGAGGCGGACCAGGCAGACACAGTGTGCATAGAAGTGAGCGATTTTTTTTCTTGACCGATTATGCTCCTTCGAACTAGAGCCCTGCGCCGGTCAAAAAAAATATAATCGACGACAAAACAAAGTTGGACATCGGCGGCGCACTTTTTACCAACTTTTTCGGCTGGCGTCAGCGCGGCGCAAAAATTCCGACTTCCTGAAATAGGTCGTGTCGATTTTTCGTTTTTCTTTTCTGAAGACAAAGACCTCCGTCCAGTCCGATTCATTAAATCGGACAGATAATTTTAGGACTTTTTTTTAGGAAATTGCTTTGAATATTGTTTACATATAATGTAAACAATAAACATCAAACATTAAACGTTGGGGTCTGTAAAAGAAATTAAAACTAATTCGTAGAACAATCAAAATTTATGACTAAAAGTTTCACGGGGGTTCGTTGAAATTTTGGTATGAAAAACCGTCCCTTTACTGAAAAAAAAATCTTTAAAGCTATGGCTCGTTTGGAAGACCTTACAGTACTTGACTTAGGAAAAAAAATTGCTTGATCGAAGAGTGAAAGTTCTTGAAATTAGAGCTTTTGTTATAAATGAAGTAACTAGAAAGTTATAACTCTTTGCAAACAAAGAATTTGATTTTAGCGTTGTTTCAGCAAAGATGTTTTAGATTTTAATGGGACATCACAAGATGCTGTAAAGACTGAATAGTTTTACCACAAACATTGAAAAATGGTACATTACATTAGATGCATCCACACGAGTCAAAATAATAATCTCCAAACCATTACGTAGTTTATTTTACTCGCGAAAACCGGAAACGAGTTTTAACGCTAGTGTCCGTGACGGAAAACGAGTTTTCGGGGAGTGCAGCGAGTAAATTATTTTTTTTTGTTTCCAAACGACTTGTCACTTCATTCATAACAAAATTTTTAATTTTCATGCCGGTTTTTACGAAAGTATTTCAGGTTTATATGTTGGGGTTCTTAGGTGCTGTTCACAAAGTACGCACGCCCTAGAGGGGGGAGGGGGTGTTCTTGAAAAGCGTGCGAATGAGTGCGAAAGGGGAAGGGGTGTTCCCCGAGAGCGTGCGCACTCTGTGAATTTCAAGGCGAACAAAGAACTTAATCAAATATGGTTTAGGTGAGCTCAAGTTTTTTATGACCTGACCTGAACGGAATCACGTACATCGTTTTCAGGTTCAGATGACGTATGATCGACATATTCCGGACATTAGTCAAAGTGATTAGGTACATTACGGGGCAGTGAATGTTGAGAATATAATAGAATAATTTGCCTTTACAACCCATGGAGGGCTTGGGGCGTTAGTTTAACGGTTTTGTGATTGTTCTTTGAGATCCTTTCCCAACTTTCACATGATATTCAATCAGGTTTTGTTATCTGTCTGCGGTTGAGTTGCGAACTCTCGCACTAGCAAGTGGCAGGCCATCGTGTTAGCCATTGGCTGCTGTTTTTATAACTATAAGACTGATTTCTCAACTTTGACATTTAAAACGTCACTTTGACAGTTGTATCCATTTTGAATGTGTATGAGTTACGCATGAGAGATGCACATTTACACTGACTTCTAACAGCTAATGTTTTTCGTTAATATTTATTCGTATTTTGGCTGGTCTTAAAGGTTTAAGGAAATTGGTTTAAGCTGACCTATGCGAATAACATTGATGCATTAAAAAGATTTCATGTTTTTAGATGAACGCAAATTTTTACAAAGAAACTTTTTCGGTTTTTCGACCTAGTTTTATTAATTAATGAGTTTCGTGACTACTACTGGAGGAGGGTTTCTTAAAGCGTGCAAGTGGGGAGGGGGTGTCAACAAATTGGATTTTTAGGCGTGCGTGCTTTGTGAACGGCCCCTTAATCTTCCAGCTTTTTTGTCAACTTCCACCCACAGTAGCATCCATAATTTTCACTCTTTTTTTAAGCAATTTTTTCGTAAGTCAAGTATTGTATGAACCATAGCTTCAAAGAATTTATTAATGTTTTTCTGTAAAGCAAAAAAGCTAAAATTTCGACGAAAATTGACCCCCGTGAAACTTTTCATTAAATATGTAAGAATTAGCAAAATTTCTTCTTCTCATTCTTCTATCTCATTGTGAAAAAGTTTGCCTGCAAAATCATCATTCTCAGCAACATATTTCTCGGAGAATCTTAAGTCTCGTGAAATTATTTCCTGACGAATTTAACACATTTTTGACACTTTTTGCCGCGGTGCAGGGGTCTACTTCGAACTCTTCCTCATTATTTCGAATATTCTTCCTAACTTTGTGAAAAGAATTTGTGTATTTGATTACAAGAAATAACGACTCCATTCAAAACGGAAATGCGGCTTTTGTTTTGGGTATATTCGGGAAAAAATTTAGTGACAATTTTATTTTGCAATGATGTTTTTATTATTTATAAATACAAAATTATTTCCATGACCAGAAGAAATTTACATGCATCGATAGCCACCCTTTGCATTCTTTCTGCACATTTCACTGCAACACTGAGAGTCATACGAGCACGATTCCATGGTCTTGCGACAAGGTGGCTGCAAATTTCAAGAAACCAAAGTGTTTAGCAAAAAACAAATAATGAAAATAAATTGTGGTAAAATTTCTTACCGGTGTTGTTGTCGTTTTGGGTTTCTCTTTTCCCGCTTGAACTGTTGCGGAAAGGCACATGATCAACACGATCACGAAAGTGAAAATAATTGAAAACTTCATTCCGATTTGATTTTACTAGAATGAAACAAAAAAATCAAATTAATTTTTATGAATTTCATAAATAAATTCTTGGTCCAACAAAAGTTTATGATTACAAATCATCAAAAATTGAAAGATTCTACGATTTGGGAGTTCTGAATTTTATTTGAGGTACACATCCAGAAAAGATCGATCTGAAGCCTTAATGATAGAGATGCGTCGGAACCATGCTTTTTTATAGACAAAAATGTTCCCTTCAACTTTATCTTAAGATTTGTACGAGTTACCGACAAACAGTCAGACAGATTGGCGTGGAACTTTTTCGCCTATACCTCAGCGAAATTAGAATGAAAGATGTGGACATCAGAAATCACGAAAATTAAATTAGTGGAAATATGTTGAGTGGTTCGGGCTGTGGTGTCGCTAATGTGGGCCAAACTCACGCTACGCGACCCTACACGATATTTGTTGGTTTTTCGTGAATATTCCTTTCATGGTTAGGCTTTTTATGCAGTTTTGTAGGGAAAAACTGGCGAACTTTTTTGTCATGGAAGTATGGGGCAGAAGCCTCTCCTTTTCTTTTCTAATTTCTAGGCTTAAAATAAGGGTTTGGAGAGATTTTTAGTGTCGTTGCTAATATAAGATAAGACCCGATCGGTCGAGATTACGTAAATTTATTTCTAAGATCAATTTTAATTTATATGCAAATTTAAAGTAATGCAAACGTTCGGTATTCGCATCGATTCACAATCACTGCGTGCGTGTTCTCCGGTAACGATCAACTAAACATAACCTTTATAGAACCAAACTACAAGCTAAATCCCGTAAATAGATTCCCTCGTAAAAGTGAATAGCTAAGAGTCTAACGCTATTATTCTAAACTCAATTTAACGCCAGCGAAAATATTAACCAGGAAATCGATTAAATGTAAATTAAAATCTTGGCGCACATGGTTTCTCTCAATCATTGCATTTTTACCTTTTCAGCAATTGTTACAAACAAACTTCACAATCTTGCAGCAAGTGAGCACTGTACTTGTTTCTCACAGTAATTTAATTGATCGATTGAATAAATTAAGCAAGCGATTAAACTAAATATAATTTTTTGAATTATTGAACGATTTGAACTAGAACCTATCTGTTCTTCAACAATGGAACAACTAATGAACCGCTATCACAAAAATTGCAACAGATCACGCGTTGAATCAGGCAATTTTGTTGCTGAGTCACTCACTCGACGTCTCATTATTGCCGTTTTCTCCTTCAGGTGACGCTGCCCAACAATTCCCTAGTACATTTCCGTATCAAATTAGCTCACCACAGTAGCTTTGCATTTTCGTTTCAAATCTTATTTATCTGAATGACCCAAACCATATAGAAATTACCCCAATTAAACGAACCTAAGGGCATTGCTCATCTGGGACAGTTAGTCCCATGGAAAATGTAATCTAAAACATCTGAAGGGACCCGTACGTATGAAGTGTATGAAATTACGTCCACATTAAATTGTATTGGAAATTGCCGAAAGGACCCGTGCGAAGAAAAACGAAGTAAAAAAAGCCTTCCGAAAGTACAAAATTGACCCCCAGACAGCCAAATTGTTCATCTCAACTTTTTCTACAACAAAAGAAAAAAACATTTTTTTGTCTAGGGCCGACCTTAGGACCGACCTAGGGTCTTCAGGAGAGGCCTCGGACAAATACTTACATAGACAAAAATACTTCCCTCCATTTTCTCTACAACATCATGAAAAACCATTTTTTTGTCTAGGGCAGACCTTAGGACCAACCTAGGGCCATAAGGAAATGCCTCGGACACATACTTCCATATACAAAATGTTTCCTTCAATTTGCTCTGCAACATAGTAAAATTTTTTTTTGGCTTACCTTAGAACCTTAGAACAGACCTGAGGCCCACTTCTGCCCTAAGCACAGGCACCGGGCCCAAATTTGTTTTTGAATATACTTTTTTTGCCAAACGGCTCAACCGATCACCGTAAACTTTTTTCCCCTGAAAGATGCATGCCTCCCATGATTCAAGTTCGAAGATGAGCAAAATCGATTAAGTAGTTCCGGAGATATGGTCGAAAATTTCATGTTCGACCTCCAGGACATGAAACTTTCGAGGGTCGATGAAACTTTTTTGGAAATATCTCAGCAAGTATAGCACTGAAATTCCTCATTTTGGTGTCAAATGAAAGCATTTGATGTCACAAAACTGGGAAAAAAATTTTGTGGCAATCAGGTCAGGGGTCTGGGCACTGTGACCAATGGAATGGACGAAATTGAGATTCTTGGCCAATGGCCATATACGAAAACAGTTTTTCGTCTATTTTTCTTAACTATGCAATATGAAGATTTACCGTCAAAGGCAAAGTTGTAGAGAATTAAATTTAAGCGAACAAGTGTCTCATGGTTTTGAGAAAATATGGTATAATCGTGTTATATGGACACTGCCATAATTGGGCAGGATGACCCATTATCTCTAGAACTGTGAAAGTTCAGAGCTCGGACTTTTCCAGATTTCGTGTAAAAAATTGTTTTCACCACACACACACCCACTTGTTGCTTTCGTTCCAAAAACAGTTTTCTCCTCGCTTTCACCACAGCTATGTATATGTGGTGAAAACGATTTTTGAAACGAATGCAACAAGTGTGGTGTGGTGAAAACGATTTTTGACACGAAATTGGAACAGTCCGACCTATAAAAGTTAGAAAGTTGCTTCCAAAAATTTAAGTGAACACGTGTTTCAGGGTTTTGGGGAAATATGGCTCAATCCTGGTATATGGGCACTTCCATAATTTCTTTTTCTCATTTATTGACCAAACTAACAGGCCAAAGCCCAATAACAAGCCAGTCATTTGCGCTAACATAATAAAAAAATTCCACTTAATGAATTATGAGGAAAAAGAATACAAGATTAAGATATGAATTAAATTTTGAAAAAATAGAAAAATAAGATTAAAAAATAAAGAACAAGAAAAGAAGATATAGGAAATAAAATAAAACTGTGAATTCATAATCTCAGCAATCGTATTTGCCGCGAACAAGTTTTCTAAATGCAGCTAATATCGTGCCGAAGACGTCCAGGTTGTTGAAGTACGTATCGTCATTTCTCTGAACTCGATAAATCGGTGCATTTTGATGGAAATTTGTGACCATTTTCGGAAGGTAAAAAACTGTCCTGTGTCTCGTGGATCTAGAAGGCTGGTGGTAACTAATTTGAAGTTTAAGTAAAGAGTCAATACGATCATGGATGGGCAATCGATGAACAAAAATTGCACAAAATAAATTTTGTGCAAATATAAGAAAAATTGTGCACAGAATGTGCGCAAAAAGTATAAGTGCAAACAAATCTAGATTTTGCGTACATTTTGCCGAGTTCAGACGCATAAATTGTGTATTTTTGTGTGTTTCGTTGAATGTTTGTGCACTTTCTGTGCAAACAAATCGAGATTTTGCGCACATTTTGCCGGGTTTAGACGCATAAATTGTATACTCTTTGTGCGTTCCTTGTGCATTTCGTTAAAGTTTGTGCACTTCTGAGCACAGTTGCGAACCGATTGGCCTGCGGGATTAAGTTATGAAGCATTATTTCGTCGTTTTCTAAGCGTCGTGTTTCTAAGGAATGTAATTTGAGATATTTCAAGTGCTCATTATACGATGGTCGAGGGTAGGCAATCCTAAATTTATAATAAAACATAACCAAAGACCCGTACGTATCAGAATAGATGTGACAAACAGAATAGATGTGGCAAAGTGACTCGAACGTACCTAAATATAAAAATAAGCAAACAATCCAACGTTTTCTGTTCTTTCAGAACTGTAAGAATTTCAAAGATCCATAGAAATTACCCAAGGTAATGTCAAAGGCCCTACCGAAGTACGTCTCAGACCATTCAAATCTAGAAAAGCTTATATCCAAGGACTAAGTCGTTTTTCCCTCAAACCCAGAAACACGTGTTATCTAAAATTTTATTCTCTACAACTTTGCCTTTGGAAGCAACTTTCTACCTCTCATAGTTCTTGAGATTCGGGTCATTCTGCCCAATTATGGAAGTGGCCATATACCAGGATTGGGCCATATTTCGCCAAAACCCTGAAACATGTGTTCGCTTAAATTTAATTCTCTATAACTTCGCTTTTGGAACCAACTTTCTACCTCTCTTAGTTCTGGAGATCTGGGTCATCCTGCCCAATTATTGAAGTGGCTATATACCAGGATTGGGCCATATTTCACCAAAACCCTAAAACACGTGTTGGCTTATAATTAATTCTCTACAACTTCGCCATTGGAACCAACTTTCTAACTCTCATAGTTCTGGAGATCCAGGTCATCCTGCCCAATTATGGAAGTGGCCATATACCAGGATTGGGCCACATTTCACCAAAACTCTAAAACACCTGCTCGCTTACTTTTAATTCTCTACAACTTCGCCTTTGGAGCCATTTTTCTAACTCTCATAGTTCTGCTAGACCTTCGAAAAACCATGTTTTTGGTCACTTCCTCGACCATCTCTCCGGAACCACTTGATCGATTTTGCTTATCTTCGAACTTGAATCATGGAAGGCATGTACCTTTCAGGGAACAAAATGTTAGGCTGATCGGTTGAGCCGTTTGAAAAAAAAACTGGAGACGGACAGACGGACATTTTTTTTATTGCTGATTCGTCATCTCTAGACGATAATAGATGCATCCCCCCCCCCTCCCACCTCGATCTACCCCATGTTACAATAAAATTGTTTGTAGTAAACGTATAGGACCTTTGTACTTCGTACGGGTCCAATCATACAATCAAACGAAGGGTTAACGCTAGTCCCGTACGATTCGTGTCAAAAGAACAGTAATTGCGAATTCGTGACTCAATGTCTCAATGTCGGACCTACTGGGGCGGGCAAATATTTTCTTGTGAATGGCCTCCACAACACAACAGAAGTTATTTTTCGTCCCCATGTAAACCTCCTAGGATTCTAAGTAACAATCCATAACAAATTATTCCCTCAATCGCATCTACATCGCAAAAATATAGAAGGGACCCGTACGTATCAGAATAGATGCGGCAAACAGAGTTGATGTTACGAAAAGACTGGAACGTATTTCAATAAATATTGCGTTCACATTAGACTGTATTGGAAATTGCCCGTTGGGCAATATTGAAAAACCCGTCCGAAGTAACGGTGTAAAAAAATTCTCCGAACGCACAAAAGTGACCTCCAAATAGAGAAAAATGTTCTCCTCAATTTTGTCTACAACATAGCAAAAAATTATTTTTTGGGCTAGGGCCGACCTTAGTACTGACCTAGGGCCTTAAATAGAGGCCTCGGATACATAATTCCATAGACAAAAATATTTCCCTCAATTTGCTCTGCAACATAGCAAAAAACATTTTTTAGACCCGTACGAAGTACGTAGGTCTGATGCGTTTACTACCACGTTTGTTAAATTGCGAATTCGAACCCGGGAGTAAGGGGGAAACTTTTTTTGTTGCCTCCAGATGACAAATCAGCGAAAAAAACAATGTCCGTCTGTCGGTCTGTCTGTCGGTCTGTCGGTCTGTCTGTCCGTCTGTCCGTCAACACGATAACTTGAGTAAATCTTGACCGATTTTCAAAAACTTTTTTTTTCTGGGCACTGTCAGCTCAAGGGCCGCCGAGCTAGGGCCGTTTAAGTGGTTTTTGGTCTTTTGAACATAGCTCGAGTAAATCTTTTAAATTTTTTTTGTTTGAAAGACCTGGGCATAGCCGAGACAATTAATGGAAGAAAGTTTTTTGAATTTGGGTCCTTGGACTTAGCTAGGGCACTAAAAACGAGTCTCTGCTAGGGCCCTACGTGTTTTTTGTACAAACTCGAGTAAATCTCTTCCTTTTTTTTTGTTTGAAAGATCTCGGCACGGCCGACAATTTATGGAAGAACTTTTGCCTGTGCTTAGGGCTCAACTGGGCCTCATGTCGGTCCTAAGGTCGGCCCTAACCAAAAAAACATTTTTTGAGCCAATTGAGGGAAACATTTTTGTCTATGGAAGTATGTGTCCGAGGCCTCTACAGCCCTAGGTCAGTACTAAGATCGGCCCTAGACCAAAAAATGGTTTTCTGCTATGTTGTATACAAAATTGAGGACAACATTTTTCTCTATTTGGAGGTCAATTTTGTGCGTTTGGAGAATTGTTTTACACAGTTTCTTCGGACTGGTTTTTCAATATTGCCCTATCGAGCAATTTCTAATACAATTTAATGTGAAAACAATATTTACTAAATACGTTCCAGTCTTTTTGTAACATCAACTCTGTTTGCCGCATCTATTCTGATACGAACGGGTCCCTTCATATCTTCTTCTTCTTCTTCCTTAGCCTTTTATATCCACTGCTGGATGTAGGCCTCCCCCATAGATCGCCACTTTTTTCGGTCCATTGCCACTTGCTGCCACGTCGTGCCTACCGTTCTTTTGATATCGTTGGTCCATCTTTCCGGTGGACGTCCCATCGGTCGTTTCGTTGGTGGCCGCCATTGCATTATAGTTTTCGTCCATCGATCGTCGGTCATTATGGCAATATGACCAGCCCAATTCCACTTGAGCGACGCTATTCGTGTCATGACATCGATGACTCTTGTTTGTCGCCGGATCCACTCATTTGTCATTTTGTCCCTGAGTGTGATTCCTAGCATTGCCCTTTCCATTGCCCTCTGTGCAACTCTCAATTTGTTCGCTGATGCTTTGGTGATCGTGAGCGTCTCGGCTCCGTATGTCAGGACCGGCAGCACACACATATCGAACACTTTCCTCTTCAGACTGTTGCTCATGTTGCTCTTGAAGATGTACCGTAACTTGCCGAACGCCGCCCAACCGAGACCGATCCTTCTCTTTATTTCAGCCGTTTGGTTGTCGAGACCGAGCTTCATGACGTGGCCGAGATACTTGTACGAATTCACGATTTCAATTTCCTCGTCTCCGATCTTGATTGGTGTAGCACCATCGATGTTTGTCATCACTTTCGTTTTCGACATGTTCATCTTCAAAACGATTTTTTGGGCTTTCTCGTTGAGCTGCTACAGCATCGCTTCAATCTGTTCCAGAGTCGTTGATGTCAGGGCAATGTCGTCGGCGAATCGAATGTTGTTCAGAAACTTCCCATTTATGTTGATTCCCAGTTCACTCCAATCAAGCTTTTTAAAAACCGTTTCCAGAGCTGACGTGAACAATTTCGGTGAAATGGTATCTCCTTGACGGACTCCTCTTCCAATTCGAAATTTATCGGTGGTTTTATACAGTTTGACGCACGACGTTGCGTGCTCGTAGATATGTTTTATCATCCGGGTATATCTCGAGTCAATCCGACAATCGTCCAAGGAGTCTAAAATCGACCATAATTCGACCGAATCGAACGCTTTTTCGCAGTCTATGAAGCATATCGCGATGATGATTTTGTATTCGTTGCATTTTTCTATTAGACTTCTCATCACTTGCAAGTGGTCATTTGTGCTGAATCCGGAACGAAACCCTGCTTGTTCGATCGGCTGGTAGAAGTCTAGCTTCTTTGTGATGCGTTTCGTTATCACCTTCATAAACAGTTTGTAGAGGTGCGAGATCAAACTGATGGGCCTGTAGTTTTCCAGTTTCGTGATGTCTCCTTTCTTGTGCAGCAAAGTGATGACTGCGTTTTCCCATGATTCTGGTATTTTCTCTTGTTCGAGACACTTGTTGAACAGATCCGTTGTCATTTTGAGCAGTGTGGGTCCGCCTTCTTTGATTGCTTCGCTCGGAATGTCGTCGTCACCTGGAGCTTTTCTGTTCTTCATTTCGTCTAACGAAGCCTGTACTTCGTTAATCGTTATGTCCGGCAAATCTTCGGAACCAACGTTCATTATCACCGGTCTCGCTTTTGCTCTTTCTGCCGGTAGTTTGGCTCGAACCGACGTAAAGAGGTCCTCATAGAACTCTCGCGCGATGTCCAATACCTTGTCCTGATCTGTTTGTATGACGCCCGCCTTATCGCGCAATTTAAAAATTTGTCTGTACCCGTTCGCCCGTTTCGCTCGTAATACTTTCATATTCCCATTTGCTTCGATAGCGTTCCTGGCCAGTTTCACGTTGTATTGTCGCAGATCGGTTTTCATTTTCTTGTTGATGGCTTTCGTTTTGTCTTTGTATTCAACAGTGTCTCGCTTTCCACCTTTCACCAAATCCAGTCTTTCTGCTATTAGGTCTAGCGTTTCCTTGCTGAGCTTCGACTCTTCAGTGCATGTAGATCGGCATCTGGTTTCCAGGAAGCTTCTCACTGAGGTCACTATTCTTTCTGTCAGCTCATCAATCGTTGCAGTTTGTGAATTCGTTCCGTTCAGTTCGTTGTCCATAGCTTCCTTAAATGCGTCGCTTTGTTCTTTCAGGCGTTCCATGTCTAAAACGACGTTTTTCTTGACCAACTTTTCTCTCTCTGTCCGTGTGTTCAAGACGACTTTGGCTCGCACCATTCGATGATCGCTGCCTGTTGTGAAACGGTTAAGCACAGTAACATCCTTGACAATCGATTTGCGGTTCGATATGATGTAATCGATCTCGTTCTTTGTTCTGCCGTCTGCACTGCCCAAGTCCACTTCCTCTGAACCTTACCGGAGAAAAATGAGTTCATTGCGAAAATTCCTTGTTGTTGGAGAAAATTCAGCAAAGTATCTCCTCGTTCGTTCCTCTGATCGTAACCAAACGTTCCAATCGAAGTTTCTGCAACGTCTTCTCTTTTCCCAATTTGGCATTGAAATCGCCGACTAGCAACTGATATTGAGCTCTGTTTTCTTCAATCGCTTTGGAGACATCTTCATAGAAGCTTTCAATTTCTTCGTCGTCGTGATCCGTCGTCGGTGCGTACGCTTGGATGACTTTCAAACTGTACATCGCATTTATCTTCAGCCGCACATAGATGACTCTGTCGGAGATGCTGTTGATTTGGATTATACGGTTCGACCAGCGTTTGCTGATGAGCAGTTCTACACCATGCATCGCTGTTTGGCTATCGCTTCCACGGTAGTACAAAGTGCTTCCTAATTTCAACTTCAAGCATTCTTCACCACGTCGCCTGACTTCGCTCAATCCGACAATGTCCCATTTGATCTTTTCCAGTGCCGACTCCAATTCGAGAAGTTTTTCGTTCGATGATAGCGTTCGAGTGTTATACGTGGCAATGTATAGTCCGGTGTGACAACCTATTGTAACCCAGGGATTCTTAGCACCCTCTGCTCGTCGTCTGGTCTGACCGTTGTCGGAGTCGGGGATCAACGAGCGGCTGGGAACTGAGG
>CM055404.1:101630614-101645961 GCA_029228625.1 Pseudolycoriella hygida | reverse complement strand
GTCTCGTACGTTATTCTACATATCAAACTTATTCTAGACATAATTTCATTTATCTGAACTAGACATAGAAATCACCCTAATTGACATAATGTTTTGAACGGTCTCCCAAAAAGTTTGTTGTAGACGGACGGAGGACAGTGAGATTTCTTTATTGTCTCCAGTCTGTAATCGATGGACACTTTACTTCGTTGTCAATCATACCAATAAATGTTACAGACTCAGTGATGAACCTCCGAGATCCTTTTGCACTTCGTACAAGTTGCATTAAGTCAATGTCGTTTTTATTCAAAAAATATAAAAGAATATAATTTCGAATATTTGATGGGATTTTTTAAAATTTATGCACAGACAGACCTACATTATAAAGGTCTTAGATAAACATTTTCATTTTTGGTCCAACGCCAACGCTCAAAACAATTGTGTATTTTGCAACTGTTACCGTTGCACGTTACAGGAAATGCACTTTTGACCTTCCATAATTCAAAATTAGGCATGAAACACAATAAGGGAACACTTAATTCCTGTTTTGTCATTAACTCATGTTTATGTTTTCTTATTTTAATCGTTTTTATTGAAAATAAGTATATGGCAATTGGAATAATGGAACCGCCATATATTTGAATTCAAATTCATGCAATGGCGCCATCATACAGCTTTAGCTACCAACACTAAACAGTGAAAATGCATAGAACCAATGGATTGAATTGAGTGTGGACTGAGGTAAGGTAAATTGGATTGGAAACGAACATTGATTGCAAAAATATTTTTCCGTAAGTGTAGTGGAGGAAGGTTTGGGATGAGTAGGGTGGTAGAGGTCAATACCTATAACATTTATATGAAGTTATTAGGTGGCATTAGGTGTCACTCGCATCGCGTTTAGGAGTGGGAGCGGCTTAAATTTGTTAGTACGGAACATTTTTTGTATGGAAAACGTGTAACAATTCAATTGAGGCAGCTACGTGGTAGGCGTGTAAGGTGAATGAGTAAGTAGTGAAAGGAGTGGCTCCCTTTTGTGAGGTAAGAGTAGACTTTACCGGAAAAGGAAGTGAAGTATCGACAAACTTACTCAGAATACGCCATAATAGGGTGCTTACGTATATCATACTTACTTTTACTTTCTCCAGCTTTCGTTGCAATGATTTTTCCACAATCGCTCGCAGTTATGTGTCCTAGAGCCAGGTCGCAGGCCTCGACTCCAACCCCCTATTCATCGGCTTACCAATTTTGTTTTGTGATGGTAGCGCAACTGACTGGAGCTGTGTATGGTGCCTTTGTCTCTTGTCGATGAGATCATCCGCCACCATACTAAGTCGCCACCCCATCTTGATAGCGCCTAGCTGTCTTCGGCCCTTCCTATACGTGACGTTAAGGTACTACCCGAAGACAGCCCCCCTCATCCTTATGCTAAGTGACTCACACTACTACACCAGTGTTGATTACCTGATCATTCATGCGGGTTGCTCACTATGACAGGGGAAGCATTCTAATGACTACTTGTCGCCTCCTCTCGACTACCAATCGGTGAGTGAAGTAATCAAACGAGAAGCGACCAGCACCTAGTAGCTGCTTTTTTTCGGCTCTGGACTCTGAAGAGAGAGCTCGAAGATAGGACGCTCTTCAGCTAGAGAGATTGCGCAATTTTTTTTTTCTTTTCTCGTTAATTTGATTTTTTTCGGGCGAATTTCGTTGAAAATCTTTGCATGATTTCTCTAATTTTTTTTTTTATGACGACAGTACATTTCGGGCATAAAGCAAATGGCATCCCAGCGTTCTCGTTGAAAAATACTTGTTTATGGCCTATGCGCTTGATAGATTCAGCTCTGAGAATCTCACGTCAAGCGAGGAGTGCAAGAAGATTTATCAGTTTGGGACACTCTTTTATTGGTCTTGAAACACAGATCCTAGAATCCTTTCATCATATAAATCATTAGGTGAGCCAAGAATCTTGCGTCTCATTTGGAGGAATTTAGGGCAGTCACATATCACCTATATGCCCGTTTCCTCTCCTAATCACAGTGCCCAGTGGTCGCCCGTACTACTCTTCTGATACGATCCCAGTCCATTTAAGTCCTTGGCCCATTTCCATTCTGTTTCCGAGAAGAAGCGCTTCGTATGAGCGAAAAGTATTTACACGAGTTACGTAGAAAAGACCAAAAACCACTTAAACGGCCCTAGCTCGGCGGCCCTTGGACCGACGGTGCCCAGATTCAATCCCATAAAAGAATTTTTAATTACCTTTAAGGGAAAAAACATTTTTGAAAATCTAACAGTTTTACTCAAGTTATCGCGGTGACAGGCGGACGGACGGACATTTTTTTATTGCTAATGCGTTATCTAAGGACCATGATCGATGCTCCCTCCCTATTCCCGCGTCGAAATAGGGGGGAAGGGGGGGGTCAAAAACGTCGTGGTACACGCATAAGACCCCTTTTCGAAGAACTTCGTTCTTCGTACGGGTCTATGCTATAAATGCCTATAACTAAAGCTGCATGTAACGTCGATAATATTGAGAAACAGGTCCCGAAGTAACGGTGTAAAAAAGAGCCATACTCACCTGATCCGTGTCCCAGCAAAAAATGCAAACATTTTCTTTTCCAAAATGTACAAGTTTCACTCGAGTTCTAGCGTCGATGTAGAGACGGATAAAATCTTTTAGGATTACAGACGTCTTAGTGAACGCATGAGCCCCTTTTATTTCGTGCGGGTTTAGAAAAATGTCTCGTTGTGGCATCTTGAATTATTAGCTGTACATTCATCATGCTCAATTCATCACCTGTTGCCAGTCTACTGTAACACTTTTATTAGGCAACAGGTGATTATTTCCTGATTCCTATTTCTGGCGCCATATTTTCTTGCATTTATACATTTTTCTATTGCAGAAACGACTATAAATTTCTCAAATTATAAACAAACCTATAAGTTCTTCTAGAAAACTTTTTTGCTTTTTCTCTGTTCTTTGCATTAATGTAAGGTCTATCAGATAGAAAATGATTCATTCATTGGACTTCGTTCTTTATAAAGTACCGAAAACTTGTAAATGTTAGGAACAAGAAAGTCATTAATTCATCCGAAGGCACACGAGCTTTCGAAATTGCACCGATTTTTATTTTTGAAAACTATAATTTCTTACGATTTGGCGTTAAAGCCGTACAACTTAAGAAACAACGAGGGGTAAGCAACACAATCTCATGCCGAGACACAGGAAAAAGGAAATTTGTATGCTACAGAGGTTAGGTAGGAAAGCTTGTCGGTAGGTGAGTAAATCACACGAAGCACTTACCACATAAACCTCCGTTAGGAACCGCGGGAAGTAGTTGGCAAAAAGGAAATTCGGGAAGAGGGAAATTAAGCAGCTTCGCCGAAGGCAAACTGTGATATTTTTCTAAATTTTTTCAACAAACGTTAAACGTGCGAAAAGTAGGAAAGGTTTGTCGGGAAGAGGGAAGTTTGGTTGATACTTTTTGAAATGTGGGAAGTTAACACAGTAAAACACATTTCTGTATGGTTGGGGAGAAGGAAGTTCGGGAAAACGGTCCAAAATTTTCAAGCATTTCTTCGATTTACCTAAAGAAAGCAACCCCAAAATTTTCGCATGCGCCGCGCCGCGCCGCCTTAGCCGATTAAATAATTCTTCGATTTACCTAAAGAGAAAATGAAAGAAGTGAAATGATGAAATGAAAATCTTAGTTGCACTACTCGAACAGTACAATTCAAAAGAAATTCACCTGCTGCGCTTAACGGTTTAACTCAAATAAAAGCTGCCGGCGCTCTAACAAATTGTGACGCAACGATAACAAGGCTGTAACGTTACTAATATTAGCAAAAATTGAAAACTAAAGGAGAAAGTAATATTTTGAAATTTTATCATAAAATTATTACGTTACCATTAATTTACACGAGAAATTTGTTACGCGTACGTTAACTGAAATACACTATCATGTTAGCGAAAAACTAGCGATTAGCGATTTGCTATGTTGCAGAGCAAATTGAGGGAAACATTTTTGTCTATGGAAGTATTTATATATTTATTGAATTTATTTATTTGTTGAATTTTTATAAATAAACAAACAGGCCGATGGCCCAATAACATGTTCATCTTAAATATTTACATTAAATAAATTTTAAATATTTACATTTTAAATTAAATCAAAAATTCAATCAGAAATATAGCTAAGACAAGGTTAGTACTCAAAAAAATTTCTTATTCGTTTTTTAAAAACTGAAATTCTACTATTTATAATTATAAATTTCAAAAGTTTGTCTGTTTGTCTGTTTGTAAATTGTCGGTCACAAATTTCCAGCGTGAACCAACATAGGTCCGACCTGCTTGAAGAGTTCCGAGGAACTAAAGCAAAAAGTCGTTTTGCATTGCCTTTTATAAGCCGAAAGCC
Organism: Pseudolycoriella hygida; assembly: GCA_029228625.1. Lineage (NCBI taxonomy): Eukaryota > Metazoa > Arthropoda > Insecta > Diptera > Sciaridae > Pseudolycoriella > Pseudolycoriella hygida. The sequence continues at coordinate 101,641,570 of CM055404.1, read as the reverse complement.
AAAGAAAAGGCAATGCAATAGTAGATTCTTTTGCATTGCCTTATATGATTCAAAAAAAGGCAATACAAAAGAAGATTCGCATGTGAATCTATCTACGTCCGACCTGCTTGAAGAGTTCCGAGGAACTAAAGCAGAAAGTCGTTTTGCATTGCCTTTTATAAGCCGAAAGCCAAAGAAAAGGCAATGCAATAGGTAGATTCTTTTGCATTGCCGCCTCCTATTATTCAAAAAAAAGGCAATGCAAAAGAAGATTCCCATGCTTGAAGAGTTCCGAGGAACTAAAGCAAAAAGTCGTTTTGCATTGCCTTATATGACTCAAAAAAAGGCAATGCAAAAGAAGATTCCCATGCGAATCTATCTACGTCCGACCTGCTTGAAGAGTTCCGAGGAACTAAAGCAAAAAGTCGTTTTGCATTGCCTTATATGACTCAAAAAAAGGCAATGCAAAAGAAGATTCCCATGCGAATCTATCTACGTCCGACCTGCTTGAAGAGTTCCGAGTAACTAAACCCTTTTGCATTGCTTTTTTAACCAAAAAAAGCAATGCAAACCTAACTTCGAAGGGGAAGAGAAAACCACAAGGGAAACCTAGAGGCAGAGAACGAGAGACGTTCCTTTTGTTAATTCTGGACCGCAATGAAGCAGTCCAACAAAAATAAAGCGCTCTTATTATGGGTACAGTCTCCCATAATAAGAACAGTATCGCCATCCGCACCTAGCATCGTTTTGCAACGACGCTTAGCGCTGGACATCACCAACCGGCGATACTTTCAAGCGAATTGAAAAGTGGTATTTCTACATTTAAAACTGCGTACTTTCTGTGAAGTATAAAATTTATACAACGAAAAATGATTAGAAATTTTGTATGAGAAATTTGTTCAAGTAATTTCAGGGAGAATATATTGTTATGAGTGTGTGTGTGTAAATGTAATAAATGTAAAAGGAAGAAACGAAAAAACTATTTTATGCACGTGGCTTCATTCAGTAATATTCTCAATGTATTTACGTTTGTTTATTAAGTGGCGTATTCAAATATTTTTTTTTATTTGTATGAAATGAAGTCATGTGGCGTATTCAAATATTTTCTTTGTAAGGAATTATTTGTATGGAACGAAATGATGCATTGATTTTCTTTATACATTTTTTTGGTTGGTTTCTTCGGCAAAGTCTTAGAGTTTAGTGAGTAGAAGTCACCAGTATTGGTGAAAATGTCGGGCAGTGGGACATTGGGTCAATTTTTATGTTTTTAAAAATATCTTGGAATGTATGGGAGTTGGGCGATAGGTTTCTTTGGCAAAGTCTTAGAGTTTAGTGAGTAGAAATTACTAGCATTGGTGAAAATGTCGGGCAGCCGTCAAAGTGACGCCATCTTGGATTTTTGCTATCTTCTGAATTAGAATAGTTACACGTTTGGTTTCTCCGGGAAAGTTGTTGATGTTGATGAGTAGAATCTTTATGAATCCTAAGAAAATGGCTGCCACCTGTGAAAGTGACGCCATCTTGGATTTTTGCTATTTTCTGAATTAGAATAGTTACGCGTTTGGTTTCTTCGGGAAAGTTGTTGATGTGGATGAGTAGAATCTTTATGAATCCTAAGAAAATAGCTGCCACCTGTGAAACTGACGCCATTTTGGATTTTTGCTATTTTCTGAATTAGAATAGTTACGCGTTTGGTTTCTTCGGGAAAGTTGTTGATGTTGATGAGTAGAATCTTTATGGATCCTAAGAAAATGGCTGCCACCTGTGAAAGTGACGCCATCTTGGATTTTTATGCTTTTGAAAGTATTTGGAAAGGTATGAGAGACAGAACATTGGTTTCTTTGGCAAAGTCTCAGAGTTTTGTGAGTGGAAGTCACCAGTATTGGTGGGGCAGCTCGGGGGAAGAAGCAGTACGGGGTAACCGGTTGTATGGAGAAATGATAGTATGGGGAAAACAGTAGTGAGGAGGAAATTTTAGGACGGGAGAAACGGTTGTACGGGGAAATAGTAGCACGATGATAACGTTTGTACGGGGAAAACAGTAGTACGGGAGAAACGGTTGTACGCGAAACAGTAGTACGGTTGCAACGGTTGTACGGGGAAAACAGCATTGCGGGGGAAACTGTTGTACGCGAAGCAGTAGTACGGTGGAAACGGTTGTACGGGGAAAACAGTAGTGCGGGAGGCACGGTTGTGCGGGGGAAATGGTAGTACGGTGGAAACGGTTGTACGGGGGAAATGGTAGTACGGTGGAAACGGTTGTACGGGGAAAACAGTAGTGCGGGGGAAACGGTTGTACGGGGAAAACAGTAGTGCGGGGGAAACGGTTGTACGCGAAGCAGTAGTACGGTGGAAACGGTTGTATGGGGAAAACAGTAGTGCGGGGGAAACTGTTGTACGGGGAAAACAGTAGTGCGGGGGAAACGGTTGTGCGGGGAAAACAATAGTAAGGAGGAAATTGTAGGACACGAGAAACGGTTGTACGGAGAAAAAGTAGCACGGTGATAACGTTTGTACGGGGAAACGGTAGTACGGAGAAAATCGTGGTACGGGGAAACGGTTGTGCGGGGGAAATGGTAGAACGGTGAAATGGTAGTACGGGTAAAACTGTAGGGAGAAGGAAATTGTAAAACGGGAGAAACGGTTGTACGGGGAAATAGTAGCACGATGATAACGTTTGTACAGGGAAATGGTAGTACGGGGGAAACGTTAGTACGAGGAAATGGCAGTACGGGGAAATTGTAGGACGGGAGAAACGGTTGTACGGAGAAAAAGTAGCACGGTGCTAACGTTTGTACGTGGAAACGGTAGTACGGAGAAAATTACACACTCTTACATACATTTTAGTATTAATGTCCCAAATCTCCGACCTAGCGGACAAGAATGCTTAATGTCCGTGTAGCTGCAAAGTTACAAAGTGCAAAGCTACTGTGGAGAGCTAATTTGATACGGAAATGTACTAGGGAATTGTTGGGCAGCGTCACCTGAAGGAGAAAACGGCAATAATGAGACGTCGAGTGAGTGACTCAGCAACAAAATTGCCTGATTCAACGCGTGATCTGTTGCAATTTTTGTGATAGCGGTTCATTAGTTGTTCCATTGTTGAAGAACAGATAGGTTCTAGTTCAAATCGTTCAATAATTCAAAAAATTATATTTAGTTTAATCGCTTGCTTAATTTATTCAATCGATCAATTAAATTACTGTGAGAAACAAGTACAGTGCTCACTTGCTGCAAGATTGTGAAGTTTGTTTGTAACAATTGCTGAAAAGGTAAAAATGCAATGATTGAGAGAAACCATGTGCGCCAAGATTTTAATTTACATTTAATCGATTTCCTGGTTAATATTTTCGCTGGCGTTAAATTGAGTTTAGAATAATAGCGTTAGACTCTTAGCTATTCACTTTTACGAGGGAATCTATTTACGGGATTTAGCTTGTAGTTTGGTTCTATAAAGGTTATGTTTAGTTGATCGTTACCGGAGAACACGCACGCAGTGATTGTGAATCGATGCGAATACCGAACGTTTGCATTACTTTAAATTTGCATATAAATTAAAATTGATCTTAGAAATAAATTTACGTAATCTCGACCGATCGGGTCTTATCTTATATTAGCAACGACACTAAAAATCTCTCCAAACCCTTATTTTAAGCCTAGAAATTAGAAAAGAAAAGGAGAGGCTTCTGCCCCATACTTCCATGACAAAAAAGTTCGCCAGTTTTTCCCTACAAAACTGCATAAAAAGCCTAACCATGAAAGGAATATTCACGAAAAACCAACAAATATCGTGTAGGGTCGCGTAGCGTGAGTTTGGCCCACATTAGCGACACCACAGCCCGAACCACTCAACATATTTCCACTAATTTAATTTTCGTGATTTCTGATGTCCACATCTTTCATTCTAATTTCGCTGAGGTATAGGCGAAAAAGTTCCACGCCAATCTGTCTGACTGTTTGTCGGTAACTCGTACAAATCTTAAGATAAAGTTGAAGGGAACATTTTTGTCTATAAAAAAGCATGGTTCCGACGCATCTCTATCATTAAGGCTTCAGATCGATCTTTTCTGGATGTGTACCTCAAATAAAATTCAGAACTCCCAAATCGTAGAATCTTTCAATTTTTGATGATTTGTAATCATAAACTTTTGTTGGACCAAGAATTTATTTATGAAATTCATAAAAATTAATTTGATTTTTTTGTTTCATTCTAGTAAAATCAAATCGGAATGAAGTTTTCAATTATTTTCACTTTCGTGATCGTGTTGATCATGTGCCTTTCCGCAACAGTTCAAGCGGGAAAAGAGAAACCCAAAACGACAACAACACCGGTAAGAAATTTTACCACAATTTATTTTCATTATTTGTTTTTTGCTAAACACTTTGGTTTCTTGAAATTTGCAGCCACCTTGTCGCAAGACCATGGAATCGTGCTCGTATGACTCTCAGTGTTGCAGTGAAATGTGCAGAAAGAATGCAAAGGGTGGCTATCGATGCATGTAAATTTCTTCTGGTCATGGAAATAATTTTGTATTTATAAATAATAAAAACATCATTGCAAAATAAAATTGTCACTAAATTTTTTCCCGAATATACCCAAAACAAAAGCCGCATTTCCGTTTTGAATGGAGTCGTTATTTCTTGTAATCAAATACACAAATTCTTTTCACAAAGTTAGGAAGAATATTCGAAATAATGAGGAAGAGTTCGAAGTAGACCCCTGCACCGCGGCAAAAAGTGTCAAAAATGTGTTAAATTCGTCAGGAAATAATTTCACGAGACTTAAGATTCTCCGAGAAATATGTTGCTGAGAATGATGATTTTGCAGGCAAACTTTTTCACAATGAGATAGAAGAATGAGAAGAAGAAATTTTGCTAATTCTTACATATTTAATGAAAAGTTTCACGGGGGTCAATTTTCGTCGAAATTTTAGCTTTTTTGCTTTACAGAAAAACATTAATAAATTCTTTGAAGCTATGGTTCATACAATACTTGACTTACGAAAAAATTGCTTAAAAAAAGAGTGAAAATTATGGATGCTACTGTGGGTGGAAGTTGACAAAAAAGCTGGAAGATTAAGGGGCCGTTCACAAAGCACGCACGCCTAAAAATCCAATTTGTTGACACCCCCTCCCCACTTGCACGCTTTAAGAAACCCTCCTCCAGTAGTAGTCACGAAACTCATTAATTAATAAAACTAGGTCGAAAAACCGAAAAAGTTTCTTTGTAAAAATTTGCGTTCATCTAAAAACATGAAATCTTTTTAATGCATCAATGTTATTCGCATAGGTCAGCTTAAACCAATTTCCTTAAACCTTTAAGACCAGCCAAAATACGAATAAATATTAACGAAAAACATTAGCTGTTAGAAGTCAGTGTAAATGTGCATCTCTCATGCGTAACTCATACACATTCAAAATGGATACAACTGTCAAAGTGACGTTTTAAATGTCAAAGTTGAGAAATCAGTCTTATAGTTATAAAAACAGCAGCCAATGGCTAACACGATGGCCTGCCACTTGCTAGTGCGAGAGTTCGCAACTCAACCGCAGACAGATAACAAAACCTGATTGAATATCATGTGAAAGTTGGGAAAGGATCTCAAAGAACAATCACAAAACCGTTAAACTAACGCCCCAAGCCCTCCATGGGTTGTAAAGGCAAATTATTCTATTATATTCTCAACATTCACTGCCCCGTAATGTACCTAATCACTTTGACTAATGTCCGGAATATGTCGATCATACGTCATCTGAACCTGAAAACGATGTACGTGATTCCGTTCAGGTCAGGTCATAAAAAACTTGAGCTCACCTAAACCATATTTGATTAAGTTCTTTGTTCGCCTTGAAATTCACAGAGTGCGCACGCTCTCGGGGAACACCCCTTCCCCTTTCGCACTCATTCGCACGCTTTTCAAGAACACCCCCTCCCCCCTCTAGGGCGTGCGTACTTTGTGAACAGCACCTAAGAACCCCAACATATAAACCTGAAATACTTTCGTAAAAACCGGCATGAAAATTAAAAATTTTGTTATGAATGAAGTGACAAGTCGTTTGGAAACAAAAAAAAATAATTTACTCGCTGCACTCCCCGAAAACTCGTTTTCCGTCACGGACACTAGCGTTAAAACTCGTTTCCGGTTTTCGCGAGTAAAATAAACTACGTAATGGTTTGGAGATTATTATTTTGACTCGTGTGGATGCATCTAATGTAATGTACCATTTTTCAATGTTTGTGGTAAAACTATTCAGTCTTTACAGCATCTTGTGATGTCCCATTAAAATCTAAAACATCTTTGCTGAAACAACGCTAAAATCAAATTCTTTGTTTGCAAAGAGTTATAACTTTCTAGTTACTTCATTTATAACAAAAGCTCTAATTTCAAGAACTTTCACTCTTCGATCAAGCAATTTTTTTTCCTAAGTCAAGTACTGTAAGGTCTTCCAAACGAGCCATAGCTTTAAAGATTTTTTTTTCAGTAAAGGGACGGTTTTTCATACCAAAATTTCAACGAACCCCCGTGAAACTTTTAGTCATAAATTTTGATTGTTCTACGAATTAGTTTTAATTTCTTTTACAGACCCCAACGTTTAATGTTTGATGTTTATTGTTTACATTATATGTAAACAATATTCAAAGCAATTTCCTAAAAAAAAGTCCTAAAATTATCTGTCCGATTTAATGAATCGGACTGGACGGAGGTCTTTGTCTTCAGAAAAGAAAAACGAAAAATCGACACGACCTATTTCAGGAAGTCGGAATTTTTGCGCCGCGCTGACGCCAGCCGAAAAAGTTGGTAAAAAGTGCGCCGCCGATGTCCAACTTTGTTTTGTCGTCGATTATATTTTTTTTGACCGGCGCAGGGCTCTAGTTCGAAGGAGCATAATCGGTCAAGAAAAAAAATCGCTCACTTCTATGCACACTGTGTCTGCCTGGTCCGCCTCATAAACTGGTGTACTTAAGACTATGGAAACTATTGGAAAGGGAGCTCAATCAAATAATCGCATCAGACTTAATCAATGTTCGTCAAACATTTCCATACTGACAACGGAAAACGTGATATCAGGATGCCGATAATTTTTAAAAGGAGCTTCACAGCGGCGGAGCGCCAAGACGTAGACGTAAAAGAAATATTTATTTCCAACGTTTTATTCATCAATATTTACATATCACGTTTTTTTGGTAACCAAGGAATTGATTCGATGATTCGTTTACAAATGTTTTTACCACCAACCGCTTGAGCCGGAACCGCCTCCGAATCCGGAGCCTCCGCTGGACCAACCGCCACCTCCGAATCCTCCTCCTCCACCTGATTTCCAGCCACTTCCTCCTCCAATGCTTCCAGCTCCGAATCCACCAGACGATTTCCATCCGGAACTTCCGCCGAATCCACTTCCACCGAATCCACCACCGCCGCCTGATTTCCAGCCGCTACCACCTCCATAACCTCCAGAGCTGCCTCCATAGCCTCCTCCTCCATAACCACCTCCACCACTGGTAGTGTAAACTTTGATTACTTTGACAGTTTGTCCGCCTCCATAACCGCCTCCTTGAAAAATCAAAAATATCTTAATATCCCATTGGCAAATCATACAAAATTAGTATTTTCTTTGTATTGAAATTCGAGAGAAAATCTTTTTGCATTAGACAAAAACTCAATAGAAAAACCCAGAGAATTCAAAAGCGGCTCGAATTTTGAAAATGCCTTCGGATATCAAGGAAATCTTTCGATTGACTCTATCTATAAGAATGACTTAAAATTACCTCCACAGCCGCCTCCACCGCATCCACCTCCGCCGCCAGATTTCCAGCCACTGCTGCCGCCGCCTCCATATCCACCGCCTCCAAATCCGCCACCACCGCCAGATTTCCAACCACTACTACCGCCGCCTCCGTATCCGCCACCTCCATATCCACCTCCTCCTACACTAGACCAACCGCCACCGCTGCTTCCTCCACCGAAGCCACTACCTCCGTAACCTCCGCCTCCGAAACCACCGCCGCCGCCGCCTAAGAATCCAGCCGACGCATAGGCTACCAAAACGCACAAGCAAATGAAAACCTAAAAAACAATGATCATTTTAATAATCAATTAGAGGCGTAAGGAAAAGTATACTAGTGGGAATGAAACCGTTTCTCGAGAGTAGCAGTTTATTCATAGGTACTTCAGACTATCGTTTATCAATTTTCGGTCATTGACCAAACATTCCTATATCCGCGCTTTTTTCAAGGTATAAAAAAATCCATAATACGCCAAGCAACGAAAAAAGGTTTGATTGTCAACCTGACTGTGACATGTGAATGATATGCTTCTGGAATATTCAGAAGCGATTCTGTTTCGAAGTGTCGTGAAATTGTTTGACTGTGGTAAGGTGGAACTATTTTTTGCAATTAGGAAACCTAGACAGTGCGCCTGTCCGCTCTTAGCTAACGTAAAAATTAGAAGTCACTTTTGTAAGGAATCGAAATAACTCTCAGGCTTCATCCTTGCGCAATCAGCAAATAAACAAATGAAATAAATTTCCTCAACAAAAGGATTGGACTTCTTTTGAACTGAGTATTTTTTTGATAAAGAAAATGGAATATTCGTTCGTAAACTCTGCTCAATCACTTTACTGCTGTGGAATGTAATTTAGAAAAGTCTTGAGATCAACAGCCATTCGGGAGCATACTAAGCATTACTTGCCAACATACTCGTATATCCCGAATACTGTGACGACAGTCTCCTATATCGACTGCGGAAATTAACTACACATTTAAATTTGAATACAAGGAAGGTTTGAGAAAGTTTGCGGGAAGTATTTACCCCCTGAGCATGTGAATATTTGTTACACCATGGCCACAACCAGCAATGTGTTCTAATAATTTCCTTTAGGAAACATTCTTACGAAACAAACAATTATTCACATAAACACAAACCGTAAATCAAATTGGAAAATTGTATGACTTCATCAAATAAATTGCAATCATTACAATCGTTCGTAATCGTTTGTAATTTATGAGCCACAGATAATTGTAAAGTATTCAATTACAAAGCACGGCAAACATAAATATTGTAAAAATTAAATATTCCTGAGGCTTAAAACAAATTTGTAACCAAGCACATGATTTAAATTCTTGAACTCTTGTATAATATTTAGCATTTTCGATTTGATTGTCGACAACACATTTTAAATTTCAACGATTTTTTACTTTCGAGTTAACGTTTACAAACCGAAAAATGGTTAATTTTGTATTACCTTCATGTTACTAGCTGTAACGAACAACTGATGACCAGCTACCACGAGATCATCATTTTTATATTATCCGATACACGCTCTTTGCAGGCCTTGACGGACACAGGTAAGTAACTTGTGGGCTAAACATATCCGAACAAGATCATCATAAAATCAGTAAGTGCAAATTGAAAGTAAACGCAACTGTCTGGTGGGGAATTACACTTTTTTTTCTGATTGTTTCTAAACATTTTCATAGCGCTTTGTTTTAGAAATAAAAAAAACGTAGAAGTATAATGCAATTTCGTGAATCATTGTTCACGTATTGTATCCTCTCTACCGAACTTTACAAGATGAATTCATTCTCTTCTTGTGGAAACACCGGTAAACGTAAAGCATAAGTGGTTTTGTTTTTCTTATTTTGTCAAGCCATTTGTTGTGATTACTAATTGCTATGCATGCCAAATGACTTCTTAATTAAGTTTTTATTTCAAAATATTGGCAAGAACAATGAGGTTGAGAATTATAGGCAACGACTTCTGGCAACTTGCAAGCATAAATTAAATTGCATTTTTTTAATCGAGTGATTTATGATCCTCTGAGGTAATGCTGACTGACAATACTGTTTTCGTCATAATAAATAAACTCAAATTTTCACAATAAAAATTATTTCATACACTTAAAAAACCCACACACCACTTCCAACACACGCTTCAAGTGCGGTGTCGGCTTATGTCAAAGTATACAAAATTTCATGAGAAGCATCGAAAAATTGTCTTGGTGTCAACCTATGCACTTTATTATGAAATTTCGTAGACCCCTCTACCTTTATATTTACCAATTTTTGTCAAACGTGGGAATACAATATTTCATTAATTCAAAAATTCCTCGTTCTGTTACTATTGCGAGACCGCTTAAATCAGGAAAAATGGCTATTCAAGCCTAATCGATATTTCGTATACTTTGACATAAGCCGACGTCGTACAAAACGAGTGGACTGTTCAAACTTTTTTGTTGAACTATTGTAAATTTTTAGGTGCCTTCTTTAAATGTTGATTCGAGTTGTCAGTTCTACAGCAGCCTTAAATAAATTGAACTCTACGGTGCCATAGTAAGAAAACGAGAACTTTTCTCATCTTCGAATTTTTTACTCTACTCGCTTCTCGGACTACTCGACAGTACGTGACAGTTACATGAATAGATTGATTTTAGGTGTGGAGTAACAGTACGTATGTCCTTCCAAATTGGCTCACGTAGCAAACTTCTACGAGTCAAAGCAAAAAATTTGGAAGCACTTACAAACAATATTTTATATGTTGATGCTTGGTAAGTGCGTTTTCCGAGTCGCTTGTGGTCGGCAATTTTTCTAACAAAATTATGGTACATCAATGTTAAGGTTGATGTAGTTAGCCAATTTTTAGACCCGTACGAAGTACGAAGGTCTGATGCGTTTACTACCACGTTTGTTACATTGCGAATTCGAACCCGGAAGTAAGGGGGAAATGTTTTTTGTTGCCTCCAGATGACAAATCAGCGAAAGAAACAATGTCCGTCTGTCGGTCTGTCTGTCTGTCTGTCGGTCTGTCTGTCTGTCCGTCAACACGATAACTTGAGTAAATCTTGACCGATTTTCAAAAACTTTTTTTTTTCCTGAAAGGTAGTCGAAAAATATTTTATGGGATTGAATCTGGGCACTGTCGGGTGTCGGTCCAAGGGCCGTTTAAGTGGTTCTTGGGCTTTTGCACATAACTCGAATAA
>CM055404.1:101597407-101630114 GCA_029228625.1 Pseudolycoriella hygida | reverse complement strand
TGGGATACGGGGAACTTGGAATACGGGGAACTTGGAATACGGGGAACTTGGAATACGGGGAACTTTGCATACGGTGAACGTGGAACAGGGGGAAAGTGGAATACGAGGAACCTAGAATACGGGGAAAGTTGAATACGGGGAACGTTGCATACGGGGAACGTTGCATACGGTGAACGTGGAACAGGGGGGAAGTGGAATACGGGGAACTTGGAATACGGGGAAAGTTGAATACGGTGAGTGAATACGGTGAACGTGGAATACGGGGGAAGTGTAATACGGTGGAAGTGGAAAACGGTGAACGTAGAATACGGGGGAAGTGGAATACGGTGGAAGTGGAAAACGGGGGAGTGGAATACGAGGATTCTATTCGGGGGAACTTGGAATACGGGGAACGTGGAATACGGGGGAAGTGGAATACTGGGAACTTGGAATATGGTGCACATCGAATACGATGAACGTTGAATACGGGGGAAGTGTAATACGGGGAACGTAGAATACGGGGAAAGTTGATTACGGGGAAAATTAAATTAAATACGGGGAACGTTGCATACGGTGAACGTGGAATACGGGAGAGGTGGAATTAGGGGGAAGTGGAATTAGGGGGAAGTGGAATAAGGGGAACTTGCAATACGATGCACGTTGATTACGGTGAACGTTGCATACGGGGAAAGTTTAATACGGGGAACGTTGCGTACGGTGAACGTTGCATACGGGGAACGTAGCATACGGGGAACGTTGCATACGGGGAACGTAGCATACGGCGAACGTTGCATACGGTGAACGGTGAACGTTGCATACGGTGATCGTGGAATACAGGGAAAGTGGAATACGGGGAAAGTTGAATACGGGGAACGTTGCATACGGTGTACGTGGAACAGGGGGGAAGTAGAATCGGGGAACTTGGAATACGGGGAAAGTTGAATACGGTGACCTTTGCATACGGTGAACGTGGAATACGGGGGAAGTGGAATACGGTGGAATTGGAAAACGGTGAACGTAGAATACGGGGGAAGTGGAATACGGGGGAAGTGGAATACGGGGGAGTGGAATACGGGGAAGTAGAATTCGGGGAAAGTTAAATACGGCGAACTTGGAATATGGGGAACTTGGAATGCGGTGAACGTTGAATACGGGGTAAGTGGAGTACGGGGGAAGTGGAAAACGGGGAACGTTGCATACGTTTCACGGAGGAAGTGGAATACGGGGGAAGTGGACTAATTTTGCGGCAAAGAAAGTATTTTAATTTATAATACTTTTCTCGCCCACTTTGATTTTAGTATTATTAGCGGTAATATCAACGAAGTGATACAATGACATGAAACATTACGCATCATTATTTAAAACGGAAAAAAATAAGCTTTGACTCTCTGAATAGACAACACGTGAAAATGATAAAGCCTGCGCAGCCCCTAGGGGCGGGGGTTCGACTAGTGTTGTGTATATGTATGTATGTATGTATGATGTTATGTCAGGTTCAGAGAAGTATGAAATGATTTCAGTTTAGAAATTTTTGATATTTATGGAGCTTCATATATATATATATATATATATATATATATATATGTACAAGTTTGCCAATCATATATTCCTTTTTTAGGTAATATTTGAGTGTTTAAATAAAGTTCTGCTGAGGGATACTGCATCGAAAATTTAAAAATGAATTTTAGAACTCTACATATAAAACGCTGCCCGACAAAGTGTTCAGATATTTCGAGAACGGATGGATATGCAATCAGTCGGTGCAATGCAAAAACATTCTTGCCACGACAAAAGCTTTGTGTTAAGGAACGTTCTGAAATGCACTGCAATTTTTGCATTTCGTTACACTTAACAATAACAATTTGCAACCAAAAAGACAACCTGCTATTGTTCACGTTAACGTAAAGTTTCGATATTTATTCCTGGATCGACTGTTTAAATTTATTGTTATAAATAACGTACGATACAAATATGCGTAAATGTAATCAACTAGGAAAAGAGCTAAATGTTAGTAACCTTTTTAATGTATCGTCTTCATGTTTGATAAAATATCTTCGTGTTATGAAACATGAAAGTCAAAAACGTGACGTTATTCTTAATAGACTTAATTTTACCTTCATTAGAAACAGTAACGTTACACACCTTTTTACAATCTCTCTTTTCAGTTTGCTTGGAGTCGTTTACGTGCCTCTTTTAATAGATTGATTTATGAAATTCCTAAAATCAACAGAAAGAAACACGTACAGAACTTTATACGCGAAGGGACGAAATCCCAAGAAATGTCGCGTGTAAGCATTTACTTCTTTTATAGTTTAGATTTACCATTGACATATCAATGAAAGTTTTAATAAAATATTTCGTGAATAACTGGTGTGGCTGAGACTGTTGATATGAGCGGATTTTGGTTGGGAGCAAAAGAGTAAGTGGTCGATTTACGTGAATGCCTGCAAAATGAGCCTATTTGAGACGTCTTAGTCAAGGCGCTTGACTCAAATGGCCGTTCTTTCGGAAGTGACTCTTTGGGGCTGTCCCTAAATTACGTAACACATTTTTGGCCACTTACACCCAGATGAGCACAAAAAAGTTTCTCGTATGCGATTTTGAACAAATTTAATTAAAAATATAAGTTTTTGTTTGTAAAAGTGTTTGTTACGTAACATTTCTACAAACAAAAACATTGTACAAACCCCCCCTCCCCTAAAGCCCGTAACAATCTGTCACAAATTGTTGTACCCTCCCCCCCCCCCGGGTCATCCTGCCCAATTATGGAAGTGGCCATATACCAGGATTGGGCCATATTTCCCCAGAACCCTGAAACACGTTTTCGCTTATATTTAATTCTCTACAACTTCGCCTTTGGAACCAACTTTCCAGGCCCGTAGCCAAGGTCGACTGCCAGGGGGGCCTCGAGTCCCCCCACCGAATTGATAAAATTATATGAAATTTTGAGGAAATAATCTTTATTTCGCGCATTTCACATTAATACAGTTGCATTTTTCGTATAGGGTTTTCGCTAAAACAGGGTCGCCAATAGAAGGTGTCTTGTATTTGGCAGGCACCGCCCACCCCTCCACCAATCAACTATTTGCCGTGTCTAACCCACAGAACTTTTGTTTATTTCCCAGCTCTTTAGGACGCACAAACGATTCTGCTTCGTCTTTGAAACAAAATCGATGCCAGAAATCGCGAGCGGAGCGAGCGAAAAAATTTTTTGACAAAGTTTTGAAAAATTTAGTATTATTCATGGCGTTTCCATCTTTCCAAAATAATTTCATAACTTATTTTCACATGAAATTATCTTCATCTTGGTTCGTATAATAACTCAAAAAATGTGAGTTAAATGTACGTAGTTCCCATACGCCTAAAATGTACACAGCAATGGATTTTTAAAAACAAGCTACTCTAAGTTTTGACAATAGTATTTGTCCTTCACTTCCCATATTTTCCTGAAATCGTTCACACTATTTATAAGAAAATTTCCTAAATTTTAGCCGCAGGTTTTGTTAGAGCTATCATATAGCTTCTGTTATAACGCCGCCGCAGGTTAAGAATTTTTTGAGCACTATTCTTATATGCGAGAAAAATAAAAAGTTTAGTTAGAATGGGTGGTGAAATTTATATTTAAAAGTTGCGCCGCAAGCGAAAATTTTTCAAAATTGAATTGAAAATTTTGTTTTTGTTTGATATGTGACCGATAACCCGCCACTGTCGTTAAGAGTGTCAAAATCTATTTCAATAACGAAATGGAGACATTGAAATGAGATTGGAAAAGAAGAGAATGATGTCAAGACTTATATTTTTTCGCAACATTCACAACATTTAAGTTTCGCCAGGGGGGCTCTGAAGACGCTCAGGGGGGGCTCAGCCCCCCTTGCCCCCCCCATAGATACGGGCCTGCAACTTTCTAACTCTCATAGTTCTGGAGATCTGGGTCATCCTGTCCAATTATGGAAGTGGCCATATACCAGGATTAGGCCATATTTCACCAAAACCCTGAAACACGTGTTCGCTTAAATTTAATTCTCTACAACTTTGCCTTTGAAAGTAAACCTCCATATTGCATAGTTAAGGAAATATAGACGAAAAACTGTTTTCGTATATGGCCAAGAATCTCAATTTCGTCCATTCCATTGGTCCCAGTGCCCAGACCCCTGTATCGATTCCCACAAAATTTTTTTCCCAGTTTTGTGACATCAAATGCTTTCATTTGACACCAAAATGAGGAATTTCCGTGCTATACTTGCTGAGGAATTTGCAAAGAAGCTTCACCGACGTTCGAAAAACCATGTTTTTTGTCACTTCCTCGACTATATCTCCGGAACCACTTAATCGATTTTGCTCATCTTCGAACTTAAATCATGGGAGGCATGTACCTTTCAGGGAAAAGAGTTAGGGCTGATCGGTTGAGCCGTTTGGAAAAAAAAAGTGGAGACGGACGGACAGACGGACATTTTTTTTATTGCTGATTCGTCATCTCTAGACGATAATAGATGCATTCTTCCCCCTCCCACCTCGATCTACCCCATGTTACAATAAAATTGTTTGTAGTAAACGTATAGGACCTTTGTACTTCGTACGGGTCCAAAAAATTCATTTATTTTCGTGATCGCTTGCTGTGTTGTCTGGACGGGCAACGATTTTCTTTTCGTAGTACCACTCTTTGGTACACGAATTGTGTTTACTTTTTCGGTTTGAATGTCTGGTTGACTCTGGGTTTCATCTTCTTCATTCAGAAGGTCAATAAGGAAAGGCTGATTAACAGCTGTAGTTTGGGTTTCAGCGCTCAGACCTTTTACATAGCCTAACTGACTTGTCGTCACTGGGTCACTTGTAAAATTAAACTCATTTGCTAAAGATGAGTCATTCGTTGCTGTTTGATCATCGTTGCCGTTTGTATCAATTGTAGCTGTGGATGCGTCTGTCTCAACCAACAATGTGTTGGTGTCGGAATGCGCACTTAAAAAATGGTTCTGCATTCCCGATAAATACCATTTAAGCGCGGCAAGTTTTTAAGGTTTTCCAGGCGTTTTCTTTAATGAATAATACGTCGGACACGCTTTCCGGGTTATGCACAGCCTTCGACCGGACATTTCGAAAGAAACGAGGCGCTTCCGTCCCAATGAGTTTTAACGGAATTCATGTTCGCCTTGAATACCAAACTCTCTTCAAGACGCTGCAGTGCTGTGTAGATTCACACAGCACAAGCACGCGTCCAGCGTAATAAAATATGGTTCCGTGTATTGCAGGTGACTACAACAAGTTCAAGGATTGGGACCGAACTGCTTTATCCGTACAATTACATGTTCATTTGAACATTTTGATCCCACCCCGGCTATCTTTGGATGTCACAAAAAGAAATGAAGACCTAAATCTAGTTCGAAGGCGAAACAACACTCTTGGTATAAGGGAGTTTTCGAAGAAGCGACTGTGAAGAAGCCAACTAGTCATGATCGTGTAATTAAATTCTAGACAGCTGTTATTATACCGTTTCTGGATATATTTTCTTCCTAATTATCGAAATAGTCACACAGACACTGATGAGTCGTTAGTTTTTCGATTTTTGTTGAACTATTGGAAGTAGGATTAAGAATTGTGAGTGGCTTTTAAACGCTTATCTGGTTTTTAAAAGTTTTTAAAAAATTCTCAAAAAATTCTTAAAAATTCCAAAATTTCTTAAAAAATTCCAAAAATTCTCAAAGTTCTTAAAAAATTCCAAAGAAATTCCGAATAATAAGCCCTGCTTAATAGTGCCAAAGGGTGACGTAATCAAACTTCAATATGCGAATGAGGTTAATGTTTTGCGATATTGACTACCTAAACGTAGCATGAAAGTTTTGTGTGCGCTAATCTCGGAAGGCGTCGAATTGCATCTGAAGAATGTCTAGATATTTCATCATTTAATGATGATTTCATGTATCTATAGCTATTCAAAAAACTTTTAAATTTTATTCATATGCATTCAATTAATTCATTCAAAATCGTGTTTAAGTTTTAAGTGTTTCGCTCGTCTCATAATTGCTCATGTTTGATTAAATTCACCGAAGATGAGACCTTCACAAAATTTTCATATTCACTGTCGGAAACCCTATACCATTTCCTTCACGCAATATAACTTACAACGTCAGTGCATTTATGACTGGTTCTGTATATAACATACGATTTAACGAAAATGTTTTATTAAATTATTTAACTAAGCGAAAATAAACTGAAAGTGATGCTGGTTTTAATGAAATGTTTATGGCTTTACAAAAAAAATAAGCTTCATTTTAAACAATGAACTGTGAGAAACAGTACAGTTGAAGATTTATGCAGAATGCAAAATTGAGCTCCATAATAATTTTGCATCGAGGTAAATAATGGAATTTGCATAAGGTGAAGGAGACTACCGAACATTAGCCTCATGCTGACGACTCAGTTCGTTCAAAAACTAAGGAAATGTTTTCGTGGATTAGTTTTCTATTATGTGATGTAATTAAAAACTCTTATAAAAGAGAAATGTAACGCAAGACCTGTATGGTCTTCTTCCAAAACAATTGATGTCCATTAATGCCACGCTTTCATATTTGATGAGCAAATTTATATTGAAAAAATGCATACAAACGCCAGATTCTACCTACTTATTTCATCACATTTTCTTTACCAGCTCCCTAAAAAATTTTTGTCATGTAAGATGGACCACCCAGTTCTCGTACTTTTAACTTTTTTCTGACATTGAATGAGTTCAACAAATATACATTAATCGGTATTGTGCATTTGTGGACAATTATAAACAGCAAATTTGATTAAGATTCACAATAAACAATATGCTACAACCTCAATATTTAATTGGTTTTGAAAATACGACACCTGTTTTTAAGTGATGTAGTATATTTATGTAATTATACAGTAAAGAACGGAAAATAAATAAAAAACTTTGTTACGCTGACCCGTTCCCATCATTATGAATTCTAAATGCAATTTTACTGAATAACTGATCACATATTGAAAAGCCCCTCCGAAGAAGTAAGGGTGTAGGAAAGACCCAACCCAACCGCTCATTTGATCATTCTACCAACCCAAACCTAGACACATGAAAAAGAAGAAGAAATTTACAAAATATAAAAAAAGTGAAAAAAACAATTTTTTTTGATTCGAACTCAATACACAGAAAAAAATAATTTCACGATTCATCATTGCGATAACCAAATCCTGGTTGTGAGAATCATAGTAAACTGTGGCAATCAACTTTCGGTTACCACAAACATACATGTTTGTGAAGAACGTGAGAAGTTATGATTGAAAGTTTTATATTTCTTGCAATCATACAATGTTTGCAATGATCATGGTTTTATCACAATAAACATGACATGTTTGCAGCAAAAGCAGACATGATCGTAGCGAAAAAGCTTTAGGTTATCACAAATATTTGGCCAGGAAAGCACGCTATCCGCAATCATTTAAGCTTGTAATGACAAATTCAACTATAAGCAAATTTGACATCTAAAGTATACAAGTTTGACACACGACTTGTTGAGTTTTTCGTTTCGATGAATGTATTTCGATTCGAATGTTGATTTTTTCATGTATTTAAAGTTCTTACCCGATGTAAGGAGGTGATCAGGGCACTCGCATCGCCCGCGATGACCTCTAGGCTGATCAAAGAGTGCAAGGAGTATCTGAATGAAGTGGGATCGATCAATCGGATCACTCTGGTGTGGGTACCTGGGCACTCTGGTGTGCATGGAAACGAGAGGACGGATGAACTTGCGAGGATTATACCGAGGGACCATACCAAATCGTCTCAAACTGATAAATCTAAAATCAGATTCAAAATACATGTGGCAAGTTGACACCGCCAAAAAAAAAATTTAGATAGTGTGCGGTATGTACCAGTTTTGTATGACTGTGTTTAAGTCAAATAAAAAAAAAATTCATCTTATGAATGAAAAAAAGATTAAATCCGCAACGATATTTCGTCAACGCACTCATTTTACTCTGCAAACAAGTCTTGGTTTTCGCAACCAAATCTCGGTTCCCGCAGTCATGCCACGATTACCACAACCAAGTTATGTTCTACGCAATTATGGTTCAGCCTCGTGAGAACGGTTCAAAATAAGAACATACATTTATATAGCCACTGTAGCAGCGTTGGTTAAGTCGTTGCCCGTCCAACTCTCAGTTTAAGCATGATTCGGCGGTGTTAGTACTTAGATGGGTGACCGGAAAAATGTATAAGTTCTTGATAAAAAAATTGATAAGATTCTTCTAATATCTTCAGATATTAATCTCAACAGGGTAGACATGGTTAGCCCAATAAGAAAACGCGTTTTTGAGAAGCACGTAAGCCAAATCTGGGAATTTTTTGTCATTCAACAACAATCATAGATTTCATGGTTACTGCAATCATGGCACGTTTCTCATCATTATGTCAGAATTTCTATGAATGGCCCCGAAAAATAATTGTGATGGGATTGCTTTCTGTGCAGGACTCTTACTTCCATGGGCAAAAATATCCTTTCAATTTTCTATACAAAATAAGAAAAGATTTTTTTGTGTGACCGTAGGTCCGACCTGAGGCCCTGGACCCATAATTCCAAAACAAATTCCAGTCTTTTCAGGATTTGCTCAACTTCGAACGCGACCTCACGTTTTCGATTATTTTTCAATAAAAAGAAGGTATTGTGTTGAGAGACAACATTTTTTTTTCATTCCTAGGACAGAAAACTGCTGTTTTCCGTCCTATTTAAAAACAGAAAAGCAGTTTTCTGAACCCTCGGAATGATAAATATTGTACGAAACTCGGAAAAATATATGTTTTTGAATAGTGTGATTGCAGCCCTTGGCTTCGCTTCGTCAAAAACATTATATTTTTCCTAGTTACGTAAATAAATAACTATTGCAGATTTCTCATATTTAGACCTCATATGCCGAATTACTTCGACTGAAATAAATCCCTTAAATCACTGATAAAGTGAGAGAATTAAGTGAACTTAGCGTGTACGGCACTATACTCGCATGTATGTAACAAGATCTTCTGTGTTTGGTTGTGTGCATTTGCATATAAGTTTTGTGGGTGTGTGTGGATGTGCTACTGTTTGCCGTACGGCAGATGTCCAAATAATGGTTGCTTTTTCAATCCTCGGTCTATTAATTTGCTTAAAATCGTTGATTTTGCAGAAAGTCAACATTTATGCTTTCTACTCTACTTGCTATTTAGGTTGAATTGTAAGCTTTCTAATAGGTTTATGTTGTTGTTTGTTAACTTGTTTTTTTGACAGGTAGATGGGCTAGAATCCCACTCGTCAACACAACAATTTACAAGCAACAACGTTATATATTTTATCTACCGAGAACAGATATATCGAGATAAATGAAAATGGTCTAGACGTATGAATGCGACATTATTGTTCAGGGTAGATAAAATATTGTATGCACCTCTTGCTAAAATTGTTATCGCCTTCGGCTCGAAATGCCATGCCCATACGTCAAAATAACAATTTTAGCAAGAGGTACATAAATATACATTGTATACACGACGATGAGCCTCCCATTAAACGCCAATTTTTGTGGTGGTAAATGAGAATGAGAAGTTAATGCATTATTTTCAGTATTTATCCGTCCTAGATGGATAAATTCCTCTGTCTAGGGTGATAAATAGCGTCAAACTAGAGAAATATGTACAATAATTGTACGATTTAAAAAAACGGACTTCCTTCGGGAAAGCAATCGGACTTCCTTTACTGTACTTTTTGATGCTTTCCTAAAAATTCCGACCAATTTGCCAAAAGAAATCCGCTTTATCAAATCGGAAGCAATGTGTCAATGGCCATGTGTTTGTGTTTTTCTTGTAATCTGTGGCGTAGATCGAAAAATCAAATTAATAAGAAAAACGTCATGTTTCATAAAGAAAGTCTACCAGGTCTTAGTTATCATCGCTATTACAATAAAAAAATGTATCGACTCACTGCGATAATTTCGAAAAACACACACTTACTCGTATTCGCTCGCTCGTAGTGTGTAATATACACTTGAACGGTTATTCTCAATTTATCTCAGTGAATTGATAATCTTATATTATCGCCTAGAACGATAATATCGCATATATTTCTCTAGGGCAAAATTACTTATTTTGGAAAGATTTGCGTAATCTACTGATCGATGTTTGTGGAATGTAAACACGAAAAGCCCTCTCGGAGGTGCCATTAATGACGCGTTTACTTGCCACAAACACATAAAATATTATCACGCATTATAGTCAACATAGAAGAGAATATTTCAATAATAAGATTAAATAAACAATGACGTATGATCCGAGAAGCCATTTGGTTAGCTTTGGTTAGTTCATCTTTATATCAAGCGCTTGAAGAAACTTTTCTGTTACTCACAAAGAAGGAGCAGTTGGTTTGAAAAAAGCATCGAAATAGTATGAGGTCTGGAACAACAATGTAGGTACAAATCCTCCGTTCTGCGCTGAATTGCTTTTGTTTATTTTGATATGGAGGGGACTTAGACTCATTAGTTGTCCTCGTTAATGCGTATACGTAACACCCTCATTCTGAATACTTTAAACGGGATACCAGCATAAATAATTGAATGAAAAAATCCCAACAAGTGATATGCATAATGTGCAACCATAGATGTCAACACAAAATGAATAAACAATTAAATATCGATTCCAGTCTTTCTGGAAAAGTGTTTTTATTTTATTTTGACAAAATTGACAGAAAATCAATGTCAGGTGATTCTAACTATTAAAAACACAAGAAATCATTACAAAAAGGAATATTTAAAAAGGGATGTGTGAAGCAAGTCCTTCTTTCTTCATGAAGAATGGGTAATATCGATTTAGATGAAGCACTCAGGCCAAAACTCTTTTTTCGTTAATAATAATAATAATCTGCCTTACAACCCATGAAGTGTTAGAGACTAGATCATTACTTACTAGTTTCGCTGTTTGTGGTTCTACTTTTTGAGATCCTTTCATTACCGGAAAATTTTACTGTGCCAGTGGTGAGCTGTGCGACAAATCCAGTGAGAGATGTAACTAGGAGCGTAACCTATGAGATGTAACTAGTAGGAGCAGAATACCGGTTCTCCCAACAATGCCATTTCCGGGAAACCGTACGATGGCACTACACTCAACTTCACTTAACTAGGACGATTCAATCAGTTTTGTTTTGTATACAAATCTAACAATCGGTACAAATCCGTCTGCGAACCAACGCACTGGCAACACAATCTTGAAGTAGCAAGCAGACGTGTTAACCACTACGATATCGAGTTGTTGCCTTTTTTCGTTACCGAAGCTAAATTGATTAAAGTAGTTTTGCAGGAAGAAACAAGGATCACATTATGTCAAAAGCGACGAAAAATGATGTGCTTGTGAGCTTATAGTACTTCATTATGAAATTTCTTTTACTTTGACGTAAGCTGACGCCCAATAAAGGCGTGGATTAATTTACTTACTAAGACGCGGCGGAACCCGCTTCTGCTCTATACAAATCTTCATACAAATCCTACAAATTCCTTTATAAAATATGGAACATAGAGCCGCCGCGCCGCAGCCAATAAAACATTCGTGGCGGATCACTAGCTCTCAAACGAAAAACACTTAAGAAAAAGTATTTTCATAGAAATGCCAATATGAATACATTAAGCCAGCAACTAAACCACTACCTAACGTTATTCTCATTGACTTTGGTTCTATGGGTACCGTAAATTTTGCGTTGTCAAGTCCCATTTTCTTAAAGTTATATCTCCGGATCTAGGTGTCCGATTTTTCTGGTCGAATGCAATCAGAGTTTCATTTAAAAAACCAAGTTTTAGAAGGTGCGGAGCAGCGCAACAGTCTGAGGAAAATTTTTTCTCGAATTCTTAAAGTGGACTTGCATCACAAGCGCGTCGTTACCGCCCTCCATAATGAGAACAAAAGAAGTACAGTGCGGATCGTAAATAATTCCATAAGGTGCCACACAAATTTTAAAGTTTTCGAAAGAAAATGAAGAGCTCTTCAATTAGAACACTCATCGCGTAACAGTTGTGCGATCTTTTTAGCTAAATTATTGCACTTAGGATCTTCTCTATTTCACTATTCTTAATATTTGTTGGAAAATGGTGATAGACAAGCATTTGAGCCGGTAGAACTTATTTATCAATAAATTATTGCTACTTAACACCTATACCTTCAGCCGATAAGTTTTGTTCCGATAATTAATTGTAATAATATGCACCCTTCTTCAGCTTGTCCTTCCACGTTAATAGGAACAATTACTACTTCACACATGTTCTACTGGTATAAATATCGACTTCGAGTTAATTGTAGTCAGTTTTGCCAAACGAGTCGTTAAAATGACATTCAATTTCCAAGAATTGTGGTCTTTCTACGCAAAAGTTTGTGCTGCTGCAGGAATTCTCACGTTTATGAAACCTGAAGATCAGACGATCTTCCTGAAATTATATCAGAAGCTCTGTCAATTTGTCTTTTCTCTGTTCGTACTTTCAATGGTATACACTTTGGTCACTCAACATACACATTTGATAGTCGTCATCATTGCCAGTTCAGGCTTAGTAATTTACTTTGCAATAAGTGCTGGGCCAATACTGTTGCATTTGAACCACGACGAATTTATGACGGTGATCAGTTGGTGTCAATCGTTTCACAACAACAACGCACACTTCGATCCAAAATTGGAGGATTTGGGGAAAAAATTCTTCGAAATTGCCGGTCATAAGTCAATGAAAATGATGAAAATCTTCTCATTTTTACTGGCTTTCGATGGATTTGCATGTACCATTCTGTTCACATTCGTTGCAAATCTATTACCAGGCGACACTTTACTAGCAGAATATCAGCCTCCGCTGCCATTCGATGTGCCGTTTTACAATAATGAACAGGCAACGCCAGAATCTTTTCGAATAAATTTATTCATTCAAACGGCAGGAATCATTAACGGAACTCTACTCGGCAGTGTTGTGATGTCCATTTATTTCGTTATATTTATTCATTTGCTAACGTATTTGGATGTGGTCTTGGCGATTGTAGGTGAATTTAACGGTTGTTTGATCGGGAGAAAGAGGAACGAATTATTAGATTCTGGCGAATTTGTTGAAGTACTGTATCAAATTCAAGAAACATTGGAATCGGAAGCAGACGAATTTTCGACGTACACCAAAATAATTGTCGATATGTGCAGCCAATTTCACGAGTAAGAGTTTTTGTGATTTTTTTACGGCAATTCCATGCAATGAATTTGGTATAATATGATCTGGGAACGGTATCAATTTCCTGAAGTGTGCAAAGGTTGTTGTGTAAGAAAAAGTTTTCATTAAAAATTTCCACAGGATTTAATGAGCGGTTTTTAATGAATTAAAAATTTTTGTTCGGAATTGCTTCGGAAAAGCTTTAACTGTAAGTCTCTCATACAATAACAGATTTACAGAAGAACGGTTTAACCGGAAAACGTGGTCATGAACTTTTTTGTTTTCAACTTTTGACTGGAATGGTCCTACTATTAAATTTCTCCCTTTCTTTCTTATATGCGAGTGACTGTAATGGTTGTACGATTAAGCGCGTACTCAGTAGTAATAGACGTTCCATTTTGTATTATTGCAACACCTAGAGTAACCATCACTAGAGGTGAGCGGGCCGCCCAAAAATCCTGAAAAAACCTGACCCGACCCGAACCCGACACCGACACGAATTAATTTGAAGGGTCGGGTTGAGATTTCATCGGGTAGGGTTTTACTTTCACGGATCAGACCCGGTTAAAGTTTGGTCGCGTCAGGTTGTTAACCACCTTAATCAACTACAAAACAAAGCACCATGTCATATCTGATCGCCCGGTAATCTGTGTACTCTTTTTCTTCTCTACGGCTGCACCGATCATCCCAAACTTCTTTTTCCCTAAAAAGTATATTCCATGACTCAAGTTCGAAGATGAGCAAAATCCGTGTTGAGATATCATCGAAGAAGTGACCAAAAACGTTGTTTTTTGAAGGTCGGTGAATCTTTTTCGCATACATCTAGACAAGCATTTCATGGAAATCGTTCTTGTAGGTGTCTAATTAAAGTTTTCGATGTCACAAAACTTTGGAAAACTTCTTGTGAAAATCGGTTCAAAGGTTCAGGTACTAGCGTCCTTGGAGAGGACGAAATTCAGTCAACTCGTCCACATACGATGGAAGGTGTTTCATTGTCAATATTAGTCAATATTTAGTTAAGTATAAGATATAGAGACCTCACATCTCTACAAGTATGGCAGTTAGGAACTTCTTCCAAAGGCGAAGCTTAAAGAATTACATTTTAGTCAAATTAGTTTCGGAGTTCACACGAAAAATGTTCGGATCCCAAGATTTTCCATAAATTACGTAACGCTACAAATTGACATTTTTTAGACCCCCCCCCCCCCCTGTAACGCTGGCGTAAAGCAATCGACTAAAATATTTTTACGACATCTTCGTAAGAAATATGTTGTGTTACGTAACGCTACTGTCGTGCCCCCCTCCCCCTGTCATAAACTGTCACGCTAGGCACGCCCCCCCCCCCTAGAGCGTTACATAATTTATGAACGGCCCCTTAGGTCGTACTTCGAGAGGGTTTTCGACAGTACCGAGGGTAGTTTTTGTGGGTCATTTAAAGCCTTAGCGCGTGCGATCGGGTTCGGGTCGGCTTAGGCTTTCATAAAACAAAAAAATCGGGTTTCGAGTTTGTCCCGAAATTTAAGAGCGGGCTCGGGTTGGGTCGGGCTTACGTTATATTATTTTTGGGCTGCGGCTCCCGACCCGTTGTTCACTTTCGGGTTCGGGTCGGGTCGGGTTTTCATTACATATTTTTTCGATCTGCGGGTCCCGACTCGATGTTTTCTTTCGGGATCGGGTCGGGCCAGTTTTCAAAAAAGCTCAGCCCGGACACCACTAACCATTACTACACCATCGTACTAAGTTTATACTTCTGCATTTCATTTTTTATAGACAAATGGCAACGTTTTCTGATTTTTCGTCATTGATTTTTCTGATTTGGGAATGTACATCGTTGTTCACTACATTTATCAGTGGAATAATTCTTCTGTTGGAACAAGAACATATTGTACTGGCGATAGGCGTCTCAATGGCGAATTTCTTTTACTTAATTGTCTGCTATGTAAATTCGAAGATACTGACCAAGGTGAGATTTTCATTGTCAAAAAAAGTTTTTGTTTTCTACGTAAAACTTTATTGAATCGTAAAAATTCTCTCAGTTCACGAAGCGCCACCTACTATAATTTTTGTAACTAATGCACTCAAAACATCGTTAGTATTATAAAGTTTCTTTTTTTGAAAGTCTACCTACGCGAACTACCTCTGCATTTATTATACGACCTTTCGAATTTGTCTTTCAGATGTCGAATATCAATGACGCATTGTATAATTTACCGTGGTATTGTATGCGACCATCTGAACGTCGCAAAATTTTATTGGCAAAACATACGATGGACGTTCAAATCGGATTTAGTTCTGGTGGATTTCATGATTTGAATTTGGAACAGTTTATGAATGTTACCAACGTAGCGATTTCAAATTGTTTGGCTTTAAAAACATTAGCTGAATTACAAAACAATTAATTTTATTTGGTTATTACGTACAGATTACTTTGCACTTTCTAAAAACTTAAAAAGTACTTTTAACAGAGAAAAGCTCCACCGATTTGCAGTAAATGTGAACCCTGTGAACTGCAGAGCTAAATTTTATTGGAATAGTGCACTAACCCGTACGATGAATGTTACAAAATAAAATTTCGTTAAATTATAGTAATTAGGTCCATGCATTGCACTGAAAAACCGATCCGAAGGCAAACGGTGTTAAAAAACCCCCATCCCGACCGATACTTCGACACGAAAAAACGTTTCCCAGCAACATAACAATAAGACTTGGGTCAGTAAATAGAAAAGAGAGAGCCCCAATCTCGAATGCTGTTGGGAAAAAAGAAAAAGATCTGATCGCGTTATATGCATACAAAGAACCGAAACCAATTTAGGCGGCCCTTTGTTCAAAGGCCCAAAATTGCGCCTCTGCAATTCCAAAATTTTTCTTTCGATTACCTTTATTAGGAAAAGTATTTTCAAAATCGAGTTATTTGTTGAATGACAGACGAGCGGACAACTTTTTTTTGCAGATTCGGTTTGTCGCATTCACAATCGATGCTTCTCCCACTCACGGGTTGGAATGCGACTGGTTACAAACACATAGGCCGCTCATTACTTCAAACGGATCTAAGAACCATCACACAAGTATAACAATCAAATTAAAGAATATCTGTTGACAGAAAATAAATGTATCACGTGTAAATCGTTTCTTTTTTGAACTTTTTTTGATTATATCATATCATATTTGAAATAACGAAGTCTCACTGGAAACTGGAAACGGGTAACGCGACGTAATGAAAATATCAATACACATAGCTACGTCGAACCGAAAATGGCAGCAAATAGAAAATATATTTCTGTTTTACCCAATGCATTTGTATAGTGTAAGAGCATTCTTCCAAAGCAAGACAACAATCTACTATTTTGAACCACCCACCACAAACATGAAACACAACTATATACAACATGGAATGAAATTTATATTCGAACTATATTGTTAAATATTACAGAAAAATTGAGATATTCGAAATATGACCCATAAGAGGAAGCAGTCAGATGAAAGGTACCAATCCCCCGCCGATTGTATAATTATAAACTGCATCAGTGCGACTAACAAGGCCAGTAATCTCTTATAAGCCAACTCGGAATTTGACTCCTGATTCGCATTTTTGAATCCGTACGAAGCATAAATGTACTTAAACAATGTTATTTTAACATGGGGTAGATCGAGGCGGGAGTGAGGGGGATGTATTTAATATCTACTAGAGATGGAGAAACATCGAAAAAAAGATGTCCGTCTGTCGGTCTGTGGAAAATGTGTGTGAAAATTGTTTTTTGTGGAAATTGGGTCAATGTTCTGTGCACTGGGACCAATGACGAAATTGAGTTTCTTGGCCATATCGAAGCAGATTAGCAGATGCTTAACTATTCAATATGGAGATTTATTGTCAAAGGCAAAATTGTAAAGAAAAACATTTTAGGGAACACGTGTTTCAGGGTTATAGGTAATAATGGCCCAATCCTGGAATATGACCACTTCTAGAATTGTGAGGGATGACCCATATCTCTAGAACTGTGAAACTTAGAAAGCTGCTTCCAAAGGCAAAGTTGTATAGTCGATCAACTTAAATTTATCGTATGTGGTACTTTCGGCCACGCAAAAAGATGAATAATAGTGTCAAAATTCTGCTTTAGCAAAATGAGAGGTGTTAATGTAAGGTATCGTCTCACTTATTCTCAACTTAACACCAGCCCGCCTCCTTGGCTTCTAGCTCAAGGAATGAAAAATCCGTATGGGAGCTACAAATAGGCAGGGTGGGTGTCAAAAATCTGCTTGTCCCCAGTGAATGGTATAGTGCAAAATAACGTTTGCGTAATCATGAATTTGACACCAGACTGCCTCTTCGGATTCAAGCGAATCGGAAAAGAAAATATTTTCAGGTCTGCGTTGGTCCTCTTTGTGATATGGTGCAAGGGAGAACATGTGTTTCAGGGTTTTAGGGAAAAAATATCAAATCCTGGGATAAAGCAACTTCTAGAATTGTGAGATATGACCCATATCTATAAAATTACGGCAGTTTGAAGTTTGCTTCTTGAGGCAAAGTTGATGAGAATTACATTTTAGAGAAAATAGTTTCAGGATTTCTTGAAGAAACCACGTTGGTCCTATTTTTGATATGATGCGGTGGAGAACATCTAGGCCATCAAAATCATTAGTCTCAAAAGAACTTCGGTAGGGCATTCGACATTACCTTGGGTAATTTCTATGCGTCTTTGAAATTCTTATAGTTATGAAAGAACATAAAACATTGGATTGTTTGCTCATTTCAATCATGGCCAACGGTAGTAAGAAGCCGTGACGCAAGTCTTACATGCCAAAAAATTCACAGGAAATTTTTTCGTAGACTAAGGAACATGTCAATTTGGTTAACCTTTCTTTCTTTCTTTGTTTGTTTGTTTGTGGCAATTTTTTTAACTTTGTAACGTTTTGTAATTTCATATAAGGTTTCATGATATGTAGCCCGTACCTCAATAACTATAGCAGTTAGAAAGTTGGTTCCAAAGGCGAAGTTGTACAGAATTAAATTTTAGCGTACACCTGTTTCATGGTTTTTGGAAAATATGGCCTAATCCCGGGATAACGTCACTTCCAGAATTCAGAGCGATGGTTCATATCTCTAGAACTATGGCAGTTAGAAAGTTGTTTACAAACTACAAAAATACTGATATCCGCAAAAAAGACCTCTTACAGAGGAGGTGTACTGCTTACAAAAGTTCTGAAATCAGAAGAGGGTGATGCATTAAGCTTCGATATGCAAAAAAATTAAAGCAAAGTTACGTTGTGTTTTTAAAAAATTGCGTCACAAATGCCAGACCCTACACTACAACGAACTAATTTTTCCATGCTTTCAGTTTTTAAACTGCAAAAATTTGAGCTTTACTTCTTTTCGCGAAGATTGTACTGTGCAAATTTTTGCGTGTGAAAATTGAAAGCGTTGGAAAATTGTTACGCTGTTGGGTCTGGCATTTGTGACGCAATTTTTTAAAAATAGAACGTAGCTTCGCTTTAATTTTTTTTTTGCGAAGCTTAATGCGTCACCCTTTTCTAATTTCAGAACTTTTGTAACTGGAAGAAAATCGTTTTGATTAAGATGACTAATGCGTCACCCTTTCCTGATTTCAGAACTTTTGTAAGCAGACATAAAGACTTGCGTCACACCTCCTCTGTAAGAGGTTTTTCTTGCGGATATTTAGATATGTTCGAGTGTTTTTGCAGCGTCTATTCTGTTTGCCACATCTATTCTGATACGTACGGGTCTTTGCTTATGTTTTTAGACCCGTACGAAGTACGTAGGTCTGATGCGCTTACTACCACGTTTGTTACATTGCGAATTCGAACCCGGGAGTAAGAGGGAAACTTTTTTTGTTGCCTCCAGATGACAAATCAGCGAAAAAAACAATGTCCGTCTGTCTATCGGTCTGTCCGTCAACACGATATGTTGGTAATGGGCAACAGACTAGCCAGGGAATCTTCAATGATTTGTACAGCACTCTCACGAGACGAAACAAGTTGTATAATTTGTTTCAATTGTTTTATTCGTTGAGTTCGCTTCAAATTACCTAGGTACAAATTTCTTATTTATACAAATTTAATGGAAAGAACTACGAATTTTTTCTTACATTTAGTCTTCCCTTCTTGGCTTTTACTCAAACTAAATATGTGGTGTTACGTATCACGTAGAGAACCTAACCAAACAAAAATTTTTATAGAGTCGGTACAATAATTTTCTAGTTCCTTACTTTGTCTTCGATGAACTTGCAAATTATTTATGTTCAATTCGCAGCATACACCGATTCACACAGCACCACGCACGTAAATTAAATCTTTATTTATTCAATTGTTTTTATACTAATAAAGATAATATTCGATTAAACTTATTAATTTATTTATAACAATTTGGTTGATGAGGCAGAGCACATTCAAAAGCCATATTCCTTTCCGGCTGTCAAATCTCTATTAATTACAAGATTAGGAGGAGTTGCGCGACTAGATCAATCAGTGTTGCACAACACGATAACTTGAGTAAATCTTGACCGATTTTCAAAAAGTTTTTTTTCCTGAAAGGTAGTTGAAAGGTATTTTATTGGATTGAATCCGGGCACTGTCGGCCCAAGGGCCGCCGAACTAGGACCGTTCAAGTGGTTTTTGGTCTTTTGCACATAACTCGAGTAACTTTTTTCTGCTATGTTGCAGCTATGTTTTTGCTATGTTGCAGAGCAAATTGAGGGAAACACCACACTAATTTCATGGCCCATATTTTCTAGCTAAATTAGTTGTGGAGGGCAATGGCAAAAGTCAAAATATTACTTTGGTCGAGAGGTGACACACTTCTGTGGCTTATGAAATAAATGTACAGCCATGTGCTTTTACTTTCATCATTTTCATTAGAATTCTTTTGTTTAAGATTAAGGTATGATGAAAGTTATAAATACTTGGCTGTATGGATAAATATTGGAATAAACGGAATAAATAAAGTGAGTGACACCTCGACTATGGCGACTAAGCTACGAAAAACATAATTCTTGAATATTTGATGTATGATATCACTAACGCGCACCCACGACGAAGAAAGGTGAAGAAAGATTTTGAGATTCTTATCTTTCATTAACAATGCGAGTGCGTGCTACGTTTCATCGGTAACTTCGTGACATGTTTCAGAGCATACGATTTGTATGAAAATGTGCAAATTTTCTTGATACGTTTGCGTATTAATTATAAAAATATAACAATTTCTGCGTAGCTAATTCTATTACCAACCAGGTATGAATGAGATCGTGAAAAAAATTTCATTTTTATTATATTTTTGTTTTAACATTACTAGATTCATGATTTGCATGAAAACATGTGCATTTCTTAGTTGAATTTAAAGCAGGTCTAATCTTTTTTACATAATCGCGAAATTCGAGTCATTTTGATGAAATGAACTGTTTAATGATGAAACAATGCTCAGCTCATCATAAAATTATATTTTCTTTAAATTGACTAGCTTTTAATTGAGTCTCTGAAAATGTTTGCAATTATAATTTGTAACAGTTATTTAACTAAAACCCACCGAAAGATTGGGTCAGGTAGCTTAACAGAAATCGTATATAATTTTTTTGTTTGTGTGGGTGAAGCTTAACTCAAGATTTTCCGGTTTCTCAACGTAAAAAAATCTTTGGAACAACACCAAGGAAATTGAGATTATAAACTGAGTTGTCAAATAACTGCGACGAAAATTACAGCTCTAGAGCACTAATATTTGTTCATTCTCTTCCAGAGTTGAAACCACCAAATTTAGGTGAGGTGTACTTCACCTTCACCTTCACTAACAAATTTTAAACGATAAGGGACTGTCCATAAATGACGTCTGCTTTTAGGGGAGGAAGGGGGTTCCGAGAAAACAGACAGAATATGACAGGGTGGGAGGGGGGGGGGTCCGAGAAAACAGACGTCTGTCTTCAAAAAAAATTAGAAGATGAAGTGAAGAGCCCCATGTGTTGCGACATTAGGTTTTGAATCACTGCAATCGTAATCGTTTACTTATACAACCAAAGCATATGATTTTTACCCAGAAAACAATAAATTTTGCTCAGGAAGTCTAGGGACAAAATTTTGGATTAATAGGTCGCGATTAGCGATGGCACATATTTTTGCATTTGCTGCGGCAGTGAATGTCGTAGCCTGCAATTGTTAGGAGTTGAAACGACCGTTGGTTCGGCTTGCTCGGATCTCTCTTGAAATGTTAGTGCAACACTTATGAATGATTCACACTTATATAATCCACAAGCCCACATGGGAAGAATATGTGTAGTGTAATTATTATACATGTGTATAACAGTACACCGCATGATGCCACTAAAAACGTTACATTCTTTAGCCGATTTTGTTGTCTATAACCCACTTTGTTATTATGAAAATATGACGTCTGTTTCGATAAAGAGGGGGAATTCGGAAAAACGGACAGAATATGACACGGAGGGGGGGGGGTCAAAAAAGTCGGAAAAAAGCAGACGTCATTTATGGACAGCCCCTAAGCAGATCTTATCAGATGATCATACACAAAATATGTCGGCGCTGTTATTAACCTACAAATATATCATGACCCAATCAAGGCAAACATGATAATAAATGACGGTACAGAGCCTAAATATATTATCATCCAATAATTCCCTATACATTTGTTCGCGGGTGATACACAAACGAATACATTGCATTCCAAACAGCCCTTCTTGGTGCCCATTAAAACTTGTACTTCCGGTGCGGCTCGGCTTACCAGGCCGTCCCACTGTATTCATTCTCGGTAAAAACAATTACACACAGCCTCGGACGGGTGTTGGATACGGGGTACGACCAACGCGCGACTTGACAGGTACCCCATCGTTGACGGTCAGGCAATGCAAAATGGTTGATGGTTTGTTTATTGGGAGTCTAAACGTTAATGGGGGTTTTCGGAATCGCAGGGAGGAATTAGTGGATCTGGCAAAGGACTACGGTATAGACATATTGGCGTTGAGTGACGTTAGGACGAAGGGACAGACGGAAGAGCACGTAGGCGGGTATAAGGTTTTTTTGTCCGGGGTTCAGTCTGGTAGGGCAAATTGGGGGGTTGGAATCGCAATCAGGAAGGAGTTGATCAACTTTGTCCTGGATGTTCGTTTCGTAAATGAAAGGCTGATGTGGGTCTCTGTAAAGTTAGCGGGGGGAATTTATCGCCTGGTTAGCGTATATAGCCCTTGCGAAGGCAGTGATGCTGCTGGCTTGGACATTTTTTACGAACAGTTGGGGGACGTGGTTAGCAAAAAGGGAAATGAATCTCTGATTTTGATGGGGGATTTTAATGCAAGAATAGGAAACTTTAAAAAAAACTCAGGTTATGAAAGGGTAGTGGGTAGATTTGGGGAAGGAACTCTGAATTCAAATGGTAAACGGTTGTTAGATTTTTGTGATTTCAATGGGTTAGCAATAACCAACTCTTTCTATAGGCACAAATGGATCCATCGGTATACGTACGTCAAGGAGGGTTTGGATCACAAATCCATCATTGATTACATGATTATAGAACAGGACAGGAGACAGGTGGTTAGGGACACACGTGTTTTCAGGGGTTTCACTTTTGGTTCTGACCATTACTTTTTGGGTACCCATCTGTCGGTTGGGAAACTCTGTCAGACTAAAAGGAAGAAGGTGGTAAGTCGCAAATTTCGTGTGGGCAAATTTAGGGAAGAGGCAGTAAGGTCTCGTTTTATGGCAAAATTCGCCGAAGGGTTTGAGGGGCTTCCAGCTGACTGCGGGGACATTGGGACTGAGTGGGCGAATTTTAAGAAATTTATCTTGGGTACGGCTGAGGAATGTCTGGGCAGTGTCACTAGCGGGGGTCGAAACAAAAAAACGGGTTGGTGGAACGCCGATATCAGGGATGTTGTATTGGAAAAAAGAAAACTTTACTTGATCTGGTTACAGGACAGGACGGCGGAGAAGTGGGATGCTTACAAGGCTTGTAGTAAACTGGTTAAGGGTCTAGTCATTGAAGCGAAGGACAGGGAGGGGAAGAAGTTTGGGGAGGAATTGGAAAAGGCAGGCCGAGGCAGGGGTAAGAAATTTTGGTCGATGATTAAGGACATTAGGCGCGGTGGCGTGAAAGGAGGATGTAGTAGCATTTTAGATAAAGGCGGCGAGTTAATTACAGATAAGGGTAAAGTCTTGAAGACTTGGCGGGATTACTTTCAGGATTTATTTACATCTGTCAATCTGGTAGAAGAAAATGGGAGGTAGGCGGGTCGTAGCTTGAAGGTGTAGGAGGAAATTACACTGGATGAGGTGTCCCGGAAGGTCGGCAGATTAAGGGCAGGAAAATCCGCAGGGGTGGATGAAATTAGGACAGAATTTATTAAATATAGCGGATCAGGTGGGATCCAATGGCTTTGTAGGATTTTCAATTTGGCCATGAGGTCTTCTACGGTACCTGCTGACTGGAGCTTCGGTGTTTTTGCTCCAATTTATAAGAAGGGCAACCGTAAGGTTTGCAGTAATTACAGGGGGATATCGCTCTTGAGCGTGGTAGGTAAGGTGTACGCGAGTGTACTTGTTGACCGGGTTAGGAACATAGTGGAAGGTGTACTGGATGAAATTCAGGGTGGTTTCAGGCATCTGAGGGGGTGTCAGGATCAGATTTTCTGCCTCAGGCAGACTATCGAAAAGCTTTATGAAAAGAACAGGGACTTGTACCTATGCTTCATCGACTTGGAGAAGGCATTCGACCGGGTACCAAGGCAGAAGTTGTTCGGGGTTCTTAGCGAGTACGGTATCAATGGGGGCTTACTGCCCATTAAGAGTATTTACTCAGAAAGCAGGGCAGCGGTAAGGATAGACGGCGAAATTAGCGAGTCTTTCGAGGTTAAAGAGGGCGTTCGTCAGGGTTGTTGTCTTTCCCCGCTTCTGTTCATAATTTTCATGGACAAAATCATCAAGCAGGCGAACTTGCAGGGAAATGTCAAGGGGGGTGAGGTAATAATGAAAATTCTGGCCTATGCGGATGACTTGATTCTGTTGGCAGATAGTACCGCGGAGTTACAGGGTGGGATTGACTGCCTGAATGCTGCATGTGAGGAGTATGGGATGAAGATAAGTGTAGGGAAAACTAAGGTTATGCATATAGGCAAATCTCGGAAGGAGATAGCTTGCAATTTAAATGGGGAGGAGCAGGTTTCTGAATTCAAGTACTTAGGAACCATTTTTCAGAGGATGGCAAGTTGGTTAGGGAATTTGAGGAAAGGAGGAAAATGGGAAACGCGGTGGCCAGTCAGTTGAGGTCGCACGTGTTCAACAGGAAGGAATTAAGTAGCGAAACGAAGTTAGCTATTCACAGGTCAATATTCCGGCCGACGATTCTGTATGGTAGTGAGAGTTGGGTGGATTGCGGATATCTAGTGCATGGCCTGGAGGTTTCTGATATGAGGGTTCTTAGGAATATAGCGAAAGTTAATAGGAGGGAGCAGTTGGATAATCATATCAGGAACGACGACATTAGGGAAAACTTAGGGATTGCGTCAGTGGAAGAGGAAGCAAGGGCCAGTCGTCTACGTTGGTTTGGGCACGTTCAAAGGATGGGTAATAACAGGTTACCGAAAAGGATCTTGGGTGCACAGGTCCCGGGTGTTAGGCCAAGGGGTAGACCAAGGAGAAGGTTTATAGATTCAATTAAATCGGATTTAGAAGTTAGGGGACTTTCTCTGGGCGAACAAACCATCTCCTTGGCAGGCGATAGAAGGCCATGGAGGACGATAGTTCACCATTCTGGGGTTGTGACATAAAGACCTCACACCGGAGGGTAATAGCGGTCTATAAAGTTTGATGATGATGATGATGATTGAAAATAGCCACATAATGCAAATAGTTCATTGAAGCTAAATAGACTGATTGTCATTTAGAGTCAGTTTTACAAAGTTACAATGTCTTTTTGCTAAGAGGTCGTTCATAAAGTATGTGACGCAAAAAACGCTCCAACGCTCCACTCTCCCACCTCCGTTCGTTATGTCACAAATTGAAAAAGCAAAAATTGTAAAGATAAATGAGCGAGAGAAGTTACTTTTCAGACTTTCTGAAGAATGTGTGGAGGAGCAATGCTATACGCGCAATGTATGCATCGGCTTGTAAACGTAATATTTTTGAGCTGTAAGTGTCAATCTACGTTTCCATTTTGCTTGATGCAATTAGTGCCATATTCCACTACGTTTTACCTAAATTTGATGACGTTTTTATTGTATTGAATGTTACTTCAATATAAATGTCATCTCAACGGAGACAAAACGGAGTGAAAACGTTGAAGTGGAATATCAATAATATCACCCTTAGATACATACTTGGTCACGTCTTATTGATGTGGACACTCCCTTGACTTTGATTATTAATGTTTATCATACATGATGTAACCGAATTGTAAATACAGTTAGCAAATTTATAATTTAGA
Organism: Pseudolycoriella hygida; assembly: GCA_029228625.1. Classification (NCBI taxonomy): domain Eukaryota; kingdom Metazoa; phylum Arthropoda; class Insecta; order Diptera; family Sciaridae; genus Pseudolycoriella; species Pseudolycoriella hygida. The sequence goes on along the minus strand of CM055404.1, from coordinate 101,604,526 downwards.
TATGAAATTCTCAATCAACTAGTTATCAGCTGAAACGCTCACACAAACCAATAAGCAAACAAATTTACTATTTAATTCTACATTAATTTATGAAGTCAATTTCATATAAAAAATTAAACAATCCTTTGCAGTGATTTCGATTTGAGAAGTAATCGAAACCCTAACTGTATTCAAAACAAAATTTTTTTCTGATGCCTGTAACACAATGCCTGTGACGCAATTTTTTGAACACAAAGTAATTTTGTTTTAAAAAAAGTGGTGCAAATTTTTTTAAGAATAAAACTTTGAAAAAGTTTTTTGTTGTGATATCAGTAGTTTGGTAAGTTTTGTAAGGAGAGCTCTGCGACATATGCTACCATGGAAAAAAATGATCCGAGACTTTTTGGTAATTGCTGACAACTTTTTGACACTTGCTGACAACTTTTTGACACTTGATAAGTACTGCCTGAGACTTTCTGAGACTTGCCGATAACTTTCTCAGACTTTCTGACACTTGCTGCCAACTTTCTGACACTTGCTGACAACTTTTTGACACTTGCTGACAACTTTCTGACTTGTTAATAACTTTTTTGAGACTTTCTGACGCTTGCTGACAACTTTGTGAGGCTTGCTGACAGCTTTCTGAAACTGTCTGACAACTTGTGACTAACTGATACTTACTGACAACTTTCAGAAACTTGCTGACAAGTTTTCGAGATTTTCGACCCTTGCTGACAACCTTCTGAGACTTTATAACTTGATAACTTCATAACTTTATAAGACGGTCCGACACTTGCTGACAACTTTCTAAGACTTGCTGACAACTTTCTAAGACTTGCTGACAACTTTTTGACACTTGCTGATAACTTTCTGAGAATGTCTGACGCTTGCTGACAACTTTCTTAGAATTTCTGACCGAATTTTGATGAGTCTAGGCCCCTTTTTTCAAAAAATAATTTAGAAGGGCAGGGGGAAAAAACTCAAAAGTTCGTGTATATATGGTGACTTGTCCCAAATGTTTTTGTAAGGCGTTTTTTGAGTTTGTGGACTTCTTTTTTGGGGTGTGAAGACTGCGTCACGCCCTTCGCTACCGCTGCGGGCATGATCACACAAAAATGCCTAACTTTCAACTGGTTACAAACGTCGTAATGTGCACATACATATAATTACATCAGCGTTACAATTACTTTCATTTATTTTTAAAGTTTTATTCAATATCCACATATTTTTCAGAATTCCATTGTTCGAACAATGGAATTTTATTACCTGCGATTAATACTACAAAAATAAATGATAAAGATTGTAACTACACGACTCGGATTGGTATCCACAGACACATGGACACGGACACACGGACGCGGACACACGGACAAAATCGACCCTAATTCGGCCGTAGGACCCTGACTAACGTCAAGGGAATATCACCCTTGAAGTTGCATAAGTAAATTTACAAAACGGAGTGAAAACGTTGAAGTGGAATATCACCAAAATCACCCTTAGATACGCACATCACCCTTGAAGTTGTATAAGTAAATTTACAAATGAGTCAACATTTGTTGCCTTTGTTCATCTTATGCTTTCTTGAAAGAGAGACATCGACGCACAATTTTATTTTGACGAGTTATATTTTGAACAGGCCCGTAGCCAGAGTGGGGTGAGAGGTGGGGCTCAGCACGAACATAAATGTTATCGAAAAATTTCAATATTTAAAAAAAAATGATTTTGCGACGCAGGCGAAATTTTAGACTAAAGGATGTGGACTCATAAGCTCTTTTTATGGGAAATTGCAAAAATTCGCTTAGCCTCAGATTGTGCAGAAAATCAAATGCAAAAAAGGCCTACGACCAACGTGGCCTGAAAAGAATTTGTTGAAAATAAAAATTTTATAATTTTTTTTTAAATTTATAGTTCACACTAGATGTAGTGCTTTTATTAGACATTCCAGTGCACTAGACATTTTTTAAGTGCACTAGTTATTATTGACAACTACTATTGATGACAGCTATTGATTTTATAGAGGTGTACGGTCGCAGCGAATTCTCGCGCTCGATTGACTTGCGCCCGAACCATTTTGAAAAACCAATGCCCGATGACCGCCTGACTTTTTTGTTTTACAAATTTTTATGCCCATCTGATGCACTCGTGAATTTTTATTTTGAATTTTCATGACCGCCTGATTTTTTTAAAGTTTAATTCCCGCGCGAAATTTTGTTTGATTTCATAAGTAAGCAAGCAACAGCACAGAACTAAATTGTGTATTGAATTAACCTCAAAACGTCACTTTCCATTCACCACGAAATATTGGAGGCCCGTCCGATCCTTTAGGATCATTCATAAATTACATAACATAAAAATAAAAATTTCCAGACAATTCCCATGTCACGCAAAAAGAGTTAAATTTTACCCAAATTTGTTAGACCTATCAAGCTTGCCTCATATTCCCCTCACGTAATTGATGAACGACCCCTTTGTGCTGTTAGGTACGTATTGACATCAGGCGGGCCGACATTTCTTTTCGCCCGCTCTAAACTTTTCTTATTAACAGTACAGGTATTTCTGACAAGTTAGGAAGAGCTAGAATACTTGGTTGTTATGATAAAATAGCAGCGAAATTACGTAAAATTAAAAGTCCCGACTTGTTGAAATTTTCTAAAATAATAAATGCTCTAGCCGGTTGCCATTTTAAAACTTTCCCAACGGAAAATACTAGAATATCGACTACTACACCGCTGTCCACATGCCGACACTAAATGCAAAGCGCCTATTCCTCGAAAGAGTTTTCTACCATATTCAATTGGGAAAGGAATCTATAGATAATTATAGATAATTCTGTTGAATAATTTTCTGAATTCATTTTTAGTTTGTAACTGACTGTAATTGAATAGTTGAAAACTATTTTAAGTTTTTCTACTGCAAATGCGAAAACATTCGACAATTGTTAGTTTTTTCTACACATCTCACTTGAAGTGAACAAAACTGATTCAGAAGCAATCATAATTTCTTCAATTTCTCTCTTTCCAAAATTTTAGAAATTGTGAAATTTTTTCGAAATTTTCGAATTTTTTTAGAAATTTTCGAAATTTTTTCGAATTTTTTGAAATTTTTTCGAAATTTTGGAAATTTTAGAAAAGTGTTTTTTGAAAATAGGCCCTGACAGGCACCAATCCCAAATTTGTTTGGATCCGTACGAAGTACGAAGGTCCTATACGTTTACTACAAACAATTTAAATGTAACATGGGGTAGATCGAGGTGACAGTTGGGGAGGGGGGTCCATTTATTATCGTCTAAATATGACGAATCAACAATAAAAAAAGTTTCCGTCCGTCTGTCCGTTGGTACGCCTAAACTTTTTTTCGAAACGGCTCAACCGATCACCCTAAACTTTTTTCCCTGAAAGATACATGCTTCCCATGATTCAAGTTCGAAGATGAGCAAAATCGATCAATTGGTTCCGGAGATACGTTCGAGGAAGTGACCAAAAACATTGTTTTTCGAGGGTCGGTGAAGCTTTTTCGCAAATATCTCAGCAAGTATAGCACGGAAATTCCTCATTTTGGTGTCAAATGAAAGCATTTGATGTCACAAAACTGGGAAAAGTTTTTTGTGGAAATCGGGTCAGGGGTCTGGCCACTGGGACCAATGGAATGGACGAAAATGAGTTTCTTGGTCATATACGAAAACAGTTTTTCGTCTATATTTCCTTAACTATGCAATATGGAGATTCACTGTGAAGGTAAATTTGTATAAAATGAAATTTTAGATTACACCTGTTTCAGGGTTTTGGGTAAAAATGCCTCAATCCTGGGATATGACGACTTCTTGAATTGGGAGGGATAATCCATATCTCTACAACTAGAAAAGTAAAATTGTAGAGAAAAAAATTTTAGAGAACACGTGTCTCAGGGTTTTGGGTAAAAATGCCACAATCTTGGGGTAAGACCACTTCTAGAATTGGGAAGGATGATCCATATCTCTAGAACTACAAGAGGTAGAAAGCTGCTTCCAAAGGCAAAGTTGTAGAGAATACAATTTTAGAGAACACGTGTGTCAGGGTTTTGGGTAAAAATGCCACAATCTTGGGATATGACCATTTCTAGAATTGGGAGGGATGGCCCATATCTCTTGAACTATAAGAGGTAGAAAGTTGCTTCCATAGGCAAAGTTGTAGAAAATAAAATTTTAGAGAACACATGTCTCAGGGTTTTGGGTAAATATGCCACAATCCTGGAATTCGACCCCTTCTAGAATTGGGATAGATGATCCATATGTCTAGAACTATAAGAGGTAGAAAGTTGCTTCCAAAAGTAAAGTTATAGAGAATAAAATTTCAGCGAACGGGTTTCTCAGGGTTTTGGGTAAAAATGCCCTCATCCTGGGATATGACCACTTCTAGAATTAGGAGGGATGACCCTTATCTCTGGAACTATAAGAGGTAGAAATTTGCTTCCAAATGCAAAGTTGTAGAAAATAAAATTTTAGAGAACACGTGTCTCAGGGTTTTGGGTAAATATGCCACAATCCTGGGATATGACCACTTCTAGAATTGGGAGGGATGATCCATATCTCTAGAACTATTAGAGGTAGAAATTTCCTTCCAAAAGCAAAGTTATAGAGAATAAAATTTTAGCGAACGGGTTTCTCAGGGTTTTGGGTAAAAATGCCCTAATCCTAGGATATGACCACTTCTAGAATTGGGAGGGATCAAGCATATCTCTAGAACTATGAGAGGTAGGAGGCTGCTTCCAAAGGTAAAGTTGTATATAACAAAATTTTAAAGAACTCGTGTTTCAGGTTCTTATGGGAAAATGGCCCAATCCTTGGATATAACCATTTCTAGATTTGAATGGTCCGTGATGTACTTCGGTAGGGCCTTAGGTCTGTCACCGCGAAACTGAACCGATTTTCACAAACTTTTTTTTCTCTGAAAGGTAATTGAAATATCTTTTATAGGATTGAATATGGGCACTGTCGGCTCAAAGGCCGCCGAGCTAGGGCAGTTTAATTGGTTTTTGGTCTTTTGTACATAACTCGAGCAAATCTTTTCCGATTTTCTTAAATTTTTTTTTGTTTGAAAGATCTGGGCATGGTCGACAATTTATGGAAGAAACTTTTTTGAATTTGAGTCCTTGGACTTAGCTAGGGCACTAAAACCGAGTCTTTGCTAATGCCATACGTGTTTTTTGTACGTAACTCAAGTAAATCTTTTCCGATTATCATAAACCTTTTTTTTTGTTTGAAAGATCTGGGCATGGCCGACAATTTATGGAAGAAACTTTTTGGATTTGAGTCCTTGGACTTAGCTAGGGCACTAAAAACGAATCTTTGCTAGGGCCATACGTGTTTTTTGTACATAACTCAAGTTAATCTTTTCCGATTTTCATAATTGTTTGTTTAATCGGCAGGTCTATAGAAGCCCAACAATTAGTAGAAGAAACTTTTAGGCGCTAAACATGTTTTTTGTACATAAGTCGAGTAAATCTCTTCCGATTTTCAATTTTCAAGCGTCGTAAATTTTAAATTTTTGGAAAAAAAATTAACACACAACAACCCCAATTGATAGCAGTCATCAGGTTGACGTTGTTTATACAAAATCCGACATAGTATGTTGATTGTCAAGTTGAAGGAGCTCGGAGTGCATTCATAAATGCTGAAATGGATTCGTTCCTCTCTGAGCGATAGATTTCATTACGTGCGGATAATGGGGTGGAAATCACGATCTTTTCATGCCAAGTCAGGTGTTCCACAGGGTAGCCTCTTATTAATTATCGGACCCTTATTATTTTTGATCTATTTTAATGATGTCACTAGCGTTTTCAAATCAGTCAAGTGTTCAGTCTACGCTGATGATCTAAGATTGTATAACAAGATAAGCTCATTGGATGACTACATTGCGATGCATCGTGATATAGTTGCTCTGGAAATGCGGTGTGCAAGAAACTCAATGTTGCTCAATGTTCTTAAGTGTGAGGAGATGTCCCTTTTTCGGAAGCGTGATCCGACGCTGTTTTCTTACTTGAATGGCGGCGTCATTCTCGTGATGATAGTGCAAAAGAGTGATTTTGGAGTGATTGGAGTGATTTTTACTGAGATTCTAAGTTTGTCCAAAGCCTATTCCATGATGGAATTTGTTGAGAAGGTTTACGAAAATTTTCGTGGCGTCAATGCACTTAAGAGTGTGTATTTTGTTCACGTGCGTTCTCATATGGAGTATGCCTCTGTAGCATGGTCGCCATACTACCAAGTTCATTGCGACGAATTCGAATCAATACAGAAATAATGCATTACATTGGACCCTGCGAAAGTAATTCATCACATTTGGACACAATTTTGGAAACTGTTGTTTTGACTGTTGTTTGCATATCGGAGACTAAGGCGAGGTTTGCAACTACAAGAGTCATAATAACAGTTTCCAAAGCGAGTTACTCAAAATAAACGAGTGATTTTGCGAGTTCACAGAATTATTTCCAAAGTAATGAATTATGTAGCAGCGTCCAATGTATAATATTTTATTGCCGACCCACGCGAAAGTTGAATTGTACGTTAAAATTTTCGAAAAATGTACCGAAAATTTGCCATCATATAATGGATCATTTTCGCAGTGGGGATATTGATATGTAATCATCAACTTTGAGAAGGGAGTTGGCATTGAAAGTCTTCCCTGCACATATTCGCGTTGTTCGTTTTTGATGCTTTGAGAGGTCCCGCTCTTAAAAAATGGAAAACATCTCTCACTAATGTACAGCTTAATAGCCAGTTCTTAACCGAAAATAGGTTGCAGTACATTCTATACACTCAACATTTAAAACAAACTAACATATTTGAGAATTTTGTCATTTGGAGCAGACTATCTTTAGTTCATGATATCGACGTTACGAGGATAATAGATGACGCACTCTTAGCTGAGAATGACCTAGAGCGGATCCAAGCAAAACAGAAAGTGTAAGTTCGGATGCAAAACACATTGTAGAAAATATATTGTTTTCTGTCCTCGAGTGGATTACAAACCTCGTTTGAAAGAGTTGCTAAGAGTCATTCACAAAGTGATTTAGTATTTTGCAAAAAAATGGTCGGTTCGGTTAAATCCGATTTGCAATCCCTAGCTCCGCCCTGTGACTTGTTTACCACCTGCTCCCTGTTAC
>CM055404.1:101505785-101596907 GCA_029228625.1 Pseudolycoriella hygida | reverse complement strand
TTTTCAAAGACAATCTATTTCGGAGAAATTTTTTTCTAAGAAAATTTTCTTTTCTGAGAAAATTTTTTTCGGAGAAAATTTTTTTCAAAAAATAGAAATTTTTTCAATAACAGAAAACTTCCAAACGTCTGATATCACAACATAAACCTCTTTGAAGGTAGAGTGTGACGCAGTCCGTAAGTCTGCTTCCAAAATCAATAATATCGCTTGAGGTGACGCTATCGAAGACGTCCGGTATTTGTGACGCAATTTTTTTAACAGAATGTAATTTTGTTTTAAAAAAAGCGCTGTAATTTTTTCAGAAAATCAAAACTTTGAACACATGGTTCCATTCAAACAAACTTCTGCGATATCATTAATTTTGGAAGCGGACTTACGGACTGCGTCACACTCTACCTTCAAAGAGGTTTTTGTTGTGATTTAGTTTTCGAAAAATTTGCGTTTTCAATTTTTCAGGATTTTTAGCAATTCAAAGAAAAATTAATTTATCGTTAGAAGATTTTCCTTGGTTTGGATAGAGGATTTTTAAGTTTTTCGCCCATCCATTTAAAAAAAAAATTGGAACTTTTAAAAAATTTTAATTTCGAAAAAGATTTAAATTTTTTTAAAAAGTTTTTAAAAATGTTTTTTCACACCCAAATGGCCAACCATCTTATAGAGTCAATGTGATTCCTGATAACATTCTCCACATTCGATCTAGGAAACGTTCCAAGTCCCAAACTGCAAATCAATACTTCTTATGTGTAGAAATTCTACAGTATTTTGTAAAAGTTAAGTCTGGCATTCGTATGTTTATTGACCTCAAAGTAGCAAATTTTACAAAAAAATGACTGCAGCCCTGAGCATATTTCTGTTGACAGTAACAACTTATCGGAAATACCACAGAGTTAAATCCGGAAAAAAAAAGGTTTTCGAAAGTGATCCACTGAGACAATTATTCATATCATCTTTACATTACCTTAAATATCACAAAATCATTTTTATCGCATTCATCATTTGACGAAAAAGATTGAAGGCGAAAAAAATATCCCGTAAAATCCATTTTTGTCATCAAATTGTCATTACTTCACTGAAGATTTTCGATTATTTAAATGTTAAGAATAATGTTTGTTGAAGTTTTCCAATTGATTTTTCTTCAAATAAAGATATATGCTTCAAGGTATTCGGAGATATATGATTCTCGTGAAAATGCTAGAGGTAATCCGATTTAGCAATCAATGAATTGTAAGTGTTTTCAGAACGTGATTTTATCTTTTATGCGGTTTTTATGAATATATTATGAGAAATTTATTCATTTCGGTCTTCCTCCCGTGAATGCTATTATCATAATATACCGTAATGTAACAAAGTAATTGCACATACAGATATGATAAAGTAAGAACCCCACATGGTGCGATATGCCATGAAAATTTGATAAGTTGAAATCTCGTGAATAAATGCAAAATTGACCGCGTTAAAGTCGACACTGGAATTTTTAGGAGTTTAGTATCTGACGCTGATATAAAATTTAATTCTAATTCCTTTTTTTCTTGCAATGTTCGGAACTCATTGAAATAAAAAATTTTATTGTTTTGCCTTCTTTGCTTTCGACTGCACTTTCTAATTAAATTAAATTTTTTCCAAAGTTTTCACTGTTGAATTATTTCAAGTTTCGCTCAGTGAGTTTGGTTAGTTTCATAAATCATTTATCTGTGTTCAGTCAACTTTCAATTAAAATTAAAATGAAAAAAATACGAATGGGAACGCTTAAATTTGGTAACGGAAATATATTTTGATGAATGTTGCATCCGCTGCCATAACGAAGATTTTTTTTTTCATAATCCATCAAAAAAAAAAAAATCCGAAGTTCAACGCATTTATCATTAAATTGATCAGCTCCATTCATTTGACTTATTTTAACTTTTAATACGCCCGTAATACACCGATGATACTTCATTTATCGATCGGCTTTACGTTTCAAGGAAAACTTCATAAACCAAATTGTCAGCAAAGTTTAAAGCACGCTTGTGTTTAACGAGTGAAAGCTTGATTCTTTGAAATATAAGTTTTACAAATGTAAATGTTAATATCGACCGTGGTGCACCGTTGTAAAATTCTTCACAAATTTTATCGTCATACCCTTATAATATACACTGGCTAAATCTCAAAACTACCCACAATAGCTTGTAGATCGAATTATGTATAGAATCGTAATCAGCCACGATAATGGATGGCGCCACAGACAAGGCCGTGTTTGGCTAATTAATTTTTGGATGACAAAATCATGGCGCCACCTGTGACAAAATGCTATCATGGCGGTGATTTAATGCGTACTTTCATTGTAAATATTGCGTACTTCTCTGTCATGGCGGACAGTATTTTGTCACCGAAACTTAGGTGGCGTCGCCAGGTGCAAACCCGATTTATCCCTATTTAGCTATGAAAATAAACAAATGGCGCCACCGGCAGGTGATGTAGCAAAATGAATCAAACAATAGTTATTTTTGCAATTCACCGACAAAAACTCGCTTTTTCGTGCGTCCTTTCGGTGTCGAATGAGGTCATTTTGCCGCACTAGTGCGATGAAGTAATTTTACGCACTACTGGAATTGTCCCGAATGAACTAAATAATTTTTATATTAGGGGACGTCCATTAATTACGTACGCAGCGACGGGGAGGGGGCGGGGGGTACGTGAAAGCGTACGGCTGCGTACAGAACTTTCATAACATAAAGTACGTACAACAAATTCATTTAAAAAAAAAATCTATGCACAAGGTGCGAACGTATCGAATACTTAAAACGATTGTGATCTCTTGTAATAATATACGAACGCTTTGATTTTATTTGTAATGACACAAAAGGAAGAAAAAATATTAAAGTCTGCCGATTAAATGGAACCATATGCCTTCAATATATTTTATTATCGATACACGCAAAGAAGAATAGACCTGTCCTAATTTTATTTTTACAATTTTCTTTCTATCTCTAATTTTATATTTATTTTCTGAAATTCCATATTAATGCAAAAATGTGCCAAAGAACATGTGACCTTTGCACCAAATTAAAGTACAAATGAAATGTAGAATTATAGTAACCTTATAACAGCATCATTGGTGTAGCCAGTTCAAGTCCAAGGTGAAAAATTGTATATTGTAATAATTGTTTATTGTATATTTTGTTCGGTTCAAAGTTAATAATATGCAAAATCGCTTCAAAATTGATTATTTCTATCTGAACTTTTTAGTCTTTTTGCGTACGATGAGGGGGAGGGGGTGTTGGTTAAAACATACGGATGCGTACATAAGGGAGGGGAGGGTCCAAAAATCACATTTTCTTGCGTACGTAATTAATGGACGTCCCCTTAAAAGAAAATCTCATTTTTGTCGGTGAATTGCAAAAAACGCTGTTTGATACACGTTGCGTATGCTGGTAGTTTAACACACACGATGTGTTGCCGAATTCGATGTGTTCGGCTCGTATCGGCAATCTCACATCTAGTGCGTTAAACTACCTTCATACGTAGCTTGTATCAAAAAATATTATTACTGTCTTCCTGGCAACTTTGTTGTTGGTGTGTGTGAGAAGTTCGTATTTCGATCCGAAGGCGAGGAATGCAACACACAGCAGAAACAACAAATTTTCCATGCTTGCGCCCAAAAGATGGTTTTGAACGAGACGGTAATGACTCATTTTCCATCCGCAAGCATGAAAAATATATTATGTGAATGTGGCTGAACAAATTTTCTAGCAGGTACATATGCTACTTTATTCATCAAACGAATCAACGACAAAAAAGACACTAATAATTAATTTAATTCTCTAGGGAAGCACCGAAAACACTGAATAAAGTGTGTTTTATCACTAGGGACTCGTGTGACAGTCCATAAAACTTTTTTTTGACTTACATACATTTTATGAACGCCCCCAAGGATTGTTGATTTTTATGCTCGTTGCAGAAATCGAACGATTTTCAAAAACATTTTTTGGACCCGTACGAAGTACAAAGGTCCTATACGTTTACTACAAACAATTTTATTGTAACATGGGGTAGGTCGAGGTGGGAGTGGGGGGATGCATCTATTATCGTCTAAATATGACGAATCAGCAATAAAAAAAATGTCCGTCTGTCTGTCTGTCTGTCCGTCCGTCTCCACTTTTTTTTTCAAACGGCTCAACCGATCAGCGTAAACTTTTTTTCCTTGAAAGAAAGGTACATGCCTCCCATGATTCAAGTTCGAAGATGAGCAAAATCGATGAAGTGGTTCTGGAGATATGGTCGATGAAGTGACCAAAAACATGGTTTTTCGAAGGTCGGTGAAGCTTTTTCGCAAATATCTCAGCAAGTATAGCATGGACATTCCTCATTTTGGTGTCAAATGACAGCATTTCATGTCACAAAACTGGGAAAATTTTTTTGTGGGAATCGGTACAGGGGTCTGGGCACTGGGACCAATGGAATGGACGAAATTGCGATTCTTGGTCATGTACGAAAACAGTTTTTCGTTCGTCTATATTTCCTTAACTATGCGATATAGAGATTTACTGGTTCAAAAGGCAAAGTTGTAGAGAGTTAAATTTATGCGAACACGTGTTTCAGGGTTTTGGAGAAATATGGCTCAATCCTGGTATATGGCCACTTCCATATTTGGGTAGGTTGACCCAAATCTCCAGAACTATGAGAGTTAGAATGGTTGGTACCAATAGCGAATTTGTAGAGAATTAAATTTAAGCGAACACTCCTTTCAGGGTTTTGGGGAAATATCGCCCAATCCTGGAATATGACTGCTTCTAGAATTGGGTGGGATGACCCATATCTCTAGAACTATGAGAGGTACAAAGTTGCTTCCAAACGTACAGTTGTAGAGAATAAACGTGCTTGAGGGTTTTAGGAGAAAAGGGGCCAATCCTTGGATATAGTCTCTTCTAGATTTGAATGGTCTGACGCGTACTTCGGTAGGGCCTTTGACATTACCTTGGGTAATTTCTATGGATCTTTGAAATTCTTACAGTTAAAAAGTTGGAAACGTTGGAAACGTGTCAAAATTTGATCTGAGAAAACATCGCATAGCCGAGTACTTTGCGATGTTTTTTCAGATAAAATTTGGACACTTAGACTCAATAATAATTTATTCTGATTCAGAGAATCTATAAAGCGATGTGTTATGCAAACAGTAGATGTTTCGGAATTAAAAATTGATGATCATTGTTTTAGAAATATGCAATGAAAAAACATCGCAAAATATAGAACTGGCAAAATATCTGACACGCTCTTAAACTAATTCGTTGCTTCCTTAGTCAATTGAGCTTCACGCAAAATGTAGTGCGTTTGTTGTAGAGCCATGTGTAGCCACGATCGAAAAGTTTTTTTTTTCAAAAGAAAATATATTCTGTGACAGTAATACCGAACACATTTATCACGCCATCGTGAACAAAAGTTCCAGAGATGTTCATGATGGAATGTTTCTGCACAATTTGGAACGCCACCCACCAACATACGTGTAATTTATGGCCAGTCCCATTACCCTCACGATTTGAATCATCACGAGATGACATAATTGAATATTAAAAAAAATAAATTAAATTTTAACTTTAAAAACAAATAAATATTTGTTTATTGATTGTCATTCACATTATAGTGGAAATATCATCCATCCATCAATAAAAATCTAAAATTATTTGTATTTAAGCACATTTTTTCTAATTAACACTAAGTTGATACATTTTCCTTTTTATCGTCGCGTAACTCGGTGACCTCAAAGTTATTAATTTTTTTTACCATTTTTTTTGTGCTCCATGCAAGAAAACTAACAAAAAATAAACAAACAACGCCATACGTAATGACGATAAATATTAAATTCTCAAATCCATTTTAAAGTTAAATATAAAAAAGTTAAATGAAGTAAAAAAAACAGTAACTAAAGTTTAAAGTGTTTGTGTAAATATTGAACATTTTTTTTTCTCGAAAAGTCGTGAGTGTTCAATTAGTAAAAATGTATTCAACAGAAAATGGCTGACGAAAAATATAAATTCAAAATAGTCTCAAACCTAGAAGCGTTGCAATTGGTGTTTTTTTGTAGTTGTCCACTGAAAGATGTTTTCTAATCTTATGCGGATATCTAATGATTTCAGGCAAAAAACATACAAAAAATGTGAAATATTTCCACTTAAAAAATAACAAAATTCTCATTTGTTTGTTAATTAAAGTTTTATAGTCACGAAATTTAGTAGATTTGAATTTTAATATTTATCTTAAAGCTTTTGTGGTTGCCACCGATATTCACACTCATTGCTCCACTGGAGACAATTACGATCTTCACTAAAAACAAATTTATGTTCGAACGGGATTCCCCACACAAATTTATTGTAGATATAGAGAAGCCGGAGATCACAAAAAAAGTGTTCACTTCACTCCATCTTTTGAGCGGAATTAGGATACAAATGATTTTTATAGAGCGAGTCAGACAAGAGAGCCCCCGAGTTCCATCCTCCTTTGAAGCTGCTGCCGACAGGGCTTTCAAAAGTTAGGTTCAGCCGGCTATTATAAGCTAATTTTGCTAATTTTCATCATCATCAACAAACTTTATAGCGTGTGTGGAGATTCTGTTTTTTTCCCGGTATCCAAATTCGATTTCCCGATTTTTCCTGGTATCCGCTAGAATCAGGCTGAATTTCCCGAGGGGTGACGTACTTCTGCGGTTTATGGAATAAATGGAATAAATGGGAATAAATGGAATAAATGGGAATAAATATTGGAATAAATGATAATTTTTTCAAGTTCGTCAAAACCTCAAATAGACTTAATTTTGATGGCAACGCACACAACAAACCATACTAATGTGTCAAAAAGTGAAAAAACCCACTTTTGAAAACTTAAAAGAATTTTTGTTGAAAAATGGAATAAATGGAATAAATAAATTTATTCCATTTATTCCCAAAAAAATAAAATTTAATCTCAAGACGGTTTAAATGCTTTATAATTTGTGCAAACCTTTTTTTGAACTTATTTGTCTAACTTGTGATGTGTTTGGTTCAGATATTTCGCAAAAACAACAAAAAAAAAATTTGGGAATAAATGGAATAAATGAAGTGCGCCACCCCTCGGAATTTCCCGTTTTTTGAAAGTAAAATTTCCCGTTTTTGGTAGCAAAATTTCCCGATTTCGGTAGGAAAATTTCCCGATTTCGAAGATAGGACGTACCTTCTTCGTTTAGTTGCGAATTAAGGTATTCAGCACAAAACACAACCGATAGATAACTGAACCGTCTAGGAGCCGTAGCGAGCGAAATTTTGTAAAACGTTTCTTCCATTTTTTTTTTCATTGATGCGGGGGAGTGCAACGCTTGTCTTTCATTTTCTTAAATTTCCTTAAATTTATGATGACCGGAGTGGTAGCGGAGGGCGTGCCGCAGTCCCTACACCCCAAAAAAAAAACGTCCACAAACCCAAAAACCTCCATACAAAAACCTTTGGGACAAGGAGCCATATATACGCAAAATTTTGAGTTTTTTCCCCTCGCACCCTTATATAAATTATTTTTAAAAAAAAACTACGTCGCAGCAGCCCAGATCCATCAAAATCGGTTGAAAACTGGCTGAGATATAGAGGTTTGAAAATAACATTTTTCTATGGCCAGTGGATTTTTCTATTATTCTAATCATTATGAAAACTTTTTTTCTGATCTGTCGGTTTCTATCTAATGTTCTATCTATCTATCTATCTATTAATAATTTTCGATCTCGAGAACTAGACACCCGATCTTCCTGAAATTTTCAGGGAACGTCAGTCTCGACCCCAAATGAAAATTTTCCTAGGCCGCTTTTCCGGGAAAATTCGTAAAAGCCGTGGCATGTGGAAAAGTGGTCAATTTTGACGGTAATGCTCGGAGTTTTCGAATTTTACCTCTGGAGTGACAATAGCTAGAGACTTGGTTTCTTCGGAAAAGTTTTAGAGTTTGGTCAGGAAAATTTTTTGTATCTTAAGAAAATGGCTGCCAGCTGTCATAGCGGCGCCATCTTAGATTTTCGTTTATGCTTTTTCGGTCTTCGAATTTTAGCTCCGGGATGACACTACTTAGAGAGATGGTTTCTCCTAGAAAATTATAGAGTTTAATTAGGAGAATTTTTTTAGCATTTTAAGAAAATGGCTGCCAACTGTGAAAGTGAACACTATTTTGGATTTTTTGCTAAATTCTGAATAAGAATTCCAAGACAGTTGGTTCTTCAGGAAAGTTATATGAATCAGTGAGAAGAATTGGTGACACGAAGTGTTCCGAAGGTAGCCGAAGGTGACACGAAGTGTTCTGAAGGCAGCCGAAGGTGACACGAAGTGTTCCGAAAGTAGCCGAATGTGACTCGAAGTGTTACGAAAGTAGCCGAAGTTGACACGAAGTGTTCCGACGGTAGTCTGAGGTGACACGAAGTGTTCCGAAGATAGCCGAAGGTGATACGAAGTGCTTCGGTGGTAGCCGAAGGTGTTGGATAAAAAATTTTTTCGGGATAAAATTTTTTTCGGAGAAATTTTTTTTAAGGAACAATTTTTTTGGAGAAAAATTTTTTGGGGACAAATTTTTTTTCGGAGACGATTTGTTTGAAGAACTTTTTTTTCTGAGAACTTTTTGTTGAAAGACAAACTTGTTTTTTTGGAGAAACATTTTTTTGAGAAAGTGTTTGTCGGAAAATGTTGTTTTTCTAAGAAACGATTTGTTGGAGAAAAATTTTTTTGAGAAAAAACTGTTTTCGTTTTTAGAAGACTTTTTTTCTGGTAGACAAATTTTTTTTCGAATTGTCAAGTTTTTTTCGCGAGAAAAGTTTTTTTTGAAGAATTTTTTTCGGTGAAATTTTTTTTGCTAAGAAAATTTTTTTTCTGAGAAAAATTTTTTTCAAAAAATAGAAAATTTTTTACATGAATTTTAGTTATAACAACTGAAAACTTCCAAAACGACTGATATCACAACAAAAACCTCTTAAAAGGTAGTGACGCAGTCCGTAAGTCCGCTTCCAAAATTAATGATATCGCTTGAAGTGACGCTTACGCTGAAAATACGCAAAAAATGACGATGCAAAAAAAACTTTTTAAAGAACCACACTTCCATACGCGCTTTATAGACCGTTTATATCTTCCGGTGTGAGGTCTTTACGCTCGATCATGGACAACCCTTCTCCATACCCTCCTATTCTGTGACTTAGTCGCCAAGTGAAAGTCCCCTAACTTCAAAATCTGATTTGATTGACTCTATAAACCTTCTACTTGGCCTTCCCCTACGGCGCACACCCGGGACCTGTTTATTCAATATCCTCTTTGGGGGCCCGTACCATCGCAAACGACTAGTCCTTGCCACCCGTTCCAATGACGAAACCCCTAAATTTTCTCTCAAATCGTCGTTCCTGATATGAATGTCCCACTGTTCCCTCCGATTCACCTTTGCTATGCTTCTAAGAACCCTCATATCAGAAACCTCTAAGACATGCACATCCGCACTGAAACTGAAAAACTTGTTCCAACTGACTGCTCCCAGTTAAACTGCAAATTACGTCTTTCCAGGATTCGCTGATATGCATTTCATAACCTTAGTTTTGCTGACACTTACCTTCATACGAGATTCGACATACGACATTCATGCAGTCAATATTCCTCTGCAAATCAGTGATAACTTCTGCTAATAGAGTGAAGTCCATAAAAATTATGAAGAGAAGAGGGGAGAGACAACACTGACGAACTCCCTCATTCACCTCGAAGGAATCACTAATTTCACCATCAACAGCTTTTGCATCGTTACCCGATCAAATGCCTTTTCTGTCTATGATGCACAAGCATAAATCAATTTTTCTTTCAAAGAGCTTTTCTATAGTTTGCCTAAGACAGATCTGATCTTGACTCTCAGAGGTCTGAAACCACGCTGAGCCTCGTCCAAAACCTTGTCTACTATAACCCTAACGCGATCTACAAGGACACTCGCATAAACCTTTCCTACCACGCTCAAAATCGAAGTCCTTCTGCAGTTGCTACAAACTTTACGGTAGACCTTCTTGAAGATCGAAGCAATAACACCGAAGCACCAGTGAGCGGGTACGTCTGATGACCTCATTGCTAAATTAAAAAGCCAACACAGCCATCAATTTCGTCTACCCCTGCGAAGTTTCTTACCTTCAGTTTGCTGACCTTTCATAACAAATCCTCTAAAGGAGGGCCTAAAATAACATATAAGTTTGTGGAAAAAATACCCCACAGTCCCCTTCCAATCCCCATTAAATCCCACGAATCCACCCGACTTTTGAAAAATATTGTACACCAAATCAAAATCGAAAGTTCATATATACAACAATATACGATAGATTAAATGTATACCTAGTTCACCCTAGCTTGCATGAAAACTCATTCATTTGCGAACGTAAACACACCTCACTGTTTAAATTATTGGGCCCCCAAACCGAAAATCCTCCCCGGTCTAAAATCCTCATTTTAGTTACTGCTCTGAAGTATTTTCCTCCTCACCCTTCGAGCTGGGACCCCCTTCCCTTTCAGAATTTACTACCGGATTGACAGAGGCAAATAGATCCTCAAAGTAGTCACTCCAGGTTTTAAGGACTTCAGCCTTACCACCCTTACCACTAATTCACTGGTTATATTTATCCAAAATGCTACCGCAGAACTCGTCTAACATTCTAAATTGTCAACCTCTTCCAATTCCTCTCCGAACTTTTTCGACGCCCGATCGTTTGCCTCCTCAACTAGAGCCTTAAACGACCGCCTGCATACCTTGCGAACAATTTAATTTGTTTCCATAATCTTTGACGTCTTTGCTTATCATGTTTGATTTCTTGAGTACGAGAAATAAAGGGTGTGGAAACTTTATTTTTTTTGATATGAGTTATCGTAACATTCGCTTAGATTAACAACAAGGAAAATTTGTGATTTCCATTTGTTAAGTGGCAATAAGCTAATTTCGGTACACAGAATATGACAACGTCTCGTAGATAAGAAAACAACATGCAAAATCAATCAAAACAACATTGAGAGCATTATCTTTGAGATTTGTTTTTAATTGCCAGAAGAAAATCAGAGGGAAATACGTCAAATCTCCTCAATGACACAGCACGCATGATAAAAGTTAGGTGTTTGATAACATGCGTATTTTGGGCTTGCCAACTCAAGTTGGTTTTTTCAATGAATGAAACATTTGTTACTAAATGAATGAAAATTGTGTATCTTAGTGTTGCAGTACCAAAAGGTATATTGAACTAAAGTGTTTGTACTGTGGCGGACCGTCTGCACTTACTCACAGATATCGGTTTCTTGTCTCATAATCAGTAAAATATTCTGCAACTTGTTTGGTAACTATTTTTCTTTTCTTGACTAAAAATGCTGGAAATTCAGGAGATTGCGATATCAAGTGCAGAGAGGGAAAATCCAAATAACACATGGTCCCATATTGACCACGTAATTACAGACTACAGCCTATTAGGAATGATAGATATATATAATTTTCAATTGGCTTCCAATTTTAGGTCACAGTCAGGAAGATTGAATATTTAAAATTATGGCGCTCATAAAACGTAAGTGCAATCTGCAAAAACAAAATGAAAAAAGCTCGGAGCAGGTCAGATCAATCTGATTTTTTTTTCAGATTGATCTGAATCTGATCTGAAAATTTTGATCTGATCTGAAAGATTGTATCATATCTAATCTGATGTGAAATCTGTTTTAACATAGTTTTAGATGTTTTCACACCTAGCTGAAGGGAAATATTGGCACGTTTCAGTATTTTAAATATTGTATTTATAAGTCTGAGAAATAACGATTCGACGACAACGTTGACTAAGCTACTGTTCTTTTGTATCAAATATTACAATGCAATAATTTAAATCAAAATGGGAAAATAATTTGCCCAAGTATAATAAATCGAAATACCGAAAAAAAATCCATTCGATCGACTAAAATTTCAATTTACCGTCCAGATATTCAAAATTTCCGACAAAAAATCAACTTTACCGACTAAAATAAAGACAAAAACGATAATAATTTACCGACCGATAAACTGAAAGATCGACAAAAAATTTTATCGATCTACCGTTTAATGTGTTTGACCGACAAAAATCGACCTACAAAAACTTATTTTCAGTCGGCATTTTTGAATTTCTTGCCGATCATTTGTTTCCGGTGCTTTGATTTAAGGTTCGGTAAGTTCAAATTTAGCGTCGCTATTGTAATTTAACAGACGATCACTTGTAGTCGGTAATTCGAGTAATCTGTCGATCACCTCTTTTCGGTAGTTTTAATTTTCGGTCAGTGTTTTAATTATATAGCCGGCCATGTTGTGTATCGGTCCGTATTTGCTGTTTTAAGTCGTTACTTCCAATCGGTTATTTTTATTTTATAGTCGGTATTATCGGCTCAACTTCCGGTGTAGTAAAATTTTTCGGTCGGTATGTCAGAAACAAAAGACGTGATAAACAAGGTAAGACTTTGAGCTGAAACTACGAAAAAACATAAACACTATACGCTATACGGTACGACCAAAACCGTAACGTTTCAAAATAAATCAACATCAACAACCACAGCATATGAAAAAGTTCTTAAAGTAATGCTCTAAACTTAAATTTTTCTTTACTTTAACTCTTTTTAAAATTGCGTAAAGCAATGTTAAAAGACCCGACAGAAGTGAAATTTGTAAACGTGTACGTGTGCACAGCTGCATAAAGACTTGCGTCACTCCTCCACTTTTCGGCGGGTAATCCTATTTCATAACTAATGACTTTCCCCTTGACACCACCTCTACAACTATATGTTTTACCGAGATGTTTCAACTTTACTAAAATCCAATATGGCGGCTGTCGGCCATTTTGTTCGAAGCCCAAATCAGTATTATCATTTTTAGGCGTTTAGAAAACCTTTCCAACAGAAAAAAATCGTGAAAGTCTGATGTAATTTACCCGATTTATATGTAAAAAACACATTGGGCCCTTGTCGACCCGTCTTTTTAGGGCTCCAGCTACGTCCAGTGACCTGAGCACTTATCAACCTTTCTAACAAAAAAAGTTCATCAAAATCGGTTGAGATTTACTTGAGTTATGTACAAAAGACTGAAAACCACTTAAGCGGCCCAAACAAGGCGGCCCTACGTCCAAAAGTGCCTAAGTTCGAACGTGACTTCTTTTTTTTTTTGGTTATCTTTCAGGGGGAGAAACTTTTTTGAAAAAAATCGGTAAAGATTTACTCAAGTTACCATCGCGTCGTGGCAGACAGACGGACGGACATTAATTTTTTTTTGCTGATTTGGCATCTAGAGGCAACAAAAACAGTTTGCCCCTTACTCACAGGCTCAAATTCGAAATGTAACAAACGTTGTAGTAAACCCATAAGCCTCTTAGTTCGTTTTCTGCTCTTGAAATTTGAAATACCAATCAATAGACATCAGAGAAATGATACTAGGATGGCTAATGAAATGTGTTGGTCCCTTAGAATAAAAATTAAACTACCGACTCATAAATTCAAAGACTATACTGCTTTGATCGACCAAAAAACATCCATACAGTCAGTGACTGATCAACAGAACTATTTAAGTATCGGCCGAAAAAACAAATTTACCGATCGAATCAACCGGCTAAAAAGTTCTCTTTTTCATATTTTTCAGTCGATAAAATACATTTTTGTTCGGTAAAGTAAGTCGGTAATTTAAACTTAGCAGTAGGTACGAAGGATGTCGGTAAAGTCTAATCACAACAAAAACCCTTTTAAAAGGGAAATGTGACGCAAGTCCTTCTTCCCCCTTCCAAAACAACTGATATCAATTTGGAGTGACGCTTAAAGCTTTGAAACGCAAAAATTCTTTTGGAATGTTTTCATTTTTGATTAAAAAAATGCGTCACAAATGCCGGACCCCCCAATGTTATAGATTTTCTGTTCTTTCAGCTTTCACAACGCAAAAATTTGTCATTATATATGGCGTATTTTTGAACAGGAAATCAAATTTTTGCGTATGACAGCTGAAAGCGTAGAAAAATTATTACATTGGTGGGTCCGGCATTTGTGACGCATTTTTTTAATCAAAAATGAAAATATTCCAAAAGAATTTTTGCGTTTCAAAGCTTTAAGCGTCACCCCAAATTAATATCAGTTGTTTTGGAAGGAGGAAGAAGGACTTGCGTCACATTTCCCTTTTAAAAGGGTTTTTGTTGTGATTGTTCATTCATCGCAGTTGTCGTCTCAGTAAATCTCATCAATCTATATGAGAAAAATTTTCTATTTGTATCGTTTTACCTCAACAAGCCAAGTTACTAATGAATGTGGGAAAACTTTACTTTTACTCGTATCAGTAACAATGATCTCTTTTTGTTCTGTTCTGTTTTGTACTGTTCAAAGAACAATAAACCATAATAAAAAATCTTGAAACTAACAGGAATAGAAGGGATTCAACATTCTTTGCTTTTTCCCCTGTACACTCTCTTTGGAATTGTATAAAGTAAAACTTCACTTCAAATTTCTTTCTCTCAAGTGGACAATAGTGGACTGGTAGTGCTTTCGCAACGATTGAAACTTTATTGTACTTGGAAGTACACTAACAAACCTATCAATCATTTCAACTAAAAATTAATGAAAGCAAGCGATAAATGTTAGCAGATCTCCATTTCTAATCTATCCAAAGTAAGTTCGATTTAAATCTAACTAACTAACTAAATAACTAATTAACTAACTAACCAACTAACTAACTAACTAACTAACTTAGTTTCTGATACGAATTTACCATACAAATCAGAAACTTGTCGGTTTTCACTTTTCCGTTCCTGTACATAGCTCGAGTAAATCTCTTTCAATTTTCCATTTCTGAGACCTAGGACCTATCGCTCTAGACAGGCTCTTGGTAAGAACCGGAAGGTTTTAAGGATTTACATGATGAACGGGAAGAAAACAAAGGATCAACAGATCTGTGTTTTAGGAGCCAGAAATGGGCCATCCCACCCTTATAAATGGTCGGCCCTAGCCGGATAAATGGTTTTTTGCTATGTTGTAGAGAACATTGAGGTGAACATTCTTGTCTATTTGGGGGTCAGTTTTGTGCTTTCGGAAGGGGTTTTTACATCGTTGCTTCGGACGGGTCTTTCAATATTGCCCTCTCGGCAGTGTCCAATACAATTTAATGTGAACGTAATTTACTTAAGAGTTAAGGCAATATTTATTTAAATACGGTTCCATTGTATATGTTTTATTCTATCGAACAGTATTTTATACAACACGATGGAATGTATTTGCAGCGCGTTTGCCTTTTTTGACGCATGGTAGCATATAATGCAACGAAAAGGGAAAAGTGGTGACAAGACGTCTTGTCATCACTTATTCCATTCGGTTACATTTCATGCTACCATGCTTTAAAAAAAGGCTAACGTGCTGGAAATACATTTCCACTGTATGGTATAAGTAAAGATACAGTTCGATAGAATAAAATACTGTTGGATTGAATAAAATAGTGTGTTGGATTCCGTAAAAATACCATTTGTTAAGTTCCTCTGTTTTTTCAGTGAACTTATTTCTGATACACCGCATAGCAGTCTGAGTACCGAATTGCGCAAGATTAATGGAGCCAGCATTTGTCCAAATATTGTTGTACGATCATTTGTTGTTTAGTGCCGCAGAGATGATATATTTCTAATACGAAGCGGAGGCGAGCATAGCAGTACATCGTCTGCGTTGAAATACTCTCATATTTTTATATAACGCTGAGTCGCAAAAAAAACTATTTTACATTAAATAACTACTCGTTCTCACTTTCATACAACCGATGATGCATCCGGGATCGCAACACCTTTTATTCTGCTTACTCAATAATTGTGCCGCTCATTGTCTTCCTACTGAATTACATAAAGCATTTAATTCCGTAATTTATCTTTTAATTAAGTCAGATAAGTACTGCAGCGATATCGTTTGCTTAATTTATATCGAAGCGAAAAACCTTCGTTCTAGAGATAATTAAATGGAATTAGACAAGAAATGAGGACCTAGCCTTGCATCAAATGTTGTGAAATTATACTTCCACATTGAATATTTGATTGCAAACCGTACACGCAAAATTACCGTTAAATTTATGTTTGCCCTCAGGGTAATTATCTGTTACATTTTAGTTATTTGAATCACAAGGGACGAAAGTGAAAAATTTCAACCGTGTGCGAAATTTGCAGCCCGCGCCGAAGGCAAGGGCGGCGATCGCACAGGTTGAAATTTTTTACGTCGTCACATGTGATTCACACAACTTTTCATTACAACGAATACGAATCTTGTAATTTTGGAATCCCAAATACGTAGACGCGAAAATTAAAAAATGCAACTCGAAACGAAAGCTTACTCATTAATAAATTCAACAAAGGTCAATAATTTATTCATTGGAATTGTTATGATTTAAACATCACTGCAGTAATAGCAGCAACAGCATATAAATAATAATAATAATCTGCCTTACAACCCATGAAGGGTTAGAGGCTAGATCATTATTTAGTAGTTTCGCTGTTTGTGGTTCTACTTCTTGAGATCCTTTCATTACCGGAAAGTTTTACTGGGGCAGTGATAAGCTGTGCGACAACCCAGTGCCATCTATAGATGTAACTAGGAGAGAAACTAGTAGGAGTAGAATACCGGTTCTCCCAACAATGCCTTTTCCGGTAAGCCGTACGATGGCACTACACTCAACTTCACTTGACTTGAATGATTCAATCAGTTTCGTTTTGTTTACAAATCTAACAATCGGTACAAATCCGTCTGCGGCTGAGCTTAAAACCAACGCACTGGCAACTCAATCTCGTAGTAGCAAGCAGACGTGTTAACCACTGCGCTATTGAGTTGTTAGCAACAGCATATAGAAATTAAAAAAATTATGATGTTTTACATGCAACGGAGACGAAAATGAGGGCATTTTTTAAATTATTTTTCATGCCTTGGGCATCAATTACAGAATTTTTCTCACTTCGTTCGGCCTACAACTCGCGAAATTGCCTCAAAACATCGTCCAAAACAGGCACGTAAAAAACTATAGGGATTTCGGCTCATTGCATGTAATATTAATTTACTCGTTGACCCACCGAAAACTTGTCATTACATGTATGTGTGCACCCCACGGAAATTATTCATTACATGTCATTCATTACATGCTATTCATTACATGTAGCCTCACCGGAAACTTCTCATTACATGTATATCTGCATGTAATGACACGTTTTCGGTTGGGACACCGAGTAAAACAGCATACAGTGGGGGATGCTTAATAAGTCATCCATTCTGGATAATTTCGTGACACTCGCAAACTCATTCGTGTATTTTTAAGCAACTCGCTTTAAAAACTGTTTTTTGACTCTTGTAGTCTCTCTACAGTCATCAAAAAACAGTTTTCAAAGCTTTTTGCTTAAAAACACCCTCTTGAGTTTGTCTCATTTCACAAAATTAATCCCTCATGTAATGACTTATTTCCGCATCCCCCACTGTAGTCTACTATTTCATGTCTGTCTTAGCCGGTGATTTAAGGCATTTTCGCGTGTTGTAGCATGAATGTTATTTTTCATGCCGAGCGCCTAAATTACAAGCTATCTATTCTATATCTATATCTATAATTTATGTCCAATTCATGAAAAGTTGTTATGTGCAGCTGCTTAGTTCGCGAAATTGCCTAAAATCAATCGTCCATAGCACGTGCACAAAAAACCATTGTGATTCTTATGCGAAATGATCCACATCCAAAACTCATGATACACATCCAAAACTATGTGATTCACATAACAAGAACTACGAGAATATTGCAGTTTTTCCTTACAAAACTACAAAGACAAAACTAACTTCAAAAAAAATAATATTTCCTTCGTCAACAATATCATGTTTAATTCCGCATAAAAAATCTCGGTAGCACTAGCGCACAGATTTGTTACACTTTGATCGAAGTAAACTCAATGAAGTGTCGAAGTTTTTTTGCTGTGTCAGATACTTCCGCACCTCTGTTTAGAGGACCGAAAGTACTTTCGCCCCTCTGTTTACTTTCGCGCCTCTGTTTAGAGGGCCGAAAATACTTTCGGTTCCCATAGCATTCTAAGTCCTACTGAGAGTTGCATTTTTTATTTTCGCGTCTCATTTGGGAAGAGAAATATACAAGTTTCGTATTCGATGTAATGAAAAGGTTATTTTTCTCGGACTGAAGTAGTCGCACAAAATATGAAATTACTGCACTCTTAAGGAGAATTACAACTGGACATATTTCTTCTACTTATACCTAAAACTTAACTTCGATATTGTTAGAGAGTTGTCCACTCTACAAATGATAAAAATGCGATGTGTAAGGTTCCTGAAAATCGATGAAATGATCAGTGATCGGCCCGAAAGCTTGTAAAGATAAGAAATTGAGTCTTAAATTCTGGGACCCGTTCGGAGCATACAAGACTTGTTAGTTTACCAATCCTTCGGTTCACGATAGCTGGGCCTTTTTAGAACGGGAATTGCAAAACGGTTAAAATGATGATTGAGAAGGGACATTTTTGATTTTTTGTACACTTCGCTATGCCTTTAGAATCGTACAAAGAACAAAGTTCTTCGGAAATGGATGTAAGCCTACGACTTTTGTAACCAGTCAAATTTTGGCTCGAAATTACGCTAGAAAAATAGTTTTATGCAACGCTGTTGTGAAAAGTGAACTGTTTCATGAATCGTTTGAGAGGTCGTTTTATAACTGGTTTTACATTTTATCACTACTCATTTGGGTGATAAAAAGTTTATTTTTTGTCACTAGTGATAAAAAGTTCATTGAAAAGTTCACGTTTCACAAGTTGTTGCATAAAGTCTTGTATGAAACACGTTGCGAAATTGATTGTTTTTGTCACATGATGTGGTTATCCAGCTCGCTTCGCTCGTTTGATAACTTCAGATCTAGTGACAAAAACAACTTCATTTCGCAACTAGCTGCATAGATAACTATTTCAACACTTTCGTAGGTTCAACGCTTTGTGGGGAATCTTACGGGTCTGTGTAGCTTTATGTTTTGATTTAAATTTCCAACAATCGCGAAATCTTAAACGGGTGTTAATGTGATTCTTTACACCCGTGCATTAAAACATCTCTACTCGTAAACCTTTCAAAATTTGATTGATTAACGTTTACCTTCATAAAAATATTAATATTTTTTTCATAATTCTAATTTAAGAGTTTACTATGTTCTATTAAAATCGAGTAAATTTCAGCGTTCGTTGGTTGGTTTCGTTACTCAAGGATGTTAATTCGTCCAACGAATGAATAAAATCAAGATGTTCGAAATCGTATATATTTTTTCTAAATCATTTATTCGTTATTTTATTTGCTGGTTATTAAGATTTCGATATGATTAATTAGATGTTACCAGTTTAAAAATCTGCTGAGAGATGTGTACGTGTACATTACAGTTTTTTGTCGATAAGCAAATCCCGTGTAATTTACTATTCAATGACTTTAACCTCGAAATAAATATTTTTTTTTTGAAAAAAAAAGTAAGAACCATCTTTGGTGAGATATAAAAATTCTCAATTATTATGTTTTATTAATAGCTCCGTATTTTTTCTTAAGAATTGATGAAAACTTTTTGTTAAATAATGAGAAAATTGCTACAAAGTGTAAAAGGTTGTTCCGGCTATGTTGTAATGAGATAATTTGTTAACCTTTGAATTGTTTTAATCCATGCTTTCTGAACATTAACAACTGAATATTACAACAATCGTTTTTGTTCTATGGCAACAAGCAGAAATGTAATTAACAAATTGTTTAATTAATTCTGTGATCTAATTTTTCATGTTTGAGTGTTAGATTTACATTGCAAACAGTTGATGTATTCATCAAATATAAAATAGTAAAATATTCATGAAGGAATTTTATCGCAAGAGATGTCCGATGTCGATCCGAAGCGACGTCGATTCAAACGACGTTTTTCGTAACGAAGCGATTCGACACAGTAAAAAAAACTTCGGTTACGAACAATCCACCCGAGCAAGAAAAATTAATAAAAATTCCTGGACTAGTAAATATAAAAATGATCTTGCCTTGACCCGGACGGGATGTAACGGCGGATTATTATAATATGCGTCCGAAGCCCTTTCTTTTCCTTTTTTGAATCTTTTTTTGAAATTGCTTTTTTTTTAATTTTTTTCAAAATCTTTTTCTAAATTTTATTTTTAAATTACAAAATTGTTTACCTAATCTCTAAATGTTTTGGAAACGTGTCAACATTTAGAAATTAGTTAGAAGCAGGGTTGGGCTAAGTACAGTTAGCGAATAATTTTCCGCTACTCGCTAATATTTTCGCTTAAATATAATTGTAATTGTTTTACAAGTTTTGTTCGGCCAATTTCTACTTATCCCTCATTTTCTTTGCTGCTGCGAAGTTTTTGTATTTGGTCTGAATGACTTATGCAAGTGAATACTTCGTAAAGCTTTTAATTCCTGTGTCAGATTTGCTTTTGGTTTGAGGAGGAGAGACAATCTGGACGGTCATAGGGAATTAATCATGGGCTGTGAAATAATTGAGTTTATGGAGGCTCGTGCTCTCCAATTCATACATAAAACTGTATTGACGGGGACACCCACCAATATCTCCCAAAAGATAGAACCCGGGCGATCTAATAGAACTCGCACATTTAATCAGGCCCGTAGCCAGGGCGACTTGTCAGAAGGGGGGCGGTGCCCCCAGCCTAGATGAGCATAAATTGCGAGCGGAGCTCAGCTGTGACTGGTGAGCATCCCCTCTCTAGTTGGGCCCGTAAGAATTAATAGAACACACGGAGAAATACGAAAGATAAAAATACTTGCACGTGTAATTTGTCGATCCGAGGCAAATCCAATGTCAAATAATCACAAGAAAACGCCCTTTCCCATTTTTTTCCGAGTGGTGTAGTTTGTAAAATCCGTTGTATTTGAGCATCAGATGCAATTTTTGATGGCATTATTTTCTTTACAGAGTTAAATGCACTTTGCATATTGTCGCCTAAACTGGGTACTTTCTGTTTATTTAGATCCTATAAAGAAGTTATAAAAAAGTGATAACATTGAGTCTAATATTACTATTTTTCATTAATTTGATACTCTAACATGAAAAATGATAAGAGTATGAAATATGCGAGTGAAGCGAGCAAAGAAATTTGTTTTTAAAATTTGAAAGTTAAAGGTTTCACTAATCCCTTTCCCGAGTTCACGCTTTATTTTTTTGCTTGTTCAGTGTTAAGTTTTTATTTACTTCGAAATCCCAGGAGGGGGCACAGCAAGTGCCAGGGGGCGACGCCCACTCGCCACCCCCTAGCTACGGGCCTGCATTTAATATACCTCGCTCAAACACGTCAGTCGTTTACAAATCACTCTTGTTCCATGGACTAGTGAGGCATAACTCACTTCCATGCAGAATCAAAGAAGCACACACGGTAGGTGAGTTTAGAAGCGCATACACCGAGTTCATTCGGGACGTTCAGTGGTTATGAAATATCAGAAACGGTCCGTTTGGATGGGTGTGGTGTTTCTCGGTTTCAAATTGCGGAATCTTTCTTTTTTTTGGGTCATTTAGAAATTTTTAGAGTTAATTGAAACGTGGGTACCTTGCTTTGCATTAACCGCGCGGACCCCATGGGCGATAAATTGGGATACGTCCAATTAGCGGCGACTCTTCCTTAAAACGGATGGTTGGCGCAGAACCTCCGTAGCCTAAGTAGGGCCCGAAATACTATCATCTTTCTAGTGTATTTTCGCCAACTTGGTTGCCCAGGAAGGACTAGGGGTGTAGTCACCAAATTCAACACGTGAACTGCTCTGACACAGTCCACTATCTACCAAAAAACCCCGCATTGCAGCGCCCTTAGGCACCCCAACCAAGCGCTGGGGCCGGATGCGGCCATATCGCATGGCACACTACATCCGTGGGCTCCCCAGCCCCGCGGTACCGAATTTACCCTCGGTAAAGCTTTCGCAGTAAGGCTCTTAACCAAACCATTTCGGTAGGTATGCGCACCATTCCAGGTACCGCTGAACCAACTCAGGAAACCAAGGTGTCGCCACTCACCAGTGGACCAACGGGACGATGCCAGATAAGTTCGCCGTGTTCGGGTTGAATGTAATGTGTTACTTAATCATTCAATCAAACGAAGGGTTAACGCAACTGAAGAACAGTAATTGCGAAATCGTGCCTCAATGTGTCAAATTCGGACCTACTGGGGCGGGCAAATATTTTCTTGTGAATGGCCTCCACAACACAGCAGAAGTTATTTTTTGTTCCCATGTAGAACCTCCTAGGACCCTAAGTAACAATCCATAACAAATTATTCCCTCAATTGCAGTACATCGTAAAAAAAACACTGAATATAGTAAACATACTTCCACAGACGTTCCATGGAAAGTGTTTCTCTCATTTTTTTGTACAGCACAGCAAAAACATTATAAAATATTCATGGAAAATCATCACCTAAAATATGCGGTTGAGTAGTCCAAATCGATTTCCATAAATATTTCTTTCCCTGTTTTTCTTGCGGAGATATAAGCGAAAAAATTTCACCGACCTTCGGAAAACTTCCTTTTTACACCCGAACGAAGAACGAAGTTCTTCGAAAAGGGGTCTAATGCGTTTACCACGACGTTTGTAACCAGTCGAATAGGAGTAGGGGGGGGGAGCATCGATCATGGTCCTTAGATGACGAATCAGCAATAAAAAAATGTCCCTCCGTCCGTCCGCCCGTCTGTCAACACGATACCTCCAGTAAAACTCAACCGATTTTCAAAAACTTCTTTTTTCCTGAAAGGGAATTGAGAAATCTTTTATGGGATTGAATCTGGGCACTGTCGGCTCAAAGGCCGCCGAGCTAGGGCCGTTTAAGTGGTTTTTGGTCTTTTGAACATAACTCGAGTAAATCTTTTCCGATTTTCATAAATTTTTTTTGTTTGAAAGACCTGGGCATCGCCGACAATTTATGGAAGAAAGTTTTTTGAATTTGAGTCCTTGGACTTAGCTAGGGCCCTAAAAACGAGTCTCTGCTAGGGCCCTACGTGTTTTTTGTACATAACTCGAGTAAATCTCTTCCTTTTTTTGTTTGAAAGATCTCGGCACGGCCGACAATTTATGGGAGAACTTTTGCCTGTGCTTAGGGCTCAAGTGGGCCTCATGTTGGTCCTAACCAAAAAAAATTTTTTTTTGAGCAAATTGAGGGAATCATTTTTGTCTGTGGAAGTATGTGTCCGAGGCCTCTACTTAGGGCCCTAGGTCAGTACTAAGATCGGCCCTAGACCAAAAAATGGTTTTCTGCTATGTTGTAGACAAAATTGAGGACAACATTTTTCTCTATTTGGAGGTCAATTTTGTGCGTTCGGAGAATTTTTTTACACAGTTTCTTCGGACGGGTTTTTCCATATTGCCCTATCGGCAATTTCTAATACAATTTAATGTGAAAGCAATATTTACTTAAATACGTTTCAGTCTTTTTGTAACATCAACTCTGTTTGCCGCATCTATTCTGATACGAACGGGTCGCTTCATATGTTTGTACATAACTCGAGTACATATTTTCCCGATTTTCAATTTTTTTTTGTTTGAAAGATCTAGGCATGACCGACAGTTTATAAAAGAAACTTTTGCCTGTGCTTAGGGCTCAAATGGGCCATGGTCCTAAGGTCGGCCGTAACCAAAAAAAATGGTTTTTTGCTATGTTGCAGAGGAAATTGAGGGAAACATTTTTGGCTATGGAATTGTGTGTCCGAGGCCTCTACATAGCGTCCACGGTCGCCAGTGGATTTTTTGTAAGGGTTTACGGCAAGAGTGTTTGTTCGTCGTAGGTGTTTTCTACGAAGGAGTTCGTATTTTTCTCACGTTGAGAAAATAACTGGCTATCGAAAATTTTCATTTATAATTTTCAAATGCTCACACATTTTTTTTAAAACTTTGCCAAAGTCAAAATTTGCGTAAAATGAGGTTCGTCGCTCGACAAGTCTTTGCTCCAAAAGACTCTACCAAGCGACGAACCTTCAGAAAGTAGGTCAACTTTGACCGAGCTTTAAAAAAAAAATGTGTGGGCATTTAAAAATTATAGAAGAAAACTTTTTATAGCCAGTTATTTTCTTAACGTGAGAAAAATACGAACTCCTCCGTAGAAAACACCTACGACAAACAAACACTGTTGCCGTAAACCCTTACAAAACATCCACTGTGGGTCGGTACTAAGGTCGACCCTAGCCCAAAAATGGTTTTTTCTATGTTGTAGAGAAAATTGAGTAGAACATTTTTCTATATTCGGGGGTCAATTTTGTGCTTTCGGAAAGAGTTAAGGCAATATTTACTTAAATACGGTCGAATCTCTTCGTAATATCAACTCTGTTTGCTGCATCTATTCTGATACGTACGGGTCCCTTCATATGTTTTTATACCACAAAACGTCAGGGGGGGTGGTTACCAAAGAAAGCGTGACGATGTTGAATTTTATATGGAAATGTAGAACGTTTTGAACACTTTTTCCATCCGAAAGTAAATTGGGGGGGGGGGGGGGGGGGGGGAGTTAGTATAAAATTCTACAACATAGTGTGACGTCATTAGTGAATGAACCATAACAAATATTTGATTTTGGTCAAAATCTGACGTTCATAATGGAAATATAAAGTTAAGTGACAATTTTCCCAAAGAATAATTACATTCCAACAGAAATTGAAATGCAATAACGATTTACTTTATGAGTACTCATGAGTACTTATGAAGTCATATTTGTTTTCCTAGTGTGTGAGTAGGGTAGACAATAGTGCTGAACACAATAGTAGTCTTTTGTTCAAAGCTCCAACTACAAACACTACATGTAAGGAATGAACATGAATTAAAATGGCTAATGAGTCGAGGGTGTGGCTTCTTAATTTTAAATTTAGATCGAGTAATTGCGCCCAAAAAGTTAATTTTATCTCTCTTTTGTCCTAAGAAATTGTCAGTTACATTTACATTTTCGTTATGAACGTCAGATTTTTACCAAAATCAAATATTTGTTGGGGTTCATTCACAAATGATGTCACACTATGTTATAGAATTCCCCCTCCCCACTTTCACATAGAAAAAGTGTTCAAAGCGTTCTACATTTCCATATAAAATTCAACATCGTCAGGCTTTCTTTGGTAACCACCCCTCCACTTTCGTAGAGTATATCGTCATTTGTGAACAGCTCCTTTTCGCATATCCAGCGCAGATCATGTCTCAGAGCAGTTATACAGACTTCTTTAGTTGAAAACAGTCAAGAAAAATGGTCAAAAATCGACTTTTCTTACAAAAGTTGTTCCAGACTAATGCAACAGCCTTAAACCGGAGACGTTTTTTAATGGTGTTATAGTAGGGGTAGTATACTAGAACACCCCATACTCGGGTTTTCAGTTCATCGTAAGTAAAGCGCATTAAAGCGTCCTCGAAGTTTTCACCTAAAATGATAATGAATGATAAAATGATAAAATGGAGTGGGAAAAGCGAGGGGTGACTTCATTTATTCCATTTATTCTTTTATTCCATTTATTACCAACATTTTTTTTTGTTGTCTTTGCGAAATATTTGAACCAAACACATCTCAAGCTAGACAAATAAGTTCAAAAAATGGTTTGCACAAATTATAAAGCATTTAAACCATCTTGAGATTCAATTTTTTTTTTTTTTTTTTGAATAAATTTATTTATTCCATTTATTCCATTTTTCAACAAAAATTCTTTCAAGTTTTCAAAATAGGGTTTTTTCACTTTTTGACACATTAGTATGGTTTGTTGTGTGCGTTGCCATCAAAATCAAGTCTATTTGAGGTTTTAGTTAGTTAGTTTTAGTTAGTTAGTGCGTCACCCCTCGGGGAAAAGGCTCTAAGGGGAAAAACCTTTATATCATTAGGCCTACCATCCCATAAAATTTCATTTGATTTCATTTGGTTTTACACGAGTTATAGCCAAAAAACAATTTTCATTTCATCGGCGAGAGAATAATAAAAACCATACATTAAATCACTAGGGAAAATTCGTTTTCTCTTTGCCAATTCACTGAAAAAAACGGTGGCACCGCCGTAATTTGAACTCACGACCCACCGATCCGCAAGAATCGACGCTAACCACTGCACAAATTCGCTCATTTGGTATGTACAAAATTTGTTGATACTGTTTGTTGACAAATAGAAGCATATAGTAACGTAGAATGTACAAATGTGTCTCTCACAAACACTAGCGTTGTTTTTCTCGATATACAACATAAGCTCATGTATTTTGAGTGATTTTCTTTTGTATTTGTATTTGTATTTTTGTTCGTTTTGTATTTGAATCATTTTTTATTTATGTTATAAATGTGATTTTCTCACAGAGCAAAATTCAAATGTCTATATGAAAATAGTAATTTCACGTGACGACCAAAACGACCAAATAAATAAAATTAAAAAAAAATATTGTAAAAAAAATTGAGCAAAAAAGACCTGCAGCCGCCGGACTCGAATCCACGGCATGTAGATCAGAAGGATACGATGCTAACCACTGACCCAATACGGTCATTTGTTATGGCTAAATTTTCTTGATACTGTCTGTTGACAAATAGAACCATATAGTAGAATGTGCAAATGCCTCTCACAAACACTAGCGTTGTTTTTCTCCATATTCAACATACATTATCAAGCTTATGTATTTTGAGTGGTTTTGTTTACGTTTTGGTTCGTTTTGTATTTGAATCAGTTTTTATTTATGTCATAAATGTTTCCTCACAGAGCAAAATTCAAATGTCTATATGGAAATAGTAATTTCACGTGACGACCAAAACATAAATAAATAGAATTAAAAAAAAGGTATTGGAAAAAAAATAATGGAAAAAAATTGAAAAATACCTGCAGCCGCCGTGACTCGAGCACAGGGCCCTGACACTTCGAAGCAGTGATAAATTCTCGCAGCTATCACATTCATGCGCTCGAATGAATAACGTACGATATTCTCTCGCTTAATGAAATAAAATATTGTATTGGTGGGCGTGAGAAATCTCGGATTCGCTACGCTCACTCGTTACGTACAATATTTACGTAAGAAGAAATCCTCGATTTTCTTTCGCCCACCAATAAAGTAGTATTACCACCCCCCGACATGCACTTGCTTAGAGCACGATAACTCTCCCGAGATGTCAAATTTTCAAAAAATGAGAAATTACTATTCTTACGATAGAACAAGGAATCGAATGGCACATTAATCGGAAAAAAATAGGACATGTTGTCCCAAAATCGTTCGAAGTTTTCGCAAATCAATGTTAAGAGAAAGACAAAATGCGTAAAATATCGAGATTGGCTTCTTTTCGAGGACGAAATAATTCTGCGAATGCAAACCAACAGATTTTTCCGTTATGTTAAAATCGCGTGTCAAAACAGTTAATTTAAAAAAATTAATTCATTTTTAAGTTCTCCCACTTCATCGATCTATTTATTCTATTATTGTTTATTTCATAATGGCATAATTTTACAACACTTTGCTATTACATGAAAAGAAATAATAATTAACTTGTATTGGCAAAATTCGTATAATTAGTGTAACACTCTAATTCAAAGTCCGTCACTGCAAAGTATGGAAGTCATTGTCAATTATGTGTTGTTCGTCAAGTCTTTGAATTGAATCTGGAACTGTCTTGTACTTTGCCAATATCACTCGAGGGAGAAAAAAATTCCTACAAATCCTGGTACAGGACATTCAAAAATCCTTTCTTAACAATTTAGTTTGTTTCTGTCTCATTACTTTCTGAACACCCGTTAGGGTGAAAATCGTTGTTGAAAATAGTTTAAAAATCATTTAAAAATCCTGTCGTTTTCAAAATCCTGATACA
Organism: Pseudolycoriella hygida; assembly: GCA_029228625.1. Lineage (NCBI taxonomy): Eukaryota > Metazoa > Arthropoda > Insecta > Diptera > Sciaridae > Pseudolycoriella > Pseudolycoriella hygida. Next base: position 101,569,127 of record CM055404.1, on the reverse strand, counting down.
TGATATTGAAGAGTGATTTTCCCCTCGCTACAACTTCAATTAGTGTTTAAGTCTGTACGAAGTACTCAGGTCCGATGTGTTTGGCTTTAATTAGGTAATACTGAATTTTGCTCCCAGTGGTGTTTCCTTTTTTGTCAAGCAAATATCAACTATCAACTATCAACTATCCAGGTGATGACGGAGAATTGATTGTAAGATAAGCACAAATGGTGCACTCAGAAGGCGTCTCCGATCTGAGGAACTGGGGTACCTAAGATTTTTGATGGGTAATCGTAATATTATTTCAAATAAGAGATGAGAATCATTGCAAGGCCTGTCAAAGCTATCCATTGTTGAATTTCACTTCGTCGTTCAATTGATAGTTCAAAACTTTTCAGTTTTTACTCTCTGTATCACATAAAATTCCACATTTTCGTCTAATTTCTAATTTAACGCGAATTCCACAAACAAACAAATAAGACAAAAAGAAAGGAGTTTTATGTGATGCAGTTTATGTTTTACATAAAAGTTTAGCAACTTACTCCTTTTCCATTTATGTTTCATGTCCCACATAACAGTACACCTTGAGGTATCATTGTTGATCAATAATCAATACCTATAATCTCCAGTATCCTTACGTAATGGGGTATATTGAAAGTTTTTTGTTTGTAATAGGTAGCGTATGGTTGCACATGCAGTATAACTCTTTTCATGTGTCCCTTACGGTGAGATGTGCGAAAATGTGTTCCTCCCTAGCGGGTCGAAAATATTTTAGCACCTCTCCCTAGGGATTATTTATTTATTATTATAGCTTTATTGATCAAAATTCATTACAATACAGTTGTATCTTAATAAATCTATTGTAAGTGGTCAGCATGGGCTTGCTTTTCAAACTTTGAATAGTAATGTTTCTTATTATAATGTTTTGGTAATTGGTCGTTTAAGGTAGGGGGACGATGAAAATTTTCAAAAAACTTCGAATGAGTGTAAAAAAAAAATGTTTTATGTTAATGATTGGTTAGTTATATCACAGGTGGAGTTGTTCAGATTAGATTTCTAATAAGGGGATTATTAGACCTTGACAGTTTAGTCGTGAAGTTCTGATTAATTTTAGAAATTTGTTGAGAGATTTGTGGTATGGCGGCACGTCTGTGTACGTTCATTTGCACTGTGGTACTTAGGAAGGTTGAGAATAATTTTCAGACACTTGTTCTGGATAACTTGGAGCTGATTTATAAGGTATTTCGCGCAGTTACCCCACACCGGGCATGCTCCTAGGATTATACTTTGAATTGAAGCTTTGTATATGAGTAACTTGTTAGTTCTATCCAGCCTGGATTTTCGGTTGAGAATAGGATACAGCATTCCGAGAACTTTGGTTGCTTTGTCGGAAGTAAGGTCGGCGTTGGTTTTGAAGGTTAGGGTCTTGTCCAGAGTAGTCCCTAGGTATTTAATGGACTTATTCCAACGGATTTTTGAGTTGAGAACAGTAAATTTCTTAGAAGGCAGCCATTTCTGAGCTGTCCTTCTGGTGAAAAAAGCTGCATTGGTTTTAGAGTCATTCCAGCTTCAATTTCCATTTTGTTGCATAATCAGAAAGTTCCTTACTAGCGGCATTCAGCTGGTGACTTTACGAGGGGATTTAGCCGATAAGTATAGGCAGGTGTAGTCGGCAAAAAAAAGCTTTCTCACTGTGTGTAATAGACAGATCAGAGGTGAAAATGTTATAAAAGGTGGGGCTGAGAACGCTTCCTTGAGGAACTCCTGCCAAGATGCGGAAGGTGCTGGATTTGTGACACAAAGAATGAGCGGCTTATTAAGAATGAATGAATGATTTTTATCAGATAAAGAGGGAATTTAAGTAGAAAAAGCTTGTGGAGTAACCCTTTATGTCATACGCTATCGAATGTCATCATCCCTGTGGAGGATTTCTTTTGCAGGGAAATTTTAATATATTTGCAGACTCTTAGTAACTTAGTTTGTGGAGTGTCCTGCACGAAAGCCAAATTGTTCGTTCATGAAAATATTATGTGTTGAAATATGTGTTTTTAGTCTGGCCAGCATCAGTTTTTCGAGAATTTTACTAAGAGAGTTAAGGAGACTAATTGGTCTATAATTACTGGCAACCGAGGGGTCCTTCTTAGATTTTAGGATAGGTATGACTTTAGCGCATCTCCAGGCTACGAGGAAATAAGATAGTTTGAAAAATGCTCTGAAGATTTGCATTATCCGAACTATAACCTTTCTAGGCAAATGCTTCAAAGGTGTATTTCCGATAGAATCATCGCCTGGACTTTTTTTCGTTTTCAGCCCACAGAACAAGCGAGAAGTTTCTGTGGGAGTAGGTAAGTATGATTCATTAATGATGGCTTCAAAATAATTTATGTTGTTATAAAACACATTTACAGCAGTTTCGGTTACATCATCACTACGGTTGTTGAAAGTTGTGCTGTGAGATGAACAGAACGCGCTACCGATAGCGGTAGCTTTTTCGGAATCTGTGAGTAACAGCATCGTGGAAGATTTCAACGGTGGGATTCTGTTAAAGGAGTTCTTTAAGGTCTTTGTAATTCTCCAGACTTGTTTGGAGTGTCTGTTCCATTGGGACAATTTGTTGTTCCAAATTGCATTATCATGAGAATCCATTTGAGCCTTAATCTGTCTATTTAGTGAGTTCACTTCTATTTTCAGATCGGGCTGGCTGGTTCTCTGCCATTGTCTGCGCTTGAATCTTCTTATTGAAATCAACTTGGAAATCGCATCACTCACAGGAGGCACGTGATATACCTTTTAAAACATTGGAATCGATATGTCTTCGGCTTTTTTCATCAGTTTCACTAACTCATCGATAGAGGAATCAATCTCAGTTGTGGATTGTAGTTGTGACTTGGCCGAGGAGAGACAAATATTCTCGTTTAAGAATGACCTGTATTTGACCCGGTCAGCTTTTGCATAACATCTAAATTTAGGAACGGTAGTCTTCAGTGCAACAGCAGGTTGCAGCTGAAGAGAGACAGGCAAATGGTCAGAGGACAGTTCGCTCACAGTGACAATGTTTGAAATATTGATAAGGCCGTTACTAAGGAACATATCGATCGTAGAAGGGGTAGCCTTATTTCCTTGTGGGGGGAAATAAGCAGGGGAATCTGGGAAATGTACTATAAAATTTCTTTTATGCATTTCCTGGAATAAAATTTTGCCTGCTGTGTTACCTTTCAGACAGTTCCATAGTCTAAGTTTTGAATTTAGGTCTCCAGCCAGGAGAAATTTGTTCTTGATAGAGGTTAGTTTGCTGTTAACAGACGGTCGGTATTTCCTGTAGAGCGTGTAGCCTTGAACTGAACAACTCTCAGCTGTCTTTAGCCAAGTTTCTGAAATTAAGCATACTGCTATATTATGAGTCATTAAAAATTTGTTAAATTCAATAATCTTAGGAAGGATACTTTGAGCATTCCATGACGTGATCTTTAAGTCCTTATGGTGCAGCATTGTAGATGTATTTTGTGGCCATTTCGAACATGAGGATTAGTATTTTCGCCATTCATAAATTACGTAACACAAAAATGAAGATTTCCAGACCCCTCTCCCCCTGTCACGCAAAAGGGTCAAACTTGACCCAAACTTGTTAGACCTGTCACGCTTGCCTCATATCCCCCCTCTTACGTTAAGTAATTTTCGTTAAAAAATACGAATTTTTGCATTAATTTGTGAAAAAGTTAATTAACTCGGCACAGGAAAAATAGAATATTCTTAACTCGGGTGAAGTCTGTGAAAATTGCAACTTGACTAAAGTTTCTGGCACAAGGAAAGAAAATTACAGCTTGAGTAAACTGCGGCGCTCTGGCCACAAACTTCATTCACCTTGCAATTCTCTCGAGAATAGAAATTTCCTTAACAAGGTTGAGTCTGTGGCTGAGGCAGAGAAAATTGTAACCAAAGTAAAGTTTATGGCCAAAGAAGATCGTTACAATTTTCTCTTTTTCGGCCACAGGCAGCAACCTTGTTAATAGAGATGAGCGGGCCGACCTTTTTTCGGAACCCGACCCGACCCGAAGCCCGCATCCCGAAAATTTTCGAAACCCGATCCGACTCGATCAAAATTTGTAAAACCCGCAACTCGAAATTTTTCGAAACCCGACCCGACCCGATCAAAATTTTTGAAACCATAAACCCAACTCTCGAAAATTTTCGTAACCCGACGAATACTTTCAAATGGTGATCGAAGGTAGATAAAATGCCTCTGCATTCTTTAAAAAAAATCGTGTAAGAAATTAGTACACTTAGTGAAATTTTACTCATTTATCCACGAGAACGAATGTTTTATAGTGCTTCCTATTTGATATTTTTCTTCTAGACTTATCGGTTTTTAAAATTCGCTTAATGAGAATCCGAACATGGAGTCTGAGTCAGAAATTTAACCCGATAACCGAAACCGTGGTCGGAGTTTAAAATTATATTATTATATTATAAATAGAGCATTATATTGAGATTGAGATTGATTGATTGAAGATTTTTCCGGAAAAATTAGGAGTTCTTTAAACTCTATTGACGTTACAGCCTCAGAATATCAATCGGTTTTCAGCTTATTTTTTTTTTTTGTTTTTTTTTCCTTAGTTTTTCGAGGTGGGTATCTTAAAAAGCGATTTCCGCGCTTTATTCGCATAGGTATAAGCGAAAAAGTTTCTTCGACCTTCGAAAAACCCAATTCCCACAACTTTTTCGCTCATACCTTCGGACGTTGTTCGCGATTTTGACCATTTTCAATCCCAACTTTCATTTTTCGATTACCTTCCATTGGAACAAAATTGAACATTTACTCCTTATCAATTCGACTTCCTTCCTTCTGAGCAAGCATACCTCATTCGACGATTAGGAAAGAATTTGATTTGCGTCGTATTTTCAAAAAATTTACCAGTGGATATGAGTTATTTGTTAGAAACCAGAATCTGAACTGAATTTTTTCGGGTCGAATTTTGTCATCAAACCCGACCCGACCCGATAAAAAAACGAAAACAAAAAACCCGACCCGTCAAATTGATTCGGGTTCGGTCGGGTCGGGTTTTCTTCGAGTTTAGGGCGGCCCGCACATCTCTCTTCTTATGGAATTTTTTATTTTCATCCTTCGCTCGTAATGAAAAAAAAACTATTTCGTTCACGCAAATACACTGTGACCGTATACAAAAACATCCTTCTTGAATTTTTGTTGCGTAAATCATACATTTACATAGTCATAAGTCATATTCATCCGATACTTTTCGAGTCTCCACGGATTTCTTCATCTGCAAACTTTTATCCGACAAAACCATATTTGCAATGTGAAAGTATACAAAAGCTAACGCAATTTCAAACGATAATTCGAACCAGATAGCATCGGGACCTAGAAAAAATCGTATGGTATTGCACATTCTACTCTAATTTGACTCAACATCTCAAAAAATTGCAATTAATTAGTTTGCTATTAATCTAAATTGCATTATTTCGCAAAGGCCGTTGACTTTCGAATAATTCTAAATTATTAAAAAAAACGTAAATGTACGGTTAATGGTCAAAATTTTAAACAAAATACATATGAAAAAAAGAGATTGTTTTGGACGAAAATGATGAGGCCATAATATATGTTTTGTTTGACGGTGTAAATTGTACGTAGTAGTACCTTAAATTTGGAATTTAATTACAAATAACACGATTTTAATAGTCGATCATGATACTCTTTTTCAAGATTTTATACTTAACTTGATGTGTACGTTGTTTTGTATTCTTTGTGATTGTTTTTTAATTTCAATTTACCTAAATTTAATATGCGAAGAGAAAAAATAATAATGATAAATACAGTAATATGATACAAAAATAAACTTCAGTGCCTTTTTTAAATAACTAGTTTACATCTTAAAGTGGACAGATTTCGCCGATTTAAATAAAGCTCGATGAACTAGCATTTTCATCTTCGTTTTTTTTTCATCCTCGTTTCTCCCGATTCAAAATTTTTAAAATCGGTAAGTTTAGTAGAGCGGGCAACATAATCACTGAACACTCAACTTTGACTACCTTCAATAGACAATAGACCTGTCCAAAAATGTACGGAAAAATTAAGTTTTAGAAAAGTTAGGGGGCCCGCTCGGAAAACGGTGTCAAATAGTCCACCGAAAAAAGTTTCTATGGATCGGATGAAATCCGGAGCGATTTAATGGGTGCTCAATAGCGTTAAAGGAGAAAAATGACCGAAATCCGAGCATCAATATCTTCGTCGGCAAGTGTCCGAATATTTTTGTTAATGAGCTTGTCTTCTAGGGTTTTTTTTCCTCTAAAAATTGTTTCTAAGAAGCTTGACTCTAAAGCAATTCCCAGTATGACTTTCGCTTAATTGAAGTGGATACAATTTTTGCAATTTCATCCGATCCATAGAAACTTTTTTTCGATGGACCATTTGATACCGTTTTCCGGGCGGGCCCCCTAACTTTTCGACAAAACAGAATTTTGGACAGGTCTAATAGACAAATATCTTTAATATTTCAGTTTAAGTTGATAGTGGAGGAAGGTTTGGGATGACTGGGGTCGTAGAGGTCGATACCTGTAACATTTATATGAAGTTATTAGGTGGCATTAGGTGGCACTCGCATCGCGTTTAGGAGTAGGAGCGGCTTAAATTTGTTAGTACGGAACATTTTTTGTATATTAGCGCTAGCGGTAGCGCCGCTAGTTTTACAAAATTACTAGCGCTAGCGAGCTCTAAATTTTTTGCTAAGCGCTACCGCTAGAAATTTTTTTGTAAATTGACCACATTTCCTGAATTTCCTATGTGAAAATAGCACAGTATCTTTTTTGCTAATACAAAGACGCCTTAAATTTTTATCAAAATACATGTTTTGTGAAAATGATGACCTGCTTATGTCTAATTAAACATATAGGAAAAGGCAGATTCACCCATTGGTTCTCACGTAGGCAAGAGGCAAGACCCCAATCGGAGAAGAGCGTCACTGTGCCGCACAAATGTGAATGTCAAAATAACATATACACAACAGCACCAGAGCCCTAATGACTTCAATAACTGATTTGATGCGGAATGTGCTAATGTTACACAACGTAAAAACGCTGCGCAATTAAGAAAAATAAATTGCAAGAACGAGAGAACAGAAAATGGCGGCAGATGCGAGATTCAAGTAACTGCGGAAGGAGAAAAAACGTTTGCAACGGCGCAAGAAGAGTGACAGAGTCTAGAGCTGCCAAAAACGGCGGCTGGTGTGAAAATAGTCGACGGCTGACTCGGCGCCTGGAGTGCATTTTCGTAATTGGTTTGAAAGATAAAGTGAAATTTTTTGATTTACAAAAAATTTGTACAAAAGAAGAAATATTTTTTGGCTTATGTCGTAAAATTTGTTTTCGATAGCTTAAAGCGAATAAACGAACCACCGCGTGTACTCTCATGGGTTTTATATGCGGCTGTACTTCCGATACGCGCACGCGACGAGGACGACAACCACCTAAAATGATATGAAAGCACACACGGTGGTTCGTTAATTCTCTAAAAGGTTTTAAAAACAAGTTTTATAAAATAGTTATTGATGCACCACGTACCACATGTCGGTCATATTGTGCGAGATTGGTGAAAAGTCCCAGGGCGGCAGCCGTGGACTTTTCACCAATAGAGCACATATGAACGACAGTACATGTTGGATATATAATTTTATGTATCTTTCGCACAAAAAGCCATTTTGAGCACAAAACACGAAAATTATACTCTTCAAATTTTTCGAAATGAACTTGAACATTTCATGAAGCAACCATTGAAAAACGTCAACTTATGAATGAAACTCGACTAATAATAGTAGATTACAGTGGGGGCTGCGGAAATAAGTCATTACATGAGGGATTAATTTTGTGAAATGAGCCAAACTCAAGAGGGTGTTTTTAAGCAAAAAGCTTTGAAAACTGTTTTTTTACGAGTGTAGTAGAGAGCCGAAGGCGAGGTATACAACTACAAGAGTCAAAAAACAGTTTTTAAAGCGAGTTGCTGAAAAATACAAGAATGAATTTGCGAGTGTCACGAAATTATCCAGAATGGATGACTTATTAAGCATTCCCCACTGTATGCTGTTTTACTCGGTGTCTCATCCGAAAACGCGTCATTACGTGAAGATATACATGTAATGAGAAGCTTCCGGTGGGGGCTAAATGTAATGAATAACATGTAATGAATGACATGTAATGAACAATTTCCGTGGGGTGCACATATACATGTAATGACAAGTTTTCGGTGGGACAACGAGTAAAATCATATTAGCCCAGTTCGAACGTTTCGATCTGAACTAATATGGTTTTATTAGAATTTCGAATTTTGACCAAAAACGTAAAGTTAAGTCTAGTTTTCAGTGCGAAAAATGGCACATTTTGGGCGAAAGATACATAAAAATATTTCTTTTAAATTCAAATCTTTAAATACGAAAAAAGTGACAAAACATTTCTTTGGCGTCCGTCATATATTGAATGATTAATATTTTTGATTGTTTGTTCATTTGATTTATTGTAAAATGTTAGAGTGGTTGGAACTATTAATTGCACATCTCTTCTGTCTAATTTCAAATGTGAAATAATTGGTGTTGGTATTACCCATTACACAAGTACAGGTAGCTCAGTCGGTAAAGCGTCGGACTGACACAACAGATGTTCCAAGTTCAAACCGTGTTCAAAGTACTTATCTGGTTTCTCCTGTCACGTAGTAATTACGCACAATCTCTGTTAATCAATCCTAACAGACCAATCGACCAAACCACATAAAACCGTACTGAATCGATTAACTTATATCTACTTATATCAGCAATGAATTAAAATTAAAATTTTCAATTACTATCGAATAAAGAAATTTAGAAAGTAGGTAGTAGCTGCTTTTTTTCGACTCTGGACTCTGAAGAGAGAGCTCAAAGGTAGGACGCTCTTCAGCTAGAGAAATTGCGCAATTTGTTTTTTTTTCGTTAATTTGATTTTTTCGGGCGAATTTCGTTGAAAATCTTTGCTGATTTCTCTAATTTTTTTCCTTATGACGACAGTACATTTCGGACATAAAGCAAATGGCATCCCGGCGTTCTCGTTGAAAGATACTTGTTTATGGCCTATGCGCTTCATAGATTCAGCTCTGAGAATCTCACGTCAAGCGAGGCGTGGAAAAAGATTTATCAGTTTGGGACACTCTGTTATTGAAACAAAGATCCTAGAATCCTTTGTTCCTTCTTCCGTTCATCATATAAATCATTAGGTGAGCCTTCCTGTTGCTTCCAAGAACCTGCCCAAACTGTCCGGTCCACATTTGATAGCTTCGGATGGTCTCATAGTGAAATCTCCAAGAATCTTGCGTCTCATTTGGATGAATTTAGGGCAGTCGCATATATCACCTGTATGCCCGTTTCCTCTCCTAATCCGCAAGAACATCTTGGGGTATCCGACATCCGCAACTTATTTAGGTGCCGGTTCAACCCACAGTGCCCAGTGGTCGCCCTTACTACTCTTCTGATACGATCCCAGTCCATTTTGATTAAGTCCTTGGCCCATTTCCATTCTGGTTTCGGGAAGAAGCGCTTCGACCAAAAACCACTTTAGCGGCCATTCCATCCCATAAAAGATTTTTTAATTACCTTTCACGTTACCATTAACGTCACCATTAACGTTTTTAAAAATCGGTCAGTTTTACTCAAGTTATCGCGACGACAGGCGGACGGACGGGTAAACGTATAAGACCCCTATGCTATAAATGCCTATAATATAGCAAAACTAAAGGTGCATGTAACGTCGATAATATTGAGAAACAGGTCCCGAAGTAACGGTGTAAAAAAGAGCCATACTCACCTGATCCGTGTCCCAGCAAAAAATGCAAACATTTTCTTTTCCAAAAGCGACGTAGAGACGGATAAAATCTTTTAGGATCGAAATTCGATTGCTTACAGACGTTTTAGTGAACGCATGAGCCCCTTTTATTTCGTACGGGTCTAAAAAAGTGTCCACAACGAGTACATCTTGAATTATTAGCTGTACATTCATCATGCTCAATCCATCACCTGTTGCCAGTCTACTGTAACATTTTTATTAGTCAACAGGTGATTATTTCCTGATACCTATTTCTGGCGCTATATTTTCTTGCATTTACATTTTTTCATTTTTCTCTTGCAGACACGACTATAAATTCCTCAAATTATAAATAAACCTATAAGTTCTTCTAGAAAACTTTTTTGTTTTTTCTCTGTTCTTTGCATTATAATTTAATGTTTTATAATGGTTTTGCCGGACCTGTTGTCCCAACCTCCCGGCACAATGAACACCGAAACTACTTTGAATCATCACATAGAAACTTTACAAACAAAGGACATAGGCCCTGTGGTCCACATTCTGCAACTGAACATAGAAGGGATTTCTATATCGAAAAGCCAATGTATCTCTAAGATTGCGCTTGAGCATAACATCGATGTCATCGCACTTTAGGAGACGCATACTACCACAGACACCGACATATCATTCAGAGGCCAAATCGATGGTTACGTTCTGATTGCCCACATCCCAAACAAAGTATACGGCATTGCTACGTACATACGGAGAACAATCAGCGACTACAAGGTAATCTCTGAAAATAGCCGCAACAACATTTTTTCTATCGTTGTGGAAGTAGGCGGGATAACAATCGTGAATGTTTATAAACCGCCAAATATCATGTGGATGAACAGCCCCATCGCTGCCCAATCCATCAGTCCATCACTTTACGTAGGTGACTTCAACAGCCACCACACATCCTGGGGATATACAGAAGACGATAGAAATGGTGAATCGCTATGCACATGGGCAGACAGGAACCAGCTCCATCTAGTATATGACGCTAAAGATCGCGGAACGTTTCGTTCGGCTAGGTGGCGCCAAGAGTATAACCCGGACTTATGCTTTGTATCGTCTGACGAACGCAGCCAACCATTACCAGCCTCACGATCAGTGCTACGCAATTTTCCGAAAAGTCAGCATCGTCCCGTCAAAATCACCATCGGTGTTACCATACCCATTGTTGACTCAATTCAGAAGCCAAGATGGAACTTTCAAAAAGCAAACTGGGCGAAGTTCCAACAGGAAGTTGACACAAATATCCGATGGATTGCTCCACGCCGAAACAATTACAAGAGATTTGCCGGCGTCATCAATGCAGCTGCAAAACGCAACATCCTAAGGAACAACGATTTGGAGCGTCTTTATAGAGAATTTGAAGAGTCCGGGGACCCAGATATATCAGAAGAATTACTTGACGCCCTGAGTGCAAACAGAAGAGAAAAGTGGGCGAAGACGACAGAAAATATTGATTTCACCCGATCCAGCAGGAAAGCATGGACAATTCTTCGTAAGCTTGGCTCAGCTAAAAACACGATACAGAGAAAATCCGAGAACCAAACAGTCACTCCTGATGATATGGCAACTAGAATAGCGAAAGTATCGTCCTCCGTCGAAGTGAGTAGAGGAAGGAAAAAGTCCGTCAAGAGTTCTTTAAAGGCGAAAAAGAAACGGCTGACCCCTAATCCTCAGTTTTCACTCCAATTTGAACTTAACGAAGTAGATATGGCAATCGACTCTCTCAAATCAGGTAAAGCTGCAGGTGCTGACAATATGTATCCTGAATTCGTCAAAAACCTCGGGAGTCCAGCACGAAAGTGGATTACAAAATTCCTGAACGACATCTTGGCGACAAAAACCATCCCAAGAGAGTTCCGAAAAAGCAAAGTGGTGTGCATTATCAAACCAAACAAACCAGAGGATGATCCTGCAAGCTACCGACCAATCTCTCTCCTTAGTGTATGCTACAAAATTCTGGAACGCATAATCTACAACCGAATCTACGACGCAATCGACAAACGCATTCCACCTGAACAATGCCGGCTTCAGAAGGGAACGTAGCTGCTGCGACCAAATCCTGGCATTAAGGTATGATTACGAAAAAATCCGGACGACTCAAGTTGGATGTTTCTATTAACCGGATTCATTTCAATGAAAACTTTTGTCATCCTTCGAAAGCATATATATTTCCTTTGTACTTCCACATAAAGTCATACAGCAAGCTCGCCAGTACGGATGAAATCCCGCACCTTTCCTTTGATACCACTCATCATACGGCGCACAGTCGTTCCTTTGATTAGACTGACCGACTTATCCCAATAAATTTTCATTGAATTGGTGTCCTTGATGACTGCTCGTGTCGTCTTCATATTTCCTTTGCCAATTGCCCAAAATTGCTCAATGGGACGAAATTCGGGACAGTTCGCTGGATTCATCTCCTTCGAGATAATTTGTACACGGTTGGTCTTGTACCAATTCAACGTAGCGTTGGAGTAATGACAAGAAGCCAGATCGGGCCAAAACATTACTTTGCCTTTATGCCCTTTGATAAAGGGGAGCAATCGTTTTTGGAGACATTCCGTGATGTAAGAATCTGACTTCAAAGTAGACGATGTAACGAAAGACTTGCTCTTACGACCACATCCACAAATCGCCTGCCAAACCAGTAGCTTCTTGCCGTACTTGTCAACATTGACGAATTTATATTTGTTGGCCACACCTAAACGCTTCTCTGCTACATAAAATTTCTGGCCTGGGATTTGTTTGGCATCAACTTTCACATAAGTTTCATCATCCATGATGAGACAACCTTTGAATTTTGTCAATATCGTCTTATACAACTTTCGGGCTCGCGTTTTTGATCTCAAATTCTGCTGATCGTTCCGGTTCGGTCGTTTTATAGCATGGTATGACCGTGTGCCAGTCCGCAACGGTGTGTTATGTATCATTTTCGTTGAAGTTCCATATCTCTTTGCCCGATCTCTGTCAAAGAGCACTGGATTTTGTTTGAAAGAACGAACAATGTTTGCATGGAGCTTTTTGACATGTGGTCCTTTCTTTCTGCCGGATCCCTTGGCTCGTTCGACGGATAAGGTTTCCTTATAACGTTTAAGGACATCTCCAACCGTTGATTTTGGCACATTGAGTGACTTTGAAATCTTTTTTAGAGACCACGATGGATTTTACAAATATTTGTGCAAAATATTTTTTCTTCTTTCCAACTCCATTACTATTTACAATTGGCAGACAGTCTTGAATTAAATTTGTCTGGCATACTAAGGATGGCACGTTCTTGACGACTACGAGGTATTAATATGGCATTATTCTGTGTGTTATATTAGGCTCAGCAGAGGAACAAAGTCGTCCGGATTTTTTCGTAATCATACTTTAACAACGTTTATCGAAAACTGGGTTGAAAGGAAATTGAAAACTGGAGCTGCTTTCGTGGATCTCTCATCCGCCTACGACACAGTCTGGAAAGACGGTTTGTTGCTAAAATTTGTCGACGCGATTCCATGTCCCGAATTGACTCAGCTGCTGCACGAAATGCTTTCGAACAGACAAATTAAAGTGTTCATGAATGGCCAAAGCAGTAGGACCAAAACGTTGAAGAATGCTCTACCACAAGGCTCTGTCCTAGCACCTCTTCTCTTCAACTTGTACATAAACGACATGCCGGAGACAATTTCTCGGAAATTTGGCTACGCTGACGACAACGTACAAGCTGTTCAACACAAAGATCCGGAATTCATCGAGACCATATTAACCGTGGACCTAGCAATATTGGAAAGATATTACCGAGATTGGCGCTTGTGCCCGAATCCAGAAAAAACGGAAGTAGGGTACTTCCATTTAAACAACAGGGAAGCATTCGCAACTAAAGGTTACGTTTTGTGGGGAGAAAGTCAAGTTCAACCCGAAACCAAAGCACCTCGGCTACACCATGGACCCTAACACATAAACCATATCTGGAAAAAGTTTCCCAAAAATTGAAATCCAGGAACAATATCGTTCAAAAGCTCGCTGGGTCAACATGGGGATGTGATGCAAACACACTCCGCACAGCCACGCTATCATTGGTATACCCAACTGCCGAATATTGCTGTCCGATCTGGCTAAGAAGTTCACACACGAACAAAGTGGATACACAAATAATCGCCAGTCTCCGTGTTGTAACCGGAACGTTGAAATCGACCCCGCTGCCGTGGCTTTCTGTGCTAGCAAACATCATGCCACCTGATATTCGCCGCGAGGCCACTCTAGCAAGAGAATGGACGAAAATTATGGAAAATGAAACGCTCCCAATTCATCAAGACCTCATTTCTGCTTCTCTCGCTCCAAGGCTGAAGTCAAGGAAACCCATTTGGACAGAGCCCTTCTTCATAAACGCACAACATGACGTTTTAGATGCAAAGGAGAAATGGAGAGAATCCTGGGAATCAGAAAACCTGCGCAACCATCACCTAGTGAGCGACCCGACGGAGAAAGTGGGAGGTATGAATGGTGCGCGAAAAATCTGGTGTCAGCTAAATAGAATCAGAACCGGTCATGGTCGCTGTGCGTATATGCTCCACAAATGGAACCCAAACAACACACCAAACTGTGACTGTTCCAATGTAGCACAGACTATCAATCACATTGTAAACGATTGTCCATCGAGGAAATTTGCTGGTGGGCTAACCGAGTTACATGAAGTCACACCAAACGCTGTGCAATAGCTACAACTAATGGACATAAATCTATAAGGAGAATCTGTGACAAAAATACTGAATTGGCTTTTTGTGCAATTTCATTTATGTTTTATGTTTCTTATTTAATCTAATTGACGTAAAGTAACTAACTCCTTTGAAATTCAATCTTACGTGATGATGTTATATTGTAAACGATGTTCACTTAACGCCATACGAAATAATAATAATAAATTATAATGTTAGGTCTATCAGATAGAAAATGATTCATTACACGTTGGACTTCGTTCCGAAAACTTGTAAATGTTAGGAACAAGAAAGTCAGTCATTCATTTATTCATCCGAAGGCACACGAGCTTTCGAAATTGCGCCGATTTTCATTTTTGAAAACTATAATTTCTTACGATTTGGCATTAAAGCCGCACAACTTAGAAAACAACGAGGGGTAAGCAACACTACCTCATGCCGAGACACAGGAAAAAGGAAATTTCGTATGCTACAGAGGTTAGGTAGGAAAGCTTGTTGATAGGTGAGTAAATCACACGAAGCACTCACCACATAAACCCCCGCTAGGAACTGCTAGCTCCATTACGTCGTGAAATCTTTCAGAGTCATACGGTTAGGGAAAGATCGCTATTGCCAGATTACACTGATGCTAGTGCTGATTGAAAAACGGACATATTTTGCGAGCATAGCTCCCCTCCCTCCCTCACCCGGGCCCGAAATTCTTCTCTACGCACATGTTTACGAGTGAGGGAATCGGAGTATGAAGCAGATAAATATAAAGCTGTGAATTTTATTATTTAATATTTAATTTTTAAAAGACTCTTGTTTTGCTTTCTCATTGCGAGAACGTTGAGGCTGCACTTAAGATCTCAGGAAAACCGTTGCGTTATCTAATTGAAAATTTCATAAACAACTTTGAAGATAGAATGTCAAAAGAGAAATGGAATCTTAATATATGTAAGTGCTCTTTTCGATGTTTCAGAAATAGTTAAATTAGATGCAGGTCAAAGAGATCAGAAAAAAAATTTTCAAATTTTGCTAAATTAACCGATAACTCGACTGACGACGCTATAACAGACGAGCTTTTAAAAGAATACGATATCTTTATCAAAGGAATAATCATTTGCAAAGTAGTAAACGGAATGTTGCTTGCTGCAAAACATGATGTCTTCGAGAGATTCAAATACCATTTTGATGCATTGTTCAACTCTCCAATGCGTATTTTGTCTGCCTGTTGATTGGCTACCGGATGCGGCTCGGTCTTCATGTACTTGGTTTAACATTCGTTTATCATCAAACGCATTCTCTTGGCTTACATTTTCAGATTTGTAAAAGTGTCAATTGCTACTGCATGTGTACGATTGGCGAGATCCAAGTCATCTGCAAAGCCCAGAACTTGAACTGTTCCATTCACCAACGTTTTGTTGGTTCACGTCTCATCGACACGACATCTGGTGCCATCCAATGTCGCTTTGTTTCATAGCTCAGCTCCTTCATCGCCCATACAATTCCATACGGTTGGACCTGTCGTAAGCTTGTTTGAGGTCGGTGAAAAGATGGTACGTCCAAACTTGAAACTCTCTGCCCTTTTGCAGAATCAGACGAGGAATCAGAAGTGTGAATATTTGGTCAGTTATTGACCGATCTCGTTTGAATCCGCCTTGATAATCCCCAATAACACTCTCAGTCAGCGGATTTAGTCTTTCGAATAGCACTCGAGCGAAAACTTTGTAAGCCGTGTTCAGCAAGGCAATTCCTCGGTAGTTTTCGCATTCCTTTTTATCAACTATCTTGTGTAGAGGTGGAGCAAAACCACTTTAAAAAGGCCCTGGTAGCTCACCACCGCCCTAGTGCAAATTGTTTTTAAATATTGAGATTGTTTTAAGGTTTCAGAGGGGTTTTTGCGCTGTTTCTACGGACGGGTTTTTCAATATTGCCCTTTCGGCAATTTCCAATCCAATTTAATGTCGTTGTAATTTCATGCACTTAAGAGCACCCTCTAGCCACTCGTCAGGCAATTTTTCCGTGTTCCATAATCGCTTTACTAAATAGACAATTCCTCACCACCCGTCTTCAGCAGTTCTGCTGATATATTATCCGGACCGGAAACTTTGTTGTTCTTGAGTGAGGTAATTGCTGCTGAGACATCCTCCATTGTTGGCGCTGCTCCGATACGACCGTCTTCGTCAAGAAACAAATCGCTATCATCAATCACATCATCATCCCCGTTGTAGAATGCATCAAAATGCTCTTTGAATCTCTCCAAGACATCTTGTTTTGCAGTAAGCAATGTTCCGTTTACTGCTTTGCATATGATTATTCGGGGGTTGAATCCTTTCCTTTGATTGTTTATACGTTTAACAACAAAAACTCTTTTTAAAAGGGAAACGTGACGCAGTCCTCGTCCTTTCTTCCAAAACAACTGATATCAATTTGGGTGACGCTTGCAAGCCTTGCAGTTTCGGAACACACAAAATTCTTTTGAAATGTTTTCACTTTTGATTAAATAAATGCGTCATAAATGCCCCCGGAATGCCCCCGCCAATGTAATAATTTTTCTACGCTTTCAGCTTTCATGCGCAAAAATTTGATATCCTGTACAAAAACACGCCATACATCCCATAAAGTCAAATTTTTGCATTGTGAAAGCTGAAAGAACAAAAAAACTGTAACACTGGTGAGCCCGCATTTGTAACGCTAAATCAAAAGTTAAAATACTTCAAAAGAATTTTGTGCGTTCCGAAGCTGCAAGCGTCACCCAAATTGATATCAGTTGTTTTGGAAGAAGGGACGAGGACTTGCGTCACATTTCCCTTTTAAAAAGGGTTTTAGTTGTGATTATAATGTTTTGCATTATTTTGAGCCGCCGCTGCTGCCGAACCGAAGCGCGACGGCTACTACTTCCATTGGCGAAAATGATCCCCTCAACCTCCTCTGCAACATATCAAAAGTTTTTTTTGAGCCGCCGCACAGTAGATTTTTTGTAAGGGTTCACAGCAAGAGTATTTGTTCGTCGTAGGTGTTTTCTACGAAAGAGTTCGTATTTTTCTCTCGTAGAGAAAATAACTGGCTATAAAAAATTTTCTTCTATAATTTTTAAATGCCCACACATTTTTTTTAACGCTCGGTCAAAGTTGACCTACTTTCAGAAGGTTCGTCGCTTGGTAGAGTCTTTTGGAGCAAAGACTTGTCGAGCGACGAACAAACACTCTTGCTGTAAACCCTTACAAAAAATCCACTGTGCGCCGCCGCCGCCGCCGAACCGAAGCGCGGCGGCTACTACTTCCATGGGCGAAAATGATCCTCTTAACTTCCTCTACAACATATCAAAAGTTTTCTTTGAGCTACCGCCGCCGCCGAACCGAAGCGCGGCGGCTACTACTTCCATGGGCGAAAATGATACCCTTAACTGCCTCTACAACATATCAAAAGTTTTTTTTGAGCCACCGCCGCCGTCAAACCGAAGCGCGGCGGCTACTACTTCCATGGGCGAAAATGATCCCCTCAACTTCCTCTACAACATATCAAAAGTTTTGTTTTGAGTCCCCGCCTATTTTCCGCCTTCTAAGAGCCCAAACGAGGCCGGTACCCCCCCCCCCTTTTTAAAATCTCATATGGCGTAGAATGCCCACCAGAAGGTCCCTGCAAAATTTCAAGAAAAGTTATCGAGCCGTTTTCGAGCACGAGCCAGAAAAGTCGGTTTTCATACAAATGGCTCTGGAACTAACTAACTAACCCACTAACTGACTAACGTAGGATGTTTGCATTAACTTTGGCTTCTATAAAACAGCACTTTTTGTATAGGAAATGATAATTTTTTAAAGATCGTATCTTCGGATCCACCGAACCGATTTTAATGAGTGAAAAGACACTTCGCCTTAGAATTTTCCGTAGAATTCAGGAAAAACATTTTCCGGGGGTACGTCGCAGGAGGTGGGGGGAAGTCAAAACTTAGCTGTATATATGGTTCTGAAGTCTACGAAAAATAATTTTCCGAATTTTTTGTTTGTATGGGGACTTGCGTCACGGGCGCATCGCTACAGTGCGCCCATGATAGAACTTTCGTGAGTCATTTGCGCTACACAAACTCTCTAGCTGAAGTAGTGCCCTATCTTCGAGCTCTTTCTTCTTGCGCCGGTGCAAACGTTTTTCCTCCTTCCTCAGTTCTTTGTACCTGTATTTGACATGATAAGAATTTTGTAAAATCAAATCTAAATTTTTCGAACTGTATCTGACAGAAAGCTTTTCTTAACAACTTCAGAGATTTTTCCATTATACCTGAGAGTGAAATAAAACTTGGAGTTATAGTGACAAGCAGTTTATTTACAACTTGTTTACATTTTTGAATAAATTAAGAAAACAAAACAAGGGACCCGTACGTATCAGAATAGATGTTACAAAAAGGCTCGAACGTATCTGAGTAAATGCCTTAACTTTTAAGTATGTGCAATTGCGTCCTCATTAAATTGGATTGGAAAATACCGAAAGGGCAATATTGAAAAACCCGTCCGAAGCATTGGCGCAAAAAATCTCTCCAAGCCCTTAAAATAAGCCCAGAGATTATGCATATTCATCACGATTGGAAATTGCCGAAATGGCAATATTGAAAAACCCGTACGAAGAAGCATTGTAGAAAATTCGTTTTGGGCCTCCCCGAATCTTCGGACCCAAATTTCATGGACATTCAATTTTCACTACAACATAGCAAAAACATTTTTTGGGGTAGGGCAGACCTTTAGGATCGACCTAGGGTCCTAAGAAAAGGCCACAGAGCCACTGCTATGGACAAAAATGTTCGCATTGATTTTCTCTACAACACAACATAATAAAACCTCACCATTAAAGAAATATTCATGAATAAGCACTAATTCTCTTGTAGGGTCTCGCAGCGCGAGTTAGAGCCATACTAAAGGCCCTTCATCCGGAACCACTCAACCGATTTTCACCAAATTTTTTTTTGTGTTTTCCCGAAGTCCATACCTTTCATTTAAAACCTTGAAGAATAGTTTCTGTGCGATACTCTCGAAGATATAAGCGAAAAAGTTTCATCAACTTTCAAAAAACCACATTTTTGATCGTAACTTCGAAAGTTTTTGACCGATTTTGCCCATCTCAGAACACGATTTCACTTTTTTGATAACCTTTCAGGAAAAAAAAAGATTTTGAACATCGGTCAAGCCTTACTCGAGATAACTTGCCAACAGACTGTCGGACGGAAGGATATTTCTCCTATTTATACCCCAAAACGAAAAACCCACCAACTCCCGGGTCGAAATTCGATATGTTACAAGCGTCGTGGTAAACGCATACGTACGGGTCTACAAACCTCATTATCAAAGGAATATTCACGAAAATAATCAAATATCGTGATGGGTCGCATAGCTTGAGTTGGGCCCACACTAAGGATTCTATAGCCCGAACCACTCGACGGATTTTCACTTATTTAATTTTCGTGATTTTCTGATGTCCATATCTTTCATTCAAAACATTGAAGAGCGATTTCCGTTCTAATTTCGCTATATAAGTGAAAAAGCTCTACCAACCTTCAAAAAACCACGTTTTTCACCACTTTTTCGACCGTAACTTCGAAGATTTTCAACCGATTTTGCCCAAATTCAATCCTGTAGTCAATTTTCTGATTGTCTTTCAGGAAAAAAAAGTTTTTGAAAATCGGATAAGACTTACCTGATTTATGTAGAAAAAACACGTTGAGATTCAGCTTTAGGACCCTGACTGAGTCCGAAAGCTCAAAATTAAAAAAGTTTCTTTCACAAATTTTCAGGCATACGTTTCAAAGAAAATTTTTTTTTGGAAATCGGAAAAGATTTACTCGAGTTATATACAAAAGACCGAAAACCACTTAAACGGCCCTAGCTCATTGGCCCTTGGGCCAACAGTGCCCAAATTCAATGCCAAAAAAAGATTTTTTGATTAACTTTCAGGAAAAAAAATTTTTGAAAATCGGTCAAGATTTACTCAAGTTATCGCGGAGACAGACGGACGGACATTGTTTTTAATGCTGATTCATCATCTAAGGACCATGATCGATGCTTCCCCCCCCCCTACTCCCAGGTCGAAATTGGGATGGTTAAAAACGTCGTGGTAAACACATAAAACCCCTTTTCGAAGAACTTCGTCCTGGTCTAATAAATTTCCGGTCGAGGCGGCCAACTGGCCTTAAAACACAGATGCTATGATCCTTTGTTCCTTCCCCGTTACTCTTCTATCATTCCACCTAGTCATGTGTTCTGTCTTAGTTAGATTCCCACATTTAAATGTTCCCATTTCAGAACGCATGGTTGTAACCGGTACGCTGAATAAGCCGCGTCGGTGGAGCACACGTACTACGATGCATCTTCTAGCCTCCGGCTACACGCCAAATGAATCTCGCTGTTTGGGCGCGGACATTACAATACATCTTCAAGCCTCCGACTTAACTATGCTTATTCTAAACGAGCCCGTAAATGCAGTGTATCACACACAACTGATATACCTTTTTCTAGGGCATTTGTGTGAGCAACCATTAATCTGTTTGTTGAACCACATGCTTAACGTGAATTCCGAACCACGCCTATTATATTGTAGCTACATATAGGATTTCATCTGGTGTTCACTATATCTCCGCCTTAAGATAGACTCAGATATCTATACACAGAATTAATCGTGTATGGGTGACGTCATACATGTCATTCTTCTGTGTACGGTATACCACAACTACCCATTTTTAGAAGCTTGAGTATGCTTGGGAACGTTACTTTCAAGTTACAAATTGAAGAAAAATCCTATGCAGAATTCCTGGTCTCACTAGGCCCCACCCAGGTCAGGTCCCTTGACTGAATAAAAGATTGTAAATTAAATTTTTTAAGTGTCTTATTTTCACAACTTCTAGCTCAAACGCATGAATTGTATTATTTTTGGACCCGTACGAAGTACGAAAGGTTCTATACGTTTACTACAAACAACTTTCATGTAACATGGGGTAGATCGAGGTGGCAGTTTGAGGGATGCATTTATTATTGTCTAAATATGACGAATCAACAAAAAAACAATGTCCGTCCGTCCGTCCGTCTCCACTTTTTTTTTCCAAACCACTCAACCGATCGCCCTAAACGTTTTTTCCCTGAAAGGTGCATGCCTCCCATGATACAAGTTCGAAGATGAGTAAATTTGGCCTAGTACTTCCGGAGCTATGGTCGAAGAAGTGGAGGTCGGACATGAAATTTTCGACGGTCGATGAAACTTTTTCGCAAACTTCTCAGCAAGTATAGCACGGAAATTCCTCATTTTGGTGTCAAATAAAAGCATTTGATGTCACAAAGCTGGGAAAAATTTTTTGTAGGAATCGGGTCAGGGGTCTGGGCACCGGGACCAATGGAATGGACGAAATATAGATTCTTGGCCATATACGAAAACAGTTTTTCGTCTATATTTTCTCAACTATGCAATATGGAGATTTACTGTCGAAGGCAAAGTTGTAGAGAATTAAATTTAAGCGAGCACGTGGATATAATCTTTTCTAGATTTGAATGGTCTGAGACGTACTTCGGTAGGGCCTTTGACATTACCTTGGGTAATTTCTATGGATCTTTGAAACTCTTACAGTTATAAGAGAACAGAAAACGTTGGATTGTTTGCTTATTTTTATATTTAGATACGTTCGAGTCTTTTTGTAACATCTATTCTGTTTGCCATGTCTATTCTGTTTGCTACATCTATTCTGATACGTACGGGTCTTTGGTTATGTTTGAATTAAAATACAGTGAACGCTTTGTATAATGAAATAGCTAGCATTCTCTTGGGAATAACTCCCAAACCCCTGGTCTGATCTCATCGAACTTACGAACTTAACCTGAGGGATGATATTCTCCGTCGAATAAAATAAAAATTTCCAAAATCTGGGTTGCGTCTTAGGCTTCCAATCTGACAGAAAATTTCCAATATCGATTGAGATTTGCTCAAGCTATCCTGTGTCCAGAGCTAGCATTCTCTTGGAAATAACTCCCGAACCCCCAGTCCGATCTCATTGAATGACGAACTTAACCTGAGGAATGACATTCTACGTTGAATAAAATAAAAATTTCCAAAATCTGTGTTGCGTCTTAGGCTTCCAATCTGACAGGAAGTTGGGAAGATATATTTAAACAACAAAAACCTCTTAAAAGGTAGAGTGTGACGCAGTCCGTAAGTCTGCTTCCAAAATAATGATATCGCTTGAGGTGACGCTATCGCTGATAATACGCAGAAGTTTGTTTCAATAGAACCTTGTGTTCAAAGTTTTAATTTCCTGAAAAATAACAGCGCTGTTTTCAAAACAAAATAACGTTGTGTTAAAAAAATTGCGTCACAAATGCCGGACGCACCAGCGGAATAACTTTTCACCACTTTCAGTTTTTACACGAAAAATTTAAATTTGCCCAGAACAATCTACGCAAAACAAAAGTCAAATTTTTGCAGCGCAAAAACTGTAAGTACAGAATAGTTATTTTCATGACAAGGGGAGAAAATAGAAAATTGCTTAACAAGGTTGACGTCTGTGGCCAAATCAGAGAAAATTGCAACGAGAGTAAGGTTTGTGGCACAAGCAGAGTAAATTGCAACGAGAGTGAAGTTTGTGGCCAGAGCGTAGCGAGGGCCGCAATTCACTCGAGTTACAATTTTCTCTGCGAGGGCCACAAACTTTACTCAAGTTGCAATTTTCGCTGCGAGGGCCACAGACTTCAACCGAGTTAAGAATTTTCTATTTTTATTTATGAATTAAACTTTTCACATTCGTTAGGCGAAAATTCATATTTTCTGCCGAAAATGATTCACACTTTTTATCACTATTACAATGATTGTAGATAATTTAACACATTTAAGAATACAAAAGACTAATTTCACAGAAAACATAGAAAGTAACTTAAAAACACATTCGACTGTGTTGTTTTTCCAAACTCTTATATCTCGAGAAATATTTGCCAGATTTGTGTTAAGTATTTATTTTCTCACCTCAAATGAGGTGCGAAAATCTACTTTTCATCCCGCTACAAACTACCCATGCAAAATTCAATTTTCGCACCTCAGGTGAGGTGAGAAAATATCAATTTTCGCCTAACAAATGTGAAAAAATTATTTCGTCGTTGGGTCCGGCATTTGTGACGCAATTTTTTTAACACAACGTAATTTTGTTTTGAAAACAGCGCTGCAATTTTTCGGGAAATTAAAACTTTGAACACATAGAACCTTGTGTTCAAAGTTTTAATTTAGCAAACAAACTTCTGCGTGTTATCAGCGATAGCGTCACCTCAAGCGATATCATTAATTTAGCAAAAAATCCAAGATGGTGTCACTTTGACGGTTGGGAGCCATTTACTTAAGATACAAAAAAATTCTCCTGACCAAACTCTATACCTTTCTAGAAGAAACCATCTCTCTAAGTAGTGTGATTCCGGAGCTAAAATTCGAAAACCGTAAAAGCATAAACGAACATAAGCAAAGACCAGTACGGATCAGAATAGATGTGGCAAACAGAAAACAGAATGAATGTTGCAAAAAGGCTCGAACGTATTTAAAAAACATAGAAGGGACCCGTACGTATCAGAATAGATGCGGCAAACAGAGTTGATGTTACGAAAAGACTGGAACGTGTTTAAGTAAATATTGCGTTCACATTAGACTGTATTGGAAATTGCCCGTAGGGCAATTTTGAAAAACCCTTCCGAAGTAACGGTGTAAAAAAAATTCTTCGAACGCACAAAATTGACCTCCAAATAGAGAAAAATGTTCTCCTCAATTTTGTCTACAACATAGCAAAAAACTATTTTTTGGGCTAGGACCGACCTTAGTACTGACCTAGGGTCTTAAATAGAGGCTTCGGATACATACTTCCATAGACAAAAATGTTTCCCTCAATTTGCTCTGCAACATAGCAAAAAACATTTTTTTATGTTAGGGCCGACCTTATGACCGACATCAGGTCCACTTGAGCCCTAAGCACAGGCAAAAATTCTTCTATAAATTGTCGGCCGTGCCGAGATCTTTCAAACAAAAGAAAGTTTTTGAAAATCGGAAGAGATTTACTCAAGTTATCGTGTTGACAGACAGACAGATCGACAGACGGACATTGTTTTTTTCGCTGATTTGTCATCTGGAGGCAACAAAAGAAGTTTCCCCCTTACTCCCGGGTTTGAATTCGCAATGTAACAAACGTGGTAGTAAATGCATCAGACCTACGTACTTCGTACGGGTCAGAATATATGTGACAAGCAGATCAGATGCGGCAAAGTGACTCGAACGTACCTAGATACACAAATAAGCAAACAATCGAACGTTTTCTGTTCTTTTATAACTGTAAGAATTTCAAAGATCCATAGAAATTACCCAAGGTAATGTCAAAGGCCCTACCGAAGTACGTCTCAGACCATTCAAATCTAGAAAAGCTTATATCCAAGGACTAAGTCGTTTTTCCCTAAAACCCAGAAACACGTGATGTGTAAAATTTTATTTTCTACAACTTTGTCCTTGGAAGCAACTTTCTACCTCTCATAGTTCTGGAGATCTGGGTCATCCTGCCCAATTATGGAAGTGGCCATATACCAGGATTGGGCCATGTTTCCCCAAAACTCTGAAACACGTGTTCGCCTAAATTTAATTCTCTACAACTTTGCCTTTAACAGTAAGTCTCCATATTGCATAGTTAAGGAAATATAGACGAAAAACTGTTTTCGTATATGACCTAGAATCTCAATTTCGTCCATTCCATTGGTCCCAGTGCCCAGAACCCTGTACCGATTCCCACAAAAAATTTTTCCCAGTTTTGTGACATCAAATGCTTTCATTTGACACCAAAATGAGGAATTTCCGTGCTATACTTGCTGAGATACTTGCGAAAAAGCTTCACCGACCTTCGAAAAACCATGTTTTTGGTCGCTTCCTCGACCATATCTCCAGAACCACTTAATCGATTTTGCTCATCTTCGAACTTGAATCATGGGAGGCATGTACCTTTCAGGTTTAGGCTGATCGGTTCAGCCGTTTGGAAAAAAAAGTGGAGACGGACGGACGAACGGACATTTTTTTTATTGCTGATTCGTCATCTTTAGACGATAATAATCCCCTCTCCCCCCCCCCCTTCCCCTCCAACCTCGATCTACCCCATGTTACAATAAAATTGTTTGTAGTAAACGTATAGGACCTTTATTCTTCGTACGGGTCCAAAAATCCAAGATGGCGCCGCTATGACAGCTGGCAGCTATTTTCTTATGATTCCAAAAAATCCTCCTGATGAAACTCTACAACTTTCCAGAAGAAACCATCTCTCTAAGTAGTGTCACTCCGGAGCTTCGAAAACTGTAAAAGCATAAACGAAAATCCAAGATAGCGCCGCTATGTCAACTGGCAGCCATTTTCTTATAATCCCAAAAAATTCTCCTGATGAAACTCTACAACTTTCTAGAAGAAACCAACTCTGCAAGTGATATCATTCCGGAGCTAAAAATCGAAAACCCATGCTTCTTTATATCTAACAAAAATCCAAGATGGCGTCACTTTGGCAGATTTCTGAAAATCCCAAAACACTCTGCTGATCAAACTCTATAAGTTTCCGAAGAAACCAACTCTCTAGCTATCGTCACTTCGAAGCTAAAATTCAAAAACTCCGAGCATTACCACTTTGACCACTTTTCCACATGCCACGGCTTTTCCAGAATTTTCCCGGAAAAGCGGCATATGAAATTTTTCATTTGAGGCCGAGACTGACGTTCCCTGAAAATTTTAGGGAAATCGCGCGGGCGGTTCTCGAGAAAAAAAAAGTAGATAGATACATAGATCGTTGACACACAACACAGAGATAAAATTGTTATTACTTTCAAAGGTTATTTTACCATTTTTATATGAAAATTGTTCATTTGATTGGCAATATCTCGGCTCGTTTACAACCGATTTTGATGATTGTGGGCTTGTTGGCAAGCTGCTGCGACTTAGTTTTTTTTAAATAATTTGGAGGGGGAGGGAGGCGAGGGGGAAAAACTCAAAAGTTCGCCTATACATCGTGTCTTGTCCCAAAGGTATTTGTATGGAGTTCTTTGGGTTTGTGGACGTTTTTTTGGGTGTGGGGACTGCGTCACGCTCTCCGCTACCGCTCCGAGCATGATTTTGTCAATAAAATTCTAAAGAATTATGGGCGTAGACAAAACAACTCTTGTGGGCCATGAAGTCTCCAACGCTAGCATTCTCTTGGGAATAACTCCCGAACCTCTGGTCTGATCTCACGGAATTACGAACTCAACCTGAGGAATGACATTCTTCGTCGAATAAAACCAAAATTTCCAAAATCGATTGAGATTTGCTCAAGTTATCGTGTCTCCAAAATATGTTACAGACATTTTCAGTATTTAACGTTTTTTTGTGAACATTTCTCTTAAGTTCAATCATAGTAAACTTTTTTTACAGACGTTTTCGAATGATTCAACGGTGTAAGACCGTAGACTTTCAGTCAAGGGAATAAATAATTAATTCATCATTTCTAAAATCTTATGTTTCTTATTTTTCTATTTGTTATGGCGACTTTTCTTGCACTTGAAATTTTTTTGTGAATTTTGTCTTTGATAAATGGTTTCACGATAGAATCTTTTATGTCTTTTTTTTTGTTGTACGCAAACAATCTCAACGTAATATCTGCAGTCGCACTTACATCAGTACACAAATATAGCCCTTCTGACAGAATTTCATTCGACTCGTCCTCACGAAAGTTGGCATTTAGACAATTACTGTAGTTCAACAGCATTATTATGTACGATAAAACATGTGTATCCTTCCAACTATCGTAAATTTGTTGAAACGATTGAAGGCTTTTGGTATAATCTCTCTTGTGATAAAGTGCCCACGCTTTGACCGAAGCAGCTTCCAAACTCATTAAACTTAGATGTATACTATCACATTGGAAACATTTACACTCCCTCAAGTGAATTAGAGGAGCCACGTTTGGGTTCCATTGCGTCTGAAAAAAAAATTGAGAAAAAATTTTTTAAAGAAAAATTTTTTTCGAATAAATTTTTTTTTTTGGAAAAACGAGTTACTCATAAGAAACTAACTGTCTCTATATTCTAATTCAGAAGATACAATTTTTCTGTATTTGACAACTGGCGTCATTTCCTTAAGACTGAATTTGCCAAAACTTCGGACGGTTTGTATGAAACACGAACACAACGTGTCGCGGAATTTTAATCTTTATGGTTTATTCGATTCTTCATTTTATTTATTTATTTAACGTCAAGCTAATACAGCCGACGGAATAGATACAAAAAAAAAGAATTACAAAATATAAATAAATCGCAGTCAAATGGTTCATAAAAAAAAACAAAATCAAAAGAAAGACAGCTAAGTTGGAAGAATTCAGAAAAATAGAATACAAGAATAAAACACAAGAATACAGCAAAAAGAAAGGGAAATTTCACAATTAAATAATTCGTCGGTATCATGACAAAGTGACGCAACTGCAACAAAATATATTCGCTTTTTTGCAGTTGCGTCACTTTGTCATGAGACCGACGAATTGATCGTAAATTGCAACAACGCAAGCATCAGTATGATATTATGTATCGATGAAATCGTTAAACAACTTGCCCGGTAATTGAACGAGCGCAGCTCGAAATTTATTACGCGCTAGTGTCGGGTCAATATGACTAGCTGCGGTGTTAAATATGTAACATGGCGCTTTGTTGTGAACTCCGGTCCTAATAAAATTCGGATGACGAAGCACACGCGTTCCATCATTCCAATAGAAGACGTTCGTAGAAGATCGGTTTTTGAACGTATCAGAATAGATGCGGCAAACAGAGTTGAAGTTACGTAAAGACTGGAACGTATTTAAGTAAATATTGCGTTCACATTAGACTGTATTGGAAATTGCCCGTAGGGCAATATTGGCAAACCCGTCCGAAGTAACGGTGTAAAAAAATTCTCCGAACACACAGAATTGACCTCCAAATAGAGAAAAATGTTATCCTCACTTTTGTCTACAACATAGCAAAAAACTATTTTTTGGGCTAGGGCCGACCTTCATACTGACCTAGGGCCCTAAGTAGAGGCCTCGGACACATATTTCCATACACAAAAATCTTTCCCTCAATTTGCTGCTGCAGAGCAAAAATAATTTTTTTTAGCTAGGGCCGACCTTAGGACCGACATGAGGCCCACTTGAGCCCTAAGTACAGGCGAAAATTCTACTATAAATTGTCGGCCGTGCCGAGATCTTTCAAACAAAAAAAAGTTTTTGAAAATCGGAAGATATTTACTCGAGTTATGTACAAAAAACACGTAGAGCCCTAACAAAGACTCTTTTTTAGTGCCCTAGCTAAGTTCAAAGACTCAAATCGAAAAATGTTTCTTAAATAAATTGTCGGCCATGCCCAGATCTTTCAAACAAAAAAAAGGAACAGATTTACTCGAGTTATGCACAAGTGCCCTAGCTAAGTCAAAGGACTCAAGAAGAAAACATTTATTGAGCAAATAAAGGAACTGAAAATCGTTATACAAACATAAAGCCCAATTTAAATTCATTTTAAAGGATTTACTCGAGTTATGTACAAAAGACCATAAACCAATTAAACGTCGCTAGCTCGGCGGCCCTTGGGCCGACAGTGCCCAGACTCAATCCCATAAAAGATTTTTTGATTACCTTTCAGGGGAAAGAAAGTTTTCGAAAATCGGTTGAGTTTTATTCGAGTTATCGTGTTGACGGACGGACGGGGACTAGAGGTGTGCGCCGCCGTCGGGTCACGCCGATGCCTCACCGCCGCCGACAAAAATTTGTTCACGCCGCCGCCGCCGTCGCCGCCGCCGACTATGTTTCGTCGTCGCGTGTAAAGTGAAAAATACATTTTTTCGAATGATTTTTATATGAATTTTTTACATTCTACTGAGCTTGAAGTCTCAAACTTTACCTTTTTTTGAAAATATTCAGGATATTTCTTATTTAGCATTTTAAACTTGGATTAAATTCATACGCTTATAAAAGTTTCTTTATTTTGACGGATTACCAATGTACAAAGGGTTCTAAAGGGAAAATGGTATTTACAGTTATAGAAATTTCAATTAGTTGAATTAGTATGGGTTCGACTGATTTAATGGGGATTCGTACGGGTTTTTTAATATTGCCTTTTGGGCAACCTCCAATGCATTCTACTTTTATTTCTTTCTTTGTTTTGAAAATGTTTTCTAATTTAATTTGTTTTAAAAGTGTTTATTTTGTTGTTCGCTCTATGCGACTTTATTTTTTTCAGAATATCTGCACTTCATTCGAAACTCTCCGCACTTCGAAAAGAGTATTCTCAATGAGATTTTCATACAAAAAACTATCTCGCTGGGCCTATCTCAAATGTACGAGAGATCAATGTCCCTGGAATAGGACGGCATTCCCCATACAAGTGAGACATAATATTCCAGTACCATTCACTACTCGTCCGAACACTTCACTGGGGTTTTGATTGAGACTTTTTTACTCGGGTAGTACACAAGTAGAAATGACCTGGTACAATTTCGTTACAAACTCTAATTTCTCTAAGTGACTTTTTGAATATCTGCAAAGAGTGTGTGAAATTAACGTAACGTAATTTAGCATTTAAGGAACTAAAGATTGGTTTTGGAAATGTGTGCAAGTTCTCTCTGTTGCAGTCAAAATTTTCGAGACCTGATTCGAACTGAAAAACTAAGTTAAATATGGGTCAATGGAAGTATGGGAAGATGTCGGTCCGATACTCTGAAATTCCCGAAAACGTTGAATTATATATGAGATTTTTTTAAAATCTGTTCTGCTTGCCTGCAAAATAGAACGTTATCACCTTTCTAGTGGCATTTCCAATTCATTGAAATTTTAATTTTATATGTCAATTTAAAACAGACACGCCGACGGCGCGCCGCCGCCGCCGATGTATTGTAGACTTCGGCGCGCCGCCGCCGACTAAAAATTTATCACGCCACCGCCGCCGATCAATTATACATCGGCGCACACCTCTAACGGGGACGGACATTTTTTTATTGCTTATTTGTCATATACGGACCATGATCGGTGCTCTCCCTCTACTCCCGGGTCGAAATTCGACTGATTACAAACGACGTAGTAAACGCAATAGACTCCTTTTCGAAGCACTGCGATTTTCTTACGGGTCTAAATATTTAATAGTCTTCAACTCTCTGAAAAATGGTCTGCATGTAGCACCATAGATGTTTTTGGCAAAGTCTTAGAGTTTTGTATGTAGAAGTCATCAGTATTGGTGAAAATGTGGGGCAGTTGGACATGTGGTCAACTTTTATGGTTTTAGAAGTATCTGCGAAGATATTTGAGACATTATATTGGTTTCTTAGGCGAGTTTGTTATTAAAAGTGTTATTAAATACGTGGAACGTGGAATACGGGGAACGTGGAATACAGGGGAAAAAGGAATACGGAGGAAGTGTAATACGAGGGAAGTGTAATACGGGGAACGTTGAACACGGTGAACGTTGAATACGGAGGAAGTGGAATACGATGGAAGTGGAATACGGGGTAAGTGGAATACGGGGTAAGTGGAATACGGAGGAAGTGGAATACGGGGGAGGTGGAGTAATTTTGCGGCAAAGAAAGTATTTTGATTTTTCGCGCCCACTTCGATTATAGTATTATTAGCGGTAATATCAACGACCTTAAACATTACGCATCATTATTTAAAACGAAAAAATATTTGCTTTGGCTCTGTTGGTCACAATCCCGTTATTTTTGGGTTTATTTCGCATAAAAAAATTGAGGACCTCTGTTTAGTTGAGGACCTTTTTTTTAGAAACGCGGATTTGGGCTTAACAATAATTTCGCAAGTAAAGTTGCAGGTATACCTATACTTGGGTTTTCAGACCCGTACGAAGTACGTAGGTCTGATGTGTTTACTACCACGTTTGTTACATCGCGAATTCGAACCCGGGAGTAAGGGGGAAACTTTTTTTGTTGCCTCCAGATGAAAAATCAGCAAAAAAAAAACAATGTCCGTCTGTCGGTCTGTCTGTCTGTCTGTCTGTCTGTCCGTCAATACGATAACTTGAGTTTTTATGGTGTTGAATCTGGGCACTGTCGGCCCAAGGGCCGCCGAGCTAGGGCCGTTTAAGTGGTTTTTGGTCTTTTGCACATAACTCGAGTAAATATTTTCTGATTACCGTTACTGATATACCGTTACTTCGGACGGGTTTTTCAAAATTGCCCTACGGGCAATTTCCAATACAGTCTAATGTGAACGCAATATTTACGTAAATACGTTCCAGTCTTTTCGTAACATCAACTCTGTTTGCCGCATCTATTCTGATACGTACGGGTCCCTTCTATGTTTTTGGTTAATGTTGGATTTTTGGTTTCTTCTTGATATGTCTTAGAGTTTTGGTAGTAAAATAAGGATTTATCCAACTTATGTAAGCGAACACGTTGGGCCCTAGTAGAAACTCGGTTTTAGGGTCCTGACTGAGTCTAAGCGGGAGACAGTCCTAGACCTAGAAAAAATTTGAAAATCGGAAAAGATTTATTCGAGTTATGTACAAAAAACACGTGCGGCCCTAGCAGAGACTCGTTTTTAGTGCCCTAGCTGAGTCCAAGGACTCACATTCAAAAAAAGTTTTTCCATAAATTGTCGGCCATGCCCAGATCTTTCAAACAAAAAACAAATTATGAAAATCGGAAAGGATTTACTCGAGTTATGTACAAAAGACCAAAAACCACTCTAAAGGCGCTAGCTCGGCGGCCCTTGGGCCGACTATGCCTAGATTCAATCCCATAAAAGATTTTGCGATTGCCTCTCAGGTGGAAAAAAGTTTTTGAAAATCAGTTGTGTTTTACTCGAGTTATCGTGTTGACGGACGGACGGACGGACATTTTTTTTATTGTTGATTCGTCATCTAAGGACCATGATCGATGCTCCTCCCTACTCCCGGGTCGAAATTCGACTGGTTGCAAACGTCGTGGTAAACACAATAGACCCCTTTTCGAAGCACTGCGCTCTTCTTTGGGGTTTTTAGATTTTAGCGATTTGCGAAATTAAAGCCTCGCTAATATTGCTGTTAGCGAAACGCTTGTCGCTATTAGCGAGGAAGTGTGAAATTATTTTACCTGTTAGCATCGCTAATTCAAACATGTGTTTTACCATTAGTAATGGAAATAGACTTAGTAAAACATCCTTCTATTCACTCTTTCACATTCGGATAAGTTTTTCTGGCGTAACGGACTCTTGTCCTTTATGTCCAGATGGAAAATGAAACAGTGAGAAGAGCTCGGTGAATCTGCAAATTGTCCAACAGCTTTCGACTATTTGTGAACATTTTCATTTGCACACTCTGTCACGCTAGGCACAACCCCCTCCCCCCTCAAGCGTTACATAATTTATGAACGCCCTATTATGGATCAGAGATGCAAAATCTGCAAAAAATGCTCTACTACGGCTCTACGTGTTTTTTTTTGTATAAATCGGGTATTTGCTATGAGGTTTTCTTGATCCTGAACAAGAATTTATTTGGTATATATGTAGTAAACCTATAGGTCTGTCAGGTAATATTTCGTCCCTTGCAACGGACGAAGACTTCTAGGGGAATCGTAACGTACGTTTTGTGTGGTAAATTGTTATCTGCGTACCTCTTTTTCAATAACTGAATTCTTGCATCCCAACGCACGATCCAGATGATTCATGAGTCCATGAAGCTGTAACAATAAAATTGAATTAAGTAGACGCCTTTCCCATAATAGTTCGTTCCTTACCTTTTCGAACTTTATGTCTTTCGTGTGACAAGTCAAATATACGTTGCATTGTAAAATTGAATTCTTAGCAAACAAACATGAAAAGCCTCGATCACGTGATGCTCGGAATATTATGGAAATTAACGATTCGTCTAATTCACATGGATGACGAGTAAGAAAGTACGAATATATTGTGCTGGCCAAACCAAATAAGGTACACGACATTGTTTCGTCATCCGAGTCTCTAATTTTCTTAGGTCTCTTCAAGCGAAAAAAAATATCCTCCATGAAAAGAATTGGTGTGATATGGCTTTCTGAATCCATTGCAACCAATTCAAACATTACCTCAGCATACTTTACATTGGGAGTCATCAATTCATTTTTTTTTGGGTCATATTTGGTGAGTAATTTCTGTATGGCTCGCATATACTTTTTGGCATGTTGTAAGTTTTGTTGATAGCGCGCGGTGTACATAGTCAGTTGTAGGAAACTTATCAGAAAATTGTTTAACGCTGTCCTATCCATTGAGCCTATAGTTCTTAATTTGCTCATGATTATAGTCTGTATTCGGGCTACTATTTCCGGTACAATTTTGTTTGGAACTAATTTAACATTTTCGATTAGGTATCCTATCGCATATGCTTCTTGCAATGGATCGTTTCCTTTTTTAGCAAAATCATAAAACATCATGAATGCCTCAACGGCTAAATCTGTGTATTGACGACCTAATAGACTTTCTCCAATTTTTTGCATTAATGTTATCGTCATTAATTTGCATACTTCTTTTTGAGCATCTAGGAGCCCACAGTTTATGAACGTCTTCAAATAGTTCAAGGATTCGATTAATTGCTTCACAATTTCGATTTCATTATTTAATTCAGCTATTTCGTCTAACGTTTCACTTGATTTTTTAATGCGTCTGTGACTTTGATCAAACATAACTTTCCGCAGGTAGCAAATTCCACTTTTGAGCAAATTAACTTTGAGATCTTCGTCAGCTTTGTAAAAATCCATTCCGCTAATGTCTGTTATGATCTTTTCCATAATCCCAACATTTACATGTGGATAATCAATGAAATTTTTAATTTCAAACAATGTGACGTCCAACGGATCATAATTCGTTGCAAACGCCGAGTGGTTCATCTGTCCAACAATATACACGACTGATTTCACGTTTGTTGTTTTTTCATGTTTTTGTATATTACGAATTTGCTGCAACCAGTAAATCTTTGACTTCGTTGATGTAGATCGCATAAAAACAATTGTATAAAAATCAATCTTTTGCATTGGATTGATTCGACTCAAAAACTCGTTTTCCATTTGTTTCTGAATCGACTGGAATGTGGAACATTTGAGCATCGGTGTCATTAGAATCCGATGTAATGTAGTTATGGATCTGGTGAGTCCACAGATTCGTTCGACCTTAGAAATTTGACGCGATATTGTGAGAGCCATTTCACTCATACTTGTGACTGCATCAGCCCTTCTCTTGCAATTCGAAGTTTCAAGCAGTGATCCTTCTGCTATTAAGTAGGAAGAAAAGAAGCTGACAACAACTTCATTGATATTTTCGCATCTCAATGCTTCCAAAAAAATGTTTCTAATCGATACTAAAAGAGCCAGTCCAATGTGCGTATGCAACTTATTACAGCAATTATTATTAAAGAATCCAACGACATTGTGCTCATAATAGGAAATACGACTTCCTTTCATTATGTTGTACATGAGTGTAATGATGGAAAGCATATTTTGCACGAACAACGCAGATCTTTTTCCTACCAAGGATGCAGAACCACCAATCATTAGGGATACCATAATCGCTACATCTGTCTTTAATTTGTCTTCAATCAACATGGGCTTACTGTAAAAAGAAAACAAAATTGAAACATACGCCAGGTATCCGTACGCAACAGAATAGACGTGCGAAACAGAATCTAATTGTTACAAAAAGAGTCGAAAGAATCATGGACGCGCGGTAGCGATGCGTCCGTGACGCAAGTCCACATACGAACAAAAAATTAAAAAAAAAAATTTCGGAGACTGCCAAGTTTTTTAGGTAATGCTCGGAGTTTTCGAATTTAAGCTCCGAAGTGACACCTGAGCTGAAATATAAAACAATTACTGACTGTTGAGATCCAAAGATGACAAATTCCAACTGTCAAAGTGGCATTTCTGTGGTTGGAGTTCTGTGAAACTTGATAAATTAATTTAAATAAAAAAATCCTTTTTGTTTCACAAATGTCAAAGTGGCATTTTAAACGTCAAACTTATAAAGTATGACGTCAGTAAAATGTTCGAAATGATTCTGTTTCGTATTAAATTTTGCTTTTAGCTTAAGCTCATGCGCAGTAAATTAAATATTTTAATTGGATTGGTTAATTGACTCAAATTCTTTCATTTTCTAAAACTTTTCGACAGCTTAATTTTCCCATTCAATTTCAAACAGGTGTTATACATAAATAAACATTTGCAAGCGTGAATGCATGAGTTTACATCGCACGGTGCCGCTACAAAATTCGGAGGCACAAAATCCAGAGGCGTCAAAATCCCGAGGCTACAAAATCCGGAGGCTACAAAATCCGGAGGCTACAAAATCCGGAGGCTGCAAAATACAGACGCGACAACATCATCAGGATTTTGATTCCTCTGGATTTTAACGCCACCGGATGTTAACACCTCCTGATTTTGAAGCCTCCGGATTTTGACGTCTCCGGATTTTGACGTCTCCGGATTTTGACGTCTCCGGATTTTGACGCCTCAAGATTTTGTATCCTCCGGATTTTTCGTCCGGATTTTGACGCCTCTGGATTTTGTGCCCCCGGATTTTGTAGGGGAGCCGCATCGCACGAGTCTAAATTTGGCGAACGCAGCCAACATAAGAATTTCATGCATGCTACACACATTGTTTTGATTGACATTTCATACATTTATTATAAGTTTTTCAAATCATTTTTAGACCCGTAGGGGTTTTATGCGTTTACCACGACGTTTGTAACCACCCAAATTTCGACCTGGGAGTAGGTGGGAATCCTAGTGCCTAGATGACGAATCAATAATAAAAACGTTGTCCGTCCGTCCGTCAGTCCGTCTGCCACCGCGATAAGTTGAGTAAAACTCAACCGAGCCAGGGCCGTTCAAGTGGTTTTTGGTCTTTTGTACATAACTCGAGTAAATCTTTTCCGATTTTCATAATTTTTTTTTTTGTTTGAAAGATCTGGGCATGGCCGACAATTTATGGAAGAAACTTTTTTGGATTTGAGTCCTTGGACTTAGCTTTTTTTTGCTTCAACTGACTCTTGTTTCATGTACTGCGGGTTGACCGAACTAGGGCCATAAGGAAATGCCTCGGACACATAATTCCATAGAAAAAAATGTTTCCCTCAATTTAAACGCATTTGAATTTTAAAAAGTGCCCGCAAAAGAACAGAACCGGTCGGTAATTATAAATTGACAGCTTGACTTGTTCGAGTTGTTTCGCTGAAAAGTGAGCAGTTTCAAAAAAAAGCATCTGTACCAAAACACACATAATTTCACAAACTCATTGAAACATTGTAAAGAAGACGTCTGTCAAATTCAACTTCGTGTGTGTAACGAATGTGCATTAATACGAGTTTTCTACAAATCATTATTCATTTAACAATCGACGCTGTCGCAAGCTGTAAGGACTTTTTAACATTTAGTGAGAAAATTTCCAAGCGAAACACATCGACGATGGACAATTATGATAAAATGGCAAGCGCTGTAGACAAAATATTGCTTGAGAGTACATTCGGTCGCCGTCGGAACAAACGTAGAAGTCATGATAAAGAAAAAAACGAATTTCAACCATTAAATGCCAACAGTGCTGGACGTGATGGAAAAATTTTCAAGCGAAACACAGCGGCTATTCAAAATCAAAGGTTTTTCCGGGTAAGTGTTGATATCGAATTCTACTTTAATTTAATTTAACTTCTACTTTCAGTTCCTTTGGAAGTCAGCGTACAACACTTTTTACTTAAAGTATTTTCTACACGTGTTTTACCATCCGCGCGTGTTGTTACTGAAATTTTTTTTCATTGTTTTGACATTTGTCGTTACTGAACGTTGTTTAATTTCCGTATTTTATCTTCTGTAGAATAATTAAACGATGGGAGTTCCTAAACGATGGGGTGGTCCTAAGGCATCACAAACACTTTTTTTACTTATTTTTGGTGTAAGTTGACGGGAACTTTTTGTCCATGGAAATATAAGTCACGGGTGAGAACACTCTGCTTAGTGTGTTGGGTCGGTTCTGAGATCGTAAGGAACAACGGCTAATAGAGCATATGCTCGGATAGCGAGTCGGTGATCAATGCACTCGCGTCACCTGTCACGACGTCTAGATTGGTTGATGACCTAGATTTAAGATTTTTATCAGTTTGGGACGAT
The DNA here is from genome assembly GCA_029228625.1 of Pseudolycoriella hygida. Classification (NCBI taxonomy): domain Eukaryota; kingdom Metazoa; phylum Arthropoda; class Insecta; order Diptera; family Sciaridae; genus Pseudolycoriella; species Pseudolycoriella hygida. The sequence goes on along the minus strand of CM055404.1, from coordinate 101,531,478 downwards.
CACTTTCGTGGTCTGGAACACAGATCTTGTGACCCTTTGCTCCTTTTCCCGTTCATCATTTAAAAAATCATAAAAACCTTTGCGTGCCGACCAGGAACCTGCCTAATATGATAGGTCCTAGTTCGGTCACTTTCGAAGGGTGCACGACGCAGTCGCCTAGTGTCCTGTGTCTTAACTGATAGAATTTAGGGCATTTACATATGCCGTGAAAGCCCGTCTCCTGTTCCTGGCCACAGGAACAGTTTGGGTCACCTGAAATTCTCGTCTTCGTCAAGTGCTTGTTGAGTCCGCAATGTCAGATCGTCGCACTAACTACCCTTCTTATGCGATCCCGGCCCATCGTCAGGAGTTCCATCTAAGGCAAAGTGTCTTTTCACTCATTAAAATCGGTTCAGTGGATCCGGAGATGTGACCTTCAGAACATGATCATTTTCAATACAAAAAGTGTATGTTCATAGAGTCCACAGTTAGTGAAAACATTTGCAAGGGACCCTTACGTATCAGAATAGCTGCGGCAAACAGAGCTGATGTTACGAAAATACTCGAGCGTATTTAAGCAATTATTGCCTTAACTCTTAAGTATATGCAACTACGTTCACATTAAATTGATCTGGAAATTGCGGAAACTGCCCCGGACGGAAAAACCCGTACGAAGCAACGTCGCTGAAAACCTAACCAAACCCTTAAAATAAGCCCAGAATTTAGAAAAGACCTAGAGCGCTTAGGAGAGGTCTCTGCCCCATACTTCCATGGACAAAGAAGTTCGCGTCTTTTTCTCTACAACACTGCACAAAAAACCTGATAATGAAAGGAATATTCACGAAAAACCACCAAATATCGTGTAGGGTCGCGTAGGGACACTACAGCCCGAATCACTCAACAGATTTCCACTAATTTAATTTTCGCTATCTTTCATTCAAAACCTTGAAGAGCGATTTCCGTTCTAATTTCGCTGAGATATAAGTGAAACAGTTCCACCAACCTTCAAAAAACCACGTTTTTCACCACTTCGTTTTCGACTAATTTTGCCCAAATTCAATCTGGTAATCAAATTTTTGGATTGTGTAGTTAGATAGGGTAGCGCCTGATTGCACATGAGCGGAGTGCGGTAGTCCGTGTCATGTGACAGGCGTGCAACTGCCTAACTATCAAGTGCTCTTTTTACGTCCACGTCGTAGTCTCCGGGACCTCAATTTTCTTCGGAGTTTTGTGCTAAGCTTAAGAGTGCTACCTGATGACTTTCCTACGGGTCATGCGGGAAACGGAAGTAGGTTGGGCGTTTGGTTAACCTTCAAACACCGGAAAAAATGGATACCGGTTATGAACTCAACAACACAGCCTCAGATCGGACAGGATAAACGGCAACGACTCAAGCAACGGAAAAAGGACATCGATTTAAAACTAGGAACATGGAATGTAAGATCTTTGTTGCCACCAGGAGGATTGAGATCTCTCACAAGTGCGCTAAGAGCGCCAAAAATTGACATCACAGCAGTGCAAGAAACGAGACGGCCTGGAAAGGACTGATCATGGTGGTGATCAGCGACTATAAGTTCTACTACAGTGGGAAGAGTAATGACAGTCCAAGAGAGCATGTCACAGATTTTATGGCTTTCGGCACAGCTAGAAACTGCTCTATAAAGTAAGAGGAAAATTTTTCAACTATACTGTTATCAAGGCTTACGCATACGCACCCACGGAGGAAATAGACGACGAAGCGATGGATCTATTTTACGAGAAACTGGTGGAAATATATGATGGAGCACCGAAACGTGACATCAAAGGCCAGGTTATACTCGCTTACATCTGTGCGACGTATCCGAGTATAACCTGGCCTTAAGATTGTGCTTGGAGATCTGAATGCCAAGATAGGTCGCGAAGTCTTCTATCGTCCCACAATTGGTAAATACAGCCTCCATGAAAACTCTAACGACAACGGTACGCGGGTAGTTCATTATGCAGCATCAAGAAACATGGTTGTGAGCAGTACGTATTTCGAACATAAAAACATCCACAAAGCGACATGGATATCACCTGACAGCCAAACCGAAAACCAGATTGATCACGTTTTGATAGATGGACGATGTGATAGATGTTCAAATGTATTGAATGTTTTGAGCTGTAGAGGACCAAATGTTGATTCTGACCACTACTTGGTTAAAGTGGTTGTTAGGTCTCGCATATCGGTCCAACACAACCGACAACAGGCATTGAAAAAGTGGGACGTTGAAAAACTGCAGAACGAAGACATCAGACACAAATACGTGGATAGTTTGGAGAGAAAAATTATTGAAGAAATGGTCAGTGAACAACACAGCATGGACGATGCGTGGAATCAAATTAGGCGGAATGCAGAGACTTTGGGAACGAGAACGGGAAATAAAAGAAATAACTGGTTCGACGATGAACGCCAGCGAGTTCTGGAGAACAAAAACGCAGCTCGACTAAAAACTCTGAGTCGATACACTCGAGCAGGCCAGACATAGTACCGTTCGAAGAGAAATTTCGCTCGAAAACTGTTCCGAAACAAAAAACGGCTGCAGGATAGGAACGTTTTGATCTAAATTGAAAAGTTTGGCAATAGGAAGGAAACTCGGAACTTCTATCGGAAAGTAAACGAATTCAAAAATGGTAACAGTCAACAACCTTTGCTGTGTAAGGACAAGAATGGATTGGTCTTAGCAGATGAGGAAAAGTACATTTCATACTGCGCAACCATACATAGAAGCATCAACGATGCAAGAAGTTGAAGCTGAAATTTCGAGGCTCAAAAATTTCAAAGCCCCGGGGACAGATAATCTACCCGGCGAACTTTTCAAGAACGGCGGCAACGCGCTATGTATGGAGATGCACGAGCTCATCACGCGTGTATGAAATGTCGAGGAGTTACCGGAAGAGTGGAAGACCAGCATACTTTGTCCCATATACAAAAAGGTGATAAAATGGAGTGTGGTAATTTTCGAGGAATTGCTCTGCTGAATATTGCCTACAAGATATTTGCAAATATTCTTTACCTGCGCCTTCATCCATACATGGAAAACTCTGTAGGTGAATACCAAGGTGGTTTTCGTGTAGGTCGTTCAACATCGGAACAGCTGTTTAATATCAGACAGATCTTGGAGAAGTGCAAGGAGTACAACATTGAAACACACCATTTGTTCGTTGACGATGTTGGAAGAAGTAAGCTATGGAGAGTAATGGAGGAATTTGGAATCCATAACAAACTGATCTCGCTAGCCGAGTAAGGATCCGTAACCAACTCCCAGAGATTTCCCACATAGAGGAAGGCCTACGTCAGGGAGATCCTCTCTCGACGCTGCTTTTTAACCTGACCCTTGCTGTGCGCACTATGGACATAGATTCCAGCGGCACAATTTTCACGAAGTCCAGTCAGTTGCTAGGTTTCGCAGACGACCTGGACATACTTGGACGAAATATGGATGTTGTAAGACAAGTTTATGCCCTTGGAGAGGAAAGGTACCGACCTTGGATTGAAATTTAATGACGAAAAAACGAAGTATATGATCATCCCGCCTTCGAATCGACACCAGGGGGAAACCGTAACGATCGACACACAGTTATTACGGCCTTCTGAAAATCTTAAAGTCCAAATCAATAAGCCGAAATTCAAAATGCGCAATATACAAATCTGTGATCAGACCGGTAGTTACGTATGGTTCGGAGTCGTAGTGCTTGACATAGAAAGACGAACAATCGCTGCACACGTTCGAAAGAACAATATTTGGACCAGGTTTCGATCAAAGGCAGAACCGATGGTGCAGACGTTTCAATCATGAGCTTAGCCAGCTTTATAGAGAGCCGGACATAGTCAGAAACACTAAAATAAACCGTCTACGTTGGATCGGTCATATACAACGAATGGAAGATCATCGTATTCCGAAAAAAATCCTTAAAACCAGACCGGAAGGCAAGAAAATCGCGTAAATTCGTGAAATTTCATAAAAATCGCAAAAGTTCATGAAAATTCGCGAAAATTGTAGGCTGTTTATCAAATTCTAAACTTTTTTGAGAAATTTGAGGTTTCCATGTCTGAAAAATAGTTTTTTCAAAACCTTCAACCCCTCAAAATATCTTTGTTGAAGGTTTGGAATAATTTATATTTAAGAAATGAAAACCTCAAATTTCTCAAAAAACTTCAAAATTTGATAAATACCCTATTGTGTAGGTCCTATACGTTTACTACAAACAATTTTATTATAACATGGCATAGATCGAAAGGAGAGCTAGGAGATACATTTATTATTGTCTATAGTTGACGAGTCAGCAAAAATAATCCGTCCGGTCTTCCGTCTCCACTTTTTTTTCTAAACGGCTCTATAAATTACCTTAAACTTTTTTCTCTGAAAGGTACATGGCTCCCATGATTCAAGTTCAAAGATAAGCAAAATCAGTCGGAGATATGGTCGAAGAAGTGTCCGAAAACATGTATTTTCTAATGACGGTGAAACTTTTTCGCAAAGGAAATTGTTCATTTTGGTGTCAAATGAAAGCATTTGATCACACAAAGCTTAGAATTTTTTTTTGTAGAAATCGGGTCAGTGGTCTGGGCACTGAGACAATTGAATTTCTTGGTCATATACGAAAACAGTTTTTCGTCTATTTTTGCTCAACTGTGCAATATGGGGATTTACTGTGAAAAAGGCAAAGTTGTAGAGAATATAATTTTAGAGAACGCGTGTTTCAGGGTTTCGGGGTTTTAGGGAAAAATTGCCTAATCCTGTGATATGACCACTTCTAGAATTTGGCGGGATGAACCATATCTCTAGAACCATCAGAGTTACAATGATGCTTACAAAGGCAAAGTTGCAGAGAATAAAATTTTATAAAGCACCTGTTTCAGTTCAGTGTTTTTGGGAAAAATGACTTAATCCCGGAATATATTCATTTTTACAGATGCCGTACTTCGGGAGAGTTTTCAACATTATTTTGGGTAATTTCTGTGCGACGTTCGAATTCTAACAGTTTTAAAAACTTTGCAACAAGTTGCAATTCTGGTACGATCGCGTCTATTTGCATCGTTTTTTCATTTTTTGATACGTACGGGTCTTTGGTTATGTTCTTTCTTGCTTTTACGTTAGCACGAATTCTTCCATAAGGGAGCGTTCATAAATGACGTCTGCATTTTTTTTTTGGCTTTTTCAGACACCCCCCCCACCCCCATGTCTGTTTTCGTCTTTTTTCCAATTCCGAATAAGACCTGTCGCGCAGTTACTCCGTTTACGAATGAACAATGAAAAGTGGTCATTGTTTAATCGTAAACGTAGAGCTAAACGGAGTGACTGTGCAACAAGCATAACTATTTTTCAAATATCATTTTCATGCTTCATAGCAGGGCAGAAAGTAGAAAATTTCAATTACTTTCGCCCTTCAGATTGACATTTTTGACTGCTCGATACGTCACTCGGCAAAGCACTTTCGGTCAATTGTCCTTGCGACGTAAATAACTATTTCCAATATTCCGGCATTTGATGGCCGATTTCGAAAATGGCATGGGACAACTTTGGTGTGCTCGAAAGTGAGCTTACATCATGAAAACGATGAAAGTCTCAAATTGAGCGACATCACAAAATATGACGTCTGTTTTCGTCAGACACTCCCCCTCCCCCCTGTCTGTTTTCGTCTGTTTTTAATGACCCCCCTCCCCCCTCAAACGCAGACGTCATTTATGAACACTCTCTAAGGGTGTCGAAGACATAGTAATGTCTCTGCTGATAAACAATGAACTCGCGCCACCGTACTCCTTTTTTGTGTGGCATGAAATACACGCTCGCTTTCTTTTGGAAAATTAATAATAATAATAATCTGCCTTAACAACCCAAGACGGGTTGGGAGCTAAATCATTATTTACTAGTTTCGCTACTTTTGTGTTTCTACTTTTTTTTAGATCCTTTTATTACCCGAAAGTTTTTACTGTGCCAGTAGTAAGCTGTGCGACAAACCCATGGCCTTATATGAGATGTACTAGGAGCGAAACTACTAGTAGGAGTAGAATACCGGCAACTGCCAACAATACCTGTCACCGGTAAGCCGTACGATAGCGCTATACTCAACTTCACGTGACTTTCTTTACAAATCTAACAATCGGAGCAAATCCGTCTGCGGTTGAGTTTCGAACCAACGCACTGGCAGCTCCATCTCATAGAAGCAAGCAGACGTCTTAACCACTGCGCTATCGAGCTGTACCGTTCGATAAAGCGGTTCTGATTAAAGCATTTAAGGTTACAAAACTAGGAAAAGACTTTTGTGTTTCAGTTTCTCGGCGATAGGAGATAGAGATAGTTTTAGAGAATAAAATTTTGAAAAAACGTGTTACAGGAAAGAATCACTAAATCCATGGATACAGCCATTTCTAGAATTTGGTTTGCCGCGGACAAAGAACGCAAAGTACGCAGCCTGATGCCGACTTTGATGGCGTTACTGAAAACTATTAACTTTACTAGTTCGTCCAATTTGGCATAGTCAGAATTTCAACCTCAGGCTGACTTGGTTTAACAAGGTTTTACCTTTCGTCAGATTCTCTTAACTGATCTTCAAATTTTTTTTGTCGTGAAAAGCGGTTTTTGCATTTCAGATGGTCGTTTTTGGACGAGCTAGGGCCAATGAGCTAGGGCCGTCTAAGTGGTTTTCGGCCTTTTGTACATAACTCGAGTAAACCTTTTCGGATTTTCATGAATGTGTTTTTGTTTGAAGGATCTGGGCATGGCCGACAATTTATGGAAGAAACTTTTTTGGATTTGAGTCCTTGGATTTAGCTAGCGAACGTGTTTTTTGTACATAACTCGAGTAAATCTCTTCTGATTTTCAAAATTTTTTTTGATCGAAAGGTCTAGGACTGTCTCCCACTTTATGGAAGAAAATTTTTTGATTAGAAACCCTTAGATTCAGCCAGGACCCTAAAACTGAGTTTCTACTAGAGCCCAACGTGTTTGTTTACATAAGTTGCATAAATCCTAACTGATTTCGTTGACTCTTTTTCTATTTGAGAGGTAATCGAGTACCGAATTTTATTTCGAAACAAATTTGGACCCGGTGCCTGTGCTTAGGGTTGAAGTTAGCCTCAGGTCTGTCCTAAGGTCGGCCCCAACAAAAAAAAATTGTTTGCTATGTTGCAGAGCAAATTGAGGGAAACATTTTTGTCTATGGAAGTATGTGTCCGAGGCATATCCTCACGGCCTTAGGTCGGTCCTAAGGCCAGCCCTAAACAAAAAATGGTTTTTCGCTATGTTGTAGAAAAAATTGAGATGAACATTTTTGTGTATTTGGGGGTCAATTTTGTACTTTCGGAAGGCTTTTTTTACATCGTTTCTTCGAACGAGTTTTTCAATATTGCCCTCGGAGGATGTAGCGGAGGGTGTCACCTAGGGTGGGTCGAATTTGAACTTGTATTTTTTTCGAAACGCCTGACCGTACAAATGCTATGTAATGGTCCCAGAAATGTTTCGTAGAAGAACTTTTTTTTTTAAATGCGATCTTCCTCTGCCTCTCCTGGAAAAACTCGCTAGGCGTTGTTTCATGAATTATGGCATAAGCATCATTGTCTTCTTGAACGTATACATCTTGAAGGGAAACTTTTTAGGGCTAATTATTAGTATTCGGATAGTACTTCAAAATACCGGTATCGGGGAGGTCATAAATATTTTAATGTGGTGTTGGAGGGTCAACCTCCCTTCCCGACTTTCAGTTTTCATATTGAAATTTCAACTTTGACTCCACCAAAAAAACATAAACAATGATTTAAAATTTTTTCAAAGAACGTAGATAGATAGAGAATTTCACAAAGAATTCAGGAAAGCAAACCGTTTTGAAATTGGTTGACACGTGACTGGCTCAGACCTATTCCAGTGTGAACATTAGGCGAGGTGTTAAGGGGTCCAAAAAATGAAAGTGTTGTCAAAGTTGGCGGAGTTGGCTCAAAACAGACCTTTATGGTACCCTGATAAAAAGTCAATATGGTAGCAATCAGATCCGAGTGGATCTAGGGGTCGTTCAATTACAAAATGTGTGTCTACGCGTATCGAGGTTTTTGACCGAATTTCGTTTTATATTTCTAGTACTTCCGGTATAGTACTTCCAGCGTTTTATGATGATAGCAGACAATTTTGGACCTTTTCCTAGTAATTTAACACAATAAGAACAAAAAAACATTTCTGGTCTTGTCAGAGGAGTCTTTCTTCCAGAGGTCTTCCTCTGTTGGAATTTTAGCCAAATTTGTATAATGCTGCTTTGTTCAACGAAGATCGAAGAAGGTCCTCCATTCTTGGTGTCTGGAGTCGGGTTCTTGGGGTCTTCTCGTTGAATTATATTTGACTCCACGAATCAATCCAACTTGGCAACGGACTAAACAATTTTTTTGTCCTTGTTGTGGTGAATTATTCGGAAAAGGTCCAAAGTTGTAGGCTAGCATAATTACTACCATCAAAGAACAATAGAAGTACCCTACAGAAACATAAAAGGCAACCCTCGTAGGATTCGGCAGCATCGACAAATTGCGTTGCATGGCTGAATTGAGTTACAAATCGATTGTTTCTTCTTCGACAATAATGAATTATGAATGAATATTGGATGAATAAGTGATGTAGCGGTATGGCACCAGGATGTAACATCACTATCAAATTTTCAATTTTCTGAGGTGGTAGCATACTTTTTTCGACGCAGGTTTAGTTGCATCTTTGACCCGCGCGGCACGTCTTAGGCTCAATATATCATTTCTCAAATTACCTCAATAATTTGAGCAATTCAAGTCCATCAAAGTCTTTGCCCGATTCCAGAGTTTCAAGTGTCTTCGAAAGATAATTTGTCCAGCCGCTTTCCTTTTCGTCAGTAGATATCAGTTTATTCACAAAAATATCAAGCGCTTTCTTGGCGTAGTGAAATTTCGGTGTTGATGCCAACGACTCCATTTTCACAAGAACAATAATAAATTTGAGAAATTCGCTCATATCTTTCTTGGTCCATAAGAACTGTTTTAAGTCAATATTTTTAAATACTGGCTTGATGAACTGCGAGTGTAATGTAATGGGAATTCTATGTATGAAATATTCGGCTGCGGTAAATGCTTTCAACAGATCAATGTTATTAGCGGCACACGCGATAAGATTTATGTATTGCAAACACATCTTCTCTTCCAATTCATTATTAGATACTCCACGTATTTCCAACGAGTATATGGAATAAAAATATATGTTTTTATACTGTTGAAGGTTTCGTACATTTACTTTAAAGTCCAGAAACGTTGGAATATTGGCAACTATCTCAACAAACATTTTCTGTAAAATAAAAGACTTCGTCATTTCTCAACTCTCAATAAACCGAGCACATTTTCTTTACCTTCTCATATTTTTTCCAAAACTCTTTTGCGAATTCAGAAAAATTTTCTTTTGGTTTGATCGATTTAACCATCTGCAAAAAGAAAAACGAAAGAATCAAGAAATGTTAATGGAATCTTAGAAAAGCGGATCTTCTGAATAGATTCAAGATTTTATGTAACGGAAAAAAAGCAATTGGGAAATGGAATGCCCAAACTTTCCTGGAAAAGTAATCCACTCGAAAGGATACTTACGATGTTATTATAAACAAACAAATACTTTATTGCATTTTATTTACAGCAAATTAAAAAATAAAATTCTTTCAAAATACAAATTTAAAAACTCAGAAATTCACAATCGGTTTGTCTCTTCTCATTCCAACATGTCCGCCGCTGAATCTTTTGACAGTTAAAATTTTAGAAAACCACGTAAGATGTCGTCACAGTCTGTTGATAATGAACCTTATAATGAACAGAGAGAAGATAACACATTCTTGTTTTTACACATCATTCAGTATGTGGCATGCAAAAAACTTAGAAAAAATATAGTTTCACCGCAGTGTTTTAGACCCACCATCCACCAATCTGCAAAAAAAAATTTCAACTCGAATAAAACTTGACAGATTTTCAATAGTTATTTGAATCACTAGGCGGAAAGTGAGGATTTTCCATGTGTCTCTATATTTTTACCGAGAAGCTGATTGTGAATCGAAGACGAGGCAACACATTCACACGAATGTTACAATCAGTTCGAGGTATATAAATACAGAGACACATGGGAAGTCCGAAGTGTACGTTCTAGTTATTCGAAAATTTTTTCACACAGTATGCACCGAAATTCACAAACACATCAATCAACATTTAACATATAATTCATTTGCACATATTTCTCCAATAAATTATATACGCAATTTACCACACATAGCACAACGTCAGGTACAGATTTTTATGTACATATGACGCAAAGAACGTATCAAACTTTCCACTACATTATTAATCGAATGATAACCACATACACTTTAAATTCGAACACATAATATTCCGATGAGACGATTTCAACCGATGGATGCCGCGATTTCAAATGAAATGAGTCAGCTATGAATACTTTCATTATGCACGCGGACATATTTGATTATGCAACCGTGAGCTTCAGAAGTTTTTTTTTCGTTGAATTTTCAGTCGTTTTTTTCCATTTTGTATAAAAATGCAAAATGAAACGAGTGCCTCGACCTCCAAAAGTGATGTACCACAAAGCATTTTGAATGCAAGTAACAAAGCGATGCAGCAACTTTCATCATATTTTTCATTTGTTTATAATTAAACTGCCATAGTGTAGCTTTATTGAATAAAGGATCATTTAAAATTTCGCTAATTTCTTTTTCGTTGAAGAACTTGTGTATATATGTCAAAATGGAAGAAGTAAGTAAATAATGACGCCATCGAAGTATATACTTTCCGTCCTAGGAATCACTATTCTGTACTAGGACGGGAAGCTACTTATATTCATTCATTCATTTATTTAACGTCTGACTAGTGCAGTCGACGGACTAAAAACATAACAATAATATAACAATAAATATCACAAAAAGGATAAATATACAAAAATTAAAAAGAAATAGAAATAAAAATATAGCAAAAATAGACAAAATAATTAGAAAACTTTATAAATATAATCACAGCTAATTCAATCTCAAAAAATTTGATCGTCTAGGTAATAGGAAAATTGGAATTACGCAGTGACTAATTGCACCCGGGTGCAATTAGCTGCACAACACAGCAGATGCTAATGGCGCGCGCCAAATTAAGTTCTTTTTTTAAAATTTGGGTACGAATAGCATCGGCTGTGTTGCCTGGCTATTTGCACCCGGGTTCCAATAGCATCAGCTGTGTTGCGTGGCTATTTGTACCTGGGTACTAATAGCATCGGCTGTGTTGTGCGGCTATTTGTACCCGGGTACCAATAGCAATCCGTTTGGGGACAAATAGCATCGGCTGTGTTGTGCGGCTATTTGTACCCGGGTACCAATATCATCAGCTGTGTTGTGCGGCTATTTGTACCATGTACCCGGGTACCATTAGCATCTGCCTTGGAATTATCACAGTAGTAAAAAGTAGGTTTATCTCAAATAAATAAATTGATCGTCTAGTAATAGTTTAAGTCTCCAAGTGAGAGCTAAGTCTGAGAAAGTAGGATTGTCGAGTAGACAGTAGTCATAGCCTTGTCCAGTCTCCGAACAAGTTGTCAGGACGTTGCAGTAACGCCTTACGAAATTGCTTGTATGGTAACGATGGATCGATTTCACTTACTGCTATATTAAACAAACGGCAAGCATTGTTGAATGGAGAGGTATCGTGTTTGGTCAATAAGATGAAGTTTGAATGACGTAATATGCGAGTAACGGGATTGAGCTTAATCATTGATCGGAGATGCGGTGATTGATATTTGCCAATAATTATTGCGCGCATGATCAAGATCATTGCGTTGACTCGACGTCTGACAAGTGTTGTTAATTTTAGCTGTTCACATCTATCAGCATAAGGAGGTAGAACGTATGACCCTGTCAATTGACGTTTATCATCACCGAGTAGAAACAAAACCATTTGCTTTTGAAAACTTTCCAATTTTGTCTTGTGTACCGAATAAGTTGGCGACCAAATGGGAGCCGCAAATTGTAGTATGGAGCGAACCAGCAGTTGGTATATGATTTTGATAGTGTTCTTTCCAAAATACTGCCCTTGTCGTTTGACAAATTTTATTGTTGCCGTTGCTCGTTTAGATATATATTCGTATTGTGATTGAAATGTGCACCCCTCGTCAAATATCACGCCCAAGTCCATATTTTCTTCGACCCTCTTCACTGGTTCACCGTCGATGGTGTAGTTAAAAATGATAGGGTTATTTTTCCTTGCAGTTTATTATCTTTGCACCATTGCATAAAGTCACTTATCCCTTTCTGAAGTTTTATGGCATCTTCCGTGGAATTAATGAATTCCACGATCTTTTTGTCGTCAGCGAAGTTTAACGCAGCAATTTCGCCCATCAGTGGATCGCAGTCATCAAAGAATACAATAAACAGGAATGGTCCATTAACTGAACCTTGTCCTACGCATACACGTCCTGGCACACACAAAAATTTGGATTTAGCACGACCTATCTTAACATATTGCTGTCGTTCCGACAAATACGACTTAAACCAAAAAAGTGATTGGTTGGATATTGGAAATCGTGCAAGTTTCCTGATTTGCTTGGATTTGTCAACGTGACCTATACCTATACCTACTATACCTATACCTATACATAGACACCACACACACACCTACCCATTTCAGAGGTCTGCATTTTGTTGCTTTCTGTACCAAAACGATCGATGCATACCAGGGCCTATTATGTTGAATTTATTGGTGAATTTTGTGATTTTTGTGAATCTTTGTAAATTGTTCTGAATTTATTCTTAGTCTTATTCTCAGGACTCAGCACTCCCTTAAACCAATTTTGTTCTTGACTTTTTGTGTTTGATTGTGGTTGCCCCCGCTTTTTGTCAACCAAAACTTCGATCGTCATGTTACGTGGCGATTTCCAAATATTTATAAATGCACTACGGTCTGTGGACACTTTTCAAGCTATCGATTTTCTCGGCAAAAGAAGTTGTCTGGCTGCATTTTTCTGCGTTAATTATTGGTATAGAAATATATAAATGAAACAAGTCAATGATCTTACCGAGCCACTAGTATCGGGTTAGCAACTCTGAAATTTTCAATTTAAAAAAAGAGAATGCAATCAAATGTCTCGATTTCACTCTAACCAGAGACGATTTCGGTAACATTTCGAACAAATGGTACAGAAAGGAGATAGCATCGGGACGATACATGCACTTCGAAGGACACAATCCGGTTACACACTAACGTAACGTAGCGAGTGACAGAGACATTGCATTCACCAACCCATACGAACACCCACGGTATATCGAGACGATGAGAGAATTCCTCAGCGAAAATGGATATCCGAATAGTAAAATATAGAATTAACAAATTTACAAAATAAGCTTAAAACTACACTAAATACTGAGCGAAATTATTGCAGTTTTCTTAAAGCCGAGATGCGCCAGATCAAAACACTGAGGTCAATCCTCGTTGGGCCTATTGTGCCGTACTTCCGTTTTAACATTTTTGTTTCAAATTCCCCTTTCGGGTCCTTCTAGCCATTTGCTACCTGTAATGAAGGAAGACATATCAGCAAAATTTAACTTTAACTGCTCTTCAGGAGTCAAGTAGAGGTCGTCTAAAAACCTCGTTTTCAGAGCATATAAAATGTCTTGCTGTTTCCGGCTCTAAGCCGCAACCTCTGCAAGTAAATCCGTTCTGCTGAGACTCAGCAGAAATTCAGTTTTTTAGCGTCACATCCCGCCAAAAATTCCTTCGATTGTCTGCATGTCTCGAGAGCGCTCCATTTTTCTTGATGGTGCGTTTTTGTTCTACTCTTCACCAAAGAGCTGATCAGCCCTGCGCTATTACCAACAACAGGTTCTGGTCCGATGAATGTAGAGCTACTACCTTCTCTCGCGAATTCATCAGCCCTTTCGTTCTCTCGTACTCCTGAGTGTCCTGGTACCCATGTTAATATAACTTCATTGTCTCTTGACAGGTTTTCCAGAGTCTCGAAGCACTGGAGAACTAGCTTCGAAGAAATCTTAACTGACGACAGCGAATTGATAAACGATTCACTTACTGAATAGATCAGAATTCTCTTGCCTTCCACGCCGTCTTCCAGCATTCTCTCTGAACTATCACAGATGGCAACAATTTCTGATTGAAGAACGGTGGCATGTACACCCAGAGCTCTTGACATTTCGTAATTCAAGTCCTCTAAGTACACACCTGAACCCGTTCCTTCATCAGTTTTTGATCCATCCGTGTAAACTGCAAAATCCGCTTCCATCGGAAGCGAACCTGATTCCCATTGTACCTTGACTTCAAATATAGTTTTAGTGTGCTGTGAGGCAAAAGTATTTTGTTTAATCTAGTTTTCGTAATGGCATTCCCAATTAGAAGTTCTTTGTATAAAGACATAATCTTTTTAACTCCGGTCTTTAAATGGATACCTGAAACCAGTAAAACCAACATTGGGAAGCTGCGTTTCAAATCTTCTTTCGAAGCAGAAACGCGCTTCCATCGACTCATCCGGCATTTCTACTTCAGCGAACTCTTGTTTGAGTTGAGTCAGGATTTGGCATGCCCGAAACTTCGGTCTTGCGCAATCCAGTTCTGGGTTCTGTACAACCTGTACACCGCCACAGCAGAATTTCCATCGCCGCGTCATTACTCATGTTATGCTCAGACACGATAGCCACTGAATGCTGTCAATCTTCTTTCGTGTAACATTTAGTCTTGCTCGTGGTGCCCACACCATGAATCCGTAAATTAGTATAGGTCTCACTATGGCTTTATGCATCCAATACAGAACTACTGGTTTTAGACCCTATTTTTTGCCAAACGTAGTGCGACATTACCAGAAGATCCTCATAGCCTTTTTCACACGCTCATCAACGAGCTCTTTCCATTCCAGCTTACTGTCTAGTATGACTCCAAGGTACTTGACTTTGTCTGCCATCTGCATCGCAGCCAACTTTCTTTTCGTTGTGAAGAGGATTAAACCGGTTTTGTCCGGATTTACGGACAGTCTCGATGTTCCGCACCATTCTTCCGAAACGCTCTTCCCATCAGTGAACGCAAAACTTCTTCGTAAGCTCCCGAAATAAGAATAGCGATATCGTGGGCATAGCCGACAGCTAAAATTCCCGAATCGTTCAGCCTTAAAAGTAAGTCGTCCACCGTCATGTTCCAGAGAATTGGAGGCAAAACTCCGCCTTGTGGACATCCTCTGTCGACTAAGCCGAACAATATTCGGTTGCTCAGCACAGCCATAATCCACCTAATGAGCGTCCTTTCCATTCCGAACCTTCTCATTGCCCTGTTAATTGCTCCGAAAGTTACCTTGTTAAAAGCTCTTTCCAGATCTATAAACGCGGCTAAACTCGTTTCAATATTTTTATGAACTTTTTACTTCTGCGCACGTTTTTGCGGTGTAAAAAACCTTCGCAGAAAAAAAAAGTTCATAAAAATGTTGAAACGAGTTTAGAGTTTTCTCGTCAAATTCCATCGATTTTTCTACATTGAACACCACCTGATAGAGAGCCGAGTCTATCGACTTGCCTGATTGATAGGCATGTTTGTTTTCGTGTAACGTCTCGTATGTATCTATCGCACATTCTCTCAAGCGTCTTGAAAATGAAAGACGGGCAAAAATGCAGTATACGGAAACAGCTGGGATTGGGGTGCTTGAGGGTGGGATCGATAGAGGGAGGTCTCCTGATGACAAAACAACAAGAATTGGGGCGCGGAAGCCCCTCCCTGGGCGCCCAGGGTCATCCAAACACAAAAATTGAAAAAAAAGTTTGGATGACCCTGGGCGCCCAGAGAGGGGCTTCCGCGCCCCAATTCTTTTTGTTTTCTCTTCAGGAGACCTCCCTCTATCGATCCCACCCTCAAGCACCCCAATACCAGCTGTTTCCGTATACTGCATTTTAGCCCTTGTTCCCATGACTCGGGTATATAGCCCATAGCCAGTATCACTTGCAATACCTTTTTCATCGGTTTCTGCAAAGTTCCAATCAGTCGTAATTTTTGGTGGTCCTCACAAAATTCAAAAAGTGAATGAAGCATGAAATTTACTCTTATGTCGGTAGATGGTGTGCTTTTCGTTGAGTGCATTGTGTCAGAAGTTAATTTTTTCCCATTTTGATTTTGTCGCCTTCACATGATATGGGAATGGAGTTTTAATTCACATTTACATTTAAACAATTACTTATTTTGTGATTTTTTTCTGTTTTTCAAGTATGGTAACAATAAGTTCGTTACATGAAATCGTTTAATTTTATGTGAATGCTTAAAATAACTGAAAAATGTCTTCCAAAAGGTGAGCTAACGACGTACATTTGCATAAGACAGTGAATTCACCTGCTCTTTTCATTACAATTTTCATTGTTCGATTGCATTTCGTTTGCGTAGTTTTGTATTGCCTCCTTGGGCATAATTGGATTCAATGAAAATGATGAATTGGAATTTCAACTTAAGACTGAACATTGAGACTCGAGTTCCTGTTCATAAAAAAATGTTTATTCATAGCATTGTTGTTGTATATATTTCAGTAACATTTTATTGCAGAGTGGTTGAAGAATTTTATTCAATTATTTTTATTTAATATTCCATTCAATGTGTTGCAGTGAACTGAAGAAATTATCGGAAGAAAGTTTGGCTCGTCCACCAGAAGAAGTATTCGATATAATTTGTAAACTTGGCGAGGGTAGTTACGGATCAGTATACAAAGCACTACACAAAGAAAGTGGTGTTGTACGTATTTAAACCTTCAATAGCGTCGGCGAGCATTAAAAAAAACTATTGTTTGCAGGTCGTTGCCATTAAACTAGTGCCAGTGGAATCAGATCTTCATGAAATAATAAAAGAAATCTCTATCATGCAACAATGTGATTCACCATATGTCGTTCGATATTATGGAAGTTATTTTAAGCAATGTGACTTGTGGATCTGTATGGAATATTGTGGTGCTGGTAGTGTGTCAGACATTATGCGATTGAGGAAGAAAACGTTATCGGAAGAAGAAATAGCGACGATTTTAAGTGATACTCTGAAAGGTCTAGAATATTTGCATTTAAGACGAAAAATTCACAGGTAAATGACAAAATCTTTTTTTATATCCATTGTGAAAGGCAATTTCTGGCGTAAATTCTTATAAATTCAGTTGGAATGACTCAACTTATAAAGATTACATACAAAAAATGGACTTACCTAATTTTCACGACCGTAAGGCCGACGCTTATTTTTATAAACAAAAATTTTCATTGCATATTCTTTCCAATCAATAACTCCGTTTTTAGACCCGTACGAAGAACGCAGTGCTTCGAAAAGGGGTCTATTGCGTTTACCACGAAGTTTGTAACCAGTCGAATTTCGACCCGGGAGTAGGGGGGAGCATCGATCATGGTCCTTAGATGACGAATCAATAATAAAAAAAATGTCCGTCCGTCCGTCAGTCCGCCGTCAACACGATAACTCGGGTAAAACTCAACCGATTTTCAAAAACTTTTTTTTACCTGAAAGGTAATCGAAAAATCTTTTATTTATTATTTAAAAAAATTTTTTTTGCTATGTTGCACAGCAAATTGAGTGAAACATTTTTGTCTATGGAAGCATGTGTTGTTGTAGAGAAAATTGAGGAGAACATTTTTCTCTGATTGGAGGTCAATTTTGTGCTTTCGGAAAATTTTTTTACTCCGTTTCTTCGGACGGGTTTTTCAATATTGCCCTATAGGCAATTTCCAATACAATTTAATGCGGATGTAAGGCAATATATACTTAAATACGTTCGAGTCTAACGGAACATCAACTCTGTTTGCCGCATCTATTCTGATACGTACGAGTCCCTTCATATGTTTCCATTGAAGAACAATAAACAACTTATTTATTGCTAAACAGGGCTCCCAGGCTCATGCCCACTTCCCAGTTATTTTTAAAAGGATCGATATTTTTAACTCAAAAACATATGAAGGGACCCATAAGTATCAGAATATGTGCGGCAAACAGAGTTGATGTTGCGAATAGACTCGAACGTATCTAAGTAAATATTGCCTTACGTCCGCATTAAATTGTATTGGAAATTGCCGATAGGGCAATATTGAAAAAACCTTCCGAAGAAACTAGCTAGGGCTAGGGTCGGCCTTAGTACCCACCTAGATCCCTAAGTAAAGGGCTCAGACACGTACGTCCATAGACAAAAGTGTTTCCCTCAATTTCCTCTGCAACATAGCAAAAAAAAATTTTTGGCTAGGGCCGACTTTAGTACCGACATGACCGACTTGAGCCCTATGCACAGGCAAAAGTTTCTTTTATAAATTGTCGGCCATGCGTAGATCTTTAAAACAAAAATAAATTTCGAAAATCGGAAAGATTTACTTGAGTTATATACAAAAAACACATGGAGCCCTAGCATAGACTCGTTTTTAGTGCCCTAGCTGGGTCGAAGGACTCAAATCCAAAAAAGGTTCTTCCATACAATGTCACCCATGCCCAGATCTTTCAAACAAAAAACATATGAAGGGACCCGTACGTATCAGAATAGATGTGGCAAACAGAGTTGATGTTACGAAAAGACTCGAACGTATTCAAGTAAATATTGCCTTAAACTGTACTGGAAATTGCCGATAGGGCAATATTGAAAAACCCGTCCGAAGAAATGGTGCAAAAGAACCCTCCCGAAAGCACAAAATTGATCTCCAAACAGACAAAAATATTCGCCTCAATTTTCTCTGCAACATATCAAAAAACAATTTTTTTGTTAAGGGTCAACTTTAGGATCGACCTAGGGCCATAAGGAATTGCCTCTGACACATACTTCCATAGACAACAATTTTTCCCTGATTGTGTAAAGAATCTGGGACTGATAATGAATAACCGCATGGATTGGGATCAGCACGCAAATGGGGTTTCTGCTAAAATTTTCGCTGGCCTCCACAATATGTGGCCTAGCGCTCGTTTTATTCCACTTAAAACGAGAGAACTTCTCATTAAGTCGTTGCTGTTACCACATTTTACTTATTGCTGCCCAGTTTGGGGTGAGCTCTCTGCGGGAACTAGAAAAATATATGAAAAGGCTTTTAACGCTTGTGTTCGCTTTGCCTATATGATTGATCGACGCGGCTCGGTATCCGACCACGTAAACAAGCTCCTCGGAAACAGTATTTTCGCATTCATTGACTACTTCACTGCCTCCTTCTTGCACAAAGTTATTATCTCTAAGGAGCCTGGGTATGTCTACGAGAACTTGAACTACGGTTCGTCCCCCAGGACCCTAAACCTAATCTTACCACGCAACGACAGAGACATCGTAAACGATTCTTTCTATATCAGGAGTGTGTGTCTAAGTACAATATGCTTCCGAACATAGTAAAGAGTAAATATTCGCTAACGGGATTTAAAAATGCGTGTAAGGACTATTTGGACTTGATCTGACACTAGGTTCCTAACGGCTTTACTTTTCTTTCGTCATCTTCCTATTTATTCGACTACATTATTCATATTTCAGTGCTTGACTTTGATCGAGGTTGGCGTGAACATCGGGTAAGCATGGCCAATTATTGTGACTTATCCACCGGCTCGGCCCAGTCTCAGTTTAAATTGTACTTGCTAAATAAACATTCCTTTTCTCTTATTAAACAATGCAATTCTTTTTATTTTAACGTTTAATTTGTTAGCGCGTAGTTTGATCGCGTCTAATATGTGAATCAAAAGGTCCAAGACCTTATACATATTTTGTCAATAAACCTACTACTACTACTACTACTCAATCTGCAATATGACAAAAAAATGTTTTTTTGGTTAGGGCCGACCTTAGGACCGTCCAGAGGCCCACTTGAGCCCCAAACACAGGCCCAAATTTGTTTATGAATATATTTCGGCACACGGTTACCTCTCAAATAGAAAAAGAATCAACAAAATCGGTTAGGATTTGCCCGATTTATGTAAACAAACACGTTGGGCCTAGTTTCAGGGTCCTGGATGAGTCCAAGGGCATCCTATCAAAAAACTTTCTTCCATAAAATGTGAGACATTCCTAGACCTTTCGATTAACACATTTTTTTTGGAAATCAGAAGAGATTTATACTCGATTTATGTACAAAAAAAATGTAGGGCCCTAGCAGAAACTCGTTTTCAGTGCCCTAGCTAAGTCCAAGGGCTCAAAATCAAAAAAGTTTCTTCTACAAATTGTCAGCCATGCCCAGATCTTTCAAACAAAAAAAAAATTATGAAAATCGGAAAATATTTACTCGAGTTATGAACAAAAGATCAAAAACCACTCGGAGGCCCTTGAGCCGACAATGCCCAGATTCAATCCCATCAAAGATATTTCGATTACTTCTCAGGGAAAAAAAAGTTTTTGAAAATCGGTTGAGTTTTACTCGAGTTATCGTGTTGACGGAGGGGCGGACGGACTTTTTTTTATTGTTGATTCGTCATCTAAGAACCATGATCGAAGCTCCCCCCTACTCCAGGGTCGAAATTCGACTGGTTACAAACGTCGTGGTTATTATTATTAATAATCGTATGGTTACATTTTCCGTTACAAATCACACATCAGAAAACTTCGAATTTAAGTACGAAAACAATACGTAGTGGTAAATGCAATATACCCCTTTTCGAGGAACTTCGTTTTTCGTATGGGTCTATAAATATTCCCTTCAATAAGGCCCTAAGTTCAAACCTCGGCTTTATAACAAATACAAATTTTTTTCAGCGAAAAATTTGCGTTTTTTTCACCGGGAAATGATTTTTCCTATTTATTGTTGCGTATTTTTCCCGTCGTTTAGGAAAAACGTTGTTCCTAACTTATGCCAACAAGCTAAAACGCTAAAAACGCCTCTTAACATGCGTTAGGTAAACTAGTATTTCGCTACCGGGAAGTGAGGTTTTTGTCACCGGGAAATGATTTTAGCCACCGTAAAATTTTGTCTAATTTTTCAGGACATCGGAAAAAATCACAAAGACGAATTTAGATATCGGAATGCATAATTTGCACACGATTTGTCTGAATATAATTGTACTGCAATATAGATGATCCAAAATTTGAAGTAAGACTGTAAGAGCGCGTACAGCAATTAATTCTTCGTTTAGTTAATCGTTAGTGAGAGCTGTCAACGTTCACTAAAGGGCTCATTATATTGGACGCGATGTGAATCGCATCGCGTAAGGTCTGTGTGAAAGCTCAACTTGACAGAACAAATATTTTTTTGGTCAAGTTGAGTTTTCATACGAACCTTACGCGATGCGATTCGAATCGCGCTCAATATAATGACAACTTAAGAGTGTCAAATTTCTGCCCGTGTCGGTTATATGCGTGATATGGGTACAGTTTTGAGAGCTGTCATGATGATTGACATTTCAATTCTTAATCAAAGTTATCAGATATCAAGCAAGCTGTATTGGAGAAAAGAAAGCTGTATTTAGTCTGGCTACAGGGTAAGACGGCTGAGAAGAAAAGGGCTTATAAGGCCTGTAGGAAAAAGATTTATACTCTACTAGAGGAGGCGAAGGGCCGGGAGTGGAAGAAGTTCGGGGAGGGATTGGAAGAGGCAGGTCAAGGAAGGGGTAGGAAATTTTGGTCGACGATTAAAGGCATCAGGCGCGGTGGTGTGAAAGAGGGCTGTAGTAGCATTTTAGACAATGATTGGCAATGGCGAGTTAATTACAGATAAGGATGAAGTCTTGAAGGCTTGGCGGGGTTACTTTCAGGATTTGTTTACATCGGTCAATCAGGTAGGAGAACTTGATAGGGAGGCGGGTCCTAGCTCGGAGGTGGACGAGGAAATTACATTGGAGGAGGTTTCACGCAAGGTTAGCAGGTTGAAGGCAGGGAAATTCGCAGGGGTGGATGAAATCAGGACAGAATTTATTACGTACAGCGGATCAGGTGGGATCCAATGGCTTTGTTGGATTTTTAATTTGGCCATGAAATCTTCTACCGTACCTGCTGACTAGAGCTTCGGTGTTATTGCTCCGATTTTTAAGAAGGGCAACCGTAAGGTTTGCAGTAACTACAGGGGGATATCGCTCTTGAGTGTGGTTGGTAAGGTGTACGCGAGTGTACTTGTGGACCGGGATAGGAACATGGTGGAAGGTGCAGTTTCAGGCCTCTGAGGGGCTGTCAGGATCAGATTTTCTGTCTCATGCAGACTATCGAAAAGCTTTATGAAAAGCATAGGGACTTATGCCTATGCTTCATCGACTTGGAGAAGGCATTCGACCGGGTACCAAGACAGAAGCTGTTCGGGGTTCTTAGCGAGTACGGTATCAATGGGAGTTTACTGCGTGCCATTAAGAGTATAAACTCAGGGAGCAGGGCCGCGGTAAGAATAGATGGTGGAATTAGCTAGTCTTTCGATGTTAATGAGGGCGTTCGTCAGGGTTGTTGTCTCTCCCCGCTTCTGTTCATAATTTTCATGAACAAAATTATCAAGCAAGCCAACTTGTAGGGAAAGGGTGAGGTAATAATGAAAATACTGGCCTATGCGGATGACTTGATTCTGCTGGCAGATAATTCCAGGGATTTACAGGATGGGGTGGACTGCCTGAATGCCGCATGTGAGGAGTACGGGATGAAGATAAGTGTGGGAAAAACTAAGGTTATGCATGTCGGCAAATCTCGGAAGGGTATTGCTTGCAGTTTGAATGGGGAGGAGCTAAAGCAGGTTTCTGAATTCAAGTACTTAGGAACCATTTTTTCAGAGGATGGCAAGTTAGTTAGGGAATTTGGGAAACGAAGGAAAATGGGCAACGCGGTAGCCAGTCAATTGAGGTCGCACGTGTTTAACAAAAAGGAATTGAGTAGCGAAACAAAGTTAGCTATCCACAGGTCTATTTTCAGACCGACAATTTTGTATGGTAGTGAGAGCTGGGTGGACTGCGGATATCTCGTGCGAAAGTTAATCGGAGGGAGCAGTGTGATAATCACATTAGGAACGACGGCATTCGGGAAACTTGGGGTTTCGTCAGTGGAAGAGGAGGCAAGGGCTAGTCGTCTGCGCTGCTTCGGGCACGTTCAAAGGATGGGTAATAACAGGCTACCAAAAAGGATCTTAGGTGCACAGGTCCCGGGGTTAAGATAAGGGGTAGACCAAGGAGAAGGTTTATAGACTCTGTTAAATCGGATTTAGAAGTTAGGGACTTTTTCTGGGCGAACAAACCATCTTCTTGGCGGGCGATAGGAGGGCATGGAGGGGGGTGGTACACCTTCCTAGGATTGTGTCATAAAGACCTCACACCGGAAGGTACTTAATGGTCTATAAAGTTTGATGATGATGGTGATGATGAATCAATTAGTAAAAAACGGTTTATTTTAGGAAAAATTGTTGAAAAACACATAAACACACACCAAAAGAATTTTTTTTTGTAATTTCGTGTCAAAATTTCAAAAACGAAAACAGATTGCTGAACGATATGGTGAACGTTGTCATTAATGTTATAACGATTCACCAGTGAAACTTATCGGACAATTGCTGTACGCGCCCTAAGTTTCTGTTTTTGCAAGATGCTGCTCTGTCAAAATATCGCACCCTAAAGGGCTCATATTTTTCCGACTCGTTCTTGACGGTGTGAGGCTATTAGTGAATTAGGAAATAGTTCTGTGATAAAACAATCGAAAGTTTATGCAGACCAGCCAAGCCCATTATACAGACAAAAGAGTGGGGGTAGACCTCTATATTGTTCGTCTGCGGTATGTTCACCCGTCATTTGTTTCATAGATTACAGCCACCTTAAAATACTTACTGCCTGGTGTTGAACAATTGCGTACACAATGGAATCTTATTTTCAAGTTCAGACATTTGTAACATTACCGCACCTTTATCAGTGACGTGATTTAACGAAATTTTTATTTTAATATAGGGACATAAAAGCAGGAAACATTCTTTTGAACTCGGAGGGACACGCAAAACTAGCAGATTTTGGCGTTGCGGGTCAATTAACAGACACTATGGCTAAGCGAAATACAGTTATTGGTACACCGTTTTGGATGGCACCGGAAGTAATTGAAGAAGTCGGCTACGATTGCGTCGCCGATATTTGGTCGCTGGGTATAACCGCTTTGGAAATGGCTGAAGGGAAGCCACCGTATGGCGACATTCATCCAATGCGAGCCATTTTCATGATACCTCAAAAACCACCCCCTTCATTTCGTGATCCGGATCGATGGACCACTGAGTTCATTGATTTTGTTAGTTTGTGTTTAGTTAAAAATCCGGAAGAACGGGCTACAGCAACGGATTTGCTGCAACATGTGTTCATTAAAGATCGTGAGTATGAAAAAAACTTTCCGGTGTGGTCTAGAACTTAATTTTGTCATAAATCAAACATAGAATCCGCCAAAACTCGGTCTATTTTAAACGATATGATTGCTGAAGCTCATGTCATCCGAGAAAATCAGACTTATCGTCAAGTGGCCATTAATCAAGCAAAACAACTGCAAAATCACACCGAAGAAACAGTAAAAATCACTTCAAATGTTTTTAAAAGAATAAAAGAATACTGACGTAATTTCCACTTTTTTAGGATGACGACGACCACCAGGTAAATTCTAGAACCATAAAAGAATTTCCAGAAGATACTGGAACACTTGTACCTGAAAAAGACACGTCAGATGGAACAATGATTGCCCACGCTGATTGTGGTACACTTGTGCCAGACGGAACTATGGTCGAACTGGAATCGAATCTCGGAACGATGGTCATTAACAGCGATTCGGAAGATTCAACAATGAAAAGTAAATATATTGTAAAAATGCCATTTGTGCCAAATAATTGTCCATAAATATCTTAGATATCTTAGACGTTACTACATTCGGCATAAACGTTTCTCACAGTAAATAAATATGCGCAGAATTAACGTCACACATTGTAAAAATAAACAAAATTCCAATGCTGCCGCGCTACTGCAAAAATAGTGCCGCTGCTATCGCTATCCAAAACGAATAGCGATATTATCGCTATCAACCCAATAGCGCATAGCGTTATTCGCTATCGCAACAAAAACCTCTTAAAAGGTAGAGTGTGACGCAGTCCGTAAGTCCGCTTCCAAAATTAATGATATCGCTTGAGGTGACGCTATCGCTGATAATACGCAGAAGTTTGTTTGAATGGAATCTTGTGTTAGAAGTTTAAATTTTCTAAAAAAAATTACAGCGCTTTTATACAGCCTCTTCAAAGTTACGTTGAACACTATTATGAAATTTATGACTTTTAAAAGTCAAAGGGAATGGGATGTGTTCACCAAACGGGCGCTTATTTGAATTCACATAAAACACGCGTGCCTTCGATGCAGAATTCAACAAAAGAAAATGCTAACGTGAACATATCTCATGTTGTTGACAATTAAGAGTCTGACAATTCATTTAGTGTTCAGTCTAACTTTGATGCGTCTGTAAAACAAAATTACGTTGTGTTAAAAAAAATTGCGTCACAAATGCCGTATCCAACGACGAAATAATTTTTCTGCACTTTCAGTTTTTGCGCTGCAAAAATTTGACTCTTATTTCTTATTGCGTAGATTGTTCTGGGTAAATTTAAATTTTTGCGTGTGTGCCTCTACCTTTTAAGAGGTCTTTGTTGTGCTACCAGTCGTTTTGGAAGTTTTCAGTTCTTATAACTAAAATTCATGTGAAAATTGTCTATTTTTTTAAAAAAAATTTTCTCAGAAAGGAAAATTTCTTTGGAAAAAAAATTTCTCCGAAAAAATAATTGTCTTCGA
>CM055404.1:101449672-101505285 GCA_029228625.1 Pseudolycoriella hygida | reverse complement strand
AGTTTCCTCCGAAAAAAATTTTCCTCCAAAAAAATTTTTCTTTAAAGAAAATATTCTCCGAAAAAAATTTTTCTCCAAAACAGTTTTCTCCTAAAAAAGTTTTTCGCCTTCGTATCACCTTCGGCTACCTTCGGAATACTTTGTGGCACCTTCGTCTGCCTTCGGAACACTTCGTGTCACCTTCGGCTACCTTCGGAACACTTCGCGTCACCTTCGGGTACCATCGGAACATCTCATGTCACTTTAGGCTACCTTCGGAACACTTTGTTGTCACCTTCGGCTACCTTTGGAGCACTTCGTGTCACTGATATACATAATTTTGCCGAAGAAACGAACTGTCTAGGTATTCTTATTCAGAATTTAGCAAAAAATCCAAGATGGCGTCACTTTGACAGTTGACAGCCACTCTTAAAATGATAAAAAATTCTCCTGATCAAACTCTATAACTTTCTGGAAGAAACCAACTCTCTAGCTATTGTCACTCCGGAGCTAAAATTCGAAAACTCCGAGCACGACCTAAAAAACCCTCAAAATTGACCACTTTTCCACACGCCACGGCTTTTCCAGAATTTTCCCGGAAAAGCGGCATATGAAATTTTTCATTTGGGGCCGAGACTGACGTTCCCTGAAAATTTCAGGAAGAGCGGCTGTCTAGTTCTCTCGAACATAGAAAGAAACTGACAGATCAGAAAAAAAGTTTTCATAATGATGAAAACAATAGAAAAATTGATTCTCCAATTAGACCGAGTCACGTGAAAAAAAAAGTTGACCAAAACCTTCACGCAAATCTTTTTTCCACTTCTTTTTGGAATACGAAGCTATTGTCTACAACATCGAAACTTGATTAAATGCTGTTTGGCACTCCCGAAAAACCTCCGAAAATTGTAAAAATGCCATTTACAATTTTCGCAGCAGAAATGCAGTCATGTCGTAAGCCGTAGTTTCCTGTAGTGAATGAAATGAAAACATATTATGGTGCATTGTTTCGTTTGAATTCCTATAAAGCTGTAACTAGCGCTGCAAATCATGTCGAGAATATAATGCAATTTATTATCCCAAGCAGCGATGTTCTTTTTAAAAGGAGAGATGAAGTTCTCTCTTTATTCAACTGGTCATTGCTGACCAGTCATCAATATTTTTTTAAACATCTTAACCCTGGTTTGCACATAAAAATAATATCACTCCATTTTGAAAGTATGCATGGTACGCATAGAGCAAATTTCTCTCTATACGCATGCACAGTTTCAAAACGAAGTGATTTTTTTAAGTACAAATCCAACCTTAACCTAAAACTGGTTTTATTACACTGATCCGATGATATCGTTCAATAGAGCGTTAAACGAGAGCGTTATTTGATCAGTTAGTTGTAACTTATCTCGGGGTCACTCGTCAAAATGAGAGAAATCGTGTAAAAGTTTAAGCTGAACGTTACTTTTCATTAAAATTATTTCACAGCTGACTCCGAGATAAGTTAAATATAACTAACTGGTTTTTGCTCTCCTTTAACACTCTATAGGGAAGTTTCACAGAGCAGATTAACTTAATTTTAATTTGCCTCGAGGACTGCCGTCAAACATTTATGAATGACGGAATAGTTTAGATTTTTATTCCCTCATTTTGAATTAAGATTCTCTCATTTTAATTTTAACAGCAGTCCCCGAGACAAATTTAGTTAAAGTGGTCCGAAATAGCAAACCCCTTATTGGTGAGTGGTCGGTGGATTTAGGGCACCGTTGCTTCGGACGAAGGCTTCAATATTGCATTTCAGTCAATTTTCAACTATAATGGGCGAGCGGTAGCGATACGCCCGTGATGTAAGTCCACATACGAACAAAAAATTAAGAAAATTTGTGTCGTAGACTGCAACTAAGTCTTGACTTCCCTTCCTTGCGACGTACCCCCCGGAAAATATTTTTCCTGGATTCTACGGAAAATTCTAGGGTGAAATTTTTTTCACTCTTTAAAATCGGTTCAGTAGATCCCACTTACAATTTTCATTCAACTCTACTCAACTCAACATAACTCTACTATAACTCCATTTTGGAGTTTCATATTCTACCAAAAGTAGCCAAATGTAGGCCAAGACGCTTCGAATGATGTATTACGGGTTGATTCTCGTTAATTCGTATGTGGGTTTTTAGTGGTAAATACATGGTACGAATTAACGAGAATCAACCCGTATATGCCTTATTCAAAAAATTCCGGGAAATTGCATACCTTATGATTGACAGATGTAAATAAATCCTGAAAGTAAGCCCGCTAAGTATTCAAGAAGAAAGTAAAAAAAAGCTCAAATGAGCATTAATAATAAAATGATTTAGATGAATGCAAAAAAGGCTCAAAAGAGCATTCAAAGTTAAATGTAGTTTCCTTTGACAAATCAAAAACGTCTGCTAAACACATTATGAGACAATCAACGTTTGCTAAACGTTCTGTTTGAACTTCAATCCGAAAAATTGAACATCAAATATTAGGTATTAGTCATCAGACATCTGAAATTGATGTTCATTTTTTTGCGCTTGAAGTTCAAACAATAAAAACTGAACTTCAATTTTTCGTGCTGAACTTCAGATTTCAGGTTTTGAAGTTGAATTTATTTTGTCCAACTAGAGCTCGGACTGTTCCAGATTTCGTGTCAAAAATCGTTTTCACCACACACACACTTGTTGCTTTCGTTTCGTGGTGAAAGCGAGGTGAAAACGATTTTTGGAACGAAAGCAACAAGTGTGTGTGTGTGGTGAAAACGATTTTTGACACGAAATCTGGAACAGTCCGATCTCTAGAGATGTATATTGTGTAATTTTTTTCAGAATTTTAAAAATTGTATTTCACCCCAAGAAGATGTTTCAATTTTTGTATGAATTTTTTCACCCTAAAAAAGGGAATTCGAATAGGCAGGCAGGTGTCATGTTGATATTTATGGAACATATGTTTTACAGTAACATCTTTCATTTGGCATAAGCACAATCTTAGAACCAGCTTGCCTTCCCATAGCCCCCATACAGATTTTGAATTCTTTGAGCTAGAACTCATGGAGGCACGCTGGTGCCAATTTGATGATTACCGTAAATATTGTCTTATATTATTACCTTCCATTCGGCATAAGCAGAATCTTAGCACCAGCCTGCCTTCCCATAGCCTCCGAAACGGAATCCATAGTGTCAGGAGTCAGCGTAAAACGCAATTTTTTGAATAAAAGGAAACAAAAAATGAAATTCGATTTCCCGGGAAATAAAAATTCATTTCCCGGGAAACAGGATTGGTTCGTCCCGGTGTTTCCCGGGAAAATTTTTCCCGGGTACAATCCCTAGTCAATCAGGTAGAAGAAAATGATAGGGAGGCAGGTCCTAGCTCGGAGGTGGAGGAAGAAATTACACTGGATGAGGTGTCCCGAAAGGTCGGCAGATTAAGGGCAGGAAAATCCGCAGGGGTGGATGAAATTAGGATGGAATTTATTAGGCATAGCGGATCAGGTGGGATCCAATAGCTTTGTAGGATTTTCAATTTGGCCATGAAGTTTTCTACAGTACCTGCTGACTGGAGCTTCAGTGTTATTGCTCCAATTTATAAGAAGGGCAACCGTAAGGTTTGCAGTAACTACAGGAGGATATCGCTCTTGAGCGTGGTAGGTAAGGTGTACGCGAGTGTACTTGTTGACCTGGTTAGGAACATAGTGGAAGGTGTGCTGGATGAGATTCAGAATGGTTTCAGGCCTCTGAGGGGGTGTCAGGATCAGATTTTCTGCCTCAGGCAGACTATCGAAAAGCTTTATGAAAAGAACAGTGACTTATACCTATGCTTCATCTACTTGGAGAAGGCATTCGACCGTGCACCAAGGCAGAAGTTGTTCGGGGTTCTTAGCGAGTACGGTATCAATGAGAGTTTACTGCGCGCCATTAAGAGTACTTACTCAGGAAGCAGGGCCGCAGAAAGAATAGATGACGAAATTGGCGAGCCTTTCGAGGTTAAAGAGAGCGTTCGTCAGGGTTGTTGTCTTTCCCCGCTTCTGTTCATAATTTTCATGAACAAAATCATCAAGTAGGTAAACTTGCAGGGAAATGTCGAGGTGGGTGAGGTAATAGTGAAAATCTTCGCCTTCGCGGATGACTTGATTCTGTAAGCAGATAATACCAGGGATTTGCAGGTCAATGCCTGAATGCTGCATGTGAAGAGTATGGCATGAAGATAAGTGTAGGCAAAACTAAGTTTATGCATGTCGGCAAATCTCGGAAGGGTGAGGAGCTGGAGCAGGTTTCTGAATTCAAGTACTTAGGAACCATTTTTTCAGGAGATGACAAGTTAATTAGGGAACTTGAGGAAAGGAGGAAAATGGGAAACACGGTGGCCAGTCAGTTGAGGTCAACAAAAGGGAATTAAGTAGCGAAACAAAGTTAGCTATCCACAGGTTCCGGCCGACTATACTGTATGGTAGTGAGAGTTGGGTTGATTGCGGATGTCTCGTGCATGACCTGGAAGTTTCTTATAGGAGGGTTTTTAGGAATATAGTGAAAAATATAGGGAAAATTTAGGGATTTCGTGAGCTTGAAGCGTTAGTTATCGGTTTAAAGGACTTCAATACTAAACTGGCAGATGTTAGAAGGTTTGAGGCTGCGACGACCCGACGACAGTTGTTTCCTTTGTTGAGCCAACTCTGATGCCAAATAAAACTTCCGAAAGGATTCAATATATTGTCCAAACGAAAAATCATATTTGGGTGCATCTACGCTAATATGGACAATGCCTGGCCAATTCTTTGCGTAATCAATGGCATCGACACGACTCTCTGAATCGGAAATCTCGATAGTTCATACGTTACATTTTAACAAAAAGTCCTAAATTTATCGATTCTTCAAAATGTTCAATCATACAATTCTTGAAATCGAAAAAAAAAAAAACCAACGTTGCTAGGTGACGATCTATATTCGAGAAAACAAATTAATTTAGCGATTTTTTTGTAAATTCATCATTCATCTGCTCATAAGAATACAATCTCCCGCGTTTTATGCGGTATTTGATTTATGCGGATTCGGTTATATGCGGTTTTGACGGGTTCGAAATATGCGGCGTAACTTCGGGTATATGCACGTTGTGTGTTACCAGATGTGTGTTAAATTTGACAATAAAGACAACAATGAGTTTAAATGAAAAAGTAATTTTTAAAAGCGCAATTGACATAACCTTATCATTTATCTTGAATTTTTAATGGGAGTAAGTGCGTACGGGATTTGTGAACACCCAATTTTCCTTGGAGCGTGAAATACTTTAAAACAGCCTCCAATGCATAGAAATGGTCGTGCAGTGGTCTAACAATTGTATTTCTGTATCTGCAAAACATTCGCTACATTGACACGATTCAATTTTGGAATCTGTCGGATGGCGTACTGAAATTTCGCCACTTCGTTTTTCGGCCTGTAAATCTCATTCGCTGAAAAGTCTTTTTGCAATCGGCAGGAATAAAAGCAATGTGTGACGAGTTGCAGAAAATGAACGGATTTTTGTAACGATATGTGAAAACCAGTGAAGCGTGTTTAATAAACACATCGTGTTATAATAATTCTCAACTTTATCACGAATTTTATAAATTTATGCGAAAAAACGATTTGATAGATTTTCACGTCATGAGACTACATCCATTCAAACGTTATGAGATGAAAACTCGTTTGTTGTTACTACACATCGGGTAATACATTTTTAATGTCAAATGTTGATAACGGTATCAAACTCGAATACTCGAATTATGCGGTTCGAAGATATGCGGTACGAAAACACCGCATAAAACGCGGGAGATCTGTATTTCGACTTTAATCGAGACAACACTGTCAATGATACTTCGATTCAAGTGAACGTGCTCGTTTTTCAAATTTCACTTTCGGTCCACAAATGAGGACCGAAAGTAAATTAGGCTCTCATTTGCGGGCTGAAAATACAAACTTTCGCAAGATGTGTCATAAAATAGTCAAGGCCTACTCGTTTTTGCGTGATGTATTGAGTTTTTCATTCTTGCTAAGAGAACCGAAAGTACTTTACCGAAAGCACTTTTAAGTGAACTTCAATCCGACTTTTTTTGAACTTCAAACGTTAAATATCAACACAAATTTGATTAAATCATCGTTTGACAAAATCAAATCAAAGTTTTTCGAACTCTTTTAAGAAAAAATCCGACTAAAATTCGAAACGATAAGAATATTTCCTGAATCCAAGAAAAAAATAATCAGATCAAAAAATGCTGCATAGCCAAAAGAACTGATATCACAAGAAAATCCCTTTTTAAAAGGGAAATGTGACGCAAGTCCTCGTCCCTCCTTCCAAAACAACTGATAGCAATTCATGTGACGCTTACAGCTTCGGAAGGCAAAAAATTCTTCTGAAATATTTTCACTTTTGATTAAAAAAATGCGTCACAAATGCTGGACCCTCCCAACGTAATAATTTTTCTGCGCTTTCAAATGTCACACGCAAAAATTTGGCTACCCGTACTCCATACATCGCGAAAAGCTAAATTTTTGGGGTGTGAAATCTGAAACCTCAGAAAAATTATTACGTTTGCAGGGTCCGGCAGTTGTGACGCATTTTTTAATCAAAAGTGAAAATATTTCAGAAGAATTTTTTGCGTTCCGAAGCAAATTGATATCAGCTATTTTGGAAGAAGGGACTAGGACTTGCATCACATTTTCAAAAAGGGTTTTTGTAGTGGTTTAATAAGTACATGGAAATCACTGAAAATATCATTTCTTGTTCCGAAGTAACTTTTCTCTGAAGTAATAGTAGGTAATTATCGAATAAAAAAATTTCTTGTTTAGAACATGACACCAATCCAGACAAACCGAAATACCGTCCACCGTTTCTGGATCATTTCGATAGGAAGAAAACGGAAGCTGTAAATAACATGATTAACATGGACGCTGAATCGAACTCAAATGCAATAAAACCATCAAATGGTTCGCCTTCTCCAAGTGCACCTCCTGAACAGCCCGTTCAATCAATTGAAGAACGTCAACGATATCAATCCCATTTGCAATTACAACTGAATCAAATTTCGGCGGCCAATCAAATGGGTGTTCAACATCTCATGCACCACGGTGCTGGCGAAAATGTGATACTTCATCAGAGACAAGATCCTGTAAACAAATATCAACGGAATTTTGTTGACGGAGACTTTGAGTTTGTATGTGAATCGTCGTTAGTGTTCTGGCACATAGAGATCTAACAAATTAATTTGAAATTTTAAGTTGAAATTTCTGAGTTTTGACGATCTACAGCAACGCCTCAGCAGTATAGATGTAGAAATGGAAAGGGAGATTGATGAATTAAATCGAAAGTACACTGCAAAACGTCAGCCTATTTTAGATGCCATGGATGCCAAACGTAAAAGACAACAAAATCTAAATAATAATTTGATCAAAATTTAAAACATTTGGGTCAGTACAGGTATGGCATCTAATGGAATTATTTCATTTACTTTGGAATATATTTTGGATTTATTTTCAGTTAAACAAATTTAAATTTTGCGCGCATTGTTATACGAATGCATTATTAACTTTTAAGACACCACACATCATAACATTGTAGGCATTGTAATGAAACATAGTGATTGAACCAATCATTTTGTTAAACACCCATTGTTGACTCCTGAAGAACTACAAGATTGAACCAAACGGCAAACAATAAACAAATTTATATTCATAGCATTGAAACAAATAAAAAATTATGTCATATTTTACACACATCTTATTATATGAATAGCAATAATGAAATCGAAATATTTATTAAGACGTCCAGTGTTTTACTTAACAACAATTTGAAATAAGTGCTCAATAATGTCGCTGACATGGACTGTCAGAACTGTCAACTGCGCCGGTTCGCATACATGCGTACGCTGGCATTTATGGGGATATGGGCTATACTATTCGGTCGACTTCGGTGACACTACACCGCAAGAAGAAAGTAATATCACAAAATGTCAGAAAGATGATCGTGTGAATGTGTGTGTAAAAAAATACGACATGACAGTGTTTAACACACAGAAATGAAATATGCTGTGAGCGGTGCTTCAACGTGTTCATTAATAATAATAATAATAATCTGCCTTACAACCCATGAAGGGTTAGAGGCTAGATCATTATTTACTAGTTTCGCTGTTTGTGGTTCTATTTTTTGAGATCCTTTCATTACCGGAAAGTTTTTACTGTGCCAGTGGTAAGCTGTGCGACAAACCCCGTGCCATCTATGAGATGTAACGAGGAGCGAAACTAGTAGGAGTAGAATACCGGTTCTCCCAACAATGCCTTTTCCGGTAAGCCGTACGATGGCACTACACTCAACTTCACTTGACTTGAACGATTCAATCAGCTTTGTTTTGTTTACAAATCTAACAATCGGTACAAATCCGTCTGCGGTTGACTTTCGAACCAACGCACTGGCAACTCAATCTCATAGTAGCAAGCAGACGTGTTAACCACTACGCTATCAACGTGTTCATTAGGGTGGTCAAAAAAAAAAATTAAGTTAGAGAAAAGTCTGGTTAAAACTTACCAAAAAAACAGTTATAAACGCATCGCTGATGGAAAGTTTGTATATCCATAGACCATATATCGATCATGTAATGAATACGTCATAGTAATTGCAGAACCTTTTGATTCTTTCAAATTTAAATTGATAATTTTCTCCAATTAAAAAGCGATGTAAAAACATTCCCCAAAGGAATAACAATTAGAGTTCATTGCATTCTTCAAGCATAATTGCCGTGACTTCACAGTTTCGAGAGAACACGTTGAGTCAACATTACGTCGAATGGACACAAAAAACAATATATCAACTCTTGACTCGCTCAACCTTAGAATTTTCAACTCCTATATGGTCGCCTATAGAGGGCGTACCGAAGCAGATGGTGCTGCAGCAGATGTGGTGATGAGGAGGAGACCCCGATTCGCTTAATAACAACATGCCACGCGTTGTTTAGACATCGGATCAAATATTTTCAAAGATTTACCATACCAGTGAGAGACCTTATTAGCTTGAAGCTGGACAATATCCTTAAATTCTTCAATGAAATTCAATGATTGAAAAAATTTGAATATTGGATGCAAAATAGAAGATCATTTTCATTATTATTGCAATATGAGATGTATACCAATAAACGAAACTAACTCCTACTTGGTGACGACAAACGGTATCTTGCTGAATCATATAAGCTTCCGCCTTACACAGCAAGATGTGAGACGCTTGGACTGGCAACGCTAATAAGACGTCGCATCCATGCCGAGCTTGAGATCGCTGATTACGCTACATCTTGGAACACGTATAGTGCGGCAATCCAGCTTTATAAGGATTTGAACGTATGAAAACTCGCCATTCACAGTGCCACGCATTTTATTCAATATCGCCGCCACTCGGTAACGCTTTGAACTGACTCAGAATAACCTTAAGTTATTCCACTTTGACCTGTTTTTTTCATTTATTTGTTTAATCATTATTTTCCTTTGGCTAATTCCATCGGTAACCGTAACCTGGGTAACGAACTTCATCTCTTTCACTCAAGACTTTTCTCTTTTTCTTACTATTGATTGACGAACATTTTAGTGATAACACTTGTCTTTAAACTGTCATATTTACTGTTCTACGAGCTTACCTTATTCTTTTTGAACTTAATGTATTTATTGTCTGTAGTTTAAATGTAGCATAAGAACTGTCGACTGTATTAGTTAGAATAAACGTTTTATACATACAATAGGGACAGCTCCCTCCGGAAATTATAGCTTGCAACATTTCCTCTTTGAATTTTTATTCCCATTAGTCGTATGAAAAAAGATTTGAGCATCAGCTGAAGCACCTACTAACATTTTTCCCAATTCGTCGATTCCTAACCTAGCCGATTCCACAAGTAGAGCGTTTCAACTAAACTCATGTTGAAGAGCTATTGGCTTGTGTACAATTGTCCTTTCCGTTTTCGCTCTGATTGCTGACGCTCCTGCTTGTTTGGAAGTCTAACTTGAGCGCATTCAGAAACGAAAATTCTTTAACTGAAATTGCTCAGTTAATGTTGTCAAGTTTAACTTTGGAACGCGTTCAAAAACGAAAAATTCGTCATGAAACTTTAGCAAAGTTAATTTAATAACAGTGTTCCGACGCGACGTAAGTCGTTCAGAAGCCCAAAAGTTTCACCGAGTTTTTGTGTGTACTTTGGGTTCTCTCTCTAATCAGAAGCTGATTAGTCAACTCGGGTCTCACGACTCTCACATAATGTAACTCTAAGTCACGTCGACTTGCAAAAACAGCTAGTCTGGTCGACTAGTTTTCGCTAATCATTTTTGTTTCAGGTGGACAATTGACTGTCCTTAAATTAACTTTGCTCAAGTTTCATGACGAATTTTTCGTTCCTGAAGACTAACTAATTATTTGACAATTCTGACATTTAGAGCAGATTATCTTTACTTTATGATATCGACGTTACGAGGATACTAGATGTCGCACTTTACCTTGAGAATTGCCTATATTTTAAGAATAGCATAGTAATTTTGGTTATAGTGACTATTGTTAAAATAATTTTCATGTTCGTCATTGCCTGGGTGAAGAAAATGAAACAAAATAAAATACAGCCGTTACGATTTCATGGTGCGATGCTTCAGCCGTCAAGCTAGAAACATCAAAAGTTTGACAGCTGATCAAAATCACTATGCTTTGACATATGCCGTTGACGCCCTAAAGGCGTGGCGATAAATTAATCATCAAACAATTTTCGAACATTCTAAACGAAAGTGTTTTTCAACAAATTTTGTTAATGAAATCTTACGCAGAGCGATTCACATTCCCGTATCAGTTCATTATTAAAAAAAACATCGATTGACAGAATTGTGTTTGGCTTTGTGAAGCAGCATGACTTCGATGGGTACGAAACAAACTGTCAATGAAGAGGATGGCGAAAGCCGACACAATATACAATGCGACACGCTGTTGTAGCGCTAATAAAATAAAATAATTTCGATATAGACTTGAAATTCAGTTTTATTTAGTAATAAATTCTAGTGAAAGAATAGATTGTTGATAAAGTGAAAAACTAATGATCGTGATTTAGAGCATACGATAATGAAAAAAACATTAAGACGTTTGGCAGTACAGTCAAAATTTTTGATAATTTTGACAGCTATAAAAAGAAGATTTTCAGACGATTCTGAGTAACTGCAACTGATTAGTTTTAATATCGACACGATTTGTTAAATTCGAAATAAACAGATACAATTTTATTTCATTGACGATTTGTTGGTGGAGCAGCCGACATGAGTTCAACGGAGGCACACGGCGGTAATGACAACAATAGTGTGGAAGAAGAATCATTGACCCACCCGCCATTACTTGATAACCATTTCGAAGTTGATATATTTTCAAACAGTGAGATCACACCGAGCGATGGAAAAAGCGAAAGCAATCCGGAGTCAACGCAAGCAAATGTTTCTGAGGATGCAACAGAAGATGTGCAACAGCAATTGCCCAAGAAAATCGAACCTGTTTTGGGTAAAGAACGAGCCATTAAAATACTGAAAGCGTTTGGCAGTCAGCAAAAACCTGTCAAAGAATTTTATCCAAATGTATT
This sequence comes from Pseudolycoriella hygida, assembly GCA_029228625.1. NCBI lineage: Eukaryota > Metazoa > Arthropoda > Insecta > Diptera > Sciaridae > Pseudolycoriella > Pseudolycoriella hygida. The sequence continues at coordinate 101,493,698 of CM055404.1, read as the reverse complement.
GAAAACGCCGACCAAAGAAAGCAATAAGCCGAAAAAGGAGAAAAAATCGTTGACTCCGATGGAAAAGGCGAAAGAAACAATATCTCAAATCGAGGAACTGAAAAAATTCAAGGATCACACGATTCCAACATATTTTGGTGAAAATGTGGTTATTCACCACATTAAAGTGCCGGATATTGAAAACAAATTGGAAAATAACAAAAGTGATCATGTGGACAATGTTGATGTTGGTGTAAAAACGTCAATCGATTCGTTGGAAGCGTTAAAAGTATACAACAACTTAGATGCAGATAAGCAAAGCGACGATGATGCCAACAGCGAGGATGGAGAAGTGTCATTGTATAAGTCGTTGAACAATCATTTAGTGGAAGCGAGTATAAAAAAATTGAAACTTCCTGCCGAATCTGACGTAAAATCAAAGGAACCGAAAGAGAAACGGAGGAAAAGAAGCTCCCTGGACGATCGAAGCGGTGAGAAAAAGCAAAAACGTCGAAACAAAGAGCGTAAGAAGAAGAAATCGCGTGATTCTTCGAAGTCAAGGAGGTCTTCAACAACCAGCCGAAGATCGACAAAAAAGAAACGAAAGCCAACGCGGGACCCGGAGTAATATTTGATTATTTCATTGATCCTTCAACGCAATAACTTTTCTTATTTTTAAGGACATCAAAGGACAAAATTACTTCATTGGAGTGCTTCGACAGGGATTTTCAATTTGAGAGGTAAAAATGATAAGAGACGATAATTTTGAACGATTGATTTTGTCGATCGATCTGAAAAAATTCGGAAATATTCCAGGAATGAGGACAATGATGATTTTCTTCTATCGCCAAGACGTCGAAATGTTTTCTGCTACAGTTGATCTTCCAATCACTTGCGATGTTCTACAAAATTATTCTTGGATGTTGTTAACCCAACTCTACTCTACAGAAAACAGCTGAGAAATCTGTTTCAACAACGCAATGACCGTTACGCCGATATTTTTAGGCAAATAGACTAACGTGTGTAAAAATATTGCTGCATCTGCGTAGTTGGATCAAAATGTGTAATTGTTTTCTGCATAAGAAATTGGCTTACAGAATCCAGTAACAGTGAGTGGAAGGTCAGGTGTAGCTTCTGGTCGGATCGGAGCACGGCTCTTCTCTTATATGGTCAGTCTCTTTCCGATTCTTCCATGCCTAGTCAATGACTAGTAGCTTTAGTAGTCAAGTTGTAGCTTGTAGCACCTGCGAGAGGTGCAGTTCTGAACTTAGCAATATTTCGGCTCGTGACAGCTTGAAAAATACGTTTTCCTCCCGATTACAACTACGCTACGGTAAAATTTGTCTGAGAATTTCTTTCCCTTCGAAAACTTTTTAGATCTGTGCGAACGTTAACAACGCTACATATTGTGTCGAAAGTCACAGCGAAGCGAGGAATTTCCTATTCTCTCCGAGGGCGATGTGAAGAACAGAATTGTCATTTTGAATATTGCATCAAGCTTTTGTCTTCTGTCGACCGGTTGTACTTTACAAGCTTGAGCTCGCTAGTGATACTAACCCTAAAAACACAACCAAAGACTCGTTCGTGTCAGAATAGATGTGGCAAACCGAACGGATTTTGCAAATAGGTGCGAACTTATCAGAACTGCCTAAAGTAATGTCGAAAACCCTACCAAAGTACGGCAATTGTAAAAGTAGTTATATTCCGGGATGGGGTCATTTTTCCTTAAAACCCCAAAACACGTGTTCTCTAAAATTTTATTCGCTACAACTTTGTCTTTGGGATCAACTTTCCAACTGCCATAGGTCTAGAGATATGACTCATCCTTCCTGATTCAAAAAGTGACTGAATTCCAAGGATTGTGACATTATTCGGGAAAACTCTTAGACACATGTTCACTAAAATTTATTTCTTTTCAACTTTGCCTTTGGAAGCAACTTACCAACTTTCATAGTTCTACAGATATGTCCCATCCCGCCCAATTCTGGAAATGGTCATATTGGAATTGGTGAAATTGTTTAATGAAAATAGGCTTTGCCTCTCACAGTGCAGAGAACTCTGAACGGATGTTTCAATGTTACTCATCCTGAGTAGTAGACAACAAATAAAGTAACACTCATGTGCTCATTTACACGTTGACATCAAAACAATAGATGAAAACCCCCGGTTCCATTTTGTCCGCTTTCGCAACCCCTCCCCCCTCCCCTCCCCGTTTTTTCGTCATTAACTTTCAACCCTTTCCTCTCAAAGTTTATACTTGTCTTTAACAACTTCCATATTTCGTCCAATAATGTCCAGGTCGTCTGCGAAACCTGGCAACCGACTGGACTCGGTGAAAATGGTGCCGCTGGAGTCTATGTCCATGGTGCGCATAGCTGCTTCAATGGTCAGGTTAAAAAGCAGCGTTGCGAGAGGATCTCCCTGACATAGGCCTACCTCTATGTCGAAAATCTCTGAAAGCTGGTTACGGATACTTACTTGGCTATTAGCTTCGTTCAGTGTTAACTTGTTTAGCGAGATCAGTTTGTTGGGGATTCCAAATTCCTCCATTACGCTCCATGGCTTACTTCTTCTAACACTGTCATAGGCTGCCTTAAAATCAACGAACAAATGGTGTGTTTCAATGTTGTACTCCTTGCACTTCTCCAAGATCTGTCTGATATTAAACAGCTGGTCCGACATTGAACGACCTACACGAAAACCACCTTGGTATTCACCTACAGAGTTTTCCATGTATGGATGAAGGCGCTGGTAAAGAATATTTGCAAATATCTTGTAAGCAATATTCAGCAGAGCAATTCCTCGAAAATTGCCACACTCCATTTTATCGCCTTTTTTGTGTATGGTACAAAGTATACTGGTCTTCCACTCTTCCGGTAACTCCGCGACATTCCACACACGCGTGATTAGCTTAAAAAGTTCACCGGGTAGATTGTCTGTCCCCGGCGCTTTGAAATTTCTGAGCCTCGAAATTTTAGCTTCATATTCTTGCATTGTTGGCTCTTCTATGTATGGTTGCGCAGTTCGTTATTTTCTTCTTTTCGGTTGAGCGTAGTGTTCGGATTAAGCAGTTTTTTAAAGTACTCAGCCCATCTCGTAATGCACCTTTCCTCATCTGCTAAGACCAATACATTCTTGTCCTTACACAGCAAAGATTGTTGACTGTAACCATTTTAGGATTCGTTTACTTTCCGATAGAAGTTCCGAGTTCCCTTCCTATTTGCCAAACATTTCAATTTCGATCAAAACGTTCCTATCCTGCTGCCGTTTTTTGTTTCGGAACAGTTTTCGAGCGAAATTTCTTTTCGAACGGTACTATGCCTGGCCTGCTCGAGTGTATCGACTCAGAGTTTTTAGTCGAGTTGCGTTTTTGTTCTGCAGAGCTCGCTGGCATTTACCGTCGAGCCGGTTATTTCTTTTATTTCCCGTTCTCGTTCCCAATGTCTCTGCTGCGGCGCTCTCTACATTCCGCTGTGTTGTTCACTGACCATTTCTTCAATAATTTTTCTCTACAAACTATCCACGTATTTGTGTTTAATGTCTTCGTTCTGCAGTTTTTCAACGTCTCACTTTTTCAATACTTTGTCGGTTGTGTTGGACCGATATGCGAAACACTTCAACCAAATAGTGGTCAGAATCAACATTTGGTCCTCTACAGCTCCTGACATCCAATACATTTGAACAGTGACGCCCATCTATCAAAACAAGATCAATCTGATTTTTGGTTGGTCCATCAGATGATACCCATGTCGCTTTGTTGATGTCTCTATGTTCGAAATACGTACGGCTCACCATGTTTCTTGATGCTACGAATTGAACTAACCGCGTACCTCGTTAGAGTTTTCATGGAGGCTGCATTGTGGGACGATAGAACACTTCGCGACCTAGCTTGGCATTCAGATCTCCAAGCATAATCTTGATGTCACGTTTCGGTGCTCCATCATACATCTCCACCAGTTTCTCGTAAAATAGCTCCTTCGCTTCGTTGTCTTTTTCCTCCGTGGTCGCGTTGGCGAAACCTGTTCCATACTCTCTTGGACTGTCGTTACTCTTCCCATTGTAGTAGAGCTTATAGTCGCTACTGGTAATGGTGTCCTTTCCAGGCCTCTTGTTTCTTGCACTGCTGTAATGTCACTTTTCGCCGCTCTTAGCGCCCTCGTGAGAGACCTCAATCCTCCTGGCAGCAACAAAGATCTTGCATTCCATGTTCCTAATTTTAAATCGTTGTCCTTTTTCTGTTGCTTGAGTCGTTGCCGTTTATGCTATCCGATCCGTGGCTGTTTTGTTGAGTTCATAACCGGCCATTTTTTTCCGGTGTTTGGAGGTTAACCAAATGTCCAACCTTCCAACCTTCCGTTTCCCCGATGGCCCGTAGGAAAATCATCAGGAAGCACTCTTAAGCTTAGCACATAACTCCGAAGAGAATTGAGGTCCCGGGGACCACGACGTGGACGTAAAAAGAGCACTTGATATTTAGACAGTTGCACGCCTGCACATGACCCGGACACCACACTCCGCTCATATGCAATCAAGCGCTACCCTTTCTAACTACCCAATCCCCTCGTCCACATTAAGTTGGGTTGGAAATCCCCGAAAGGGCAATATTGGAAAAACCATCCAAAGAAACGGTCTAGAAACCCCTCCATCCCCACAAAGCCCCAATTGAAAACGCCTGCTGAGGAGCATGGACGGAACCATTTCCTATGGCAGATATTGATACCCTATTGATAGAATTCATTTTTATCGCGGACACATATTTATTTTTCCACAATCAACTGGTAGTAAAGTCCCTATAAAACTTGTCGCATCACTCGCCAGAAACGCAATAGCTTCAGCCTTTTCAACCACTTCCCGCTTTCTTCCCAATGCGTGAGACTATTAACAATTTTCCAAATACAAATGGTATTCCTCTTCATCGGATCCCAAATTTTCGGTGCCAATTCTAGTGATATGCACTTAGTAAATTGATGCAAAGCTGCCTTGGACATGTTAAAATAACCGGGAACGCACTCGACACGTTCACAATGTTTCCCCAACGCAACCAAATGTGGAACAGCGTATATTGTTAGTTCATAAATACTTCGCAGATTTGTTGTCATAATGTAATCATATGGTTCCATCGATGTCAATTCAATCGAAGATTTCGCTCCAACCCCGGCATTATCAACCAGAACGTCCAGCCGACCGAAATATTCTACGGTTCGATCAATAATTGATTTGGCATCTTCGTTGACATCAGCAGCAATCGACAGAATTGGTGCTTTGACACATTCTTTTATGACTTCTTGCAAGTTGTCTGCGTTGTTTCCGTGAAGAGCCCAATTTTTATAAATGTTGAGCTGTTCCAGCTCCGATGCCCGGTTATTAAAATGACCTTTCCATGAAAAGACATTTTGGAGAGAAAACTTTTTCTTATCTTCTTTTATATTACACTTCTGGTATGTGCTTTAGACAAGCGAGAGTCGATAGCAATTAAATAGAACGTACAACCAGGTTATTTGTAGCATAATTCGATACGTAGAAAGTTATCTTAAGTGTCTTTTGTTATCAGGGCCTTTTTGATCTCCATCACACTATTCGCACCTGGTGTTGGATTTTTCGACCAGTAGAGTTCACTTCGATATTGCAGATTTCACAAATTTTAGTTTTGCGTTTGTTCAAAACCAAAATTAGGCTCCAGCAGCTAAAACACCAGAATTAAGTCCATGCTTGCAACTTCATTGTGGGTTTAAGATCTTCATTTCTTCAACTGTAAGGATAGAGAGAAATATGACGTCATTCAATTAAATAAACGCATAACTAAAGACCCGTACGTATCAGAATAGATGTGGCAAACAGAATAGATGTTACAAAAAGACTCGAAAGATTCTAAAGAAGAAGTGAGCAAACAATCCAATGTTTCGTGCTCTTTACTATAAGAATTTCAAAGATTCATAGAAATTATCCAAGGTAATGTCAAAGGCCCTACCGAAGTACGTCTGAGACCATTGATTTTGATGGCCTAAATGTTCTCCCCTGCACCACATCAAAAAGATGACCAACGCAACGTAGTTTCTTCAAGGAATCCTAAAACTATTTTCTCTAGAATGTAATTCTCACCAACTTTGCCTTAAGAAGCAAACTTCAAATTGCCGAAATTATATAGATATATGTCATCACTCCCAAATCTAGAAGTTGCTAGAAGTCCCGGGATTTGATAATTTTTCCCTAAAACCTTGAAACAAGTGTTCTCTAAAATTTATTTCTCTACAACTTTTCTTTTGTAAGCAGCTTTCTAACTGCCAAAGTTCTAGAAATATGAGTCATCCTCCTGATTCTAGAAGTGACTGAATCTTAAAAATAGGGACGTTTTCGGGAAAATCCTGAGACACATGTTCACTTAAATTTTATTCTCTACAACTTTCCCTTTGATAGTATATCTCCACATTGCACAGTTGAGCCGAGAAACTCAATTTCATCCATTGCATTGGGGTCAGTGACCACTCCCTGACCCAATTCCACAAAAAAAATTCCCAGTTTTGTGAGATCAAATGCTCATTTTTCACCAAAATGAACAATTTCTGCGCTATGCTTGCTGAGATATTTTCGAAAAGGTTTCACCGACCCTCGAAAAACCATTTTTGGTCACTTTTTCGACCATATCTCCGGAACCACTTGACCGATTTTGCTCACCTTTGAACTTGAATCTAAGAACATATGTACTAGACCTGTCCAAAATCCTAAGTTGTCGAAAAGTTGTAGGCTTAGCCCGCAAAACGGTGCCAAATGTTCCTCTGAGAAAAAGTTTCTATGGGGCCGAGGCCCAAAATCGCGATTTAGGGAGTGCTCAAATCGAAAAGCTGAAAAAATCGTCGAAAATGGAGTAAATTTCAGAGTTGTCCACTTTAGACAAATTTAATGTTCGATCGATCGATCTTGAAAGCGAATGTTAAGGCATGTTTTCCAACGGGCTTCGACACTGCCTGACACCACCTTGGCCTTTGAGTGAGACTCCACAGCTGCTGGGAGCCCAGACGACCATAGACATATTCACCGTACTTTCAGGACTGTTTTGATCTAAAATAACCAAACTTGCCTTAACATTCGCTTTCAAGATCGACCTGGAACATTAAATTTGTCTAAAGTGGACAAATCTGAAATTTACTCCATTTTCGACGACTTTTTTTAGTTTTTCGATTTGAGCACTCCCTAAATCGCCTTTTTGGGCCTTGGCCCCATAGAAAATTTTTCTCAGGGGAACATTTGACACCGTTTTCCGGGCTAAGCCTACAGCTTTTCGACAACTTAATTTTCCCATACATTTTTGGACAGGCCTAATATGTACCTTTCAGGGAAAAAAAGTTTAGGGTGATCGGTGCAGCCGACGGAACGGACACACGGACATTTTTTTTCGCTGATTCGTCATCTTTAGACAGTGCCGCGTCTTCATATGGGCAAAATGGCTAGCTGCCCACGGCGCGGCGCTAGGAGAAAAAGCGCTGAGATATTGGAATTGTCAAGTAAAATTAAGTAGCAAGTAACAACTTTACGAAAATGTCAGTGTGTTGTCTTTTTACATAAAAAAAATTTGCCTGCGGCGTTGTTACTTTTTACTTAGTCATTCATTCCTGCTGTTTCCTTTTTTAAACCAAAGCACAAATTAGTTGCAGTAGTGGAACTATGCATACGAACATCTTATCTCTCAATTTTCTTAAAATGTTTCATTTTACAATGGATACTTGAATCAAGTTGATAAAATTGTCGCAAGTGTTCCGCAATCATCTTAAAACAATAATGAGATTGCAAGAGAAAAAATTTTTGCTCGCTCCGCTCGCGTGTTTTCATTTAAGAACAAAATTTTCAAAGTTTCAATGAAGAAATTACTAAAATTAAACTGAAAGGCATATTGAAAGGCCGCTCAAGAACACCCAGAACAAACGGTCCCTTAGGTTTAGGTACTTCTGAACAAAGACTGTATTTTGAGCAAACTTCGAATTTATCTGTTTCTTTCAAGTTTTTAAGCTTCCAAAAAAAATTTTTTTCCGTTTAAACTACTCACTACGTAATATTTGATAACCGGCAAACGGACTGCGTCTAGTTCAAAAGTTATGTAGAAGGGCCGCTGGGATTTAGTTTGCCCAGGGCGCTGAAAGCCTTAATGCGCCAACTGTCTCTCGACGATATCAAATGCATCCACCGCCTTCATCTACAATAACATTGTTTGTAGGACTACGGATAAAAAACCTGAACGGCGAATCGAATCGTTTTTCGTTTGAAGCCTGGTTTTGTATACACATTTCGACAGTCGCTTCTTAGATCCTAGTCACAATATACAACTACTTAAAATTCGACAGTATTTTGCATTTTTTCCGTTTGAATTTTATTCTATTTACCAAAAGTGTTAAATAAAATTTACTTCCACAGATACACGAAAACTCTTCCCGTAATTAAATATTCAGTCAATCCTCAAATAATGCGTAAAATTTTAACCAATGGAATTGCTAACAAGAGTTCGGACAAAGATCGTAGAGATTCAAAAACTAAGAAGAAGAAACGATTGTCGTTGAAACCGACGTTAGAAAAAGAAAAACGTAAAAAATCGAGAGATCGAAACAGTCAAAAGGGCAAAGTAAAAGAACGGCGAAACTCGGGATCGGCTAGAAAAAGGCGAAAAGAGTCTGAAAGAAATTTAGGAAATCTTAATGTCAAAGTCAGAAAGAGGAAAGTGTCGCAGAGTGATGTTGCAGTGAAAGCCAAAGTGAGTAAGATAGAACCATCCCCGAATAGTGAGGAGTATCAGTCGAACTGGGACCATTGGGATAGTTGGGATGCAGCAGATAAAATTCCTGGGAACAGTATGGAACATTTCCCACCACTCGATACTATTCCGTTGCAATTGAATGTTCCTAAGCAAGATCGGTCCACATTATTCATGAACGATTTCAGCCTGAAAACAACCCAACAATTGAATGAGTCCACTCCACGTATGAGTCATAGCGATTCTGCAGTTGAAACACCTCATGAATTAAATTATACTCAAGTAAAGTGTCAACAATCGGATTTGGAAGATTTCGAAAACGGAGAAGTGAAGGCAGCTCCGAAATTGAGTTCAAACATTTCGCTAGAGCAACTCATTACAAAAATTTCACCGAAAGAAACCATACGAAAAAAAGATGACCGACCGAAAATTGGCCCCCAGCCGATTGCCCAGCTCTACGATGAGTACGAACAATTTATTATGAGTTGTATGCAACCGGAGGAGGGAATCAATCATAATAATGGAGACAAATCGTCTGTAACATCCTCGATGCTCGATGAAAATGTTTCGTCAAATGACGGACAAGAAAAGCTGGAAGCTTTGAAAACATCTTTGGAAAAGAAATTGCACGAGATCGAACGCACTGAACCTGAACGGACACCACAAGCAAAACCCATAGACGAACCGATTCAAGTTGCATCTCCGAAACCTTTGCCAGTAATCACGAAAGAGTCCTCGGACTCATCGTCATCATCATCTAGTTCATCGAGTTCTTCAGATAGCTCGTCGTCATCGTCATCATCGTCGTCCGATAAAAAGCAACAAAAAAAGAAAAGTAGAAAAAAAAGCACCAAATCAAAAACACCCATAAACCTTGCTGATGAAATCTTCGATTTAAAGACTGGTATCGAGGACGATGAACTTAGTGACGACGAATTATTATCCAAGGTGGAGCAACTGAAACAGCAATTTTCAGAGAAGCGAAGAGCTCAAGCAAATAAGCGGAAACTTGTGGAAAATATTTCTGAGAGTCCGGAGAACAGAGTAATGAATTCAAGCAGCCAACCTGATGCACTGCTGAGTACGGACAAACGGTCAGCGATATCTTTGAAAATCGGCACCAACAAACCAAATGCAATTTTGAAGCCAGTGATATTAGACGATGATGATTTTACGGAAAAACTTTCCCTGGAAGTAACACCATCCCGTTCAAAAGAACCGAACAGATTGTTAATAGACCGTGTCAACGAAGCTGGAGTAAGATTTTCAAGTCCATCAACCGGTAATTCGTTAACTGATGGACTGATGACACCCAATACTTTGATTGTCAAAAGTATTGCAGCTGAATCAATCCCAATCAACACTTCGGAAATGAAAAATTATTTAAACAATGCAATGTCACAATTATCTAGACCAGACAGCAAAATGGATGGATCAATTGATAGCAACTCATCGTGTCGGAAACTGTCACCATCAACACCATCTCGTTCCGATAAGAGAGACTCAATTCGACCGTCATCACCATATCATCGTTCACATACAAAAGAGTCTAGTAAGCGTTACTTCAGCCCGGAACCACCACGACATCGTAGTCCACGACCAAGGAAGAAAGCAACTCACCGTAGTCCGAGTCCGATTCGTAAACGACCTCGAGGTAGCCCGATGCGATCACGCAGTCCCCGAAAATCTCCTCGACGCCTTAGTCCTAGACGCATACGTCGTTCACTCAGTCCACGACCAAAACGGATTATCAGTCCCATACGAGGAAGGCCGAGAACACCACCGACGCCAGATACAACACATGCGAATCGCAAATGGGAACCACCACCAGCGACAGACTATAAAAATTCAACGAAAAATGTTCTTACATCTGACAATAATGTTCCACAACAAATTACTAGACTGGAAAGTGCCACAACTCACTCAACGCCGTGGTCTGATCAAAGGAATTCAGCATTCGCTCCATACGACTATCAAAACATGCATTGTTCGTCTCCGAAACGGTCATTAGATGAGCGTATCGCCCATGAATTTAACCAGCCGAATCAATCTTATGATTTCAGTCAAGTCAGTAGTTCGTACATGGGTCAATATCAATATGCGACTGAAAATGAAAACAAAATTCCAGTATTGAGCTCACAAGAAAATTATTACTTTCCACCCCATTTGCCGCAGCAAAGTATACCAACCTTACCGTCACAATCATTGCCACCGCAACACGTGCCCCGGCAGCACGCTACTCCCATACATGTTCCGCATGCAACAAATCAATTATCACCTTTACAACATGCACCACCACAGCAACGGACATTTCCGAATCTTATCGAAATCCGACAAAGTAACGTCGACGTGGAACCACCACCATCTCCTTTCGTGGTGAAAGGAAATGTTCTAGAAATTGTACCCAAAACGGAAGCACTTGTCGTTGATCCATTAGCTAATCCCTTACTGATAAAATTGGAAGATGACAGTTTTAATGCGAGTAGGCAAGAGATAAAAATCGAACTAACTGAAGAAGAAATTGAACGTCGAGAATTTAGAAAAGCCGAACAGAAATTGAAACGGAAACAAGAGCGTGATAAGCGACAGTTGGAACGGTTTATGCGCAAAGAAAAACTTAAATTGGAAATCAAACATTTGTTGGAAGTAGGCGTTCATACCGCGGAGATCAAAAAGGCAACTTATAATCCAAATGCTGTTGGTGGAAAAAGTATCCTACGAATGAACGCTTCCAGGTGGGTGAAATATTTGACTATCGAAGAAAGGAAAAGTATTAATTGGACAATTAATTTCAGTTCGAATAAAAAAAGCGTTTTATTCGCTGATGGTGTTGCACCTGGAGATGGAACATCTACATCTGGAGGCGAAGATGTTGCTCCATTATTGAGAGATCGTAACAAACGAATGACTAAGAAAAAACTGGATTCTAAGCGGCGACGTGCGCGAAGAGAAGCATCGGTTATTAAAAAGGTAATTTAAAAATTGCATTCGATGAAAGAGGTTCACATCACTAAGTTGATATATTTTTAAGGACGTACCTCCACAAGCTCTGGAAATTACACCATTTATTGATCCTGAATTAGAAAATATGCCACCACCATTGCCTCCAGAAGGAAATCCTCCAGCTCGATTGGCACAACCGAAACTTAAATCTACGCCAAAGTTAATTTATTTTCACTATGATCCCCGATCGAACGCCATGTACGTTTCACCTTTCCCCACTACGGTGCATATTCCACGCGAGTTAGATCAACCAATTACGAAATCTTCTATCGATTCACCATCGACTTCGACAACGCCAGATCTGATACAGAAACCGAAGGTTTGTTTTATTCCACCTCCTGTGTACGACCAACAACCTCCCCAGGTACCAGCAGCCAATCCGGGTTTACAAAATGCGAATCCCATTCTAAATAATTCAGCCGGTTCAGCTGACTTGCCAACGCCTTTACTTCCGATGAAATCGTTCAATCAACAACCGCCTCTGCCGAATTCTCTCCCGTCTTCTCCAGCACTTTATCCACCACATCAAACGCATTCGCCATCTCCACAAAGCTTTAGAGGACCCGTTCCGATCAATCAGCAATCAGTTCCATTACAACCTACATCAGCGCAAATGCAGGTACCACCCATGGCACAGCAATGGGACAATGCATCGTATCCAACAAACGTTCCGATTCATTCGTTACAACAACCACCTTGTGCTAAAGCATGGGAGCCAGATCCATACTCACACAACCAGCAAATTCGTCCTCATACGCGCTTTAACAATCCAAATACTTTAGCACAACAAAGGCCACCACATATTCCATGGGATCAACAACGGCATTCAAGTCCATTATTTCAAAATCATGTTGCACACCCTCCACATCCACCGCCACAACCCCCACCACAGTTTCATCCTCGATCAAACCATCCGAGATTCCATCCGAATAAAGCAATAAATACCAATCCGCCGCATCAGCAACACAACCAATTTGCTTTTAACACAAACTACAAGTACAATGCGAACGCAAATCAGTCGTGGAATCATCAGTACAGAAACAACCATTGAAGTGTAAATTGTAACAAATATTTATTTCGTAAAATTTGGTTTTGAATGAAGTTAAAGGGACTCATGAAAATGATTTATATCTCAACATTAGATGAATTTTGTTAAAAATGTAAATTAATTTTTTTTATTTCATTTCAGTGGAATTTTATTTTTTATTTTATGTGCGACATTAATAGAGAAATTAATGATTATGAAACTTTAAATGAGACGTTCGTTGTTTGATGTTGCAATAAATAATGTCCGACTGCACTTTCAGGACAAAACGGAATCTGTGAAGGAATTTGGAATGTATTTAGAAAACCACCGCCCACAAAGTACGTACATAAGCAATTGTCAGGCGCCTGCCAATAGTGTTTCGAGAGCACTATGGGAGACTATTGACAGGCGTCTGGTAATGGTACCCAAGGGAGACTGAAAATATTCACGTGTTAAGGCCAGGTCATGGGGTTTACTATCGCAAATATGTAAGACGCCATGACCTGGCCTTAAATCATCAATCTCGCTGGCAAAAAGTAAATTGCATTTTGTGAGGTTAATAGAACAGGCAACACGGACAATTGATGTGTTGAAAGTGACGACGTTAGGTGAGATACGACAATCATAGTTCTTATGCATGAAGTGTTGTTCCACCCACCCGCTCGCACTAAATCGCACGGATTTGTTGAACTCCCCGTTCTCCCTAAAGAAGTACGCACTTTATGGATGGCGTCATTATTATCGAAAGTGCACAATATTCGAAGATTTTCGCAGTCTCAGGAATGCGTTTCCAGAGCTATGATGAGCAACTACCAACATTAATGACTGAAAGACAAAAATAATTCCAAACCAGAAAAACTATTTCGTTATATCGTAGCTAGTAAATACCCCCGAGCCTAGGGGCTACGCGGACATTAAGCATTCTTGTCCGCTAGGTCGGGGATTTGCGACATTAATACAAAAATGTATGCAAGGGTGTGCAAAGTTAGATTTAGATGAATAAGAAATGGATTTAGTAGTATTTTAGTAGTTACCATAAGCTTACGCAAATCTGGTTTTCCCCGTACTGCCATTTTCCCGCAAAACCGTTTTGCCGAACTACCGTTTGCTGTATACTATCATTACGTCTCTACTACCGTTTTCCCCGTGCTACCGTTTCACCCTTACTACCGTTTCCACCATACAACACTTTTGCCCGTACTACCGTTTCCCCGTACAAACGTTATCATCGTGCTACTATTTTCCCGTACAACCGTTTCTCCCGTCCTACAATTTTCTCCTCACTTCTGTTTTTCCCACTCCATTTCACCGTACTAACATATTCCCCTACTACCATTTCCCCGCACAAACGTTATCACCGTGCTACTATTTCCCCTCACAACCGTTTCCCCCGCACTACCGTTTTCCCCGTAAAACCTTTTCCACCGTACTACTGTTTCCCGTACAACCGTTTCTCCCGTACTACCATTTTCTCCTCATTACTGTTTTCACCGTACTATCATTTCCCCATACAACCGGTTACCCCCTTACTGCTTCTTCCCCCGAGCTGCCCAGCATTTTCACCAATACTGGTGACTTCTACTCACAAAACTCTGAGACTTTGCAAAAGAAACCTATCGTCTAACTCCCATACATTCGAAAATAATTTTAAAAGCATAAAAATTGACCCAATGTCCAACTGCCCGACATTTTCACTAAAACTGGTGACTTCTACTCACAAAACTCTGAGACTTTGCCAAAGAAACCAATGGTTTCTATCTCTCATACCTTTCCAGATACTTTCAAAAGCATAAAAATTGACCCAATGCCCAACTGCCCGACATTTTTACCAATTCTTGTGACTTTTACTAATAAAACTCTAAGATTTTGCCGAAGAAACCAATGTTCTGGCTCGCATACCTTTCCAGATACTTTCGAAAGCATAAAAATTGACCCACTGCCCAACTGCCCGACAATTTCCCCAATACTTGTGACTTCTACTCACAAAACTCTGAGATTTTGCCAAAGAAACCAATGGTCTGTCTCTCATACCTTTCCAGATACTTTCAAAAGCATAAAAATTGACCCAATGTCCAACTGCCCCACATTTTCACCAATACTGGTGACTTTTACTAACAAAGCTCTAAGACTTTGCTGAAGAAACCAATGTTCTGGCTCTCATACCTTTCCAGATACTTTCAAAAGCATAAAAATTGACCCAATGCCCAACTGCCCGACATTTTCACCAATACTGGTGACTTCTACTAACAAAACTCTGAGACTTTGCCAAAGAAACATATCGTATAGCTCCCATACATTCGAAAATAATTTTAAAACCAAAAAAATTGACCCCGTGTCCAACTGCCCGACATTTTCACCAATACTGACTTTTACTAACAAAACTGAGACTTTGCCGAAGAAACCAATGATCTGCCTCCCAAATACTTTTAAAAGCAAAAAATCCAAGATGGCGTCACTTTGACAGCTGGCAGCCATTTTCTTAGGATTCATAAAGATTCTACTCATCAATATCAACAATTTTCCCGAAGAAACCAAACGTGTAACTATTCTATTTCAGAAGATAGCAAAAAATCCAAGATGACGTCACTTTGACAGCTGGCAGTCATTTTCTTAGGATTCATAAAGATTCTACTCATCAATATCAACAACTTACCCGAAGAAACCAACTCTCCAAAAAAACAAAAAAAAAATTTTTAAATTACATCAAGAAAAAAATTTCAATTGAAATCTAGGTAGCATAATGGTTTTTTTGCTATAAAAGGCAAACTGCATTTTAATTCAGTCCCTTTGGACTCGTCAAGCAGATCGGGCGTATGTTGGTTCACATGGGAATCTTCTTTTGCATTGCTTTTTTTTGAATCATAGAAGGCAATGCAAAAGAATCTACTATTGCATTGCCTTTTCTATGGCTTTCGTCTTATAAAAGGCAATGCAAAACGACACTTTGCTTCAGTTCATCGGAACTCTTCAAGCAGGCCGGACGTAAGTTGGTTCACGCCGGAAATTTGTGACCGACAATTTACAAACAGACAGACAGACAAACAGACAAAGTTTTGCCTTTTATAATTAGTAATGAGAAGTAATTTTTTTAATTATGGGGGCTCTGCCCCCAAATCCTCACGCCTGCGGCAAGCTTTTGTACGCCTTGCAGGCAACCCACCAATCAAAACTCTACTCTTACATCTAGCAACTAGGCGAGTGCCGACTGCCGCCCCTCGACCCCGCTTTTTTTTATTTCCAATTTTTGAACCAACATTTTTCCAAATGTCAGTAGTTAAATTTGATGCAGTTGTTTTAGTAGGTATTTGTTTCCGCTGTTAGTTGTTTCTTACAAGGTAGTTATTTTTTGTTGTTGTTTTTGTTGTTAGTTATTTTTCGTTCGTCATTTTGACCGATTGCCAAAAAAACCCAGACAGTATATCCCTGCACTGGTAAGTTTGAACGAATAACTACAGCTCTTGAAGGCTGGCTGTGAATTTAATAAAAAAAGTAGGGCTCAAAGGAGCAGAGCCCTTAAGTGTGACAGACCCTCTTACAGTGTTGGGATGGTTTTCTTGGATATAGCGGCATTGATCCCATTGATTGAAAACCATCCCGACATTGTATTTAACCGGCAAAGAAACATAAACAAATTATTTTAGACCCTCTTACAGGGCGTAATCAAGTTATCTGCAAGCGTTATTTAGCGTTATTTGGAGGGTGTCGAATGGTGTGTTATGCGTAACATAGTACTCCTTATGTACCTTAGCCTCTGTCCACCTACTCCTATATCCTAGCCTACCCGTGGTGACACCTGTTATAGTGAGCAACCCACATGGACCATCAGGTAACCAACCCCCGATGTAGTAGTGCGGCTCACTTAGCAGAAGGATAAGGGGGGCTGTCTTCGGGTAGTACCTTAACGCCACGTATAGGAAGGGTTGATGACAGCTAGGCGCTATCAGGATGGGATGGCGGCTCAGCGTGGTGGCGGACGATCTCAACAGCAAGAGACAACGGCAGCGTGCATACTCCCTGTTAGAAGGACTACCATCACTCACCAGCCCGTATAGCGTGGTGTTTTAAAGACTAAAAACCCACTCAAAACGAAATGGACGGAACCAATCACAAAAGGCCCTCAGTTCACAGTCGCTTTTCGATCCTTGACTACGACAACGGTGAGAAAATAAGTAAAGCAGGGGGTGCTCCTTGGGTTACCATAGGTTGTCATACTATGCGATGCTACATATAATGCAAGGACATTGTCTTCGAGCGCGAAGTTGCTAGAAATGGAAATGGCGTTAGAAAAAAACAAATGGGACGTGATCGGTGTAAGCGAAGTAAACAGGCCTATTGAAAAATGTTTCAAACTGAATTCTGGAAACACATTTTTTTATAGAGGAAGTGACAGCCAAACATTGATACACGGAGTAGGAATGTTCATTAGTAAACGTTGGTCACAACGTAAATGCGAATCGAAAGTGTTTCCGATCGTGTCATTTACGTGTGTCTTAAATTGAACGAAAAGTACAGCATCAAATTGATGCAGGCGTATGCTCCAACGTCGACTCATGGTGATGCAGAAGTTGAACAATTTTATGGAAGTGTTGAAAAAGCAAAGGAACACAAAAAATCACATTACCAAATGATTTAAGGCGACTTCAACGCAAAACTGGGTAAAAGGGAAGAAGAATCAGAAACATCCATAGGTAGCTACAGCTTTGACCAAAGAAATTAACAAGGCGATACACTTCTTAACTTCTTGCAACGGCGGGGTGCAAAATCCCCCAGTGAATTATCGTCCAAGACGATAATATCCTCCACTGATACAATAATATCGTCCATGAGGCGATAATATCGTCCGCTGATACAATAATATCGTCCATGAGGCGACAATATCGTAAACTGATACAATAATATCGTCCATGAGACAATAATATCGTCCACTGATACAATAATATCGTCTCATGGACAATAATACACTGGGGGATATTGCACATTCCCTTTGCAACAGCACAACATCTACGTAATAAATTCATTCTTTCCGATCAAACCACAAAGAAAGTGGACAAAGGCAAGTGCCGATAGCGTGACGTAAAACGAAATCGACTACATTATTACCAACATCAAATCGATTGTTAAAAATATTACCGTACTGAACAATTTCACAACGGGTCGTGATCATAGGATGGTAAGAGCGAACGTTGTCCTGAATACAAAATTCCAACGGTCAAAACTAGTCAAACGAAGTGAATTTGTAGATGTAAGAAGATTGAAAGAGCTGAGCGTAAACAGAAAATACATGAAGACCTTGAACCTAAAAACGCACACAGATATAGCTTAGACGAATTGAATAGTTTAAAGCATTCACACACCAAAATCGGAACACGGGAGATGTTAAAATTTTAGATGAAAAGTAAGTGGTATGATGTCGATATTTACTTAGTTGATGCATGTATAATCTCTAGGTGCGAATCGAACAGTTCTTGAAGTTTTGTAACTCTTGACAGGATAATTTTGAAATCTTTTTGCTAATGGAGCCCATCCAGGTTCTGCACAGCGTTGAAACAAGCTTTTCTCGCAATTACTGTACTACGATTTCATAATCATATCATTTTTTTTATGAGCCACGTTTCTCGTTCAATATAGTTTAAATTTTGACTAGTTTTTTATTCATATGACCGTACTGGTAAGAATTTACCTTAATATAAGTTATATAGCCTAAGCTGTTTTTACTTAAATTTGGTCAACACTGTATCGTACCTAATTCTGATTTGTTTTTTAAAATCAGATTCTGCTTTTCGGTCCTTTTCTGTTTTTTATTACAACAATTAGACTTATATACGCAGGACTGACATGACTGGACATGGCAGAAATGCCTCAAATACTTTTTTTGGTTCGATCTTTAGTCGTAAGTCAAGTGTTCTTATTGGTGGAACACAGTACGCATGAGTTAGGCTAAAGCATGTCTTAACATATTTTAAATTTGCACCCTGCAGCCCTGTTGACAGTTAAAGGTCAGTTGTAGTGCCTGATAATAGTCGGGTAAGTTGTTGGAGGCATTTCAATAATTTTTCTTCAAGTGAAATTAATGTAGTTAAAATTTGGAGTAATTTGTGCAAATTTTTTTTTTGATCTCTTATTTGTATTTTGAAATGCAATCACGCGTAAACGCAAAATTTTATATTTTAGCAATAGGTTTGTAGTTTAGGGTATTAACCATGTATCTAAACCTAGGAGGGTCGAATTTTTCGAAAATGAATTGGATTTTTATCGATTTTCCTGTGTTCCGATTTTGGTGTGTGAATGCTTTAATTGTCGACTCTGCAAAAGGCTTCATGGAAACACGATGTAAAGCAGCTAAAACCAAAGAATCGAAACTCATTGAAGGACGTTGAAGCTTATAGCAGACAGAGACCATTAAAAGAAAAACGGGAGGAGATATGCGACAGAGTTTAGAAACATCACCAAAACCATCAACAAGAAAACGAAGAATGACATAAGAAACCATAACGTGAGACTGGCACCGATCTCAACCAGTTACAAACAATGTTGGAAAATCTAAATAACGAATCTAGCAATATCGGTCTTAAGATGAATCTGAAGAAGACAAAGATAATGACCAACATAGAGGATGATGTGGAGATAAACGTTGAGAACGACATCATTGAGAAAGTCGACAGTTACGTTTATTTGAGCCATAAATTGAAATTAGGCCTAGACAATCAAACTACAGAGATAAGACGACGAATGGGACTTGGCTGGGCTGCATCTGGAAAACTTCGTTCAATGTTTAAAAGTAAAATGAACTACAGTTTAAAAAGAAAGGTGTTTGATGCATGTGAACTTCCTGCCTTTACATATGGCGCACAGACACTTACAATAACGAAAGCATCAGCTAATAACCTGAGAATCGCGCAGAGGTCTTTGGAACGAAGAGAACAAACGAAGGTTGTTGATGTCATGCAACGAATAGCATCGTTGAAATGAAATTGGGCATAACATGTAGCCAGAATGACAGGTGATCGTTGGACTAAATCAATAATGCAATGGCGAGCACCACTAAAAAGACCGATGGGCAGACCACCTGAACGATGGATCAATGACATAAAACGATTAGCGGGATCGTCCTGGCAGCAATTTGCATTGGATCGGGAAAAGTGGAAAAATCGAGAGGAGGCCTACATCCAGCAGTGGATATAATGGCTGAAGAAGAAGAACTTATTTAGCTCGCTGCAAACACGATTCCGGATTCCAAATAAAAGTTTATTTATATCTAAACGTTTAACGTTTAAAACGTTATTTGGACATAGATTATGGCAACGATAACAGGATAGGGATTAGAGGGGAGGGTAATAAAGTAAAACATGAACTTCAGTAGGGTAGAAAGAAAACAAAACACTGGACAATAATCTTTAACAACACCATACACTCGTCAAAACAACATCCCAAAGCTTGTTGCTCAAAAACACTCGTGAGCTGCTTGACTCTGTCACTTGGCTGTGTAAAATTTTGCACTCAGAGCGAAGTTGGTTGCAAGCTCAATTTTCATTCATAAATTCGCTTACGTTTGCTTTGATTTCTGGATATTTCCCGACCGTCCAATCAGACTGGAGACCGCCGAAAAACGGCGTTCAACGGCTAAAACGGTCGTCGACGTTTTTCGTCGGCTAGATGCGGCTAGCCGCCATGGGCCGCCGCCGAGAGTTTCGGTCGGCTTTTTAAATACGACAAATTACAACATTACAGTGATATTATCACTCTCGTAAAACAGATGTCCAAAGAAGAATCTAGTCTTAGTCATAAATTAAATAGAAAAACTTAATTTCGTATTACTTTCGATTCGCGTTTCAAAGTAAATGATGAACTGATCTGGCTTCATTCTTGGATCCTTCGATGCCAATTATTCTCAGAAGATCGAGACTAACGGCGCGGCGTAAGGAAGATCCATTGATATGATGGCATGGCATAATTCAGTGAAATACAATTTCACGCATTTTTCCCATTTTTACGACAAGAACTATGAACAGTAATACATAGAATAATAAAGAGAAGGACAACAATAGTCAACATATTTTTGAATTTAACCAATAATCTCCTGAAATTTATATTAGAGAAATTGTATGGGATTGTTGCCTTAATTTCATCAATTTCTGGGTTATTTCTGCCATTTTTGAACTTTTTCCTAAAGCGGAATGACAAAGGCTAATTTAAGCCACAGAACAATGCAAATGTAATAATTATTTTCACGACAAAGGGCGAAAATAGAAAATTCCTTAACAAGGTTAACGTCTGTGGCCAACGCAGAGAAAATTGCAACGAGAGCGAAGTTTGTGGCACGAGAAGAGAAAATCTGCGAGTGCGACAAACTTTACTCAAGTGGTGTAAGCTTGATTTTACCTGTCGTCACTTGGTGACGCCACAGGAATTTCGAGGATTTCAATAGAGATAATAAAGGAAATGAGATTTGATTAGAACGATTATATGTCATTGCATACTCATTTGAGCCTAAGAGGGTTCCGTAAACGAATTAATGAGTTATTAGCTTGAGCCGACACACTGTTTCGTCACATGAAAGGTTCTTTACACTGTAACTCTTCAGTCAAAAAATATTCCTTGCAATGGCTAACAATATAAAGAAAAATCCTTATGTGTGCCATCGATACAGCAAAGAGAATCGCAATTCGAATTTATACTTAGCGTTCTCTAGAAATTACACGAGTAATTTTTATTTTATCATTTAGCCGCCGCCAGCTGACCTTTTTTGACGGCGGCTACGTTATAGCCACTTTTTTTCGTCAGCTAGCCGCCGACATAGATTCTTTTCCGGCTCTGCACTCTGCCTCCATTGCATATTAGAAGGGTCCAGAAAGTAAAACTGTCGAAAAATTTGCGGCTCACCTCGGAAATCGATGCTAAATGTTCCCCTGAGAAAAAGTTTATATGGGCCGGACGAAATCTGAAGCGATTGGTTGGGTGCTCAATGCGAAAAATCGAAAAAAATCACGAAAATCATGAAAATATGTTTACTCTGAATCACTGTTAACCTCTACATTGTCTATAAATACTATTAACCAAGACAATTAAAGATTATTCTTTGGTGAGTTCAAATTCGAAACCCATCAATTTTAGATTTTAACTTTATTTCATTAATACTTAGACAATACGCATTTCGCAAGCCACGCTTGCATCATCAAGTCTTGTATATTTCGAACTACACTGTTTCTCTTACTGTAAGTTCGGTTATTTTGAATCACAATCAGCGTAGACAGCAAACCAATCGATGTGTCCATTCGCACCATATTTAGTCCGAGAGTTTCGTTGAGAGATCATGAGATCTGCCCGCAACACAGTTGCAATTCGGAAAATTTCCAAACAGCTGAGGTTACGCATCTGGAACGGCTTCCCGTTGGTGAGAAAATCTAAAAAAAAATACAAAGCCGATAAAAGTTACATGCTACCTGCCTGGACTATCATTTTGGGATTCTTTGTAGTCCTAATGAAGGCCAAAATTTTTCACACATATATATATATATATATATATATATATATATATATATATATATAGGTTGCGAGGGAACGTTATGTTTTTGCTAAACCGTGCACATACGAGATTTGTGTTGTATTAAGAAAATTCCTCTATAGGCTCAATCTGCAAATCCTTCATGCGAAAGAAGTCCACCATTTGCATTTTTAGCCAGGAGACCGTTCCCTCGTAACATATTTTCCAACCTTTCAATGGAATCGCCCGTGTTGTATATAACACATTGGATAGCTGTGTGGAATTTTTCCGAATTGCAACTATATTGCGGGCAGGTCTCATGATTTCTCAACGAAACTCTCGGACTAGGTGCGAATGGACACATCGGTTGGTTTGCTGTTTACGCAGGGCTACTGTGATTCAAAATAACCGAACTTGTCCTAAAAGACAATGTCAAGGCCAATGTTAGCAGTGATTTGGAGTAAAAATCTCATTTTCATGATTTTCGTGATTTTTTTCGATTTTTCAGGGGATCATTTAGCATCGATTTCCGAGGTGAGCCCCAAACTTTTCGACAACTTAATCTTCCCATAAGATTTTGGATCCCTCTATTGCATACGGAACCCAACAAGAACATAAAAATTTCGTAACAGAATACGTCCCGCTAAAATTTAAATCATAATGCGCTTTTTTATGACAAGGATGGCAATGTTTTTCTTTCACTGTAACATTTTCTATTGTTTTTAACATCATAACCACAAAGAAAGTGTTTTGTCATTCAGTGCATTCTTGCATAACAGGAACACAGGTCGTCGTTACACGTTATGTTGTGTTGTTATAACCTATAGCTTTTAAATGAATAAAAAAATAATTTCTCGATTCTTGGCGTTGTCAAGTGTGGGAGGTGGGGCTTTTTTAACTGGAGTTTATGTAGAAAAACGAAAAAATTGCAGTCAAGAAAACGGCGGGGATATCATATATAGCAAAAATAATGTGAGTCGACTCGCCAATTTACTCTTATCTTGGAGAATTAAAACAAATTATGTCAGTTGGTTGCGAAACCGGGACTGCCGGTATTCGGAACCGTCTCTGCAGCTACACCGATGGTAACGGACTCAAAAGATAATACGGTCAATTTTGCCGGTCGAGTGTCTGAAATTATGAAATATGGATTCCCAGGACTGGACAACATCCGCAGCTATTCCGATTACGTTCTATCGTACGATCGTAGAAATCGTGTAGCTCATTGGACATTCGAACACTTAACACCACAATCCGTTGAATTTAATGACAAGGTCGATCGTTCGAAATGCGAATGTAAGTGTAAAACTAGACTCGTATGAGGTTACCATTCTCACAATCGACTTCAATTTTCAGTCAAACCTGATGAAAGCATTCATCCGTATTTTAGGTAAGCATCTTTGTATTCTGTCCCGAAGTCTACCTAACGGAACTAAACATTTTTTTTTTTTTTTGCGAGTCAAATCATTACAAACCTAAAATAGTTCAAATACATAAAATTGACTTTACAGAACATGGCACAATTGCCAACAAATGAGACATTGAGTTTTGCATCATTTGAAAGATAATGAAATGCCCTATAATAAAAAAAATAGTTTCGGAGACCTGCCCCTAATTGGGTGTCTTAATGAAGGAGAAAACCCCCCAAAATGGCGGAAAAGTGACTTTCTCGATTTTTCCGCAGTAGAAACTTTTCTCAGAAAATTTAAAAAAAATCATTAGATTTTCGTTGTATCGCTGGGATGTTTTTGATGCTTTTGTATCAATACAATATTTTGTGTGAAAGAAGAAGCAATGTCTTGAGATTTTTTGTAAAAATAAGTTACCTACTATTCATTTTGTCTCATTTGTTTACTAAAACAGGTCTCTCAACTCTGATTATAAAGGTTCTGGTTACGATCGAGGTCATTTAGCTGCAGCCGGAAATCATCGATCCCATCAAATCCACGTTAATCAAACATTTTATTTAACGAACATGGCTCCACAAGTCGGCGCTGGCTTCAATCGGAACTCTTGGAATAGGCTGGAAAGTTATGTACGGAAATTGGCGCGTAAGAGCAAAAATGTATACGTCTGCACAGGACCTTTGTATTTACCGAGGAAAGAGGCTGACGGCAAATCATACGTGAAGTATGAAGTCATTGGTGCAAATTCAGTTGCAGTTCCTACACACTTTTATAAAATCGTGGTTTGCGAGACTTTAGACGATCAACTCGAATTGGAGTCGTACGTTATGCCGAACCAGAAGATTGACGATGATGTACCTCTGAAAGCTTTTCTGGTAAGCATGACATATTTGTGAAGTTTGTCAATCTGCACAGATTGCAGAAAATAAGAGCTATACGGGCAAGAAAGATTGTAGAGTAAATCTTCAGGGTGACAGGACATTTTTCCGTGACGATTATCGCCGTGGGCGTTATTTTCCTTCTGACAGAACGATTATCTCCCGCGGGTGTGATTTTACACTCTAGTAGGGCGATATTTTCCCCCAGTGGGAGTTATTTTCCCCGGCGGTTGATAATCCCATCTAGATGTAATATCGCCCGCCGGGGCATAACCGTTCTTTCCGGGAGAAAATATCACCCGCCGTTAAAGAATAACGCCCCGGTCTTATTTGCCACCGATCAGAAATTGTCCAGTGAAAAATAACCCCCGCCCGCCGGGTTTTTTTTTCTCCAAGCGAGCAATAATATCCTCATTCTCTGACGAGTAACGCTCGCCGGGGCTATTTTTTCCCCCAGCGGGGGATATTTTCCACCGGCTGGCGTTGTTTTCACCCGGTAAAAAGTACATACATTTATCACTCGGTACACTTTTCGAAGCATTTTTGACTTAATTTAAAATAAAACGAATACATCAACGGACTTTTAAAAATAAGCCTTTTGGCAATTCTTTTGTAAAAATTCGGAGTGGATTATTTTCTATTTGTCCTTCACTGTAAGGAGGACAAAACCTAACCGACAAGAAAGGTAGGGAATGTTTCGTTTAACAAATCGTCAAGAGCGTTTACAAAAAGTTTGACAGAACTTAAAAAAAAGCAGGATCGAGTGGCGGCAGCTCCCGTGGAGGAGGGGTCAAGGGGGGATTATCTCACCATTGTACGCTGGTGGAAAAAGCGCCTGGCTTCCCGCGAGCAGAAGAACTTCCCGATTGATAATACAAAAACTTCCCGATTCCGAAAATGCATTTTATTTAATTGTTTCCTATATTGATACAACTACACTTTTTACAAATCATTTGTATGCAGGCCCGCACTGGCCACTCAAAGGCCATCGAAGTTAATTTCGAAAAGGATCACGAAATGATATTTCTGAGGCCCAAGCCGGGGCAAGGATTTTAATCAGAGCCACCTTTAAAAACGCAGTCATGTAACAGATATTCTATTTAGACGACAGCAACTTTCATTCTTTTCAAGAATCTTTTCAACCCCCACTTGGACTCGTTCGAAATACAAAGGTCCTATACGTTTACTACAAACAAGTTTATTGTAACATGGGGTTGATCGAGGTGGACGTGGGGGGATACGTTTATTTTCGTCTAGAGATGACGAATCAGCAAAAAAAAAATGTCCGTCCGTCCGTCTGTCCATTTCCACTTTTTTTCTAAACAGCTCAACCAATCACCCTAAACAAAATCGGTCTATTGGTTCGGGAGGTATGGTCGAAGAAGTGACCAAAAGCATGGTTTTTCGAGGGTCGGTGAAACTTTTTCGCAAATATCTCAGCAAGTATAACACGGAAATTGCTCATTTTGGTGTCAAATGAAAGCAGTTGATCTCACAAAACCGGGATTTTTAGACCCGTACGAAGTACGATGCGTTTACTACCACGTTTGTTACATTGCGAATTCGAACCTGGAAGTAAGGTGGAAACTTTTTTTGTTGCCTGTTGTAACTCGAGTAAATCTCTTCCGATTTTCAAAAACTTTTTTTTGTTTGAAAGATCTCCGCACGGCCGACAATTTATAGTAGAATTTTTGCCTGTGCTTAGGGCTCAAGCGGGCTTCATGTCGGTCCTAAGGTCGGCGCTAACATAAAAAAATGTTTTTTGCTATGTTGCAGAGCAAATTGAGGGAAACATTTTTGTCTATGGAAGTATGTATCCGAGGCCTCTATTTAAGGCCCTAGGTCAGTACTAAGGTCGGCCCTAGCCCAAAAAATAGTTTTTTGATATGTTGTAGACAAAATTGAGGAGAACATTGTTCTCTACTTGGAGGTCAATTTTGTGCGTTCGTTTTTTTACACCGTTACTTCGGACGGGCAATTTCCAATACAGTCTAATGTGAACGCAACATTTACTTAAATACATTCCAGTCTTTTCGTAACATCAACTCTGTTTGCCGCATCTATTCTGATACGTACGGGTCCCTTCTATGTTTTTTTGTGGAAATTGGGTCAGTGATCCTGGCACTGGGACCAATGGAATGCACGAAATTGAATTTCTTGGGCATATACGAAAGCAGATGGTTTTTCGTCTATATTTGGCCCATTCTATGCAGATCGCGATGTCTGTAATGTAAGGAACGGAAATACTTCCTTAACCGTAGGAAATAACGAAGTCATACGTTCGGCAGAATATTAGACATTACAGTTATGAAAAATTTTTTCATAGAACACTAAAATTGGACCCTTGGGTGACTAAGGAGAAATTTTCGTTCCTTACATTACATACATTTGGAATGGCCCATTTGCTCAACTATGCAATATGAAGATTTACTGTCAAAGGCAAAGTTTTAGAGAATAAAATTTTAGAAAGTTGTGTTTCAGGGTTTTAGGGAAAAATTATCAAATCCCGGGATAAAGTAACTTCTATAATTGTAAGCAGGGTTGCCGTCGCTAACGGTTTTTTTTAGCGACGCTAACGCTAACCGCTAAAACGAAAAATATTATCGTCGCTAACTGACTTCGCTAATCAAAAATAAATTAGCGCGCTAATAGCGATCGCTAATAGCGGCCGTTAATTCTCGCTAAAAAGTATTTGGCGGGAAGTCGTGTATTTTGATAAGTTTTGAATCAAATCATGTTTTGTTTCGCCCCTCACTAACAGCTTGTCAGAAATTAATTTGGCCCTCGTACTCGGCTCATCAGCAGATTGTTGTTGTTAATTTACATGTCCTGTGCGTTCAAAAGTTCAAAAGGGTGAATTTTTGACACAGCGTTACAAGTGAAGGTGCAGAAATGATCTGAAAAATTTCGATCATCAATGTAACAGTGTTGGATGGATCAACGGATTAAAACAATTAAAGCAATTATTATCTAAATCCATGTTATTCAACGCACGCATTCTCACAACAGAAGGAATTAAAAACTGGAAACTGGACGACATCTACAAGTTTATTCAAAAATCCAACTGCAGCAATAACCAAACAAAATTTTAAATTGTTTCAAAAGAGTCTACCCATGCGACCTACTTGCAATCGATAGGTGAGGGCACACGAGTTCATCATATTTCTGTTGCGTCATAAAAGTTATTCAATGTATGCATCACTGCAACTATCCAAATCTTTGGATTTGTCTATCGGGAAACGACCTCGGAGGACAGAACATTCATCTATTCTTGTCATTGGTTTAAAATTTACCAGCATATTTATGAAGAAAAAATTAATTTATTAGCGGTCGAATTAGCGATTAGCGAAACATTGTCGCTAATTGAATTTTAGCGAGCGCTAGTCGCTACTAGCGAGCATTTTTCAATTTTAGCGGCGCTATTACGGCAGTTTGCTTCTTAAGGCAGAATTACATTTTAGAGAAAATAGTTTCAGGATTTCTTGAAGAAGTTGGTTCTCTTTGTGATAGGTGCAGATGAGAACATTTCGGCCATCAAAATCAATGGACTTAGACGTACTTCGGTAGGGCCTTTGACAATACCTTGAGTAATTTCTATGGATCTTTGAAATTCTTATAGTTATAAAAGAGCATAGAACATTGGATTGTTTGCTCATTTCCATATTTAGATACGTCTGAGTCTTTTTGTAGCATCTATACTGTTTGCCAGATCTATTCTGATGCGTGCGGGTCTTTATGGTTATGTTTTAATTCAAAATCGATATATAAAATTTAGAGTGGAACGAGAAAAAATTTCAGATAGTTGTGCAAATTCAGTGCAGATATCGCGAGCGGAGCTAGCGAAATTTTTTTTCATAATAACTATAACTAAATGAAGCAATACGAGGGTTGCCTTTTATGTTTCTGGCCTAAGGTCCTTTTACTGTTCTTTGATGCTAGTAACTAGGCTAGCCTACAACTTTGGACATTTTCCGGATAATTCACCTCAACAACAACAAAAAAAATTTAGTCTGGTCACTGGAGTCTTCTTCCCATAAGTCTACGCGTATCGAGGTTTTTGGCCGAATTTCGTTTTATATTTCTGGTACTTCTAGCGTTTTATGATGATAGCAGAGAATTTTGGACCTTTTCCTAGTAATTTAACACAATAAGACCAAAAAAAATTTTCTGGTCTTGTCAGAGGAGTCTTTCTTTCAGAGGTCTTCCTCTGTCGGAAAGTTAGCCAAATTTGTATATTGCTGCTTTGTTCGACGAAGATCGTAGAAGGACCTCCATTCTTGGTGTCTGGAGTCGGGTTTTTGATGTCTTCTCGTTGAATTATATTTGACTCCACGAGTCAATCCAACTTGGCTGGGAATGGCTGGAATAGAAAACGTCATTTTGTATGGAAATTCAAAAAAATTTGCTAAAGCCGCTGGGAAAGAGACCAGACTAAACCATTTCTTTTGTCCTTGTTGTGGTGAATTATCCGGAAAAGGTCCAAAGTTGTAAGCTAGCATAATTACTAGCATCAAAGAACAATAGAAGTACCCTACAGAAACATAAAAGGCAACCCTCGTAGTTGAAGAATTTGATAAAGTTGCGAGTGGAGCGAGCGAAAATTTTCAAAATTGTATCTAAATAATCCTAGGGTAGAAGTATAAAGACATCAGGATGTAAAACTGTTTAATAATCAACAGAAATGTGGGAAAGGAATTGTGAGAGGATCGTATTCTGTTTTCATTAATTTCCCCTGTACTTCTCGTTTCGTCATATCATTTCTATTTCAAGTATATTCCCATTTTTTGACCCGTACGAAGAACAAAGTTCTTCAAAAAAGGGTCTATTGCGTTTACCACGGAGTTAGTAACCAGTCGAATTTCGACCCGGGAGGTGGTTACTTTTTCGTTTCATGGTCCTTAGATACCGAATCTGCAAAAAAAATTGTCCGTCTGACCGTCTGTCCGTCTCTCAACACGATAACTCGAGTAAAACTTGACCGATTTTCAAAATCTTTTTTTTTCCTTGAAAGGTAATCAAAAAAGCTGTTATGGGATCGAATCTGGGCACTGTAAGCCCAAGGGCCGCCGACATAGGGTCGTTTAAGTGGTTTTTGGCGAACTTTTGAGTTTTTTTCCCTCGCCTTCCTCCCCCTTCAAATTATTTTAAATAAAAACTACGTCGTAGCAGCTTTCCAACAAGCCCTCACTCATCAACATCGGTTGAAAATTGGCTGAGATATCGAGGTTTGAAAATGACACTTTTGTATGGAGAAATAATTTTTCTATTGTTCTCATCATTATGGAAACTTTTTTTCTGATCTGTGGGTTTCTATGTTCTATCTATTAATAATTTTCGATCTCGAGAACTAGACAGCCGATCTTCCTGAAATTTTCAGGGATTGTCAGTCTCGGTCCCAAATGAAAAATTTCATATGTCGTCGCTCTTCCGGGAAAATTCTGGAAAAGCCGTGGCATGAGGAAAAGTTGTCAATTTTGAGGGTTTTTTAGGTAATGCTCGGAGTTTTCGCATTTTAGCTCCGGAATGATAACACTTAGAGAGATGGTTTCTTCTAGAAAGTTATAGAGATTCATCAGGAGAATTTTTTGGGATCATCAGAAAATGGCTGCCAGCTGTCATAGCGGCGCCATCTTGGATTTTCGTTTATGCTTTTTCGGTTTTCGAATTTTAGCACCGCAATGACACTACGTAGAGAGATGGTTTCTTCGAGAAAGTTATAGAGATTCATCAGGAGAATTTTTTGGTATCATTAGAAAATTGCTGCCAGCTGTCAAAGTGACGCCATCTTGAACTTTTTGCTATCTTCTGAATAGCTAGACAGTTGGTTTCTTCGGGAAAGTTATAGAGATTGGCGAGGAGAATTTTTTTGATGAATAGAAAGTGGGTTTGCCGAGGCGCGTAAGTTGGTCAAAATCGAGGCGAAAGTTTTCGCCAAAAAATTTTTTTCGTCGGAATCGATAGATATTGGCTTGGGCATCATTTTCATGAATAGAGAGTGGGGTCGCCGAAGCGCGGAAGTTGGTCAAAATTGAGGCGAAAGTTTTCGCCAAAAATTTTCTTTCGCCGGAATCGATAGATATTGACTTGGGCATCATTTTGATGAATAGAAAGTGGGGTCGACGAGGCGCGGAATGTTGGTCAAAACCGAGGCGAAAGTTTTCGCCAAAATTTGTTTTTCGTCGAAATCGATAGATATTGACTTGCGCATCATTTTGATGAATAGAAAGTGGGGTCGCCGAGGCGCGGAAGTTGGTCAAAATCGAGGCGAAAGTTTTCGCTAAAAATTGTTTTTCGTCGGAATCGATAGATATTGACTTCGGCGTCATTTTGATGAATAGAAAGTGGGGTCGCCGAGGTGAAAAGTTGGTCAAAATCGGAGGTGTTCAAATGAAATGGTCAAGAAACCAAAACAAAAAGCTTCTAAAACTACTGATATCCCTACAAAAATCTCTTAAAAGGTGAAGTGTGACGCAGTCCCTAATGTCCAATTCCAAAATTAATGATATCAGTGGAGGTGACGCTTACGCTGAAAATACGCAAGAAATGACGATGCAAAAAAAAACTTTTTAAAAAATTCAAATGTTTGAAATTGCGTCACAAATGCGTCACATAATTTTGGAAGTGGACATTAGGGACTGCGTCACACTTCACCATTTAAGAGGTTTTTGTTGGGATTTCGATTTTCATAAAAATTCTTTGTTTGAAAGTTCTGAGTATGCCTGACATTTTATGGAAAGTTTTTTTAACTTTCACCTTTTGGACTCAGCCAGGGTCCTAAAACTGAATTTCTACTAAGGCCCAAAGTATTTTTATCAATAAATCGGGTAAACCTTATCCGATTATCAAAAACCTTTTTCCTGAAAGATAAACTGAAAGTTGCACACAGAATTGAGTTTGGGCAAAATCGGTTGAAAACTATGTTGAAAGCTATGGTCGAAAAAGTGGTAAAAAACGTGGTTTTTTTTAAGGTTGGTGGAACTTTTTGACTTATATCTCTACAAAATTAGATCGGAAATCGCTCTTGAAGGTTTTAAAAAGTCTGTTGAGTGGTTCGGGCTGTAGAATCCTCAGTGTGGGCCCAACTCACGCTACGCGATCCTACACGATACTTGGTGGTTTTTTGTGAATATTTCTTTAATGATGAGGTTTTTTGAGCAACGTTGCACAGAAAAAAGAGGCTAACATTTTTGTTAATGGAAGTATGGATCGGGCCTAGTGCAATTTTTTTTCCAAATTTTTGGACCCGTACGAAGTAAAAGGTCCTATACGTTTACTACAAACAATTTGGTTCGTAGATCGAGGTGGGAGGGGGGGGGATGACGAATCAGCAATAAAAAAAATGTCCGTCTGTCCGTCTCCACTTTTTTTTCCAAACGGCTCAACCGATCATCCTAAACTTTTTAAAGGTACATGCCTCCCATGATTCAAGTTCGAAGATGAGCAAAATCGATCGAGTGGTTCCGAAGATATGGTCGAGGAAGTGACCAAAAACATGGTTTTTCGAAGGTCGGTGAAGCTTTTTCGCAAATATCTCAGCAAGTATAGCACGGAAATTCCTCATTTTGGTGTCAAATGATAGCATTTGATGTCACAAAACTGGAAAAAAAATTTTGTGGGAGTCGGTACAGGGGTCTGGGCACTGGGGCCAATGGAATGGACGAAATTGAGATTCTTGGCCATATACGAAAACGGTTTTTCGTCTATATTTCCTTAACTATGCAATATGGAGATTTACTGTCAAAGGCAAAGTTGTAGAGAATTAAATTTAAGCGAACACGTGTTCCTGGGTTTTGGGGAAATGCGGCCGAATAATGGTATATGGCCTCTTCCATGATTGGGCAGGATGACCCAGATCTCCAGAACTATGAGAGTTAGAAAGTGGGTTTCAATGGCGAAGTTGTAGAGAATTAAATTTGAGCGAACACGTGTTTCAGGGTTTTGGGGAAATGTGGCACAATCCTGGTATATGGCCACTTCCATGATGACCCGAATCTCCAGAACTATGAGAGGTAGAAAGTTGCTTCCAAAGGCAAAGTTGTAGAGAATAAAATTTTAGAGAACACGTGTTTCAGGGTTTTAATGGAAAGTGGCTTAGTCTTTGGATATAAGCTTTTCTAGATTTGAATGGTCTGAGACGTACTTCGGTAGGGCCTTTGACATTACCTTGGGAAATTTCTATGGATCTTTGAAATTCTTACAGTTATAAAAGAAGAGAAAACGTTGGATTGTTTGCCTATTTGTATATTTAGATACGTTCGAGTCTCTTTGCCACATGTATTCTGTTTGCCACATCTATTCTGATACGTATGGGTCTTTGATTATGTTTTCCATTTTTCTTTTAATTTCGGGCTTTTTAAAGGATTGGAGATGTTTTTTGCGTCATTTCTTCGGACGGGTTTTTCAATATTGCCCTTTCGGCAATTTCCAATCCAATTTAATGTCGACGTAATTTACTTTGATACGTTTGAATCTTTTTGCAACATCTATTCTGATACGTACGGGTCCCCTGCATATGTTTTTCTATTTTCTATTCTATAGGTATTCATTCAAAGCCTTAAGGGCATCCAAGAAAAAATGTGGGTCCGGGCTGAGCCTAAGATGGCCGCTATAATAGGGTGTATCGATTTATTTTGGAAAAATTCAAATATTTTGAAAACTATTAGAGACAGAAGATCGGTGTCGAAGACAAAGTTGCTGTTTTAGGTGTGACGCATGTCGTAATGTCTGCCAATATGGCCGCTAATGTTAAGTCGGATCGATCTAGACAATATATTTGGCAAAACAAAATATACAATGGCAAAAACGTTTTTGTCTGTGGAAGTATGGGTCAGAAGCCTTTTCTAAGTGCTCTATGTCGGTTCTATCAGCGGTAGTACAAATAACATTTTTTGTTAGTTTTTACTTTTTTTTATTTTGGGGGTTTCTTGAATATTTGGAGAGACTTTTACACCGTTTCTTCGGACGGGTTTTGCAATATTGCCCTTTCGGCAATTTCTAATCCTATTCAATGTGGGCGTCATTTCATACACTTTAGAGTTATGCAATATTTACTTAGAAACGATCGAGTCTTTTCGTAACATATATTCTGTTTGCCACATCTATTCTGATGCGTACGGGACAGATCTTTTCCACTTTTCGTACGTTTAACGTTTGTTCAAAAAAATATCCAACCCGTTCCAAACTTCGATTCTTTCCTCAAAAAACTCATTGTTTTTATCTACACTTACTGTTGTCTGGCGAACCTGTTTTACTTCCTGCTTCCTGACACACCTTTTCCACTTGTTGTACGTTTAACGTTTGCCAATAAGACTTCCCGAAATATTTTGCTTTTTCCACCAGCACCATTGTGGGTGATAAATGTTTGTAATTTGTAACGGGTGAAAATAACGCTCGTCGGAAGAAAATAACGCTCGTTGGGAGAAAATCACGCCCACTGGGAGAAAATAACGCCCGCCGGTGGATATTTTCCCCCAGCGGGCGTTATTTCTCAGTACATTAGAATATTATTACCCACTTGCAGAAAAAAACGCCCGGCGGGGGATTTTTTCCCCCGCCGATGGTTATTTTTTTCTGGATCTGAGGAAAATAATACCCGGGACAAATATCCTCCGGGGTGTTGCTTTCCCCCGGAGAGCCGCATTTTCCATCGGACAGAACGGTTATTTATCTGCGCGGCGGGCGATATTGCACTGCAGCCGGGGGATATTCTCATTTATCCAGAACGATTAACGTCCGTCGGGGGAAAATACCCCCCGGTTAGAGTGTAATATCGCCCGCCTAATGATAAACATCCTGTCCGGGCGAACATCGCCCGCCGGGGGAAAATAAAGCCCCACAGGATAATCGTCGTAAAGAAATGTCACGTCATCAATCTTCAGCATCAGAAAGATAAGCAGATGAAGTCAATATGGTATGTAACCTTGATGACTTGTGGAGATATAAACGTATAATGTTAATTGCCTTTCGGCTATATCACTTTGTTGGCTATACCTCTTATGTAAAACAAAAATTTGAAATTTTAGATCTTCTCCCCCTGTCACGATAGCAAGCTCTTTAACCCGCTTCAACCATCGGTTCCAGGTTTTTTTTCTTTCTCCAATTTCGGAATGAAATGCAGACCACACTATGAATAGGTCGCCGCCATATATGCCCTTTCGGAATTTGGGAATTTATGAACGGTTCCCTCATAGAATTCTGAGGTTAGTTCCATTCGAAATTTCGTCTGTTATCGCTTTCAGAATTTGTTATTCCTGAGGCATTGTTGTTACAGGCACTCCTTTTCTACGGAACTGATCAAAATAATTTTTTTTTTATCTAATAAAATATTTATTCATTTGAAATGTCAATTGGTTGATTGTTCTGTGACTTCACCAATTGGAATATCGAAACGCACCATAAGAAACTACCACACGGGTCGGCAAATTCCATCCACATCTGCCTTTTCACGAGGCCTGCATTTTTTCTTTCTAGTGACTGCACTTCCGAAGATTCTTCGGAAACCATCATAATTACTTGACATTTGCGTTGTTGTCTCTTGTGCACTGCTAACAGAAAATTGCATCGCAATTATGAAAATAAAAAATACAAACACAAGCCGCGATCGCATTCTAAACGAACATTTCATGCAAAAACGAAATATAGGTAATTAACAATCCGATTAAATTACTCAACTCTTTACGATGAATGTACTCTTGTTAACGATTTCTTTGCAAATGAATATAAAATCGCGAATGCAAATAGCCTCGGACACTGCAAATAAGAACGATTAATTTATTAATGTCTACGATCTGTATAGTAATTTTCAATTTGTTAAACGAAAGCAGTATTTGTGCAGATTGTATATTCCAGAGGCGCCGACTTCTCGACCCACCCTCGGAATTCTCATAAACCCCCTCGAAATCCTAAAAGCTCCCCCAAACTTTGCCCAACTTTTCTCCCGGTCAATACCTAACTTCCAATAAATAACAAAATATTCTTAAAAAGCATCACGTTGTTCCGTATGGTTGAATAGTGCGAGTTTCCTAAAAATTCCATAAAATTCCTAAAAATTATTAAAAATTCCTTAAATCTTAAGTTTGAGAATTTAGGAATTTTTTATGAATTTTATGGAATTTTTAGGAATTAAATTCCCAAAAATAGGCCCTGCCCTGATCGATTCTCATCAAGTTTCTCTAGTTTTCCTTAGATTCTTATCTTCTGATATCCATTTGATGAAAAGTTTTAATGTTGTATTCTTCAAAACTTTCACCGACTTTAGAAGAAGCGTATTTGTGAGCACTTTGGCGATTTTGCTCATCTTAACTTTCAGGGGAAACGTGTATAAAGATTTGATGATAATTTCCCAATATTAGGCGGGACAAACCCATACGAAGTACTGAAGTGTCAGATCGACAAAGAAGTGGGGAGAGTAAGGATTCGATTGTCGCTTGGAGAGGCCAGAAACTTAAAGTAAAATTTCCCTTCGTTTTTCTGGGTGTCCATCGACAAGCATTTTTGGAGAAAGTTCAACCAATCGTCTAGAATTATTTCTCCTCTCAAACGAAAATTGATCCGTTCGTCTTCTATGCAATTCTCCGTCAGACCGGTTTAAGTTTATTACACTTATTGTTTGCGACAAATACGCATTTCATATTTTGTTTCTGAAATTAGAGAACAGGTTTTGCGTTGACCCGGTGCGTTTCGTCTTGCCTGCTACATTTGTTTTCAACGAAATAATGTTGATGCTTTTATTTAGTACTGGCGATAGACAAGGATAGATTCTAAGAGTAAGCCGAGTCATGTGCAAAATCGTCGGAAAGTATAGAATGAGAGCTGCTTATTAGGACCTGTAAATACAGGTAAAAAATGGTGGAAATCGGTTGAGTGGTTCAGGCTCTAGGATGCATAGAGGACCAAATTCAGTTAGCTCTGCCGGCCGTATACGATAAAGGATTTCATGAATATTTCCTGAAGCAGAGATAATATAAAATCACTTTCAATGGCAAAGTTGCAGCATATGTACGTTCACAAATTATGTGATAGCCCGCCTCCTCAACTAGGCCACAGATCGCTAGCGATTCCCATTTTTGCCAAATACGCGTTGAGTCCACACCACTCCCCCATTCCGAATCAGGTGTATATTCAACAGCTCACCGGAACACCTTCAACCGGGCATCAAGAAGAATCGATTCGTATGTATTCCTCTACTGTAAGCGCTGTACGCTCTGTGTGGTTACACAGGATCCGCTATAGCTTTTTTTAACTTTCCATCGCCTACAGAAAAATTCCTCATCATGCTGTCGTAAAGGCCATCGTAAAGGCTGCTGTCTCCAATTCTTATCGAAAGCTTTCTCCGCTCTGTTTTTCGCATGCGCGATCCAGTATAACGTACTGTCGAGTGTGATTCTTAAGTATTTAACTTGATTTCCAGGCGTTATATCCTTGCCGAACAACCTAAACTTCCCCACCAACTCCCGGCCTACTTGTCTCCTGCTAAAGAGAACTATGCCAGTCTTGTCTGGGTAAACTTTCGCCTTGTCCTCGACTCCTCGACACCAGTTCTCAACCTCCTTCAGAGAATACCTGATACTATCCCCAAGCGTACTTTCATACATACATTTGATCACAATCGTTAGGTCGTCTCACTATCCTTGGACAAAATTCCCATGCTATTCAGCTCTCTCATGAGAGAATCTACTACTGTGTACCATAGGGGTGGCGAGAGTATGCCTCCTTTTGTTGCCCAGAAACTACCTTTATAACCATATACGATAGCTTACATAGCTCTGTTCCTGAGCATGCTGTTTAATCACAATCGGATCCATACCTTTTTCTTTTAGCGCCAGGCCAATGATCTCGAAGTTCGTGTTGTCGAAGGCTACTTAAGATATCCATAAAACATCCCAATGTCACTATCACTGTCTTGGCCGTCTCGCTGCACTTCTTTTACCTTTGGTTTCGAAAAGTTTCTTCGGAACACGGTTGTCATCCATACACTGTACACGCGACCAAGCCATCGTAGTCTGTTTATTTTTGTTGTTTGAACTATTTCCAGCTCTCGATAAAGTTGCATAAGCTCATGGTTAAATCGTCCGCGCCATCTGTTCTGTTTTTCGTCATATTGGTCCAAAAATTGTTCGCAGTACCTTTCTTCCGAACGTGAGCAGCGATTGTTCGTCTTTCTAACTTGGACTTTAAAATTTTTATCAGGCTGTAATAACTCTGGTTGCAAAGAGTTATCCATCGTTTGATTTCGTCCATGATGTCATTGTCAGAATTAGGCTGAGATCCAAGATATACGAACTTGTCTACCACCTTAAATATGAGTGTGTCAATTGTTACGTTTTGGTCATGTTGTCGATTCGATTGGGAGATAATGTACTCGCTATTTGTGTCATTAACTTTGAACCCGAGATTGGTAACTTTGCTGTCCAAAGCAGTGAACTTTTTTTAATAGCTTCCATGTTTCGGCCCAAGATGTCTTAACAATTGACTGGATTTGGTGCTATGGTGCTGCTGGTGTCGATGTCCGTCCATGGTTCTCACTGCTGCTTCTAGTACCAAATTAAAAAGCGGCGTCGCGAGCGGATTTCCTTATCTTAGTCCTTCCTCAACGTCGAATGCGTCTGACAATTTGCTTCGAATATCTTACTCGGCTGTTAGCTCCATCCAATGTCACCTTTGTTAGCGAGATTAGTTTTTTGGGAACCCCCAATTTCGTCTGTCACTGTAACTTCCTCTTGTTGACACTGTCGTATGCTGCCTTGAAGTAAACGAACAATTAGTGTACTTCAACGTTGTACTCTTTACACTTCTCCATGATATTCACCAACTTGGATTCCATGTATGGACGAAGGCGTTTGTATAGAATTTTCGCAAATATCTTGCAAGCGATATTCGATAGAGAAATTCCTCGATAGTTGCCACACTCCAATTCGTCACCTTTCATGCACAAGGGGCAGATGATGCTTTTCGAAAATTGAAAAAGAAAACATTTGATATGAAAAAAGCGGACAGGAAGAGGGCACTTTTTCAACAAAAAAGAGGACAAACATGAGTCGTAACTGATCTATTATTACACGTATTATTCGTTACTTTCAAAAGATTTTTCATGATTTCGTATTGATTGAAATACTTGTTTTCTGCCTATTTTGCATAAGAAACTTAGCTTTTAAATTAAATTTCGGAGTTTCCATTTGAAATACGCATAACTACGTCGGAATCTAAGTTTCTTATGCAAATTACGGTAGTTTTGCATTGCACTTTTCAGTGCTAGAGTTACCCAAAGTTCATGAAAATCAATGTTTTAAAGTATTAGGCTACAGTGAGGAAGTGAGTAACACTTGAAGTTAGGCTTATTTGTCAGAATTATCTATAGAAATCGCCTCGCGGCGAGAATTTTGGCGACTATGTTATCATAACTGGTAAGATTTGCTAAAAAGTTAGAAATTTTAAGAAAAAGGGGACAAAAGAGGACGTTTTATGAAAAAAGTGACGTTCTTAGAATTTTTGTAAGAAAAAGTAATTAGACCGAAAAAAGAGGACGTATGGCAACCCTAATAATGCTAGTCTTCCAATCTTTCGGCAACTCCACGGCATTCCATATGCGCTTGGTGAGCTGATGTATCTTCATGCATAATGCATTACCACCGCGCTTGAAAAGTTCTCCAGGTATGCTGTCGGTTGAAATTTTTGAGCTTCATGCTCCACTTCCTGTGACGTTGGTTCTGCAATATGTGGCTGCGCGGTCTGAAATGGCAAGTCGTCATTGGTGTCGTTCCAGGTCGGTGGTCTGTTCCTTACAGTACTGCGCCCATCATCTGATGCACCTTTCCTCATCTGCTAAGACCAACCCATCCTTGTTCTCCAACCATGTTCCTTGACTCTGCGAAATCAATTATCAATGTTCCATTTTCGTTCGAATTTTCGTGAAGACTATGTTTACCAATAGTTGGACGGTAGTAGACCTATCTTGTCATTCAAATCGCCAACTTTGATGTCTCGATTCGGTGCTCCATCAAACACTTTCATCAGTTTTTCGTAAAATAGCTCCTTCGCTTAGTTATCTTCCTCCTGCGTTGGTGCGTAGACGTCAATAAGAGTATAATTGAAAAATTGTCCTCTTATCCGTAGTTGCATATCCGTTCGTTAGCATGAGTGAAACCAATCACCACATCTCTAGCTCTACCGAAAACCATGAAGCCTGTTCCGTATTCTCTTGGGCTGTCGTTGCTCTTGCCGCTGTAGTAAAACGTTAAGTCACCAATGATCATAGAACCCTTCCCAGGCCATCCAGTTTCCTGTACTGCTGTAAAGTCAAGTTTCTTCGCCCTTAGCGCACTAGCGAGTGATTTCAACCCTCCTTGCCGTAACAGTGATCTCACATTCCATGTTCCTAATTTTAAATCATTCAATCCGAGGCTGTGTTGTTTAATTCATAACTGTTACAATTTTTCCGTTGTATAGTGGCTAGCCAAACCACACTAATCCGTTTTCCCGATGACCCGTAGGCAAGTCATCAGGTAGCAATATTAGGTTTAGCACAAAGCACCGAAGAGAATTGAGGACCCGGTTATTACGACGTGGACGTAAAAAGAGCACTTGATAGTTAGACAGCTACACGCCTGGCATATGACTCTCAATTCATTCATATACAATCAAGCGCCACCCTTCGAAAGATCTTTCTATCCAAGGATCTAGACTGCGCAACGCCGAGTCCGTGGATTTATCCACCTGATATGTATTTGATCTTTCAGTGGTGGTTAAATGAGACAGAAGATGTAAAGAGTGACTCAGTTCGAGCGAGTAGCTCATAATTTCTCTAGTGGAATATTTGTTAGGTTCAACGGAGTTGGTAATATCGGAAAGGAAAATAAATAAGTTAAGTGAAGAGTTGGAAGTTTTGTGGAAAAATCAAATCTGGTCGAGGAGACGAAATCTTTCAAAATAATTTCAGTTTTTTGTGCGACTTATTTTGGCATTGAATTAAAATAGAAATAATTTTGTTTTTCAGGTGCCACCCGATAGTATTGAACGGCATGCAGGTCTTTTGTTTTTCGACAAAATATCTCGACAGAAGTTGAGATCAATTAATGGGAAACCAGTCAAATGACGATATTGACCTTACAACATAAATACACATAAATTTGAGAACGAAAACTTTTGCATTTTATTTTCTATTACTCATTGCGTGAAGCGCTCAGTTACCACCACTTTTCGAGCAACAAATTTTCTATTGCCAAAGATTTCAATATATCTTGAACGTCCTCTATCATTGGTGGTGGTCCACATACGTAAACCAGCGTTTTTTCATTCGCTTCTTCTGTACCAATCCGTACTTG
The DNA here is from genome assembly GCA_029228625.1 of Pseudolycoriella hygida. Classification (NCBI taxonomy): domain Eukaryota; kingdom Metazoa; phylum Arthropoda; class Insecta; order Diptera; family Sciaridae; genus Pseudolycoriella; species Pseudolycoriella hygida. The sequence goes on along the minus strand of CM055404.1, from coordinate 101,452,868 downwards.
AAGGTTATTCATTAAACAACTTTCCACATCCGCTTTAGTTATGCGTCCAACTGTGAAGTAGATTGTCAAAATAACGAAAGGCAAGAATTCAAATTAAAATAGTAACATTTAGTAACAGCACAATCTTCCTGACTATTCTTCAAATTTTTGTCTTCACTCGTTACAAAATATTGCACAGTAAAATTGTTATCTTCCATTGCAAACTTGTCAAACGAATCCTGAAATATTCGGTTAATTTCTACTGAGAATTTAATGTCAAATGAAGGCAATACCTAAAGTAGAGGTGTGCGGGCCGCCCGAAACTCGAAAAAAAACCTACTTGAACCCGAATTCGAATCAATTTGCAGGGTTGGGTCGGGATTTTGGCTTTCGCTTTTTGGTAGGGTCGGGTTTTTGGTTTTCGTTTTTTTGTCGGGTCGGGTCTTCATTTTCTTTTTTTCGGGTCGGGTCGGGTTTGATGACTTCAACTGACCAAACCCGACCCGAAAAACTACTTTACATTCTGGTTGCTAGAAACTCTTATAAATTTTTTGAAAATATTTATAAAGAAAATCAAATTTGTTTGAAATCGTAGAATGAGATATGCCCGCTGTAAGTCGTGCTTTTTACCCGTGTGAACTAACGTGGCAATTGCATATGGCTTTATTTCGAAGTTTATAACCAGTCGAATTGAGAAGTTGTGACCTTAAATGTCGAATCTGAAAAAAAGTTTTGCCCATCTTTAAATTTTATTCTCCTGGTAGGTAATCGAACAATTGAAAAAGGAATGTTGGGATTGAAAATGAGCAAAATCGTCCAAAAATTTCCGAAGGTACATTTAGGAGAAAGTGAATAGAATCTTTGTACTTCTACGCAATTTTTTAACACCGCAAAAAACTGCGCGGGAGTACAAAGTTTTCATTCACTTTGACCTAAATGTTCGAAAAAATTGTGACAACGTGGTCTTTTAAAAATCGCTGAAACTTTTTCGCTTATATCTATGCGAATAACGCGCGGAAATAGCTTTTCAGTGTTTTAAATAAAAGATATGAACCTCAAAAAATAAACAAAAAAATATTTGAGTATCGATTGAGATGCTCGGGCCATAGAGTGGGCCTAACTCGTACTAGAAGCAGCGTACTCTTCCTGAAGACATTCACAAACTGAAAATACTCACATACAATGCCCTGTACGGATATTGTATCAAAAATTCAATACTCCAGAATGAACATTATCCATTTTATTCTGAATAATGTTCATATTGTCTCTAAACAAATAAAATTGTTTTAAAACAGTCGCTAAAACAGCATTCAAACGGTTGTCCAACAGTCTTCAAAAAGTCTCCAAACAAACGTCGACGACTACTAAATACTGTCGTCGACGACTACTAAATACTGTCGTCGACGACAACTAAATACTGTCGTCGAAGACTACTGAAATACAGTCGTCGACGACTACCAAAATACAGTCTGTCTTTACCTTGAATTTGAGAGAAAAATAGTAATATCTGGAGCGTCTCATATATTAGAATTCCAAGTTCGGATACACATTAAAGCGAATTTCACCTAAAATCGGTAAGTCTAGAAGAAAGATGTTAAATACGAAGCAATGCAAAACAGTCGTTCCCGTGGATAGTTGCGACTGTTCTCTATCATTTCGCATTTATTATTTTCCTATCACACTTATCGATGTTTAAGGGAAACTCGCTTAATATGTATACCAATTTCGAATATTAATATCTGAAAAGCCCCATATGTGACTCATATTCTATTAAATTCAAGAAAATACAGTAGAATATCGCTCTTTTTTCGGATTCGGGTTTTACTTTTTTCGGGTCTAGGTCAAAAAACCCCGGACGAAATAACCCCCCAGGGATTATTTCGTCCGTTTTCAAGAAGTAATGAAATTTTAAAAACGAATCCGGACAAATTTCGCGCAAAGCATGGTTTGCATATGTTGTTTTTATAATTTTTTTATAAATCACCGCGCCAGCGACAGGCTACAATACGCGCTGCAGGCGGTCTTACAAGCATGGGGCTTTGCCCCAAACTCCGCTAGGGGCTCCGCCCCTTAGACCCCTCAAGAAAGGCGATACCCCCTTGACCCCCCATCGCGGGTGCTGCCACCCCTCGACCCCGCTTTTTTGTTATAATCCGGATTTTTGGTTTTCTGGATATTTGGTCATCAGGATTATTGGTCATCCGGATTTTTGGTCGCCTGGATTTTTGGTCGTCTGGATTCTTAGTTGTCGGATTTTTCGTCATCCGGATTTGTGGTTGTCCGGATTTTTGTAATGAATGGGTCGCTACCCAAAACCCTGCTATGGGCTATGGGGTTATTTTGTCCGAATTCCACTTTTTACGGGTCGGGTTCGGGTTTGAATTTTCATTTTTGATTAGGTTCGGTTCGGGTCGGGTTTTGCTTTTGGATCTGGTTCGGTTCTAGTCGGATTTTAATTTGTATTTTTGGATCGGGTTTGAAATTATTTTTTTAGATCGAGCTCGGTTCGGGTCGGGTTTGAATTTTTATTTTGGTTCGGGTTCGGTTCGGGTCCCATTTGGAAAAAAGGGTCGACCCCGCACACCTCTAATCTAGAGATTGTTATACAATCCTCTAACAACTCGCGATATAGAATGGTGAAATTACCTTGAACAGAAGTTCAGCAATTGTTTTTGCACTAAACATTAAACACGATCTGAAACTTTCACCTCCAATATTTTTACGATAGTCCTGAATTTGGGTTATAATGGAAGCCAATGGGTTGATTCCAACACCTCCTCCAATCAGCAAAATATTTTTGCCGGCTGTTCTGTGATCGTCTGTGTCAAAGAAAAAATCCCCTCCTATGCGTATAGACACTTTCATTCCCGGCTGACACTGTCATACCAAACAATACTCATAGTAGTTTTTAGTACAAGTTACATATGAAGGTAGTTTAACGCACTTGATGGGAGATTACCGATACGAGCCGAAGGCGAGTTCGGAACACAACGGTGTGAAACTACCAGCATACGTAACGTGTATCAAACAACGTTTTTTGCAATTCACCGTCAAAAAACGAGCTTTTCTCTGCGTATTTTCACTTGCGAAAATTTGTCGAAATTTTCAATTATTTTTTCGCATTAGTGCGTAAAAACAGCTTTCATGCACTAGTGTGATATAATATTATCACACTGGTGCGATATAATTTTATAAAAAAAGTGTTGTCGCACCGAAA
>CM055404.1:101438992-101449172 GCA_029228625.1 Pseudolycoriella hygida | reverse complement strand
AAAGGAAAATTCATTCGCTCTCGTGGCATTTTGTAAAAGGAAAATTCATTCGCTCTCGTGGCATTTCATAAAAGTAAAATTCATTCGCTTGTGGCATTTTGTAAAAGGAAAATTCATTCGCTCTCGTGGCGTTTTGTAAAAGGAAAATTCATTTGCTCTCGTGGCATTTCGTAAAAGGAAAATTCATTCGCTCGCGGCATTTTGTAAAAGGAAAATTCATTCGCTCGTGGCATTTTGTAAAAGGAAAGTTCATTCGCTCTCATTGCATTTCGTAAAAGGAAAATTCATTCGCTCGTGGCATTTTGTAAAAGGAAAATTCATTGGCTCTCGCGGCATTTCGTAAAAGGAAAATTCATTCGCTCGTGGCATTTTGTAAAAGGAAAATTCATTCGTTCTCTTTGCATTTCGTAAAAGGAAAATTCATTCGCTCGTGGCATTTTGTAAAAGGAAAATTCATTCGCTCTCGTGGCATTTCGTAAAAGGAAAATTCATACGCTCGTGGCATATTGTAAAAGGAAAATTCATTCGCTCTCGTGGCATTTTGTAAAAGGAAAATTCATTCGCTCTCGCGGCATTTTGTAAAAGTAAAATTCATTCGCTTGTGGCATTTTGTAAACGGAAAATTCATTCGCTCTCGTTGCATTTCGTAAAAGGAAAATTCATTCGATCGTGGCATTTTGTAAAAGGAAAATTCATTCACTCTCGTGGCATTTCGTAAAAGGAAAATTCATTCGCTCGTGCCATTTTGTAAAAGGAAAATTCATTCGCTCTCGTGGTATTTTGTAAAAGGAAAATTCATTCGCTCTCGTGGCATTTCGTAAAAGGAAAATTCATTCGCTCGTGGCATTTAGTAAAAGGAAAATTCATTCGCTCTCGTGGCATTTCGTAAAAGGAAAATTCATTCACTCGTGCCATTTTGTAAAAGGAAAATTCATTCGCTCTCGTGGTATTTTGTAAAAGGAAAATTCATTCGCTCTCGTGGCATTTCGTAAAAGGAAAATTCATTCGCTCGTGGCATCTAGTAAAAAGAAAATTCATTCGCTCTCGTTGCATTTAGTAAAAGGAAAATTCATTCGCTCGTGGCATTTTGTAAAAGGAAAATTCATTCGCTCGTGGCATTTTGTAAAAGGAAAATTCATTCGCTCTCGTGCCCCAATTCTTGTTGTTTTGTCATCAGGTGACCTTCTCGCGTTGACTACATCTTAAAAAAACACAAAAATTGAAAAAAAAAACAAAATTTGGATGACCCTGGGCGCCCAGGGAGGGGCTTCCGCGCCCCAATTCTTGTTGTTTTGTCATCAGGAGACCTCCCTCTATCGATCCCACCCTCAAGCACCCCAATCCCAGCTGTTTCCGTATACTGCATTTTAGCCGTAACAATAACTTTAATATATAAGTTAGCTATTATCTAGTTATTAATTATTGTCTACATTTTACTGACGTTTCATTAAAGAACAAATTGCTTAGTTCGATAATTTTGCAACCTTTTCGTCAAATGTGCCTGCGAATAGTCGTTTCCATATATTTTGGCTATTCGCCGGCGCCGGCGAATAGTCATTTTCGTATATTTTGGCTATTCGCCGGCGCCGGCGAATAGTCACTTCGTTATCAAAAATGTATTTAGCAATAACGCAAAAAAATTAATTATTGGACCCGTACGAAGTACAAAGGTCCTATACGTTTACTACAAACAATTTTATTGTAACATGGGGTAGATCGAGGTGGGGGGGATGCATCTATTATCGTCTAGAGATGACGAATCAGCAATAAAAAAAATGTCCGTCTGTCTGTCTGTCTCTCCGTCTCCACTTTTTTTTCCAAACGGCTTCCATACAGCCTAATCATTTTTTTGCCTGAAAGGTACATGTCTCCCATGATTCAAGTTCGAAGATGAGCGAAATCGATCAAGTGGTTCCGGAGATATGGTCGAGGAAGTGACCAAAAACATGGTTTTTCGAGGCTCGCTAAAGCTTTTTCGCAAATATCTCAGCAAGTATAGCACGGAAATTCCTCATTTTGGTGTCAAATGAAAACATTTGATGTCACGAAACTGGGAAAAAATTTTTGTGGAAATCGGTACAGGGGTCTGGGCACTGGGACCAATGGAATGGACGAAATGGAGATTCTTGGCCATATACGAAAGCAGTTTTTCGTCTATATTTCCTTAACTATGCAATATGGAGATTTACTGTCAAAGGCAAGAACTATGAGAGATGGAAAGTTGGTTCCAACGGCAAAGTTGTAGAGAATTCAATTTAAGAGAACATGTGTTTCAGGGTTTTAGGGGGAAAGACTTAGTCCTTGGATATAAGATTTTCTAGATTTGAATGGTGTGAGACGTACTCGGTAGGGCCTTTGACATTACCTTGGGTGATTTCTATGGATCTTTGAAATTCTTACAGTTATAAGAGAACAGAAAACGTTGGATTGTTTGCTTATTTGTATATTTAGATACGTTCGAGTCTCTTTGTTACATCTATTCTGATACGTACGGGTCTTTGGTTATGTTTACCAATAAAATTCAATTATACTAGGTAGATATATTTTGCCAAAGGATACAAAAAATTTATTTCTAGAAAAAAATAATGTTAAATTGAGACAATCAAACAATTATTTTGGAAACATTAGGCTCGACATTAGGTTATATTTTTATTTCAGAATAATCCTTGTTCCAACTACCTCCAAATCAAGAAAATAGAGTTGAAATATATCGAAAAGAACACCTCTATACGATGTTGAAATATATCAACAAGGCGGGCGCCTCTGGTGGATGTCATTTTATTTCGATAAAATAAGCGATTTTAAGACAAACCTTATTGTAATATATCTTGAAAATGAAAATTTTCTTTTTAAATTCAATTTTAGTTTTACACATTCAAATATTTCGCGCGAATAATCACTTACAGCATGACCATTGGTACCAACCAAGTCCGATAAATTCCATAGTTTTCTACCGACAATAAACTGACAAGGTGCGATCATGTGCGATTATACTGTTACATAGCAAATCCTTGAGCCACAATTTTTCTTTTATAAAAGTAAATTAAATAATCAAAATAATTTTTTGAACTCAAATCACGGATAAATAGAGTATTTCACATCATTTAATAAACAAAAAATATTTTCATGCGCCCGCTTAATTTCCCTATATTTTACTTGGGATCTTAAGATTTTCCTGTAATATCCATCCAGCGTTATATTATGTATATGATAAACGGCTGTTTTTGTTCGGAGGATACGTGTTATATACGAATTTTTAGAAAAATATGCCCCGTTTTGCGCGAAGGTAATTTATTTCAGGATAAAATGAAATGCTTAAACTATTTTGTGCCAAAAGTCCGCATAATAAAGAAATTTCAATACTTTATTCACAAAAAACAGACACTGTCGATACATTTTCCATGTAAAATCTGCAATTTATCATAGGCATAACAGATAAAGAAGACGCGACGATTAAAAACGTTAACGATTTCGTTCGACGAAATACACAACCTGTTCGTTTCGTTTTCGCCTTTTTATTGCAAATACATCAAATACATGCAAAAACAATGTATTCTATTTTGATAGTTCTTTTCGCGTGCCAATAGTTTACTGCTGTGTGGACTGGCTAATAGCACTGTGTGCCAATAGTATACTTCAGTACATACAAGCTTGCTAAAGCAGCCGCGTTCAGTTCACCAACTGGCCCGGAGCCAATACTGAATATTTCACCAACCTATAACAATAGATTGATTACCACCCTCAAATACAACAAATTTGCAACCAGTTGGCAATCAACAACTAACTGCAGACAATCTAAACATTGCCTTGATATCAACAAACGAAAAACAAAGTTTTTATTAAATTGTAGTAGAACAAGACTGAAAACTTTCACAGGCGTTATGACGGGTCATTTCGGCTTCAATAATCACCTGACCACCATCGGCAAACGCACAGACCCCAGCTGCAATCAGTGTGGTGAACACACTGACACAGCTGAACATTACTTATGTCACTGCCCAGCTTACATTACTTCCAAGCGTAAGTTTTTAGGAGGGTATGTAATAAGGTACGACCTCATAAAAAGCTTACATCCAAAAAACATACTGAACTACATCGCCAGTACAGGCAGATTCGCGGAGTGAGCGCAAGATAGCGAGCACAATGGGCCCGACGGAGGCCCCCGTGCGCGTTTCCACGCCATCCTGTGGAAACAGCTATTCTTTAATAAAAAAAAAAAAATACTTCAGTGAGGACTGGCTAATGGCTAGCAGTGCCAATAGTCTAGTCCAACGTGGACTGGCTAATGGCACGCGCGTGCTAATAGTTTGCTCCAGTGTGGAGCGGTTATAGGCACTGCGTGCCAAAAGTCACTCCGTACATTTTACTCTCCAAATAAAATATAGATGACAAAGTAATTCAGGAAACATTCGTGGTGTTGTTTGACTTTGAAAGGCAAATTTTGTACCCCAGATCATTCGCGCCTCGACTATAATTACGTCATCATTACACCCTTCTTAAATTCCAAGATGCCTTTCCAATTTTGAGTTGTTTCTGTGAATGAGTTGCTGTCGCACATATAAAATTGACTAGTAAAACGTTTAAGGCTCCCAGAAGTTTTGCTCAAATGTGATACTTGTTTTCTCGAAAGTGAACATCTTCAACCAAATTGTTTGCTGCCACCTTTTTAAGCGAAAGCAACTCCATTTGAAACGAACGTTGTTGATCTCACATATACAATTCGAGATATTCATCACGTTTTAACAGTTTATCTCAATTGAATTTTCGGTTAAATGCTCCCCATTTTCGTTTACATATACGGTGAGTGTTCCATTGTTATGGCTTACGACGATATCGATTTCTTTTTATGTTTCACACAAATCCATCAATGACTTATTAATGGCTTTATTTCATTCATAATCTTTATGAAACAGTACGCATACGATGCGTTTACAAATTAAAAAGGAAAAACGTTTTACTCTGAAAATTTAAGAAAATATCATCCTTTATACTTTTGAGTAATGTAATATCGCAGATCACGATGTCTTTGTTTACTTTACATTAACATCGAAGTATTTAACTTAAGTATTTACACGATTTCATTGATGATTTAAAAATAACGCAATGAACTAAGTCAGTTATTTAAACATTTTTAACGCAGAATTTCAACCACACGCTATTTACGATGATGAACTACAAAAAAGGCAAGAATATCGAGGAAGAGCTTACGAAAGAAGCCATTCCAATTGAAAATCTACCACAACACTTTTTATGGATGCACGTGAGTGTTTGCTTCATTCATAAAGTATTGCAATATTGCGACCAATTTTTGTTGAAATTATATGTAGCTATGTATTAAGGAGTCTAACAAATTTGTGAAGGTCATATAATATAAATTTTTCTTGACATTTGTTTCATTAATTGAATTCTATTCTGCCGTAATTTGCATAAGAAACTTAGTGCGAAAGAGAGAAAAAAATATATATGCAAAAGTCCATACAAAATTTTTTGTCTCTTTCACACTAAGTTTCTTATGCAAATTAGGGCAGTATTTTGAAGTTAGGAGTGATTTTGCGAATACTACGAACAATTTCAAACAGATTCAAGTCGATTGCCGGAGGGCGCTTGAGCCCCATAAATGGGAAATGAGGAGGCCGTTAACTAGAGCCAGATTCCAGGGTGAGCTTTGCCCTAGATTATAGATTTCAACTCAGAAAAAGTACGTCTTATGTCATCTGACTGGTTCATCATGGGCGTGTTCTCTAAAATTAATTTCTCTACAACGTTTTCTTTGGAAGCAACTTTTAACTGCCATATTTCCAGAGACATGAATCAGTCGAAAAATGAGTAACTAAAACCCCTCAAGGTTCGTAATTTATTTCAGCGCTGATTCAAGCGTACGTATGTCCTACATAACTCCGGAGGAAGGCAAGCCTCAGAGGATTCAATGGTGAAAAATCTTTATTGAATAGCGATAGCTACTACATGGTTTCGCCTTTCCTGTTTGTCCGTCCGTCCCTCTGCACCCTGTGTGTCATCGATGATTTGTCATCAGTGAATTGTTGGAGAATATAGGCAATGACTACACTCTATCGCTCCTTGTAATCGAACAAGAAGTCAAACACAAACATGTGAATATATGTTTTTCTCACGATAGACGATCACAAGTTAAATGGCAGAAAATTTGGCATCGTGTCCCAAACTGTTCAAAGATTTCGCGAAATCACTCTGAAGATAAAGTTCTGGTTGCCTTACAATCAGGACACATCACAATCCGGTGGATACAAAATTCGCAGGCTTCAATATACGGCAGAATAAAGAATTTGAAATTGCCAGGATTTTGAAACGTCCAGATTTTGTACGAATACTAGTGGCAGTGTGTTACATAATAAAGGGGTGTTGATAAGAAGTTTATGTGCAGCTATTTTCATTTTGAATGGAGGAAACGAGGTTGATCAACAAGCAAAATCTATTTTAAAGCGTGGGGGGCTCTGTCCCTTAGACCCCCGCGCCTGCGGCGAGCTATTAATACGCCCTACAGGCGGCCATAACCTCACAAATGCTAACGTGGGACTCTGCCCCTTAGTCCCCACAAAGAAGGTTGTACCCCCTTGACCCCCCCCCCCCATCGCGGAGGCTGCCGCCCGTCGATCCCGCTTTTTTATTTTCCAAGATATATGACGGCCATCGGCGCGGAATTTTAAGTGCCACTAGTCTCTATTTTATTATTCATTATTTGAATATTGAAAGTGCACGTCCACAGACAACAATTAAAATTCATTCCGTTTATTCCGTATATTGAAGCCTCCGAATTTTGTATCCACCGGATTTTGAGGCGTCCATATTTGGGTGTCCATGTCCAGATTATGCCTGGGCACTAAAGTTCTGGGAAAAAAACCAGCGAGAAAAAAATATCTACTTAAGAACTGAATAAGATAAAAACCAGCGGGGGGAACAAGAAGATAGAGGCAAGAACGTCTTAAAATATCGAATATCTTTTCCATTACTCAACATACTCGACAAAAACGCAAATATTTGCAGGTGAAAGGCGGTACTAAAGTGTCGAACGTAGTGGACTTTGCAAAAAAATCAATTGATTCAAAGGAATTCAGATCGGTAGTGTGGAGTGGATCTGGTGGTGGCGTGACGAAGACCATTTCATGTGCAGAAATAATGAAACGCGATTCTGAGGCTGAACTACATCAAATTACTAGGCTATGTTATCGGAAGTAAGTAGATTGGTTACAAAGTCGTCACGTTGACGACTTTATGGACTTTATTCTGTACATATTTCAGGGTCGAAGAATATTGGGAACCTCAACTAGAAGGATTGGAGCAAATCGTCGCTACCAGGCAAATACCATGCGTTCACATTCTTTTGTCATTAGATAAACTCGATGAAAATATTACGGGGTTAGAAATTTGACTATATTTTAACATTGAAAAACATAATTTTCGTTTCTTTTAAAGACTACAGAATTCGAAGGAAAAAACTACCTTTTGGGTGGAGCATCCCCAGAAACCGGCAAACGTCAATAATCCGAACAAACGAAAAAATCAACAAAGACCTTCGGGAAGCGGGAGTTTCAAAAATAAAGGCAGTACAAGCAGAACTGGCTCTAAAAATTAAAAAAAGAAATTAAATCTATGAAATCAAAAAAAATATTTTTTATCTGATTGTCGGAGAATCACTCCCTGAAGTATGTTAAAAAAAGAAAAGTAACAGTAACAGTAACTTGACGTTGCCACCTTCGACTCTGAGTTTATCTGTGAAATTGACACGTTTGCAAGTACCTTTTTGGCCTGGTGATCTGGATTTTGCTTTGTGTTGTATTGGATTTTGTTGAATTGTTGGAGTTCGCTTGGTTTATTCGGTTTGTGTTTATAATTTTGACCAGAAACTGCAAAGTTTTTCTTCGTTTATAATCAGTTGCTCAGTTCGCCACCAGATTTTGACTAAAGCATATAAACGAACCATCCAGCATTTGACATATGACCGGCATCGTCATCAATCGGTCAACACAATTACACTGCAAATTTTCTTCTACCAGTTTTTCGACACAAATTTTTAACTAAACGGTCTTAGACTCTGATCTTCATTTATAGCAGAAATTGTTGCTTCTTTAAAATTGCTTTACAGACTTTGATTTGACTATTCACAACATCACAACAAATGGATTCTCATGTATGCAAGCGGACATGTTCTACAAAATCAGGTGACAAAGTGCAGGCTACCTGTTTCGGATGTTCAAAATGATTCTACTTGACTTTCAACATATCGATCAACAAATTAAACCAGAAATCTTTTTTTACCATTGAGTCGCCAGTTCAATTTATATGTAAAAATTGTCAATCGGAGTTTAAGAGTCGTTCAAATCAAACTCAAGTTTTTGAAAAACTGGAAATGATAGCCGAACTTATCAGTAATAGCCGATCAGCACACGCTGATTCTTTGAACGGTTACGTGGACGCCCGTTTCCTCCTCCAAGCCGCAGTCACATCTTGGATCAGCCAAAATGGTCATTTTGGCCAAGTGCTTGTTCAGTCCACAGTGACCTGTAATGGCTCTCACTACTCTCCTAATGCCACTACGGTCCATTCTGAGAAGCTCCTTGGCCCACTTCTCGTCAGGCGCCGGGAAGAAAAGCTTTGTGTGCTTTCCTCCGCCGTATACGCACCAACTCTTTGCGGACTCAGCCCGCACCCAGTGTTCCACCGCCCTTTCACACAGAGAGTGTGGGATCGGGATGTGGGGCTCTGGGCCCTCGATCGCAGATGCTGAACCCTGTCTGGCTAGCTCGTCTGCTCTCTCATTACCGTCTACACCAGTGTGCCCAGGGACCCAGGCGATCGTGATCTGATTTCTCAGTCCCAATCGGTTTAGGGTCCCTTTCAGCTCTTTAACTAGCTTTGACGTTGTCACAGGCGACGCGAGCGCCTTTATCATCGACTCACTGTCTGAGCAGATGGTCACTCTGCCACCCGTCATTTCTTCTGGAATTAAATTCATCACTCATATCAACGTCGCAAACGTCTCTGCTTGGAGGATGCTTGCTAACTTTCCCAAATGGAGACTGTCGCAGTTCGCCGGTTCCTGCGAATAGATCCCGGCTCCCGCTCCTTCCTCAGTTTTCGATCCATCCGTAGGCAGTTCGGCCAGTTTCCTATCCAATCCGCTCTGTCCGGTATAACGATCTGGTATCGCCTCACAAAGTCGACCTGTGGAATCATGCGATCTCTGGGCATATCAAAGATCCTGTCGTTGATCATTTTCAGGATCCTTCCATGGCCAGATTCAAAATTCCTCATCCAGAGACCATTTTGCTTCAGCCTGTCTACCGAGGCAAAGGCTCTTGCTTTAACGATCGTCTGGATGGGCGATAGCGCAATGAGCGCTTCCATGGCTGCTGTGGCCGTAGTCTTCATAGCTCCTGTGACACAAATGCACACGAGCCTCTGAATTTCATTCAACTCCTTCCTCGCGCACTCCACATTGAGCCTAGGCTACCAAACTACGCAGCCATGGCTCAACATGGGTCTGACCACCGTCTCATAGATCCACAATATGGGTCTAGACGGTATTCCCCAGTCCCTTCCAAAAGCCTTTCGACAGATCCAGAAAGCGGCCACCGCTTTCTGTGCTTAGTATTTGACATGCTCGATCCAGTTGAGCTTTTGGTCGAGAATAACCCCCAGATACTTTACTTTTGGGCTAGGATCAACAACCTTTCCGAAGAGCCTGAAGTTCCCCACTAAATTGTGTCCTGTGTTCCTTTTACTAAAAAGCACAATGTCCGTTTTGTTGGGGTTGACCTTCAAGCCCCTCTCCAGGCACCATTCCTCCACTAACTTCAGCGAACTACTCAAGCGACTTCCCAGGGTACTTTCGAACTTGCCTTTAACTAGAATAGTCAGGCCGTCCGAATAACCCTGCGCATGAACGCCTTTCTCATTCAACCTCTTGATCAAGGAGCCCACGACCATGCACCATAGCAACGGTGAGAGTATCCCCCCTTGCGGACAGCCTTTCGATACCCAGAAGCTGGATTTGTGGCCGCATACGTTGGCCTCCACGGTCCTGCTTCTGAGCATGTTGCCAATCCACCTCGTTACTACCGGTGCTACGTTCCTTTCTTCTAGCGCTTGCTGAATGACATCGAAGCCGATGTTGTCGAAAGCTCCTTCAATGTCCATAAAACAT
>CM055404.1:101409005-101438492 GCA_029228625.1 Pseudolycoriella hygida | reverse complement strand
GTGGGATCGCCGAGGCGCCGAAGTTGGCCAAAATTGAGACGAAAGTTTTCGCCAAAAATTTTTTTTTCGTCGGAATCGATAGACCCAACAAAAACCTCTTAAAGGCAAAGTGTGACGCAGTCCCTAATGTCCACTTCCAAAATTAATGATATCACAACAAAAACCTTTTAAAAGGTAAAGTGTGACGCAGTCCCTAATGTCTACTTCCAAAATTAATGATATCAGTGGAGGTGACGCTTGCGCTGAAAATACGCATACATTTCCTTGACGACAACGTTCCCCTGTGTTCAAAAAATCGCGTCACAAATGCCAGACCCACCAGCGTAATAATTTTTCAACACTTTCAGTTTTCACACGCAAAAATTTAAAACTCAAAACAATCTTCGCAAAAAGACACGAATGTTAAATTTTTGCAGCGTAAAAACTGAAAGTACAGAAAAATTATTTCGTCGTTGGGTCTGGCATTTGTGACGCGATTTTTGAACACAGGGTAACGTTGTCGTCAAGGAAATGTATGCGTATTTTCAGCGCAAGCGTCACCTCCACTGATATCATTAATTTTGGAAGTAGACATTAGGGACTGCGTCACACTTTACCTTTTAAAAGGTTTTTGTTGTGATTAATAAATAGATCACGAAGTGTTTTGAAGTGAAACAACATTGTTAATTTACATATACGTCGAATAAGAGCGACATGAAGTTCTCCCTACTTTTTTTAATTTAGTCTTAGATAAAAATTTATTTGTTGAAGTTATAAAGTTTTCTGAAGCAGGTCAAATTTATATAAATATTTGCACCGGTACGTTTATACTATTGTGCTTAAGGATTCATACTTTCCATCATCTGGAATTCAGAACAAAAATTCTTTGAAACATTCCGATGATTAGAAGGTGCTGTGGTATGTCTGTAATAGAAACTCGTTCTAATTTTCTTATGTCTATCGTTATTGATTTGAAGCGTTCAGTTCGTTCTCATTTATTAATAGGAAACGAGGAAAGTCTTTACAGCAGAGAATTTTTACATAAGGTTAACCATATAGGGAATGCGTTTATCGTAGGTATCAAGTTTACCGAGTAAAAGATGAAGTTGTTAACCGTCTTAACCGTACTTTTACATTGAAGAAAATTGATGTATGAATGCGAATTGAATAAAAACGTTTTTGTACGATTCTCAATGAGAAACGGATCAAGGTTTTCTTGAATAAATTGAAATAAAGATTCATTTGTAGGCTTAAGCGAACATTACTTTTGATGAATTGGTGCATATTGAAACCTCGAAAATTATCCGAAATCTAACCAACTGCCCTTGGAAGTTGGAACACCGATCTAATGACCCTTTGTTCCTTCCCCGTTACTCTTCTGTCATTCCACCAGTCATATACCTGCGTCTTATTACATTCCGAGTTGATTTTAGGGTGCGACTCAAACGCGCACCATATGATTTGGGGCAGCACAAATATCAACCCTAAAGGCAAATCTCTTAGTGAATATTTGAGCTACACAAATCTTAATATTTTCAACAAAGGAAACTCCCCCACTTACGTAAATCGAACAAGAAGTGAGGTCATCGACATCACCTTAGTCACCCCTGCTATTGAAAGGGCAATAAAAAAGTGGAAAGTAGACAAATCCGTGACTTTTTCGGATCACAAATGGATCACCTTCTAGGTGGAATGTTACACCGAGAAACCGGTGAAATTTCGTAGTCCTAGGAAAACTGACTGGAACCTATATAATCTTAACCTAGATAATCTTAGAAAGGAAGAAATCAACAACTTGGCACATATTTCATCCATAAATGACATCATCAAGTTATGCATGGATGCAAGTAATGCAGTAGTTATGCCTTTTGAGGCAAGTTACTCTCTGAACAACCATCCACATCCATAACAAAAAAGAAATCAACAACTTGGCACATATTTCATCCATAAATGACATCATCAAGTTATGCATGGATGCAAGTAATGCAGTAGTTATGCCTTTTGAGGCAAGTTACTCTCTGAACAACCATCCACATCCATAACAAAAAAGAAATCAACAACTTGGCACATATTTCATCCATAAATGACATCATCAAGTTATGCATGGATGCAAGTAATGCAGTAGTTATGCCTTTTGAGGCAAGTTACTCTCTGAACAACCATCCACATCCATAACAAAAAAGAAATCAACAACTTGGCACATATTTCATCCATAAATGACATCATCAAGTTATGCATGGATGCAAGTAATGCAGTAGTTATGCCTTTTGAGGCAAGTTACTCTCTGAGCAACCATCCACAACCGGGCAAGCCTGGTTGGAATGATGAACTGTCTGAGCTTAAAAGAAAATCTAAACCAATTTCAATGAAACTTACAACTCAAAGGGGAAACATCTTCCGATTGAGAAGCAAAATGATTTTTTGGACATTCACCACGCAGCAGAGGGTGTATATAAGGGGTCGTCCATTAATTACGTACGCAGCGAGGGGGGGAGGGGGGTACGTGAAAGCGTACGGCTGCGTGAGGAGTTTGGTACATAAAGTACGTACAACAAATTAATTTAAAAAAATCTATGCACAAGGTGCGAACGTATCGAATAATTAAAACGATTGTGATCTCTTATCATTATCTTGTAAGAGTATACGAACGGTTTGATTTTATTTGTAATGAGACAAAAGGAAGAAAAAATATTAAAAGTCTGCCGATTAAATGGAACCACATGCCTTCAATACATTTTATTATCGTTACACGCAAGGAAGAATAGACCTGTCCTAATTTTATTTTTACAATTTTCCTCCTATCTCTAATTTTATATTTATTTTCTGAAATTCCATGTTAATTCAAAAATGTGCCAAAGAACATGTGACCTATGCACCAAATTAAAGTACAAATGAAATGTAGAATTATAGTAACCTTATAATAGCATCATTGGTGTAGCCAGTACATTTTGTTCGGTTCAAAGTTAATAATATGCAAAATCGCTTCAAAATTATTAATTATTTTTATCTGAACTTTTTAGTCTTTTTGCGTACGTACAAAGTGAGGAGGGGGGGGGGTCGGTCAAATCGTACGGATGCGTACAGGGGGGGGGGGGGGCCAAAAATCACATTTTCTTGCGTACGTAATTAATGGATGTCCCCTAAGAAAGCCACCTGAGGCAAGGAAAACATGTAGACCTATGGCTAGACTAAAACTTGCACTTGCTAAGGATCCATCTCAGCCAGAGCTCATCTGTAAAGCTAATGATGATGCCACCACAACTTGTGAGGAAGCTTTAGCCGTCCTCATAAATAAACATTTTCCAGGAATAGACACAAAAGACGCACAATTACACGCCAATAAAAAGCATAGACGTAAACCCAAGCAAAAAGATTGGGCCTTGGCGAAGAAGCTCATCACAGAAGAAAGTATTAGGTGGGCTATTAAAACTTTTAAACCCTTCAAATCCCCGGGCGAGGATCAAATTCTCCCTGCCTTGATGATCGAATCAGACGATATCCTGATACCTACGCTGACTACTCTGTATCAACCTAGTCTAGCGCTGGCATATATTCCCAAAACTTGGCAAGATGTGAAACTTATTTTCATTCTTAAACCTGGTAAAGTGATATACTCTGTTGCAGACTCATACAGACCCATTAGCCTGTCATCCACTCTTCTCAAAATCATGGAAAGGATCGTAGACCGATATATTAGAGATGCACCTCTGAAAAAGAAACCTTTACATGCTAAGCAACATGCTTATATCGCTGGCAAATCAGTAGACTCAGCTATCCACAATCTGGTAGGAAGAATTGAAAAAGCATTTGCAGCCAAGGATGTTCCTTTCTTGGATATTGTAGGAGATTTCAATCTAATCAGCTATGAATCTATCAGATTTTATGCTGCAAAGCAGAACTGTGCAAGCTAACTTTATTAGCTCAAATGCAACTGGAATTTTGGACAAGGGCTGTCCACAAGGAGGAGTACTCTCATCAATTCAATCAAATCAATATTCTCATCAATAAAGAATTGCTAAAGCCACGAAGATCTACTGGCAATGCAGAGTAGCTTTTGGAAAAGCTGGGAATTAAAACCCAGAGTTTTACACTGGCTATACAGTGTACACCGCCATCATCAGACCAATTCTTTTTTACGGTAGCCATGTCTGGTACCATAAAACAAAAATCAATACGCTCAAAACGGGCCTTGAACACGTTCAAAGGATGATCGTGCTGGGTATTACAGGAGTTATGAAATCAACCCCTACCAAAGCACTGGAAGAGCTAAGGAGTCCTCTCCCGGTAGACATACTGGGAACAAGAAGTCATCATCACTGCTGTAAGACTTAAAAATGTTGGATGCTAGAAAGACTCCACATATGGACACGCCTCATTGCTGAGCTCTTATGAAAATCTCATTCCAAAACTGACAATAAGATTAGATATATACCAGAATATTTCGTCGGAAGGAACTTTAGAGTTTCAATACCGCAGGCCGCTCAAAAATGGATTCAGGTGTCGGCCTTGGAATCAATACCACTGAACCAAGAATAGAAGTCTCTGAAACATTAGACAATTACACCACGATCACACAAGCAGAAGCTTGTGCAATCATAGAAGCGTGTAAGATCGTAAGATCAGGAAACATTTGTAACAGCAACATAGACATCTGCTCAGATCGTCAAGCCTCTCTTAAGGCCCTTAATGGGCACTGCTTCACCTCAAAGCTTATGATAGAATGTTTGCACTCATTGAATGATCTATCCAACTCTAACACATTGAATCTTATCTGGGTTCCAGGACACAGCAATATAGGAGGAAATGAGAATGCGGATAAATTGGCACGAGCAGGCAGTAAAAAACCATTCATTGGCCCGACGTACAGTATAGGTCTAACATATACAAGTCAGAGAAGTATTATCAGCAACTTCTACAACAAAAAACACAAAAACCTGTGGAAAAGGCTCCCTAATAATTGTAAACATAGCAAAACCTTCGTAGATGGCCCAAACGAAGTAAATACGAAATTTGTATTGAACAAATCTAGACAAGACCTCAGAATCATTATTGAGGCACTCACAGGACACTGCAGCCTTAACAAGCACCTACATAGGATGGCACTAGCACAGACAGCGTCGTGCAGGAAATGCGACGAAGACGATGAAACGTCACTACATCTACTAACAGTATGCCTGGCAGTGACGAAATGAAGAGCAGATACTCTAGGAAGCCACACAATTTTGGAGAACGAAATCACCAACCTCAAAATGGAGGATATATTTACATTTTTCAAAAAATTTGAGATACCAAATTTATCATAGTTATGTATGTAATTGTAATTGTAATTGTATGTAATATGTAAATAAAATTATATAATTAGTAACAAAAGAGACCCAACATGAGGCCTAATTGTGATCTAAGTTGTATTAATTTGGAGCCAAATAAACAAAACTAACTAACTAGATGTGCCCATTTCAGAATACAAACACTTGAAACTGGAGCGCCAATTTCACTTAGTTGTACGCTGAGATCCATCTTCTAGCCTCGTTCTATTCGTTGTTATATTTAGTCTGATCTATCTGATGTATACTTATATCAATCAATCAATTTTATTAAATTCAATTCAATTTCACAGTATACCTTAAACTATCATGATAAATGCAAGCATGAAATGTTGATACCTACCCCTACGCCAGAGAAAGATCTGTCTACGGCATCTGGGTATCGCCCGATCAGTTTGCTAAATTCGATTAGCAAAATATTTGAAAGAATTATTGTTTCCCGGATATTTGGCATAGCGTGCAAACCGTTTTTAACACTACATTGTTCTTCTGCCTTCTTAACAATAACAACAACCGTCGCGTCGCTGCTTTCAGTGTAAACGTTTACTACTCGAACTAACTGCTAGTTAAATCATAGAATGAAAATCTAAACAAGCTGAACACTAACTCAGAAAAGAGCCAACAAAAATAGGTATTGTAATTGTGAAATCAAATTATTTTTAAAAAATTCATCCCTTTCCTTTCACCTTTTTCTTAGGACATTTATATAAGTCGATAGATTTCTGGTTTGAGGCGTTCTACTGGCCTTGGAACACAAATCTTTTTGACCCTTTGTTCTTTCTTATCATCCCACCTAGACATGTATTCGATTTTTAGCTAGATTCCACAATTACACGTTCCCATTCAGATTATACACTTGTTAGACCCGTTAGCCAAATGGACCTCATCGTGTGTGCACGCTACGATGTATCTTCTAGCCTACTACCAAAACTTATGCTTACTCTATACGAGCCCCGTGAAAGCAGTGTATCCCACATAACCAAGATACTTTTCTGGGGCATTTGTATGAGTAACCAATGGTTACTAACTATTAATCTGCTTGCTCAAGGTGAATTTCAAACCACGCCTATATTTTAGCTACATGTAGGATTTTTTATCTGGTGTTAATTATATCTATGCTTTAAGATAGGCTCAGATGTGTGTGCACATAATTCATCGTACATGGGTGACGTCATACATGTCATTCTTCTGTATATGGTTCGTTGTGGACACCAAACACCACAACTACCCAAATTTGGAAGCTTAGCTATTTTTAGGAACGATACTTTCATGCTACAAGTTGAAGAAAAATCCTCTGCAGAATTTCCCTCACCAGAATTGATCCCGGATATTCTTGGTGGAATTTGTTACTTATCTGCTTGTCCGTGACTGACTATAATATTCCAATTGCAGTCTAGTTTGTCTTATTACCATTTTCCCACATAAACCATAATAAGCGAGTGATTCGCTGTTTTTGCTCTATGTCGAAATGACGAACGAAAAATAAGTGCCACGACCTCAACTACTACATACCGCCAACTACTACCGAAATTAATGACTGAAAGACTAATAATTCCGAACCAGATAAACTTTTTCGTTATGTAGTAATGAGAAGTAATTTTTTTAATTATGAGGGCCCCCGAGCACCCGCGCCTGCGGTGAGCTTTCATACGCCTTGCAGGCAGCCCTTATAGAGGAAACTTCTCCACCTTTTTGATTTTTCAGGATTTGTATAGTAATGAGATGTAATTTTTGGACCCGTACGAAGTACATACGTTTACTACAAAGAATTTTATTGTATCGTCCAGAGATGACGAATCAGTAATAAAAAAAAATGTCCGTCCGTCAGTCTGTCCGTCCGTCTCCACTTTTTTTTCCAAACGGCTCAATCGATCAGCCTAAACTTTTTTTTCCCTGAAGGTACATGCCTCCCATTCGAGTTCGAAGATGAGCAAAATCGATAAAGTGGTTGCGGAGATATGGTCGACGAAGTGACCAAAAACATGGCTTTTCGAGGGTCGGTGAAGCTTTTTTGCTAATATCTCAGCAAGTATAGCACGGAAATTCCTCATTTTGGTGTTAAATGAAAGCATTTGATGTCACAAAACTGGAAATCGGTATGGGAATCGGTACAGGGGTCAGGGCACTGGGACCAATGGAATGGACGAAAATGTGAATCTTGGCCATATACGAAAACAGTTTTTCGTCTATATTTCCTTAACTATGCAATATGGACAGTTACTGTCAAAGGCAAAATTATAGAGAATTAAATTTAATTTTTTAATTAATTATACAATCCTGATATATGGTCACTTCCATAATTGGGCAGGATGACCCGGATCTCCAGAACTGTGAGAGTTAGAAAGTTAGTTCCAAAGGCGAAGTTGTAGAAAATTAAATTTAAGCGAACACATGTTTCAGGATTTTGGGGAAATATGGCCCAATCCTGGTATATGGCCACTTCCATAATTAGGCAGGATGACCCAAATCTCCAGAACTATGATAGTTAGAAAGTTGGTTCCAAAGGCGAAGTTGTAGAGAATTAAATTTAAGCGAACACGTGTTTCAGGGTTTTGGCGAAATGTGGCATAATCCTGGTATGTTGCCACTTCCATAATTGTGCAGGATGACCCAGATCTCCAGATCTGTGAGAGTTAGAAAGTTGGTTCCAAATACGAAGTTGTAGAGAATTAAATTAACGCGAACAAGTGTTTCAGGATTTTGGGGAAATATGGCCCAATCCTGGTATATGGCCACTTCTATAATTGGACAGGATGACCCGGATCTCCAGAACTGTGAGAGTTAGAAAGTTAGTTCCAATGGCGAAGTTGTAGAGCATTATATTTAAGCGAACACGTGTTTCAGGGTTTTGGGGAAATATGGCCCAATCGTGGTATATGGCCACTTCCATAATTGGGCAGAATAACCCGAATCTCCAGAACTATGAGAGGTAGAAAGTTGCTTCCAAAGGCAAGGTTGTAGAGAATAAAATTTTAGATAACACGTGTTTCAGGGTTTTAGGGGAAAATGGCTTAGTCCTTGGATATAAGCTTTTCTAGATTTGAATGGTCTGAGACGTACTTCGGTAGGGTCTTTGACATTACCTTGGGTAATTTCTATTGATCTTTGAAATTCTTACAGTTATAAAAGAACATAAAACGTTAGAGTGTTTGCTTATTTGTATATTTAGGTACGTTCGAGTCACATCTATTCAGTTTGTCACATCTATTCTGATACGTACGGGTCTTTGGTTATGTTTTTAATTATGGAGCCCACCAATCAAAACTCTACCCCTAACATCTAGCAAAGGAGGGATACTCCCCCCTGTACACCCTATGCGGGGCTGCCGCCCCTCGACCCCGCTTTTTTTTATTTCCAATTTTTAAACCGACATTTTGCCATATGTCAGTAGTTCAACTTGATGCAGGTAGTTGTTTTTGCTGTTAGTTTTTTTCGTTCGTCATTTTGACCCATTGCCCACTGTTTTCGCAGTCAGAGAAAACATCGCAAAATTAAAAGCTCACACTTTTTAGACGTTGCTCTTAAAGTACATACAGAATTGCCACCAAACTAATACGTACGTTGAGACTAGGAATTATTGCATGGAGGGGTCGAGTTCCTAATAATTTGTTTTTGTAGAGGAGTGAACAAAATTTTGCCTGAGAGGCACGACGATTTCATAAGACGCAGTTTGGGAGAGCTTTCGACATTACTTTAGGTAATTTCTGTGAGATAACGGTAAAAGATCGTACGGGCCTTTAGGTTATGTTTTTCATAGTTTCTACTTCAATGCGGAATATATAATCAAGTTTCGATGTACATTAAATAAAACCGTTAGAGAAAACCTAAACGCAGCGCTAACACAGACAAAGAACTAATTATTAAGAATAGAAAATTGAATCATCACAAAATTCTCCTTGAACAAAATAGAGATCGTTCATTCGTCACATCTTTTAAAATTTATTGTGAAACAGAAACGTGCCTGGAATAATTCCGTACGTTTTATTCAATAATTTCATTGTGACAAAACTTAAAACATTTACTGCAAACCATGTAAGTGATTATCGTTATGTACATCTGCGCACGAATAAAAGCTTTGGCTTTAATTATCTGAAACAAAAGTCACTTCAGCCTGTTTTCACAAAAGTTTCATAATTAATAGCTTTCAAGCACCCCACTCACGAATGATTCGGATGAATAAAAATTAATTTTAAAACGAATTGATAATAATCGCTTGCCATGGTTTAATATTGAATAAAGTGCGAAAACACCACATCCATGACAAAGAAATGAAGTGAAAAATAAAAATTCATACCAAAGTCAACCGACCAACATTGAGAGATACCCCATTTTCATTCAAAAAATTCCTCAACGTTTCAAAGAACCATATATATTTGGTTTATTATGTGATATCGGTGGCAGCAGCCAGCATTACAACGTCATCAAGGATATGTATTTCTCCATGGTATACACAGATGATGAATACTAGAATGCCAAAGATTGCTCCAAATATTCACAAGAATGATGTGATGTACATGTATAGTCAACCAACCACGGTTATAAAATACACATTATTTGTCATAACGGACAATTATCATCCACAAATGGTATATCATCGCGTTGTTGAGAATTTATGGGGTTGAGATGTGGCTTAAAGAACATCATTTCGTTTCGTAATCGGCAGTCAATCGGAAATGGGATTTAAGAAAAAAAAATCGCACGTAAAGATGACACTCAAGGAAGAGCAAAACTCTAAACGGTTAGAGGATGTTGTGTGGTTTTTCCGTTCAGTAACGGTTCGGAGCTTCAGGTTGTCGGTTGAAATTCTACTCTAGTTTCAAATATTGTGTCTCAAGTCTCAACATATTTAGTGTTAGCAACTTAATGTTCAAACTAAATGCAAAATTAATTACTTTCGCCTGTTAAGAGAATTAATTAGTTCACTTAAAATCAAGGCAATAAATTCAGTTTAAAAGTGAAAATTACATTTTATGACAACTGCAATTAAAAACTAATCAATTAAAGTGGTAAGCGATTTCAAATTGGATTAATTATTTTATAGCAGAAATTGGGATAATAATTGTTAGGCTACCTGATTTAAAGTGACCTTATTCTGATCATTTCTTTAAGGATGAACGACTGGGTACCCGAGATTTTCCTGAAAAAGTATTTGAAAATGTGTTAGAGTTTAGGGCTTTCCTCTTCTTCTTATCGTCTTTTGAAAATTCGCAAAAAATTACTTCCAATTTTCTCCAGAGATTGCAATTGAGAAGAAAATTCTGTGGAAATTCTTAACAAGTTTGTCGTAATTGAGAATATGAGGAATGACGATAAGTATGAACGCCTTTCAACACTATCTGGTTTTGATTTCTTTGAGAAATATGAGTTTCCTTTTACTAATTATCTGATCTTTGATAGTTGCTCATACACTTTTCCTGATCTGATTAGGAAAAGTAGAAATTATTTTTTTTATTCTTTGAACTTTTACATGTTTTCTTCGTTCTTAATATTTCGGCTTAGCCGATATGAGCCGCCGCAGCCGATAAAAACTTTGACTTCAGTCGCCGATCGACTACCCTCAGCAGGTTTCAGCCATCGATGACTTTTTGAAAATTTCCCTACGCCACGACGCCGCCGACAATTTTTGACCGGCGGGCGCATGGGTCTAAAATCTAATTAGTGGTTCAGGTTCTAGGGTAACATAGAGTAAGCCCAACACGCGCCAAGACAAATCTAGAAATCTTAAGTTTGGTGAAAAATAACACATCAAGTTCAGATGTTGAAAATAAATAGCACAAAATAATACTGACGGAAAAAACAGTACGGAAGTTTACATTTGGGTGAACTGTCATCTGCCAAATTGCAAAATCGTCAAATTAACATTAACTAAATTATTTCATAACATGCCCGTAGCCAGAGTTTAGATGTAGGGGGAGCGCTCGCCCCTAACGAAAATAGAAGAAAAAAATTTTAATATTTAACAAAAAATTCCTTTTTTAATCGTTAGTATACTTCTTCAGTATAGTTGAAACGTTCTTTTAAAGGTTATTTTTAAATCTTTTCAATTCCTCCATAGCTGTCCAGAAATAATTATTACCCATAAATTGAAACAGTAATTTCAACTGCCCAACATTTCTACAAATTTCTCTAATTTTTACTTACAATATTTCCAGCTGCCTACAATTTTCAACAATTTCTCTCACTTCTTCTTACAAAGCTGAGACTTTGCCGAAGAGAAGAAACAGTCCAAAAAAATTCTAAAACCCTAAATTGTGACACTTATTCCAGCTGCCCAACATTTTCATCAATTTCTCTCACTTCTACTTACAAAACACCACAACTTTCCCGAAGAAACCAATGCTCTATCTTCTAAAACAACAAAGATATACGTTCTTGCAAAGCACGTTCAACATACGTGCGAGTGGCTTGATTTTCGGTCACTCTGAGAGCTCTTGTTCACCACTGGCATCAAACTGGTTTGTAAATATGGTCAACATCATAACCTTTTCTTTGAAATCTCATTTACCACATTCGTCAGTGGCTGAGAAAAACATCGTAAACAATTGCCAAATATGGCGAAGATTAACTCACTTAAACCGTTCTAACTCGGACAAATTGCAACCTTTTTTGAAGATTTGTACCATCAATGCGTTTCATTTGATACCACTTTCGACGAAGTACAGTCGAATACGGCGGACCTGTAAACGTAAAACCTTTGCCGGAAGTCATTTTTTAACTCTTTGTTATATAGAGTGACAATGAAGAGATGGAGAAAAACTTTGTTCAGCAATTTTATTGGTCTCGGTCAGGGCAACAATCGGTTCAACTCTCCATCTGTCGTATTTCGGCCGCTATATAAAAAAAACTGACTTTGACCCTTCTAACAACTATAACGAGGGCGGCATGTGATTTTTCTTGCAAAAAAAGCGAATAGGTGAGCGATTTTGCCGAAAATAACTGGTTTTCTCACTATTATTTTGATTTATTTGAAAAAGTAATTAAAAAGTGACTAATAGTTATTTGGATCACAAGGGACGAAAGTGAAAAATTTCAATCGAATCAATTTCAAATCGCACAGGTTGAAATTTTTTACATCGTCACATGTGATTCACACAACTTTTCATTACAACGAATACGAATCTTGTAATTTTCGAATCCCAAATAGACGCAAAAATTAAAAAATGCAACTCGAAACGAAAGCTTACTCATTAATAAATTCAACAAAGGTCAATTTATTCATTGGAATTGTTATGATTTAATGCCTTGGGCATAAATTACAGAATTTTTCTCGTAATTTAGGCGCTCGGAATGAAAAGCTGTGTACGTGCCTGTTTAGGACGATTGATCTGAGGCACTTTCGCATGTAGACCTCACTTCGTTCGGTCTACAACTCGCAAAATTGCCTCAAATCGTCCAAAACGGGCAAGTAAATAAAACTATTGAGAGTTCGGCTCATTGCATGTAATATTAATTTTCATGTCTGCCTTAGCCGGTGGTTTTAGGCATTTTCGCGTGTTGTAGCCTTAACAGGCATGAACGTTATTTTTCATGCCGAGCGCCTAAATTACAAGAAAAATTCTGTAATTTATGCCCAATTCATGAAAAGTTGTATGTGCACCTGCTTAGTTCGCGAAATTGCCTAGTCAATCGTCCATAGCTCGTACACAAATAACCATTGTGATTCTCATGCTAAATGATCCACATCCAAAACTCATAGTACACATCCAAAACTATGTGATTCACATAACAAGAACTACGAGAATATTGCAGTTTTTCCTTACAAAACTAGAAAGACAAAACTAATTTCAAAAAAAATAATATTTCCTTCGTCAACAATATCATGTTTAATTCCGCATAAAAAATCTCGGTAGCACTGGCGCACAGATTTGTTACACTTTGATCGAAGTAAACTCAATGAAGTGTCGAAGTTTTTTTGTTGTGTCAGATACTTCCGCACCTCTGTTTAGACGGCCGAAAATATTTTCGCTTCCCATAGCATTCTAAGGTCTACTGAGAGTTACATTTTTTAATTTTTGCGTCTCATTTGGGAAGAGAAATATACAAGTTTCGTATTCGATGTAATGAAAAAACTGAT
The DNA here is from genome assembly GCA_029228625.1 of Pseudolycoriella hygida. Taxonomy (NCBI): domain Eukaryota; kingdom Metazoa; phylum Arthropoda; class Insecta; order Diptera; family Sciaridae; genus Pseudolycoriella; species Pseudolycoriella hygida. Next base: position 101,425,115 of record CM055404.1, on the reverse strand, counting down.
GATTGTTACGTAAAACAGAAAATTTACTCACGTCTTATGGTGTAGGAACTATAGGAGTTTTCAGAGAGCGCTTTCTTGTCATAGACTCTTACATCAGACTTGATTCTATTACGGAGAGTCATTCGAACCGGCTATCGCAAACATCTTATGGTTAAAGAACTAAAACATTCCTTGAATGTGCTTGAAAATTAGTCGATATAGACAGTTTTGAGTGCGACAATTTTCATCGAAGCCTCCCCTCAATTCCGACTCTTAGATTCCGCCTAGATAGATATTAATCCCTGATCACTGATCAAATACCTCAAACAGTCACTTTTCTTATGGAAATTTCTTCGGGTGAACGAAACGTACAAAAGGTTGTGTGGGGTGAAAGTTTATACCGGAAATATAGTGAGAAAAGTGAGTAAATCAAAAAGTAACTCACTATAGTGCATTCGTTCTCAAATTGGAGTGAGTATGTCAATGCGTCATAAGAAATACACGGCGCAATAATATTCACACTCCAATTTTAGAGCGAATGCACAATATCGCACCTCTCAAAAATAATTGGAAAAAGTGAGAAAGTGAGGGAACTCAACTATTTTCATAGACACTTTCAAGGGGGACCACGTTTCAGACCCTTCCTTAGAACATATCAAAAAGTGTTTCTCTTGGAATGCGATTTTCATTTGGAAGGTAAAAGCGCGACAGAGAGAAAGGAAGAAAGACATTTTGATTTTACAATATGTAATTGACTACCTCAGGGGGGGGGGGCGCCGCCCCCCATAGCTACGGGCCTGTTTCATAATGACCCTGATATGCAAGCAGAATTTCAAAGTTGTATAGCGTTCGAAATTTGTGTAGAATGTAATTTTTGGGTCGCACCTTTTCTATTGCCTTTTTCATCAAAAAACATATGCAAGAGACCCATACACAACAGAATGTGGCAAATGGAATAAATGTTCTAAGCAAATATTTCGATAACTCTCAAGGGTATGAAATTACGTCCACATTTAATTGGGTTGGAAATTGCCCAAAAGGTAATATTGAAAAAATTTGTCCGAAGAAACGGTGTAGAAATTAGTAAAAAAATTTGAAAATGTAATTAAAGAACGCTATGTTCAAAATTTCGAAATATCTAACTGTTTTTAAATATAATATAACAAAATGTTTGCAAAATTAAAAAATAAAAACATCTTCACCCACTTAAGTCTTACCGAACCCAACGGAAATTAATGCTACTTATGATGAAAATTTCACCACAAAGCAATTCACAACATAGATACATAAGAATTTTTGGGGTATAGGCACCTGGATCTGGGATCCTTTGTACCACCCCACGCCGATTCTTCCTTTGTTGCAACATAAAAGTCGAATGAACAATAGAGAAAACAAATCAAATCTAAACAAATTAAACTTAAAAACTAGCACGATAGTCCCACGATGTGGAAGTCAGACACATTTCCTAAAAGTCTACATGTCTGCAAAAACATTCGTCATGGAGCAATCCTTGATTTGACATGCTAATCATCGCTATTGAAGTGAAGGAATGGATTTTTTTTTCCACATCCGGGACATGTCTCGGGGATGGGTCCTTTAGGGTGAGATATCCATAACCTGCAAGTTAGACTTGGATGATGGTTGCTTTCGTCGTTTGGAAATCGGGCGGTGGTAAACATTTGAATTATCGATATACATAAAAAGCCCGCTAAAGCTTGACCGTATATCAGGATTTAGCTGGAGTAATGTGCGATCTCTTTCAAATGTTTGCAACTGCTCTGCTACCCTGCTGCTAATATTGGAACTATCTTAAATCCTGTAAGTTCTGCGATGGTTTATAATTAGGCGGGGGAAATTATGTGGTAGGTCTACGTCAATATTGGGAGTAGGTGGGAGACCGATTTCCATTACCTCCAACGTTATACATGGGGCATTCGCATGGTTCGTCGTGTACCGCTTCCTACATTTCCATATCCTGCTTATACCATAGTACTTCACGTTCCCTCATGGTGCAGGTTTGTCTGTGTGACTTTGAAAGCAGTTGTTTTGGGGTTAGACTGAGTTCTTCTAGTTGTGTCACCCTCGCTGCTAAGTTCAGCTGCCACATCAGTGCCAAAAACCAAAATAAAAGCGATGCCTGTGTGATCTTTTGGGGATCACGATATATATCGAATGTGCCTTTTTATTTGCAGTGGTGCAGGTTGATCTGAACAAAATTTCTGATGGGGTCAGACTGATTTCCTTTAATTGGTCGATCATCGCTGCTGGTTCCATCATGCATTTTAAACACAAATAACAGAAAATTTGAGTGCTAGAGAGTGTTGAAAGAAACCTGTCAGTATAATAAACTATTTTCAATTTGTAGCACAAAATGCGCGAAAACGGATCGAAAATACCGCTGTATAAGAAAATTTGTCAAGTGTTCAAATAGTTGGCTTAAAAATATTAAGGTAGATGCTATTCACACAAAGTGCGAATAGTGAAATAAAGTCTATGCGCACATAGTGCGAATAGCCATATAAGGACAATTCGAACATTGTATGAGTAGACATATAAGGACTATTCGCACATTGTATGAGTAAACATATAAGGACAATTCGCACGTTGCACGATAAATCCTATGATCGGTCGATAGTCACCTAGTTTTTGTGACATGTGTGTGTGTTCCCTAATTTTGTTGACCACGTAGGCTCTTGTCCCGTTTCATTAAAGCGCAAATTCCCTAGCATCGTCAGCCACCTAGTTTTGTGACATTTCGTAAAGGGAAAAGTTCTTTAGCGTTGTTAGCCCCTTATTTTTTGTGACATTTGTAAAAGGAGAAGCTCCCTAGTTTTGTTAGACATGTACATTTTTGCGGCATTTCATTCAAGCGGAAATTCCCTAGTTTCGTCAGCCACCTAATTCTGTGACGTTTCGTAAAAGGAAAAGTTACTTAGCCACCTAGCTTTTGTGAGATTTTGTAAAAGGATAAACTAGCTAGTTTTGTTAGCCACGTAGTTTTTATGGCGTTTCATTAAAGCGTAAATCCCCTAGTTTTGTCAGCCTCCTAATTCTGTGATATTTTGTGAAAGGAAAAGTTCCTTAGCGTCGTGAGCCACCTAGTTTTTGTGACATTTTGTAAAATGAAAAGCTCCCTAGTTTTGTGAGCCACGCAGGTTTTTACGGCGTTTCATTAAAGCGAAAACTCCTAGTTTTATCAGCCACCTAGTTTTTTGACATTTCGTAAAAGGAAAATGTTTCCAGTTTTGTGACATTTTGTAAAAGGAAAAGCTCCCTAGTTTTCTTAGCTACGTACGTTTTTGTGGCGTTTCATTAAAGCGCAAATTATCTAGTTTCGTCAGCCACCTAGCTTTTGTGACATTTTGTAAAAGGTAAAACTATGTAGTTTTTTTAGCCACGTAGATTTGTGTCGTTTCATTAAAGCGCAAATTCCCTAGTTTCGTTAACCTCCTAATTCTGTGACATTTCGTAAGAGGAAAATGTTCTTAGCGTCGTTAGTCACCTAGTTTTTGTGACATGTGTGCCATGTGTGCCTAGTTTTATTGACAACGTAGGTTTTTGTCCCGTTTCATTAGAGAGCGTCAGATTGCAACCACTAAATCCAACAAAAACGCTGAACACTAACGATAAATTCAATTTTCAAGCTTTGACAGAAATTAATCATGGACATTTGCCTTTACCGTTAGTGTTTAGCGTTTTTGTTTGATTTTGTGATTGCAATCTGACGCTCTCTAATAGAGAAAATAGCGAAAATTCCCTAGTTTCGTCAGCCACCTAGTTTTGTGACATTTCGTAAAAGAAAAGTTATTTAGCGCTGTTAGCCACCTAGTTTTTGCGACATTTTGTAAAAGTAAAAGCTTTCCTAGTTTTGTTAGTCACATAGGTTTTTGTAGCGCTTCATTAAACCGCAAATTCCCTAGTTTCGTCAGCCACCTAGTTTTGTGACATTTCGTAAAAGGAAAAGCTCCCTACTTTTGTTGGCCCCCTATGTTTTTATGACATTGACATTTTGTAAAAGGAAAATCTCCTTACTCCACCTAGGTTTGATTAGCCATCTAGGTATAAATTTGAATTTGAAAATTAATTAAAAAAGTTTTGTTGTTGAGAGAGCGACTTTGATTTCAAATCGTAAACTTTTGGAAAAGGAAAAACCTTGCAAGCATTTTTATAACTTTACTATTCTTCTTCATTACACAAAAATGCAAAATGTACTTTTCGTCGATGTGCGAATAGTCATTATATGGCTACTCACACAATGTGCGAATAGTCCTTATGTGGATATTCGCACAATGTGTGAATCGTACTTATATGGCTTTTCACACAATGCGATGTGCGAATAGACTTTATTTCACTGTTAGCACTTTGACTTTAAATCACTATTCGCACATTGTGCGAAGAGACTTTATTTCACTATTCGTACAATGTGCGGAAAGCCTTTTCGAAATATTAACTTATTAAAATGTTTTGACTAAATAATTCGACGGTATGTGAAGCAATCGAGAACTTGCATGCGTGCAATATGAATATTTCTTCTTTATTATGGAGAAGCCGTCGAAATAATTAAAAAAAAACACAAAAATTTCGTCGACACATAAAGAGAGCACATGTACGCATTCGAACGACATACACGGGAAGCGAAAATGAGATATTTACCTTCGTACTGAAACGTGTAACTTCGGTTATTTGATGTCGGTGTAAAGAGATTTGGAAATACGTTCGCGCTTAAATGATGCACTGCGTGAATCAAAAACAATGAATCGAAATTCGTTCGTTATGATCTACATTGGCTCATAATAATGACCGTTTTTTTAATTTAATTTAATTTATTTATTTACTTCATCAGTGGCCGAAGCCTTCTGATTAGTTACAATAATTGAGCTTAACAAAAAAAGCATAAATTAAGAGCAGGTCCGGAAGTGAGTTGCCGACCCAGTCGACCCGTCTCGGAGTCAACCCTGTCCATCGTCCAAATTCATTAATTTATAGTTATGTTGGCTATAATGGTTAAAAAATGCCTCTGTTTGTTGCACCAAAATGTTCAAGAAGACGATGAAATAAGAATTTCACCCATTCGGCTGATCCTTTGCCTAGTGCATGAAATCCTTACGCCTTGTAGAACATGTTCATGGAGAAAAATTGTAAAAAACAAAGGTCGCCATTTGAAGCTGTGCAGCCTGGTGGAAATAATTTTCTATGATAATGTTGGAGTGGAGAACGAGTACATTTCTACGTACTGAGTTCCAACTCGGCACAATCCTGCCTACTTGAAAAGTTTAGGTAACCATAAAGAATGGGAGTAACGATTACTATATATGTCATATAAATTTCTACTCGGAACCAGGCTGCGTACTCAAGATATTTTATTGTGGCAGGAGCGTGATGCCGAATTGAAATTTATGTGGCGTATAATATTCTTTACTACAGTTGAGAAGACTTTAACTAATTTCCGCACCAGGCTGCTCATACTTTTCAAGTACGCAGCCTGGTGGTGAATGTACTCATTCGTCATCCAACATTCGACCAAAGCAACCTGTTCTTAACTAAGTATCCATGCGATCTGTGGCAACATTGTCTTTCAGTCTTGGAACTTTTGGTCGATTATTATAAAGTAGAGTAATGTTCAACCCACAGAGCGACATGTTTTTTTTTTGTAAAATGTTTTTGATGGTGCAGCGAAGTATTTATCAGTCCTTTCTTTGTAAATATGAAAATTCATGCGAAAAAAAACTTGCGCGGAAACGACAGTTTTAAGTGTAAATACGTTTCCCATACAAATTCTTGTTGCTTGCCTAATTTAGTCGGTGTATGAAACAACACTTCAGATAAATGAATTCTGGTGCTAAAGAATAGAAAATAAAATGATTTCTGATATCGACATATTCAAGTGATGATGTTCGCGGAATGAATGCATAAATTATTCCACTATTTGTGGGTTAGTAATTTTACTGCTCAAGGCTGAAGAAAAAATTGATTGATAAGTAGATTGCTCAATGAAAATACAGAAATTTAACTCAAAATGCATAAATATTTTAAGGAAGTCTCACTGGGTTACCATTTATATGGTCGCTGTTGATTGACGACTGTAGCGTCTAAGTTCTATTTGATGATGCATGATAAATGTTTTGATTGAGATAGTAAACAATTCAACGTACTTGTAAAATGATTGAACACAAATTGACAAGTTGATAAGAGGTGTATCGAGACGTTAAATATTAAGAAATCGGATTCCCAAGCATGAAAGCAAGTAAACCTTAACAAAAAAAGCGTCTTTTCAAAGGTGTTGAAAAATGCTGTTGCGTACTATTTCACTTAAAAATAGGGAGAAACGAGTCCACATTTTCTACACCACTGAGATGAGTAAATCCATAAAAAGACTTTGTCCGTCCGTCCGTCGGAGATAGTTGAACTATCGTCACAGACTGCCTTAGCACAAGTCGGATTTGACCTATAAAGTTGTAAACAAAGGTTTTGTGGTAAATTAAGTTGTAGTGCAAACTTTTAGATAAATGATAAGATAAATAACATACTAAAAGTCTAAGAAATGATCAGGAAGTTAGCTTTGCTCGGGTCATGTCACATTGATCATACTGCGGCATTGGTCGGTTCGGAAAAATTTTCTCATTTTTCGTAGTGTTGCCTGATTAAAATCAACTTGGTGTGGCAAAAAAAAGTGTATCTAAACGTTCATTGAAAGTTTCAGATGTGTACTTAAAATATCAAGACGTGTACTAAAAGCACAAGGAATATATTAACAGGGTCGGTGTGTTAGAATTTGGGATGCTTATTCTGATATTTGTCTATGTTCACAACATTATAAAATTCTAAAGAAAACATGGTAACATTCACCGGTGTGCCGATGAGGGAATGCGATTTCGTGAGCCCAACAAGGAACTAAGTGCGTCAATGGCTTATGTCAAAGTATAGTGATTTTCATAAGGCGATGCTTTAACCGTCAATCAAGTAATATCGTGTGATGAAAATAACTATAGTTTGACATAAGCGGTTGACGCACTAAATGCTTGGATAATACACCATTCGGAGTGACGTCATTTAAGAACATTTGCTTACTCTAAATGAATCTGTTGGGATCAAATATTGGTCTATTCCAACTGTCAAAATGCCGTTTTAAACGTCATACATTTGGATAAATAATAAGATGTTTTTATGGTCTTAGACATTTTTTGGTCACATCACATCACAATAAACTCCAATGTGTTAAGATTTTTTTTTGTTCTGTTCTGCAATCTTACATGCAGAAATACAGTACCACAGCAAAAGAACATTCTTGAAATTTTAAATAATTCAATTACAGGTATATATTCTGTGAAACAAACGTAACGCAAAAATGAATAGTCAAGAATTTCGCCGACGCGGGAATGAAATGGTGGAGTACATTTGCCAGTACCTGGAAACATTAGAAGATAGAAAGGTAACTCCCAGTGTCGAACCAGGATATTTACGACACCTTTTACCTGACGAAGCTCCATATCATGGCGAAGACTGGGATAGAATTATGGAAGATGTAGAATCGAAAATTATGCCAGGAGTAACTCATTGGCAACATCCTCGTTTTCATGCCTACTTTCCATCAGGTAATTCGTTCCCATCAATTCTTGGAGATATGTTAAGCGACGGCATTGGATGCATTGGATTTTCGTGGGCCGCAAGTCCGGCTTGTACAGAACTTGAAACTATTGTCCTTGATTGGTTGGGTAAGTCATTTAACGTTTATCAGATAGGGAAGACGCTTAAAAGTAGTTTAAACTGAAGGTCGCGCTATTGGTCTACCCGACGATTTCTTAGCATTGAAAGCTGGAAGTAAAGGAGGAGGCGTTATACAGGTAAGCAGAAACCACAACTTCATAATACTTAATATCTTCTCACAAAAAGTGTTAGACAAAGCGAGCCAGCAACAAATTACGTCTGAATGAGTTAAAGAATTTCTTGAAAAGTTATTTTCTCATTTAATAAAGTAAACACTTCAATATGTTGAGCAATTGCATGCTTTAAACAAAATTAGAGAAAATAACATAAAACAAATTTAGTTTTACCATAAAACTCGTAAATATAATTGATACATCGAAATAAACAAATATATTATGTGGCAGTGATGTTATATTTTATGCCACGCATTTGTAGGTGTTTCTTAAAATCGATGAATTACTTTCAGCACTAAAGAAATGGATAATTTTCGCAGAATGTGTTGCGCGGAATTGACTCTGCTACGTTTTAACGGAAACACATGAACCTTTAGTGCTACTCGACCAAACACAAAATCCGTACATGCAAAATGCGGATTCTACATAATCCGAATGCCTCAATATCTTGAATCTAAAAATTCAAGAGGCTTCAAGTTCCGGATGCTATAAAATCACAACAAAAGCCCTTTTTAAAAGGGAAAGATGATGCAAGTCCTCGTCCCTTCTCCCAAAACTACTGATATCAATTTGGGTGACGCTTGCAGCTTCGGAACGCACAAAATTCTTTTGAAATATTTTCACTTTTGATTAAAAAATGCGTCACAAATGCCGGACCCGCCAATGTAATAATTTTTCTATGCTTTCAGTTTCATACGCAAAAATTTCATTTCCTGTACAAAAATACGCCATACATCCCATAAAGTCAAATTTTTGCATCGTGAAAGCTGAAAGAACAGAAAAACTATAACACTGGGGGGTCCGGCATTTGTGACGCATTTTTTTACTCAGAAGTGAAAACATTTCAAAAGAATTTTGTGCGTTCCGAAGCTGCAAGCGTCACCCAAATTGATATCAGTTGTTTTGGAAGAAGGGACGAGGACCTGCGTCACGTTTCCCTTTTAAAAAGGGTTTTCGTTGTGATATCAGTTTTTTTGGAAGAAGGGACGAGGTCTTGTGTCACGTTTCCCTTTTAAAAAGGGTTTTCGTTGTGATTGTAATGTTTTGCAATGTTTTGAGCCGCCGCTGCCGCCGAACCGAAGCGCGGAGGCTAGTACTTACATTGGCGAAAATTATCCCCTCAACCTCCTCTACAACATATCAAAAGTTTTTTTTTAGCCACTGCCGGCGCCAAACCGAAGCGCGGCGGCTACTACTTCCATGGGCGAAAATGATACCCTCAACTTCCCCTACAACATATCAAAAGTTTTTTTTGAGCCGCCGCCGCCATTGTACATGCTACTTGTTCATTATACAATGGATGTGTACATTGTATACGTGTTACTGCCACGCCACTGATGGTGTTGTAGTAATTTAGGTAAATTTAGGTGGTCAACTTGATGTTATTTATGCGGATTTCCAAAAAGCTTTTGACAGGGTGTCGCACAGAGTCCTGTTGCAAAAACTAGGGATTGTTGGAGTAGACCATGCTCTCCTGAGTTGGCTCGAATCATACCTTAGCGGGAGATTTCAATATGTGAAGGTCATGGGTCATGTGTCTCCGACCTTTGAGGTCAAATCTGGTGTGGCTCAGGGCAGTCACTTGGGTCTACTGCTCTTTGTTATTTTTATGGATGATGTTACTAAGATCTTCAAATCGATAAAGATATTGTATGCTGATGACCTTAAGCTGCTTTGCAGAGTTGCACCGATCTCTGATGCTATCCGTCTTCAATCTGATATCGATGCTCTAGTGCTTTGGTGTAGGCGGAATCAGTTGGTCCTTAGCCTGAGTAAATGCAAAGTGATGTCTTTTTACAGGATCCGTGACCCGATTTATTTTCAATATGAGGTTGATGGGGTGTCTTTGTCTCGAGTTACCGAAATCCAGGATCTCGGGGTATGGTTGGATGAGATGTTGACATTTAACCGTCACATAGACTTTATTACGTCCAAGGCATACTCCATGCTGGGATTCGTGAAGCGAATATGCAGGCAGTTCACGGACATTCGAGCTTTGAAAAGTGCATATTTTGCTTATTTGCGATCTCACTTGGAATACGCTTCTGTAGTATGGTATCCCCATGAGATATCGTATGTGAACAAAATAGAATCGATACAGAAAAAGTTTCTCATGTATGCTCTGAGACAAAATGGCCCACTTCATAGAATGCTCAGAATTTTCAACTTTTTCTCGCAGTTTTACAGAGACGATCTCACGAGGAGCCAATTTCGGTCCAGGGTTAGATCTGCGGCTCTCACTGCTTCATTACTCGGTCAACTCGGACTTTCTTCAGTCTTTGATGATAATTTTAATTGAGATAGACGATGTTTTTGTTTTATGAATGGCAGTGGCCTGCGCTTTACATGAATTTGTCCGATCTCGTCCGATATTTATTTTGAATGAATTTTCTGGTCGCCTAACATCAACTGTATTTTGATCTATTAATTCTATTTTCTCATTGAATTTACTTTTGCTATTGTGATTTAATGAGTCTTTTTTATTTTATTTTTTGGTCCGAACCATTTTGTACTTTCTTCATATGATGTAGTCAGGAAGCTCGGATTCGAGCGGTTGACGTAATAATAAATAAATAAATAAATACATTGTAAGCAATTAATGTCATAAATATGAAGCCTGAGGCAGGTATAAAAAATTTTTCGAGACGGAAGAAAATTTTCAGTAAATTTACGGAAAATTGTCTGTAAAAATGAAAATTTTACGGCTTCACGGTCTTACGGAAATTTTTTTGCGGCGCTGTAATTGCATTCAACATCCGAGACGTATATAAAGTTTATTTTAGAAAATATTTTTTTTTTAATTTTAACGAAAAATTTGTGAAATCCCTACCCATTACCATTCTTACATTTTATAATTTAGACATCTGCATCCGAATGTGTACTTGTCACAATGCTAGCTGCAAGAGCTCAAGCTATCAAACATCTTAAACAACAGCATCCATTTGTAGAAGAAGGTCACTTGCTTTCAAAGTTAATGGCATATTGTTCCAAGGAAGCCCACAGTTGCGTTGAAAAAGCAGCTATGATTTGTTTTGTTAAACTTCGGTGAGTGATGCCCACAAAACAGCACTGAATCGTGTCATTCTGCCAAATATTTTTTGATTGCAAATCGTCAGTAACTGTTTGTAACCAAAAATTTGTCTGTTCGTCTATTTGTCACTTTATGTCTATATGTCGGTCCCAAACTAACGGCGCGGATGCGCAGACAACGTACGTCCTACTCGCTTGAAGTGCCCCGAGGAACTAAAGTAAAACGTCGTTTTGCACTGCCTTATAACAAAAAGAAAACAATGTAAGCTCAAATTCTACACGATACGTGCAAATGTATCACCGAATCTTCGGTGGTGGTGAGAATTCTCACCACAAGAACAACTTTACCTTCGTACGATATTCCATCAAGGAATATTGTCACCACCAAAATGAAAAAAAAATGTTGTTTGGTTTATTGTACGCACTGGCTATTGGCCCGCGCGTGCCAATAGCCAGTCCACATAGGAGTAGTCTAATGGCCCGCGCGGGCCAATAGCCAGTCCACATAGGAGTAGACTAATGGCCCGCGCGGGCCAATAGCCAGTCCGCGTAGGAGAAGACTAATGGCCCGCGCGGGCCAATAGCCAGTCCACGTAGGAGAAGACTAATGGCCCGCGATTTGTGTTGTTAAATAGGCTAAAGTATACTTTACGTAAGAGTCCCATCGAAACCTGTGATTAATGTTGACGTCATCATCGACTTACCCCCTACCATAATCAATTATCAAAACTTGGTGCTCAACTGTGTGTGTCAGATGCGACGACTTACAAAATTATTTGTGAAAAATTCTCACTTTTTTTAAACCGTAGCCATTCCTAGTAGTAACGATGTATAGGGTCGAGTGAGGTGTCGCTGGATAGCTACAGTTAATACCTATCCAGTGATACCCATATCAGCTATGTTCGTTTCTTATTCACGAAGTTATTTCAGTTAGAACTAAAAGCCAGGAATTTTCAACTTTCACTTTTTACTGATGCTAACTACTACTGTTTCTACTGTTTCTAACAACACGCATTTCTAATACGAAAAAGTTGTAAAATGAACGACTAACCAAAAGCGGTGACAAACCTGTTTCTTCGAAACAACTTGATATTTCCCTTATACAAAAGCCGACGACAAGACTATTTCACTATTTCATTTCCATCATTCGTAACAATACGTGTTCCATATTTTCGAATATCCCCATTCAAATACATAACGAGCTTATGCACGACATTAAAGGAATAATATCTTTCTTCGTTTCAAAGTCGACATAGAGCGCCTTCATTTTTCTTTTGGGATTCTCGTTGATGTTTGTCCAACGTACCAGAGAAATTAACAGATTGACTTCGATTCCATTCAAAAATCCAAACGTACAAACAATTAGTTGATTATGATACGTGGATTCGCCAAAATTCACTATAAAATTCGGAACTTCGTCAAAAGAAATTATGTCCAAGCGGTTTAAAAGCCTTTTTCGAGCAGCTACACGTTGTGTTTCGAATCGATACATTGTACGTAATGAAATATTCTTTAATAAACTAATTGAATTAATACATTCTCCACATTAACATTCGTTTGCATAAATCTACTACTTCAAATACTACAAAATTATTTAACACTTCCCAGTTAGTAAACGAAACTGTAAATTTAGTTTTGTAGAGTCTATGGGACTCTTACGTAAAGTATACTTTAGCTTATTTAACAACACAAATCGCGGGACATTAGTCTTCTCCTACGTGGACTGGCTATTGGCTCGTCGGGCCATTAGTCTTCCCCTACGTGGGCTGGCTATTGACACGCGCGGGCAATTAGTCTTCTCCTACGTGGACTGGCTATTGGCCCGCGCGGACCAATAGCATCAGCCTATATTGTATGTCGGGACACCCAACAAAAATGACGTAGTTGCCAAAGTGAAGAGTTTTTATAGTTTTAACAACGAATTTACGAACGAACTTTAAGCCATAACCCTCTGACCTAGCAACCGAGAATGCTTATGCTCGCATAACCCTTAGAGGCGAGGATTCAACTAGTATCCGAATATGCAACGTGCAAGTATTCTGTCAGAAGCTAAATTTTCTACAAAAGATCGAAAAAATTCTTATTTGAATGTCACGATTCAGCGCTTTTTCACATTTTTCTTGCAGTAAAAGCAAATGACTTAAATAAAATTTGTCTTTAGAATTCTTGAGCCTGATTCGAAATGCAGTTTGCGTGGAAATACTTTGACTAAAGTATGTACATAAAGTGCAACCTTATTTAAATATTTTTTCTAATGATTAATCGTTTAAAGGCTATGGAAGAAGATGAACTTCAAGGTCTTGTACCGTTTTTCGTTTCAACAACTTTAGGAACGACCGGTTCATGTTCATTCGACGCATTAGAAGAAATCGGTGTTGCATTGCAACGCTTTCCAGGTGTATGGTTACACGTTGACGCTGCGTATGCAGGCAATGCATTCATTTGTCCTGAACTAAAATATCTGTTAAAGGTTCGATGGAGCAGTAAAAATGCATTGAGTAAACAAAAAATAAAAATACAAAAAAATATATTTTCAGGGAATTGAATACGCTGATTCATTTAACACAAATCCGAATAAATGGTTGCTCACAAATTTCGATTGTTCAACGTTATGGGTCAGAGATAGAATACGTTTAACATCCGCATTGGTGGTAAGAACGAAAATATCAAATTTATTTTTAAATTAACATTTTGTTTAGAAGATGCTGAAAATAAATATTTTCATCATTACTCATAGGTCGATCCATTATACCTTAAACATGGTTATTCAGATGCTGCGATTGATTATCGCCACTGGGGTGTGCCACTCAGTCGGCGATTTCGATCACTAAAACTTTGGTAACATAATGAATCAATTTATTTTTGTTCAGAAAATCCAACAGTCTAGTTGGATGTGATGTGAGCTAATTTTTTTTTTCAATTAAAAATGCCAGTACAACATTAAAAAACAATTAAATGTAGCAATACATCGTATAAGATTTTATACGCAATTTCTATATTTTGATAATTAAAAAACTACCAGGCTTTGCATTTTCTCGGAATAAAATGCCTCGCTGTTGCATGTAATGGAAGTGGAACCAACTAGACTAATGAAACGATCTATCAATTTCCTCAACAGGTTTGTATTGCGAAGCTACGGTATTTCCGGTCTTCAGAACTATATCAGACATCATATTGAGTTAGCCAAACGATTCGAGCAACTCGTCAACAAGGATAAACGTTTTGAAATTTGCAATGAGGTTAAGGTACTATTTTTATTTAAAATGTTGCAGTTTAGTGAGTATTAAGTAAACTACATTCATTTCAAACATTTTTTCTAGTTGGGATTAGTCTGTTTTCGATTGATCGGTTCAGACAAATTGAATGAAAAATTTCTTAGTGGCATTAATGCATCAGCTAAGATACATATGGTACCAGCGTCAGTCAACGACCAATACGTTATTCGATTTTGTGCTGTTGCTCAAAATGCCACCGAAGATGATATTGGTTAGTAGACGGCTTTACTTTGGGATATTATGTGCGACCTATAAAACAATTCAACTTTACCGATAATGATCGATAATTTTTTACCGATACCTTCATTTCAGCCACTTCTCTTGGGAATTTTTCCTTTTACACAATGTTGTGAAGAGCCGTTGATAAATAACTAACGCAAGAGGCAAGCGTTACGGTTCGAACAAAAATGGGTCAATTTTGACTCGTTTAGCGTTACAGGGGAAGGGGGGGTTTGAAAAATGTTTATTTTTGCGTTACGTAATTTATGAACGGCCCCTCAGGTCATTTGCACACTACCCCAAATGTTCCCGCTTAAATATGTGTTTGACAATTTATCAGTAAAGTTGAATTTTTTAATCGGTCGTTTATTACCATAGTTTTATTTTTATTGGAACAATAGAGAGAGGACTTTGTTTCATCTTTTCCCGTCATTTCAGTGTGGCGCTCTATGTTGGCGGCTATTGAATGGCAAATTCTCATACGATTTTGAAAATTGTTTCGGAAGAACCACGTTTTTAAATATAATATCACGGAATTACGATGATTGCTTACATTTATATGTTGAAGGTATTATCAACGCGGGCTTTACAATTGTTGTCAATATGAGCATCATTTATAAACTTGATGAAAACACCAAAAATACGTTGATGAATGGAGGCTATGTGATATGGTGTAAAAACTTAAAAAAAAATCTCGTTCCAACTATGTAATTTGGCCTCTAATCGGGATATCTTACTATAAACAATGGTTTCAAGTTAAATTCAAGCACTTATTTTCACTTTTGGATGACTTTTTAAAGTCGCATTTTTGTAAACAAACGCTATTTTCTTGACTTTTAACCGAATATAAAACACTGCGCTCACCGATAGTTGTTTTAAATAACGTCTTTTAGTGGGTATTATTTATAAACATATCAACACTTTACTAGTTTTAAGTTTTATTATACAAAAAATATAATTTTGTAAATTTTTGACCGAAATGGTATGGAGAATGCCATTTTGATAGCCGCCGACACATCGCGCCAGCTATGTTTTAGTAGTGAAACTAGCATAGCAAGCCACTCTCTATTTAATTAAATAGACATCAATACCGTATCACAACAAAAACCTTTTTAAAGGTAGAGTGTGACGCAGTCCGTAAGTCCGCTTCCAAAATTAATGATATCGCTTAAGGTGACGCTATCGCAGATAATACGCAGAATTTCAATTGAATGGAACCTTGTGTTAAAAGTTTTGATTTCCTGAAAAAATTAGAGCGCTTGTTTTGAAACAAAATTACGTTTTGTTAAAAAAAATTGCGTCACAAATGCCGGACCCAACGACGAATTAATTTTTCTGTACTTTCAGTTTTTGCGCTGCAAAAATTTGACTTTTTTTCTTAGTAAATTTAAATTTTTGCGTGTAAAAACTGAAAGTATTGAAAAATTATTCCGCTGGTGGGTCCGGCATTTGTGACGCAATTTTTTTTAACAAAACGTAATTTTGTGTCAAAGAAAGCGCTCTAATTTTTTCAGGAAATCAAAACTTTTAACACAAGGTTCCATTCAAACAAACTTCTGCGTTTTATCTGCGATAGCGTCACCTCAAGTGATATCATTAATTTTGGAAGCGGACTTACGGACTGCGTCACACTCTACCTTTAAAAAGGTTTTTGTTGTGATATCAGTCGTTTTGGAAGGTTTCAGTTGTTGAACAAATTTCTATTTTTTGAAAAAAAGTTTTCTCAAAAA
>CM055404.1:101379149-101408505 GCA_029228625.1 Pseudolycoriella hygida | reverse complement strand
AGCATAAACGAAAATCCAAGATGGCGTCGCTATGACAGCTGGCAGCCATTTTCTTATGATACCAAAAAATTTTTCTGATAAAACTGTATAACTTTTTAGAAGAAACCGTCTCTCTAAGTAGTGTCATTCCGGAGTTAAATTTCGAAAACCGAAATAGCGTAAACGAAAATCCAAGATGGCCCATTTTCTTATGATCCCAAAAAATTCTCCTTATAAAACTCTATAACTTTGTAGAAGAAACCGTCTCTCTAAGAAGCGTCCTTCCGGAGCTAAATTCGAAAACCAAAAAAAACCTAAATTATTGCTTGGGAAAATTCAAGATGGCGCCGGTTTGACTGCTGGCAGCCATTTTCTTAAGATCCCAAAAAATTATCCTGACCAAACTCTATAACTTTCCCGAAGAAACCAACTCTCTAAGTATTGTCATTCCGAAGCTAAAATTCGAAAACCAAAAAAACCTAATAATTTATTGCTTGGGAAAATTCAAGATGGCGCCAGTTTGACCGCTGGCAGCCATTTTCTTAAGATCCCAAAAAATTCTCCTGACCAAACTCTATAACTTTCCCAAAGAAGCCAACTCTCTAGCTATTGTCACTCCGGAGCTAAAATTCGAAAACTCCGAGTATTACCGAAAAACCCTCAAAATTGACCACTTTTTCCCATGCCACGGCTTTTCCAAAATTTTCCCGGAAAAGCGGCATATGAAATTTTTCATTTGGGGCCGAGACTGACGTTCCCTGAAAATTTTAAGGAAATCGCTCGGGCGGTTCTCGAGAAAAAAAAAGTAGATAGGTACATACATAGATACATAGAGACATAGAGACATAGATAGATAGATCGTTGACACACCACACAGGAATAAAATTGTTATTAATTACAAAGGTAATTTGACCACTTTCCATAGGAATTGGTCATCTTTGATTGGCGATATCTCAGCCAATTTTCAACCGATTTTGATGAGTGAGGGCTTGTTTGAAAGCTGCTGCGACGTAGTTTTTTTTTTTTAAATAATTTGGAGGGGAAGGGGGGGCGAGGGGAAAAAACTCAAAACTTCGCCTATACATCGTGTCTTGTCCCAAAGGTTTTTGTATGGAGGTTTTTGGGTTTGTGGACGTTTTTTTTGGGGTGTGGGGACTGCGTCACGCTCTCCGCTACCGCTCCGAGCATGATGGTTTGGTTAGGTGATAATCTTTCTACTTATTGAGTGATGTTTATTGCTTACGTAATGAAGTACCAGACGCAAGAGATCGATATGTGAGCCCCTTTATTACTTAGGTTATTTCATTCACATTATTTCATTCGGCAGAAAAAGTAACTGGGTCTAAGCGTTTATGCTAAATGTGCACGTAAACGTTTTTCTTAAACCCGTACGAAGAACAAAGTTCTTCGAAAAGGTGTCTTATGCGTTTACCACGACGTTTGTAACCAGTCGAATTTCGACCCGGGAGTAGGGGGGAGCACCGATCATGGTCCTTAGATGACGAATCAACAATAACTCGAGTAAAACTCAACCCATTTTCAAAAACTTTTTTTCACTGAAAGGTAATTGAAAAATCTTTCAAAAGGTTGAATCTGGGCACTATCGGCCCAAGAGCAAATGATCTAGAGCCGTTTAAGTGATTTTTGGTCTTTTGTACATAACACGAGTAAATCTTTTATGGAAGAAACGTTATTCAATTTTTAGGTTTTGAACTCAGCCACGGCCCTAAAACTGAATCGCATACAAAAACCTCTGAAAAGGTAAAGTGTGACACAGTCCGTACCGTAAGTTCGCTCCCAAAATTAATGATTTCGCTTGAGGTGACGCTATCGCTGATAATACGCAAAAATTTGTTTGAATGGAATCTTGTGTTCAAAGTTTTAATTTTCTGAAAAAATTACAGCGCTTTGATTGAAACAAAATTACGTTATGTAAAAAATTGCGCCACAAAGGTCGGACCCACCAGCGGAATAATTTTTCAACACTTTCAGTTTTTACACTCAAAAATTAAATTTACCCTAAACAATCTACGTAATAAGAAATAAAAGTAAAATTTTTGCAGCTCAGAAAAAAAATTTTCTCCAAAAAAATTTTTCTTCGAAAAAAATTTTCTCCGAAAAGAAAATTTTTCTGAAAAAAAAAAAATCTCCAAAAAATTTTTTTTCTGAAAAAAAAAATATTTCTCTGAAAAAAAGTTTTTTGCGAAAAAATTTTTTCGCATCAATCTCTATAAATTTCCCGAAGAAACTAGTTGTCTAGCTATTCTATTTCAGAAAATAGCACAAAATCCAAGATGGCGTCACTTTGACAAAAAATTCTACTCACCAATCCCTATAATTTTCCCGAAGAAACCAACTGTCTAGGTATTCTAATTCAGAAGATAGCATTTTTGAGAATTCACAAAATTCAAAATGGCGCCGCTTTGACAGCTGACAGAAATTTTCTTAAGATCCCAAAAAATTCTCCTGATCAAACTCTATAACCATTTCGAAGAAGCCAACTCTCTAATTATTCTCATTCCGGAGCTAAAATTCGAAAACCCAAAGAAACATAATTTATTCCTTACAAAAATCCAAGATGGCGTCACTTTGGCAGATTTCTGAAGATCCCAAAAAATTCGCCTGACAAAACTCTATAACTTTCTAGAAGAAAATAGCTCTCTAAGTGTTATCATTCCGAAGCTAAAAATCGAAAACAAAAAAAACCTAATTTATTGCTTAGGAAAATTCAAGATGGCGCGGCGTCACTTTGACTGCTGGCAGTTATTTTCTTAAGATTCCAAAAAATTCTCCTGACCAAACTCTAAAACTTTTCCGAACAAACCAACTCCGGAGCTAAAATTCGAAAACTCCGAGCATTACCTAAATTGACCACTTTTTCACATGCCACGGCTTTTCCAGAATTTTCCCGGAAAAGCGGCCTATGAAATTTTTCATTTGGGGCCGAGAATGACGTTCAGTGAAAATTTCGGGAAGATCGGCTGACTAGTTCTCGAGATCGTTATCCGTGAATAGATGATGACTATAATCACATACAGAGTAAGTTGAAGGATTTTTAAAGTTCGGAAAAATTTGTTTTGGTGCCGATTTTGATGAGCCTGGACTAGATAAATAATTTTAGAGTTGGAGGGGGTAGGGGAAAATTTCAAAAGTTCGCCAATATATAGTTCCTGGTCCCCCAAACATTTTGTATGGGTTTTTTGGGTTTGTAGACTTCTTTCTTGGGGTGGGGGGACTGCGTCATGATCTCTACTAGGGCCCAACGTGTTTTTCTATATAAATCGGGTAAATCTTATCCGATTTTCAAAAACTTTTTTTCCTGAAAGATAATCAGAAAATTGGATGAATTTCGACAAAATCGGTCGAAAACTTTCGAAGTTACGGTCGAAAAAGTGGCAAAAAACGCGGTTTTTTGAAGGTTGGTGTAACTTTTTGACTTAAATCTCTGCGAAATTAGAACGGAAATCGGTCTTGAAGATTTAAAATAAAAGATTTATGAACAACAGAAAGGCACGAAATCTAAATCAATCAAAATCTGTTGATTGGTTCGGGCTGTGGATTCCTCAGTATGGGCCCAACTCACGCTGCGCGACCCTATTAAAGCTATTTTAATGGAAATTCTATAAAATAAATTATTCATTCATTCACCTTACACGATATTTGGTGGTTTTTTGTGAATATTTCTTTAATGATGAGGTTTTTTGTGCAGTGTTGCAGAGAAGAAAGTGGCGATCTTTTTTGTTCATGAAAGTATGGACCAGAGGCCTCTTCTAAGTGCTCTAGGTCGGTTCTAAGAGTCCTAGTGCAATTTTTTTTTACATTTTTTCCATTTTTCTAATTTTGGGCTTTTTTAAGGATTGGAGATGTTTTTAGCGCCGTTTCTTCGGACGGGTTTTTCAATATTGCCTTTTCTGCAATTTCCAATTGTCGACGTAATTTCATACACTTAAGAGCTAAGGCAATATTTACTTAGATGTGTTCGAGTCTTTTTATAATATCTTTTCTGTTTGCCACATCTATTCTGACGCGTACGGGTCCCTTGTATATGTTTTTGATTTTTGACAATTTTGAGCATCAAATGACAAAGATGATAAATAAAATTTGCTTGTTAAATATCATACTATTAATGTTAGTTTACATCGAAACGTTCTATCGGTTTTATCAAGAACCTCTTCAAAACTTTTGATATCAGATGGACATACTGGTGGAGGATATTTTTGCCAATTAAATCTCCTAATCAACCCAGTCCGGCCTTATAGTAAAAAAAACCTTTCAGTTCGTAGTGAAGATGGTTGAGAGGTACATGTTCATAAAAGTTTGTATAAATGTTGTTGTAGCGGTGGTCTCGCCTGGTGTCAGGAATTGTTCTGACCTAAAGCAGACCCAAGTGAAATAACTGATGAAATTATAAAGAATCGAGCAGCCATTTGAAATGATTTAACTTGAATGAAATCAACTTAGCCGTTGCCTATTTATCGGCCTATAAATAGAGTCAAAATGTAAAGAGCATTCAGAACGAGGAGTTGACGGGGACTACATCCCCAAGCGAATCGTTTTCTTTGCAGAAAAGTGTTCTACAACCAGTGCTTGCGAGCTGGGGTGCATAACCCACACACTTAGTAGTACGTGTAGAAGTTGGAAAATATGTTCAATTATTAGCGCTTGCGGGCTGGGGTGAATACACTTACGGAAATATATTTTTGCATCAAATAGAATTTTGTACTGCTGCGCAAGTTTTTGCAGTGTTAAAAAGCTGCGCAGAAGTACAAAATTCTATTTGATGCAAAAATATATTCCCGTAAGTGTAACCCACTAGTAGTTGAACATGAAAGTAGAAATAGAAGTGGTAATACCTGGTAAATTGGTGATTGGACTAGAACATCTATTCTTAAATGCTGGCCTCGTCTTGTTACGATATTTGTCCATGAGCGGAAACAAACAAAAAGTATAGGAGAGTCTAGAGAGACTCTAGAGAAAGAATCAATTTAGTGCCAAATAATTCCTAAAAAGTTGGTCTTCTTAACAGACCTAGGCTTCATTACTATGGGACGGCTTTACTGAAAAACGACTGCGAGTGATATCAGTCTGAAAAGCCCCTCAAAAGAGCTTCAATACCTCCGTATATTTATAAATCTTAACTTCGAAGTTAGCGACGATTAGCATCTGCTAATAGAGGCCGCTATTAGCACGCTAGTTTTTTTCTGATTAGCGAATCACGTTAGCGACGCTAACATTTTTCTTAGTTAGCGTTAGCGTCGTTAAAAAAATTGGTTAGCGAATACAACCCTGGAGAAGAGTAAGACAAATCTTACGTTTGTGTGCATATAAATAAAATCTGCATTTTGTGGGATGAATTGGATCTGGCAACCTCAACCTCACAAAACCCCAAAGTTTCCGTAGCTGCAATCGAAGAAAATGAAAAAACATTTAATTTGGTATTTGGCAATAATTTTAATAAAAAAATAAATTCGTTATGCATACGTTGCTATTTTCGAATGAATTAATTTACAGCCTGATCTTGAGGGATCAATGTATTGAAAAATCTCACTTATTTCTTGATTAGTTAACGTTATGTTGAGTTTCAGACTTTCATAATGGATGCATTGCTCAACATCGTAACGATCAAATGGTCTAAAGTTAATGGCTGTAATGCCTCTAAGCTTTTGTAGTTTATGACGTTTGTCTTCCAGTGTTTCTAAGTCTTCATCCGAATAACTAGCTAAGTTGAACACATACACAACTAACACCGAATTATCACCTTCAAGGAACTCATTTTGAATTTCCTCATTCAATTCTTCTATCGCTGTTTCAAACGCCATGTCAATACTGTCGATTAACACTAAATGGCAGCCACATTTCCGAGGAAATTTCTTCAATCTATTCAAAATTTTATAGTACTGACTTGACGTTGACCGAATTTTAGACCAAACGAAATAGAACACGTTGCTCGGCCATTGGAAATTTGATTGTAGAATGTTGCAAGTTAACGTTTTCCCAACACCCGAACCACCTACTAACGCAATCGACACAACACCATTGAAATTTTCAATTGTCCCGAATAACTGAAGCAATGCGTCGTCCTGATTTATGACATTCAATTTCAACGGTTCTGTCAACGTGTTCAGTTCAAACTTTTGGTTGCAATAGTCCGTTTTGCCGTATAAATGAAAGTTGTATTGACGATCAACATGTTCACACAGTCGTCGATGCATGTTGGCCACAGTGTCAAAGTAGAATATGAATATTGCCAAAACGATTGTGAAAACAGCACAAAATAAAGCGAAACGTTTCAATGGACTGCATTTTGATTTCTTGTTGCTTGACTGTCTGGAAGATTGCACTAAATTTCTTATTTTGCGTTTTCCCATGGATTCCCCTAGTAGATCGTGTGGAAGCCAGTTGCCATGTGTTAGTAATAGTGATACTAAGAGTAACACAAGGGCCCTGAAAATGTGTTTAACATCAGGTTTATAAAATGATGAACTTAATGTTTAAAGATAATAATACGAAAGAGAAATGCCTCCCACTCTGAGATCGATGCTCGCAAACGAAATCAACTAATGAGTCCATCGAAAAGCGTACTGCGAGTGCGAGCAATAGCTACTTTGTTCAGCGCAGTATTTGAATGCAAAAAAAAGCTTATCACATGACCAAAAGATGATTTGCGCTTCTTTCGGACGTTATTCAATTTTGAAATCACAGCCGGAGCGGTAGAAGAGCACAAAAAAAAATAAAAAATCCTTTGGGCAAGAACTACATAAGCGGAAAATTCTGAATATTTCCCAATGCCATACATTGCCCAAAAACTATTAAAAAAAATAAGATTTTTTAACAAAGAAAATGAGTTTTCACTCGTCAAAATCGGTCAGGGGATTTAGTATAGATATTGCATTTTGAAAATGAGTAAAACATTGGAAATTATTGAAAAACAGCTTCCACACGACGTATTGAAATCCATCAACTTACTCTGTATGCTACTATATCATCTATTCGGAGTTCAGGACCTCGGAAAATATGCATTACGTTTTGCGGAAACAAAAGATAGGTCACATATAATTAAAACAAGAGTGTCTGTACTCTGGCAAAATTGGGATCCCGGAGCTAGGGCTCTCCAAAGTTTGCATCTTATGTAAAGCCCATATATGTGGCAAACAGAATTGATGTTACGAAAAGACTCGAACGTATTACTTAAGTAAATATTGCCTTAACTCTTAAGTGTATGAAATTACGTCCACATTAAATTGTATTGGAAATTGCCGAGAGGGCAATATTTAAACATATGAAGGGACCCGCACCTGAATATGATACCTGATATGAACCGACCTGAAGCGCTTAGCAGAGGCCTCTGACCCATACCTCCATGGACAAAAAAGTTCGCTTCTTTTTTCACTAAAATACTGCACAAAAGCTCTAAAGAAATATTCACGAAAAAAAGACAAATATCGTGTTGGGTCGCGTAGCGTGAGTTGGACTCACACTAAGGACTCTATAGCCCGAACCATTCGACAGATTTTCACTAATTTCATTTTGGTGATTTTCTGATGTTCTTATCTTCCATTAGAAACTTTAAAGAGCGATTTCTGTTCTGATTTCGCAGTGATATAAGTGATAAAGTTCCATCAACCTTCAACAAACCACGTTTTTCACCACTTTTTCGACCGTAACTTCGAAAGTTTTCAACCGATTGTGCCCAAATTCATTCTCGTAACCAATTTTTTGATTATCTTTCAGGAAAAAAAAAAAGATTTGGACCCGATTAGTTTAGATTTAGAAAAAACACGTTGGGCCCTAGTCGAGACTCAGTTTAAGGGTCCTGGCTGAGTCCAAAAGCTCAAACTCAAAAAACTTCAAAAAAGAAATTTATGAAAATCGGAGTTATGTACAAAAGACCAAAAACCACTTAAACGGCCCTAGCTCATTGGCCGTTGGCCCAGATTCAATCCCATAAAAGATTTTTCGATTGCTTTTCAGGAAAAAAAAGTGGTGTTGACGGACAGACATTTTTTTTATTGCTGATTCGTCATCTAAGGACAATTATCGGTGCTCCCCCCTACTCCCGGGTCGAAATTCGAGTGGTTACAAACGTCGTGATAAAACGCAATAGACACCTTTTCGAAGAACTTCGTTCACACAAAATTCCATAGACAAAAATGTTTCCCTCGATTTGATCTGCAACATTGAAAAATTTTTTTTTGTAAGGGCCGACCGATCTGAGGCCCACTTGAGCCCTAAGCACAGGCCAAAGTTTCTTTTTGAATTTAATTCGGTACTTGGTTACCTCTAAACTAGAAAAAGAATGAACAAAATCAGTTAGGATTTATTCAATTTATACAAACAAACTCGTTGGGCCCTAGTAGAAACTCAATGGTAGGGTCCTGGGGTTTTTCAACAAAAAATGTTTTTCCATGTGAGGACCTTTCGATTAAAAAGAAAAATTTGAATATCGGGAGAGATTTACTCGAGTTATGTACAAAACACTAAAATCAACTTAAACGGCCCTAGCTCGGCGGCCCTTGGGCCGACAGTGCCCAGATTCAATCCCATAAATGATTTTTTGATTACCTTTCAGGGAAAAAAAGTTTTTGAAAATCGGTTGAGTTTCACTCTAGTTATCGTGTATCTTTTCCGATTTTCATACTTTTTTGTTTTGTTTGAATGATCTGGGCATTGCTGACAATTTATGGAAGAAACTTTTTCGAATTTGAGTCCTTGGACTTAGCTAGGGCACTACAAACGAGTCTCTGTTAGAACCCTACGTGTTTTTGTACAAACTCGAGTAAATCTTTTCCGATTTTGAAAAAAATTTTTGTTTGAAAGGCATGACCGACAATTTATAAATATATATATAATATATAATATATATATATATATATATATATATATATAATATAAATAAGGCTCAAGAGGGCCTCATGTCGGTCGTAAGATCGGCCCCAACCAAAAAAATTGTTTTTTGCTATGTTGCAGAGCAAATTGTGGGAAGCATTTTTGTCTATGGAAGTAAGTGTCCGGGGCCTCTACTTAGGTCCGCAGGTTAGCCCAAGAAATGGTTTTTTGCTATGTGATTGAGGAGAACATTTTTCTCTATTTGGAGGTCAATTTTGTGATTTCGGAAAATTTTTCTGTTCCATTTTTTCGGACGGGCCCTATCGGCAATTTCCAATATAATTTAATGTGGACGTAAGGCAATATTT
This sequence comes from Pseudolycoriella hygida, assembly GCA_029228625.1. Taxonomy (NCBI): domain Eukaryota; kingdom Metazoa; phylum Arthropoda; class Insecta; order Diptera; family Sciaridae; genus Pseudolycoriella; species Pseudolycoriella hygida. Next base: position 101,399,332 of record CM055404.1, on the reverse strand, counting down.
ACTTAAATACGTTCGAGTCTTTTCGTAACATCAACTCTCTTCGCCGCATCTATTCTGATACTTACGGGTCCCTTCAAATATTTGTTGATTCGTCATCTAAGGACTATGATCGATGCTCCCCCCCCCCCCTATACTCCCGGGTCGAAATTCGAGTGGTTACAAACGACGTGGTAAACGCAATAGACCACTTTTGGAAGAACTTCGTACGGGTCTAAAAATACCAAGTGCAATACTTTTCAAATAGAACTGTATTTTTGTTATAAATATGAGAGATAGAAAGCTAGTGTCTTCGGCTAAGTTTACTGTTTGTGTGAGCAGAACATTTAGTATGACCAACAAGATGGCGGAGTTCAGCTGAAAGCGGCGTACAAAAGCTGAAAGCGGCGTACAAAAGCTGAAAGCGGCGTACAAAAGCTGAAAGCGTTACATCAACTGATCTCATTTATTTTAGAAGTTTGAACACATGGAATACGTCACACTTTCTCGTTAGAGTTTTTGTTGGGATATTTTAGTCGATAGAATCGCTATCGAAGAAAGAAGAGTAGCCGCCATTTTTCAGAGAAAATCTTAATCGCCGTCTCGATCGACACAAAAAAAGCCTCCGAAAAATATTTTCACGTAGGCGCCGGCATTCGCGTATTTCCGACTGGCTCACAAACCTATTCCGGATACATTATTTTGAGGAAAATCTGACCCTGGGTGGTATTGTTGACATTAACGGCAGTTAGAAACAAAACAACTCTGTAATGTGTACATATCACACCACTCATTAATCGTAGCCGTTTGCTTACACGGTTGCTACAAATGGAATGACAAAATAACAAATCTTTAGCGAGATCTTTACATAGCAAATATTAAGTTGATTTTAAAATATTTACTTTACCGACAGATTATGCTTGGGACGTTATAACCGACTATGCTTCAGAACTTCTTGAAAAGGTAATTCGACAGACGATTCGTAATGAAATCATACAATTTAATAGTTGATTACAGTGGTAGGTGCGGAAGGAAGTCATTACATGAGGGATCATTTCTGTGTAATGAGCCAAACTGAAGAGGGTGTTTTTAAGCAAAAGCCTTTGTAAACTGTTTTTTGACGAGTGTAGAGTTTGTGTTCCGAGCCGAAAGCGAGGTATACAACTGGGCGAGTCAAAAAACATTTTGCGAGTGTCACGAAATGATCCAGAATGGTTGACTTTTTTATTATTTGTCTTTTTTAAATTAGGGATTGTTTTCTCAATTAATATCTATTATAATATATAAAAAAAACAATTGAAAATTAAAAAGAGACAACGGCAAAATAATAAAAAAAACTAATGATAATAATACTAAGCGCCTCCCACTGTTTTACTCAGTGTCCCATCCGAAAACGAGTCATTACATGGAGATATACATGTAATGAGAAGTTTTCTGTGGGGGCCCTAATGTAATGAGTAGCAAGAATGAATGACATGCCATGAATAACTTCCGGGGGTGCACATATGCATGTAATGACAAGTTTTCGGTGGGACAACGAGTAAATGTTATTGTAGGAACAAGCGGATGAAATCACCGAAATTTTGGATCGCAAGCGTAAAGAAACATTGGCGCAGAAACGGTCATTCTTCGTTCGTATGGTCAGTGATCCGAAAATTTACAACCCCGCAATAAACAAAGGTACACCGAGGGTGTCGGCCGACAATTATTCGCCAGTCAACGATGGGGCACCGACAATACAAACACCCACAGCCGGTCAATCTACGTGGATTAGCTGGCCATTGGCATTTTTATTCGCTAATTCAGACGATGGTCCTAAGAGTAATGTTCCGATAAGGTAAACACATTTTAAAGTTTGTTTGATTTTAGGCTAAGCACGTGTCTCCACCGGGAGATAATAAAACAATTATTGTTTTACGGTGTAACGTTGACATGATAAATCCATTTAAAAATTCCAATATTTTTGTTTGATTTTTGATCAAAACTTACAAATTAAACCATTATCTTTGACTGTTTGCCCATAACATTTAAAAAACACAACCGGTCATTTATTAAAAATAATTAATGGGAAAAAAGAGTCTGTCATACATTTGTCAATATTACGCAGATTCCGTCATCTCGATACAACCGTTCGTTTATCGGCATCTCGTCGAAATTCAGCCACTGGCGGATCATCACCATCACCCGAAAACGAAAACGGATATTCAGTGAATCGTTCGCCGAAACGTTCACCGGTATTGGGAAGGAAGAGAGGTGTATCACCGAATCCAACTTCTACGAACAATGGCAACAAATAAACCAATTTTGATCTTTAAATGGAAATCACAACACTATGTGAAACAGATTCATGTTAGCGCTCTACTGGACGAACTCAATCATTTTGCGTACTTTTAAAGAAAAAATATTCTTGTCAGTATAATCGTTGATGTTTTGTTAGCTATTAGACAAAATTGTGAGCAATGCATTGTAGCACTTCATTCACTTTAGACAAGTCATATGGTAATAAAGGAATATCTCATTGCTGACGTGTTTATTTGGACTCTATTTTCTAAACAGTGTTGTGTTTTCTAAATTAAGTTTGTATAGTTTGAGATTTAATTGACTCATAATGTTCATTTTGTTTACTCAGATTTTGAATTCGGAAATAATATCCAATGAATTAAACATCTTCAACCAAATAGACAAAAATTTGAAATGGGCAATTCTTTAGACGTGAATAACAGTATTTGTATTACTGCCAATAAATATTGACTCGCGCGGGTGTTCAATTCACATACCATACGTATTCCTTGCAGTACATTGACTTAAAGTCAGTACTATACCCAAAGTATGCACTGCCTTTTTATATGGCTCAAAGACACCCACACAAAGTACACATCCTGATGCCAAGTTTTTTCTAATTTTTTTATTGGAGCCGTACGAAGTACAAAGGTCCTATACGTTTACTACAAACAAATTTATTGTTACATGAGGTAGATAGAGCTGGGAGGTGGGGGAATAGCGATGACGAATCAGCAATAAAAAAATGTCAAACGGCTCAAGCGATCACCCCAAACTTTCTTTTCACTGAAAGGAAAGCTACATGCCTCCAATGATTCAAGTTCGAAGATGAGTAGTTCCGGAGTAATGGTCGAAGAAGTGGAGGTCGGACATAGATTTTCGAGCGTCGATGAAACTTTTACGCAAATATCTCGGCAAGTAGCGCACGGAAATTGTTCATTTTGGTGTCAAATTAAAGCATTTGATCTCAGAAAACTGGGATTTTTTTTTTTGTAAAAATCGGGTTAGTGGTTTGGGCACAAGGACAAATGGAACAGACGAAATTGAGTTTCTTGGCCATATACGAAAGCAGATGGTTTTTCGTCTATATTTGCTTCACTATGCAATATGGAAATTTACTGTCAAAGGCAAAGTTCTAGAGAATAAAATTTGAGAGAACACGTGTTGTAGGGTTTTAGGGAAAAATGACCAAATCCCGGCATAAAGCAACTTATAGAATTGAGAGGGATATTTGCTTCTAAAGGCAAAGTAGGTGAGAGAGAGAAAATAGTTTTAAGATTTCTTGGAGAAACTACGTTGGTTCTTTTTGTGATATGGTGCAAGGAAGAACTTTTGGGTCATCAAAATCAATGGTCTCAGATGTACGTCGATAGTGCCTTTGGTAATTACCTTGGGTAATTTCTATGGGTCTTTGAAGTTCTTATAGTTATAAAAAAACATTGGGTTGTTTCCTAATTTCTATATTTAGATACATTCGAGTCTTTTTGCCACATCTATTCTGATACGTACGGGTATTTGGTTATGTTTTAACTATTTATTTAGTTTAGCAAAAGCATAGTATAGTAGACTCGTAGTCTGTTCGTGCTGAGTACATTTATGTAAAGTGGGGAATCGTACGAAAAAATGTCTTTTTTACAATATCTATAGAGAAAAGACAACTATAGTAAAATCAAATGAATCAAGAAATTAAATTAAATTTAAGTTGCGTTGTGTTGTCAGTGAATTGAAAAATGTTTCAAGCTGAATTCTGGAAACACATTTTTTATAGAGGAAGTGACAGCCAAACATTGATACACGGAGTAGGAATGTTCATTAGTAAACGTTGGTCACAACGTAAATGCGAATCGAAAGTGTTTCCGATCGTGTCATTTACGTGTGTCTTAAATTGAACGAAAAGTACAGCATCAAATTGATTCAGGCGTATGCTCCAACGTCAACTCATGGTGATGCAGAAGTTGAACAATTTTATGGAAACGTTGAAAAAGAAAAGGAAGACAATAAATCACATTACCAAATGATTTAAGGCGACTTCAACGCAAAACTGGGTAAAAGGGAAGAAGAATCAGAAACATCCATAGGTAGCTACAGCTTTGACCAAAGAAATTAACGAGGCGATACACTTCTTAACTTCTTGCAAAGGCGGGGTGCAAAATCCCCCAGTGAATTATCGTCCAAGACGATAATATCCTGACTCAGTGATGAAGCTGGATTAGTAAGACTAACCATGAAAAATGATGATCATTTGACGAGCGAAACTATTAAACTATGACTGCTTTGAAGATCTGTGTGTAATTCATTAAAAAAACGAAAGCCTCTATTGTCTACTCAATTGTTGTAAGTGGATTGAAGTGAGAACGTGAGAAAGTAGTATGAAGATAGTTACTCTTCCTCGCATAATAATTGTGTATATCAGAATTAACCCTCAACGGGAGATCACGCTTAATGAGGTTATTTTTCATGGAAAACATATGCGAGAGACCCGTACGCATCAGAAAAGATGTGCCAAACAGAACAGATGTTGCAAAAAGATTCGAGCTAAATCTAAATGAATATTGCCTTAACTCTCAAGTGTATGAAAATACGTCCACATTAAATTGAATCGGAAATCGCCGAAAGGGCCAAACCCAAAATTTAAAGAAACATAACCAAAGACCCGTACGTATCAGAATAGATGTGGCAAACAGAATAGATGTGGCAAAGACAGTCGAACGTATCTAAATATACAAATAGACAAACAATCCAACGTTTTCTCTTCTTTTATAACTGTAAGAATTTCAAAGATCCATAGAAATTTCCCAAGGTAATGTCAAAAGCCCTACCGAAGTACGTCTCAGACCATTCAAATCTAGAAAAGCTTATATCCAAGGACTAAGTCATTTTTCCCTAAAACCCTGAGACACGTGTTCGCTTAAATTCAATTCTCTACAACATTTCCTTTGGAACCAACTTTCTAACTCTCATAGTTCTCGAGATCTGAGTCATCCTGCAAAAGTATGGAAGTGGCCATATACCAGCAACGGGCCATATTTTAAGAAAGCCATGAAAAACGTGTTCGTTTAAATTTAATTCTCTACAACTTCGCCTTAGGAACCAACTTTCCATCTCTCATAGTTCTGGAGATTTGGGTCATCCTGCCTAATTATGGAAGTAGCCATATACCAGGATTGGGCCGTATTTGCCCAAAACTCTGAAACACGTGTTCGCCTAAATTTAGTTCTCTACAACTTTGCCTTTGGCAGTAAATCTCCATATTGCATAGTTGAGGAAATATAGACGAAAAACTGTTTTCGTATATGGCCGTCTCATTTTCGTCCATTCCATTGGTCCCAGTTCCCAGACCCCTGAGCCGATTCCCACAAAAATTTTTTCCCAGTTTTGTGACATCAAATGCTTTCATTTGACACCAAAATGAGGAATTTCTGAGCTATACTTGCTGAGATATTTGCGAAAAAGTTTCATTGACCCTCGAAAACTTCATGTCCGGCCTCCACTTCTTCGACCATATCTCCGAAACAACTTGGCCGATTTTGCTCACCTTCGAACTTGAATCATGGGACATATGTACCTTTCAGCGAAAAAAAAGTTCAGGGTGATCGGTGCAGCCGTTTCGAAAAAAAGTGGAGACGTACAATTTTTTAAATATTGGATGTGTGGGAGCTCTGAATTTGTTGTTAACGTATAGGACCTTCGTACTTCGTACGGGTCCAAAAAAAAGTTTTCGAATATCGAATAAGATTTACCCGATTTATGTAGAAAATACACGTTGGGCCCTAGGTAGAGATTCAGTTTTAGGGCCCTGTTTGAGTTCAAAAGCTCAAAACTAAAAAATTTTCTTCCATAAAGGAAAAGCTTGCCTTTGAATCTTTTTTTGAATAGATAATGAAGAAAAATAACGAACAATAATTGACAAAGGGCCATTCCATTGAAAAGTTGGAAAATGTGTTACGAGAGAACCGTCTTCTGGCTAAGAATGCAAAGGTTGGACTTCTTTCGCATGAAGGAGTTGTACATTAAACATATAGAGGAATTTTCTTCATACAACACAAATCTCGTATGTGGACGGTTTAGCAAGAACACATGGTTCCCTCGCAACCTACCAATGGAATCGCCCCAAAATAAAAAGCTTTTTTAAAATCTACAAAAAGACACCCAACAGAAAAACCACCGTCCATTCCATGTTATTTCTCAATTTCGTACAAAGATCTAAGCAGCAAGCCAGGATATCAGACTTCTTTACAAAACTCAAATTGCTTCCTTTTTGAAAAAGATCATCGAGTCCAACTTAAAGTACAATCGATCATATGAGATCCTCTTTAACAGCTTCGCCAGCGATCAGCGATGAAAGTAAATACATCGGCTTGTAGCTGCTAACATCAGTCAGATCACCAGTTTTCGAAGGACGATGACTTTAGCTGGCTTAGAGACTCCGTCAAAATGAAATGATTCAATTGCTAATAAGTTAATACCGTTTTAGAAAACACATGTTGATGTCATCATACCCTATACAGCGGCGTTTGTTGGCAAGCCATTTATGTAGGATAGAACCGTATTGCCTTCTAAGAGTTCAAAGCGAAAGCCTTTTAAGGTACTGGAGAGTACCGACTCGCCAACGCATAGAGGAGGATGATTGCTAGAAGTAGAAGCGCTGCCAACGTTGACAAAAATTTGTTACATTCATTTGCTACTACAGAAAGATCGCTAACATTAAAACCACACACAGATGCCATAGGAGATTGTGGGGGATCGGGCGACTTATTTGTAAGAGCTTTTTTAATCACCTACCAACACTTTTTTGGATTGACGGCGTGACAGAACTGTTCAGCGTAATACTCTCACTTTTTTATACGAATCATGTTACAAATCGTCCTATTACAGTTGATAAGTTTTAAGCGAAGATCATGGTTATCCGGTCTATCCTCAGAGATATAACTCTTATTTTAACCACAATAAACTGGTAAAACACATTGATGGGGCAAACCGGCATTCTAAGCCCTACTAGTTACCGCCCTAGGGCCCTAGTAGATCATAGATGGCACTAGGTTTTTGTGCAATTTACCACTGACACAATAAAAAAACGTCGGTAACGAAACGATCTCTAAGAGAATCCATGAACAAAAGCTCACAAAAAATTGCGAAATTAGTAAATCAAATTATCTAGCTTCTGACCCGGACGGGTTGTAACGGCGGATTATTATTATAAACAATGTCTTTCTGTGGCTATTGGTGATACTCTGAATCGTATCAGAAAACTCAGCAAAATTCCTGATCGCGGAGAAACCTGTTCAGCTCTAATGAAAGATTTGTATGATCTATGACATTATTATATTGGCGCTTTTTTGGGTTTCGGTAAATTCAACTACTCGTTAGCGGCTAAAATTTTCACTTAAATTAATTTTTGGTACCACGCTGCGTTCAACTTGGATGGAGTGGCACCACCTTAATGCTAATTTACAAAATCCCCTAATGGATTATCGTCAAGTGTCCCTATTTTCAACAAACAAGAACGCTTATCTCACATCTATTTCACAATTTCCTTCTCACGTGTGTTTGTGTTTAAATATTTTTTATCGTTGCATCACAAATCTGGGGAGGATTATCGCTCGTGTGACACAGGTAAGGGGGACTCCAAAAACTTTTTTGCGTGAAAAACCGTGAACGACCCCCAAAGTGAATATAGGTAACTAATTAACGTCTACGGAAGTTCCAAAACAAGATTCATTGACTTTACTAGATCAGAAGTTTCTTACTTTTTCCCCTCTCGCCGCTTTTCTAGCTATACCTAAAATTCTTACTGAAATCGCTTAGAAAATGGTTACTTTCAGCGCAAAGGCAAGGCATAATCGAACAATGAAACGACCATTAAGCCATGCCCGGCCCGATTAACTTTCGCTAAACAAAATCCTGGAAACGATATCTGAACGCAAACAAACGTGGAAATACCATTTGGAGATTACACTTGAAAAATTATAATTGTCAACAACACTCAATGAATGAATGACGTTTCTTCTAATTTGAAGCTAATGTTAAACAAATCACGAATGATGATACTTTTTATGGCTACAAATTTCACACAATTTAATTGAAACATTAACAAGTCAATCACGTCACTTCATTTGTGTATCTAATGTTTCATTCAAAAAAGACCGTCACTTAAATGGAGGGAGAATGCTTTCAAAATCAACCTTCCTATGTGAAAATCTATAGTCGAACGAGACCTAATTAGTGGCTTCGCTAATTATGAGGTGTTTTTAATGAGTGCTCTCTCATACCAAAGTAACACATTTTTTATGCACAGGATGTAAGAACATTCCACAGTATATTCGATGATAAACTGTTTTGCGAATTGTGACAAAACTATTGTTTTGTTTTGTCTAATTATTCGATGTCTTCGTAGAAGTCGTCAGGAAATTGCATTTCTTAGAAAATTGAACAAACGGCAAAACTGTATGATTTTATCTTCGACATTCATTCTAAATTAAAAATCGAAAAAATGTTCTTTTAAGTGTAGACCCATAACAACAAAATGCCTTTGCTCCCGCTATTAGAACAAAAGCTGCAAGAAATGACTCACGTTGATTAATTACAACCTGCAATAAAGTGTGATAAATGACGCTTTTCAAAAGTGTGTACATTTTTGAATGGGCTTTGAAATTGATGGATTCAATTCTTCATCTGTAACGTCGGATCGGAAAACACACACATGGAATATTACTCATGTTCAAATTTGATTTTAATAATCTTTTTCGATAAGATAACACATCGCAATAAGACTTTAATTTGACTTTGATTTGATGTGAAATTATGTGGAGTCACTACCAGAATGTTTGGGTTGTCACCACGGTTCTGCTGAATGTTTTATTGAGAATCGTAATCAGCGGTGGATACGATGATTTATTACGAAATTTAATTAAATAAGCAAAATTCTGATAAAATTAGTCCGAACTTCGGAACTTACGCAAGTGACTTAGTCATTGAAGAATTTCGATTTTAATTCAATTAAAACGTTTTGGAACACCTCACGTTTTAAAGATAAAAATTAAAAGCGAAAGCGTCTCAAACTCTCCATGAAATTTCGAGAAATGCAGAAATTGTATCATGTCCTTAAATGTCCAATAATTAAAATCTCGCCCTAGAGAACAGCAAAAAAAAAAGTGAAAACCGTTTTCCAAAATCCATTTTTCAATCAAAAGAACAGCATCCTAACATTCCCATTACATCATCCTTATAATCTCCCTTACATCACCTTCATATCCTCCACGGTGAGTTTGAAAACATTTTAAATGAAATAGTGTCAATCCTAAATTTGGTGTCAATCGAATCTGTGGACTATCCTGAGAAAATCGTAGAAGAAAATTTGTTTTTGAAAAATTTTGCTCGGCCGGCAGAGGTAATCAAAAGTACCTCGGCACCGGGGTCGCTGAAAACGTGTTTCTTCAATATCTTTCCGAAACTGATTGTATTTGGCTGAAAATCACACAATGTTCAGATATGTGAGAGTAGATTTTTTAGAAATGTAATAACTTAAAAATGTCACGTGGTGTGGGGCGCTAGAGCGGCCAAAAGGTACAAACACACTATTTTTGGACGATTGTAGAGGGCGCTAACAGCGGCGACCAATAAAACCTAATTTATGGTGCGGAACGCAATGATTCTAAGTTTCAAAAACACCATAGATATCTTCTGGTTCGAACTGTGAAACAGCGACTCCAGTGGAGAGTTACTTTTGACCACCCCTAGCGGCTGAACAAAATTTTTCTTAAACAAATTTTCTTCTACGATTTTCTCAGGATAGATTCCATTTAAAGCGAAATTCTGTATATCAGATTTGTTGAGGTATTCGCGAATTCACTCCACAGAGATATTTTGTGTTTAAGTTAGGCATTTAGCATCGACTTTTTTGATGCGAAAATTTTTTACCCGTTGCCAACGGACGACGATGGACACTTGAGAGCCCACTCATGTACCACATGACTAAGCTGGGGTGAGTCTCTTTACTGTTTGCACCCAAAGACCTGTTCTCTCTGGACAACATGTGTCTGGTGTCTGACTCACTCTGCTGTCCGTTCTCCGAAACAGCCCGGCATATATAACATGTGGCATAGTGCGATTAACGACACTTAAGCACAAAATATCTCGGGAGGTGTTGTCCTTATTTCATTTAAATCATTTTTAAGCCCACTTTTAAGGTACTCACGTCCTTTCTTATTTCATCTTTAAATACCCCTTAAGTCACCTTCCTAAACTACTCTCTCTTTCCTGAAGTCCACATCTTTCAATAAAAACAAGCAGCTGCAATTTCCACAGATATAGTCGAAAAACTTCATCGACCTTCAAAAGACCACTTCTCCGACCGTATTTTCTGCATTTCAAGACCGATTGTGCTCATTGTGGAACTGAACCTTTCTTTTTCAACTATATTTCAGGGTAGAGTTGTTTTTTAAAGGTACATACTATTTAGACATTGTGCAAATAATCTCTTCTATATATTGCGGGCTTATTGCAGTGTGTGGAAATAGTCTCTTCTGTATATTGTGCAAATAGCCAATACTATATAGAAGAGACTATTTGTACATGGAAAGACGTAACATTCAAGCAAAACTCTTACACACACTTTTCCTTTTACAAAATATCACAAAAACCACTCAACGGAGGAAACTAAAAAAGAGGAGGGACCGCCACCATTTTCTATTTAAAGTGCTTAATTTGCTTAATGTGCGCTCTTTAAAGCGCCCAATATATTTTCACGGCAATCTCTACTCTTCCACCACGATTTCACCAATCATCTAGCCCTTCCCAACATTTCCTAGTACTCAAAAAATGCAGAAAAGAAAAATAATTTTTTTTAGTTTTACCTCCCCTCTCTCCAGAGGAGGGACCGCCGCCAAATAACTAGCTATTATTGGTGAAGGGGTGGTCCCCTATCGTTACCACTACCCTCCACCCCAATCCCCGACTTGACCAGAAAACTTAAGTTTTGCTTCGTTGGCCACCTAGTTTTTGTGGCATTTTGTAAAAAGAAAAGTTCCTTTACTTCGTTGGTCACCTAGTTTTTGTGACAATTCGTAAAAGGAAAAGTGTGTGTAGGCTCCCGTCAAAAATCTCGAAAATTAAAATCCCGGATGCACAAATCCCGAATAACAAAATTCCCGAAAATCAATAATCCCGAATGTACAAAAATCCCGAATAACCATAATCCCGAATGATAACAAAAATTGTGAAATACTAAAATTCCTTATTGATACGAGTGAATTTCAGTTTGGGGGGCTCTGCCCCCTCGCCTGCGGCGGGCTTTTTTTTCGCTTTGCAGGCGGCCTAACGTGTATGGGTCTCTGCCCCAAACCCAGCTAGGTGCTCTGCCCCAAACCCCGCTAGGGGCTTTACCCCAAACCCCGCTAGGGGCTTTACCCCAAACCCCGCTAGGGGCTCTGCCCCTTAGACACTGCAAGGGGGGCCATACCCTCCTTGACCCTTCACAGGGGGGCTGCCGCCCTTCGACCCCGCTTTTTTTTAAATTCACCTTCGCTGAGACGCAGCTCAAATAACTTCTTTCTTCTTAAACCAAGTCACCATTAACTGGACTACATGCACGCCATTAAGTAAATACCCTGAGATACTTCCGGGTGACTTAGTGTTGAATTGCAGATTTTCTGGATTTTTGTTATTCGGGATTTTTGTACATTCGGGATTATTGATTTTCGGGATTTTTGTTATTCGGGATTTTGGATTTTCGGGATTTTAATTTTCGAGATTTTTGACGGCCACCGTGTAAGAGTTTTGCTTGTATATTTCGTCTTTCCATGTGCAAATAGTCTCTTCTATATTTGTTGGCTATCTCACAATGTGCAAATAGCCAACAATATATAGAAGAGACTATTTGCACAATGTCTTTTCGTCTTTTCGTTTTTTACATCAATCAAGATTTTTTGAAGTTATCGTGTGGACAGACGGAGAGAATTTTTTTTTTCTAAAACATAACATCACGAAGCGGATTGCGTTTCTCGTAATATAATACCTGCTTTCCACTCAAAAAAAGGTATCACTTTAGCTGACAGCTCTCTCACATATGTTACATGAAATTAACAAAATGAACTTTTTGAGAAAGAGCGTCACGTAAACGGAGGAAAAATTGTATCGTTTTGAATTTTTGTTCCGTTCACTTGACAGATCGCGCTCTCTCGACTATCATACGGAGACTAAACGGAAAAGATACAATTAGAAAACTTATATTTTGCTCATAGTTTCGTTTCTGTTGATTGACCAGCTGGTGCACTCATACATAGAAACATAGAAAAATTTTTGCTTCTGTTGTATGTTCTTCAACTGGTTTATTGCCGTTGTGTATGAAAAGAACACAAAAGAACAACGGCAATAAACCAGTTGAAGAACATACAACAGAAGCAAAAATTATTCTATGTTTCTATGTATGAGTGCACCAGCTGGTCAATCAACAGAAACGAAACTATGAGCAAAATATAAATTTTCTAATTTTAAGTTTCAGAGAGCGACTTCGGACCACTTTAACTACTGACTACAGACTGTTATCAAAATGAGAGAAAGAAAAGATAAATGAAAACGTCATTCAAAAATGACAGAATAGAAACCTAAACTATTCCGTCCTCTTTCAATTATTTTCATTCATATACTTTAGCTCTGGCTTGTACTTAAAAAAATATTACTCCGTTTTTAGAGAGAATTTTCTTTATGCTCATGCGCAGTTTCAAAACGGAGTCACATTTTTTTAAGAGCGAGCCAGGGTTATGAATGAAAATAATTGAAAGAGGACGGAATAGTTTAGGGGCCATTCATAAATTATGTCACGCAAAATCGGCAACTTTTTGACCCCCTCCCTCCCCCCCGTCACGCAACCTCGAAACCCCTCCCCCTTTGTGACGTAACGCTAAAAAAATTCTAGTTAATACACACAAAGACATGAAAGCGTCGAATTTCATAGCAAATCTGGACACATGTTTGGGCACATTTGTCGATTAAAAGACATGAACAACAGGCGACTACTCTCGAAAACTGCCTGAGGAGCCTCTGGGGTGCAAGATATGCCCATAAAACATGTTACCATTTTTTATCGCAATCTACAAGTTTCGCTTTGAATCCATCTGCTTATCTTTCACACAAATACTGCTATTTTCTCAAAATCATTTGGCTAAAAAGATTCAAGCTTACAGTTTGATTAGAGCGCCTGGACTAAAAGAAAAGTGCATTGATTTAATATAGGAGGATATGCAAGCGTAAATATGGTACGAATGTTATGTGTGACGAACCTTTCGCTTTGAGAAAGCTCGCGGAACAATGTCATACAAAATATATTAACTCAATAGAAAAATGTGAAAAGTCTTCACATAAATCTTGCGTCACTAGATCCCTCTCCCTCCCTGTCACGCCAGTCTCAGACCCCCCTCTTGCGTGACATAATTTATGAATGACCCCTTAGGCAAATCCAGTCGTATACAGGAGTCCCCGAAACAATGTAAATTAAAACTGATCTGCTCTCTGAAACATCTTTATTTGATGATTCAATCAACTAGAAAGCACTACAGAAAATTGTTGTGAGCTTGAATCTAGAATATAAAATGTTAAAACGCAAAACTTGCAATGAAAATACCGGTGATTTCGCATCTTTATTCCCTGTGCGACTTTCATAATGTGGCAGAATAAATAAATCTATATTAAAAAAACGTCGAATTACAAGCTCAAAAGTTTTTTTCACTGCCAGCTGCTGTCCATTTCTACTTCAACGTTGATTTTATAAAGACTCGTGCTCATGACCTATAGTTGTTCATCCAACTACGTCTTTTACAAATGTAATTAAAAAAATCCATTTAGTGACTAACGCCCAGGGAATTTCGCAAAAAAAATATGTGCAAATGCAAATAAAAACATTGAAATGACTTTTCTGAATGTTTGCCGAATTTCTAAACGTAAAAAGTGAATAGAAATGTTCAACAGATCCTACCGCTTTGACATTTACAAAAAAAATGAAATTTCCAAGAAATTGATGACGTTACCGGCAATGCAATGACCTTCTTACAATACAATTTCAGCATGACTTGAAGAATGGCAAAAAATTTTGATTTTGAATCCAAATGTATGTTAGATAATCGAACCGTAAATGTTGTTGGAGTTGAGTCATTCTTTGTGTTAATTTACATACTGTATTTCTGTTTCAACTTTGGTCCATAATCTATGAGCCAAGACCGGCTAAGGCAGACATAAAATTTGCATGTAACCATAAAAGTAAATAAACCAAAGTTAAATAATGTAATTGTATCATCTGTAAAAAGGTTTCTATTTAGCTTAGTTGAAAATCAAAAATTTCATAAAGATATTACTTAGATTTAATTTACGACATTTTTATAAATAGATTATTAACTCAATGATGTGTTCAGTAGTCACATCACATTATGATGTTGTAGTGAATATTTGGAAAAGTAACCTTTTGTTTCACAGCAAAAATTCAAGTACACTTAGTACAGTAACCATTGAGAGGCATAAGCTGATATTGCACACCTCGAATCTTTGAACTATACTGTATTCCACACAATTGTAAAATTATTGGAATGATAATTAAAAGAAGTTTTTTTTTTAAAAAAAAATACCACTGATAAGTTCATAACTGAACAAGCAAGTCTAATTGATGGCAGAAATACAAAGAAGTGGTATGTACCAGACCCAGATGGCATTGTTTTGCATGTCTGAATGTAGCCCGACCTATATTAGGGTTCCTAGAAGTCTCTTTTAAAGAGCAAAGTCTCTTTTAAAGAGACCAAAGTCTCTTTTAAAGAGACCAAAGTCTCTTTTAAAGAGGCCAAAGTCTCTTTTAAAGAGGCCAAAGTCTCTTTTAAAAAGACCATAGTCTCTTTTAAAGAGATCATAGTTTCTTTTAAAGAGACCAAAGTCTCTTTTAAAGAGACCAAAGTCTCTTTTAAAGAGACCAAAGTCTCTTTTAAAGAGACCAAAGTCTCTTTTAAAGAGACCAAAGTCTCTTTTAAAGAGACCAAAATCTCTTTTAAAGAGACCAAAGTCTCTTTTAAAGAGACAAAAGTCTCTTTTAGAGAGACCAAAGTCTCTTCTAGAGAGACCAAAGTCTCTTTTATAGAGATCAAAGTCACTTTTTCATCTCCGTTTTTCTGTTTAGGAACATGCGCTGGAACATCTCTTTTTCGCTTGTCTGTCCTGTGTCCTCTTTCTTCGTCCTTTTTGAACAATGCAGCGCTAAACATTTTACACTCAAAAAATTTCGCTACGATCTAAAACCTTTCCCTTCTATGCAGCTATTTATTTTGAAAAAATCTGGTATCTTTTTACAACATTTAGCAGATAAAAAGTAACTGTGACTCACTCAGGGATCGTACTCAAATATGGGTAATCCTTATAAGGACATAACGACATTTTTTGCTATAAAAGTAAGGAAAAAAAGGACAAGTTTTGAAGAGGAAAAACTCGTTCATTAGAAGAATTTGTTGCTGTACCATGAAGAGGTTAGTGGAAGCGGCTGAAGATGACTAAACCACGCTAGCCTGTGACCACCACTAAGTCTCGAGGTCTAAACAGCTTCTGTTCTTCCAATGGATTTACTTAAGGTGACATTTGTGAGGTGAGGGAAGAGCAGAGAAAGCTCTGTTTGTTTTTTGAATTTTAGTTTTCGCTTTCTAATGAATGGAAAGTAGTTAAGCGTTTCAAACGTCTTGTAAAAGGGTCAAACGTTTGGGTCACTTTTCTTTTCGTTCTTTTCTTACAGTTTTTGAAAAAATTAAAATAGAATTTATCGCCCTTTCGGGCTTACGCAAAGAATTTATTGCTGCAGAATTCAAACTTCAGTTTTCCCTGCTTTTCTAAGGCATGCAATTAATTGACAGCTAAAAATGAAGAATTTGATCGCTAAAAAGAAAGAATTGCCGCGGACCCTCGTTTTTACTTTCACCACCTGCGGCGCGCATATCTCAACTTACTGCGTCACATTTCGCCTCACTTTGGCTCCACGAAGGCTCTGACCCCAAACCCTCGTGCGATCAATTCTTTATTTTTTGCGGTCATTCTGCGTAAAGGATAAGTCGATTTTAAAGATTTCTTGAGAAAAGAACCGACGCTAAATTCTAAAATGATCCGTATGGATAAGAGAATGTGATTTAAAGAACACATGGAGGAATTGTGCTCAAAAATTTTTTCTCGAGTAGCCTCTGGCCGAATAGTCACGTCTTTCCACTCAAGACTCGGCTGGCTCTGGTCAAGTCGTTGATCGTCCCGCTGTTTACTTAAGCCGAATCGGTTTATTCCACAAACTTGAAAGCTGGACGATACGACAGTGCTCGTGGAGTCATTGGGCGTTTGCTGGGCTGTTCGATACTCGACTCTTTTAGATATCGTCAGTGTGTCTTCTTGCATAGTCTCGTGATCAGTAGGACCCCTGATTACCTCTATTACAAACTGCAGCGTGGGCGGTCCTCCCGAAATCAACTGCCAACGAACACGTCGTTCCAGTATAATCGCTCGTTTTTTGTGCGTTCTGTACGGGGCGGGCGGGCTTGTGAACGGGCCGAAAAACCGGGCGTGCCCGCACACCACTAGGAAATATGGAGGAACTGACGCGTTATTTTTCTTATACTGTCCAAAATTAGAGCGATTTCAAACTTTCCTTTTGCGTTTCTTTGACGTACCAGGAGAATTTGCGTCGATTCCCATCAAAGTGATTAGTTTCAAAGCCTAACTGAGAAAACCCTCAGCGAAGGTAAAATCGGAGAGCCCTTAAGTTTCACTAACATCGACACTTCGCCCCAACTTTGGTTGAGATGTATATGGCGCTGAAACTCGGGGACTGTGAGACACAATGCATTTGCGAATTTACGGACTCTAGGCGAACATCCAGATGGACGCTGACGGACAAAATGTGGACGATTGTTGTGTTTTGATTCTTCGCCGTTGTTGAATAAAGTTGAGTATTTTTCTTGGACTAAATTCGGACGATGACACAACCAGGACATACAATATCCAGATGATGACAAAATAAGGCGGAACGAAATTTTAGTAGTTGGGAAGAAGTTCACTACGGCGAGTTATTCGACGCCCTGCAGACTGCCTTACCTGCATGAATGCGGTCAGGTACGTATGTCAATCTGCAATTGGATCTTTGTAAACATTTGCATTCCTTAACGACTCAACACGTCAGAATGATGTCACTCACTCAGTTCCAGTTTCTGAACGAGCATAAGAATGGTAAAAATGATTTCAGGTAAATATATTACCAGACCAATGAACTTTTCTTATGAAAAATGCTCGTGCGATAATTGTAACAAACCGTAATACGCTGTCACAACAAACACTACACTTATAATTTGCAGCAGATTATCGACATTATTATTTATTCATATCAAATTTTAATCCATAATGAACCATCAATAATAAACGACTATATATCGAAAATCACATGCGTCTTATTTTGATGACGGCAATAAATTACCCAACCGTTTGTCTTTTTTTAATTGGCGTGTGCCTGTCACTTTCGATTACAATCAATTCGTTCGAATTAAAATTTTTTCATAATGATTTCATGAATGAAAAACTTGTTTGATTGTTTTTCTATTTTTAATCGACTAAAAGTTAAAATTAGATCTCATGTTTCCTATTAGGTCGAACGTCATAACAATCCAAATCTGATTCTAGTGATTTAATGACTGGATTTTTTTCTCAGCTGACTTTTTTTAACGTCTGTTTATTTTACATTGGTGAATTCCGGTCCAATTTTTTGCATTAGACAAAAATCATTTTTTTGACGACGTCCGTTATACGGATTTTAGACATAGAAATTATTCATGAAACATTTTATTCAAATTGGATTGAAATTGAACGTTTTCCACTAAGAGTGAATTTGCAAAATTTTGAAGCCATCTCCGATTTTGATGGGTGATCGCTCGTTGGGTCACCGCTAAAAATTCGTGAAACAACTTTTTGCTCAAAAGACGTTGGTTTCGGCTGGGTGACCCCAGATGTCTGTGCATATCACAGAGCAAGCAAATATAGAAAAAGTTGAATAATTTCCGTAAAAACTGATCGAATCTTTTGATCTTGTGGTGCAATATGGTGGTCAAAATGGTGCATAAAATGAGTGCTAAGACAATCGATGTTCCCAAGTAACATTTCATACCTTAGGTTAGAAAAATGCCTAATTAGTTATATAACTTTTCTGTTAAATAACCGTCATTTAACAAATTAGTTCGATTTATTTTTGTTTCAATTTACTTTTTAGTTTAAAGACGGTTTAATAATAAATAAGTTCAAAAATAAATTTTTACTTATTAGTTATAAAACGGTCCTATAACCAAGAAGTAATTTTTGGACGAATAAGTTATACAACCGTCTTATAACCAATAAGTTAAAGAAATATTTATTACTTACATGACGGTTATTTAACGAAAAAGCTACTAGCTCGTTTCTTGCTTTCAACTTTTTAGTTAAATAACCGTCCTGCCACTAACAAGTTTTTGGAAATTGAATTCAAGTTATGCGACGGTCACTTAACTGAATCGTTTTTTAATTTTACATTCTTTAAAAAATTTTCCGATTTAGATATCCAGTATTCAGTAAACCTTCAACAAGAAAGCACGCAAATTTTTATTGCAAAAAAATGATCCCTGCTTTATCCTTTAGTCTGTGTCATCGTTCAATCTTTTTTAGCAGGGAAAGCAGTTTCGTTTAGCCTTATTCCTTTGACTGAAAGTCAAGACTCTAATGTAAAAAATTGGGTGCAAATGAGTGTCGGTGACCTCTTTTGAAAAATAGAAATGAGTGTCTGCAACCTTTCTTTAAAAAAGTTGAAATGAGTGTTCGTAACAACCAATTTTTTTGATAGACAATGGAACGTTTGCATTTTCGAAAGTTATTTTTAAATGATGCAAAAATACAATTAGAACAAAAAATTGTTCTACGACATGCATCGAGAATTCTTTGCTGATTTAATATTTAAGTTTCAAAAGTGCGTTTTCAGTACATTTCCCAATTTTGGATATTTTATTAAGCAGCACTTGACAAGCAAAAATAGTCTTTTTCGTGAGAGAATCCCTAAAAATTACATGCGAAGAAAAGAGAGAGCTATAGTCAAGTATAGTCATTTTCGTGTGTGACAAATCTTTGCAATCAGAAAATAATTAATTAAAAATGCAAAACGTCATAATTTTACCATAGAGTGGAACAGTTTTTTGCTCAGAATAGTATTTCCTACAAAAAATGTTTTTATGCAAACGTTCCATTAAATGCAGCCCGTAACCAAAACAAAATTGTGGAAAATTGAAATGACAAAAACTAAACTAGTTTTGCAGAGTTTTGGCCTGATCTGAAACCTGAAAACGTGAAATTCGAAAAAAACTTAATCGATCTGAGCAAGCAACAAAATTCTTCCATTAATTCTTAGATTGCGCCCTTTTCTCATGGCTCTAAATTGCTATAAGAATACGGATCTACGAAATTCATGTTCGGGTCAGGTCACCTTAGAAAAAGCTTACGTTACCGTGATATCTGAGTCGAGATTCAGGTTAAGGTCAGGTAAAGTGTTCAAATTATTATAGTACATTATGACACCGTTGCTTATGTCCAGCATTAATACCTCGCGTGTATATCATGCTCGGAGCGGTAGCGGAGAGCGTGACGCAGTCCCCACACCCCAAAAAAAACGTCCACAAACCCAAAAACCTCCATACAAAAACCTTTGGGACAAGACACCATGTATAAGCGAAGTTTTGAGTTTTTTCCCCTCGCCCTCCCTCCCTTCCAAATTATTTTAAAAAAAAACTACGTCGCAGCAGCTTTCCAACAAGCCCTCACTCATCAAAATCGGTTGAAAATTGGTTGAGATGTGGAGGTTTGAAGATGGTACTTTTCCATACATCTCACCAAAATCCGTTGTTCTCATTATTATGACAACT
>CM055404.1:101323858-101378649 GCA_029228625.1 Pseudolycoriella hygida | reverse complement strand
CAAGCAGGTCGGACCTATGTTGGTTCACGCTGGAAATTTGTGACCGACAAACCGACAGACAAACAAACAGACAGACAGACAAACAAACAGACAGACAGACAAACAAACAGACAGACAGACAAACAAACAGACAGACAGACAAACAGACAAACTTTTGAATTTTATAATTATAAATTCGTCATCTAAGCACCAGGATCGATTCGTTCTTCGTACGGGTCTAACAAGATTTTCAAAGGTTATTCACAATTTTTATTATTCTCCACCATCAAATCCGAAGAAGTCACGAAGGGGCGTGGTACAGGGAATATTACAAAATAGGCTGCGGAATATTACACAGATTCAGTGTCGATTCAGTCACCGATTGGACTAGTAGTAATATAGTAACGTCCTCTTTCAACGTTGATTCTCGTATTTTTGTATTTTGGAATTCAAATCTGATATCGATATACAACTGGGACTCATCAATATGCGAACGT
Source organism: Pseudolycoriella hygida (assembly GCA_029228625.1). Lineage (NCBI taxonomy): Eukaryota > Metazoa > Arthropoda > Insecta > Diptera > Sciaridae > Pseudolycoriella > Pseudolycoriella hygida. Next base: position 101,378,173 of record CM055404.1, on the reverse strand, counting down.
AGAAATACAACAGACGAAGCACTCCTGTACTAGGTCTAGGAGAAACATTTGCAGAATTTACCTCAACATGTCGAGAAAGTACCCACATCTGACAGCGCCTCATCTAGAAGATAAATGCAAATGTACACTTTATTGAAATGCTATTTCGAAAAGGCGCTGCAACCAAAGTAAAGTTATTTGCAGAGCAAAAGGCTGAACGCATGCGTGACCAGGACCACATAACCAACGCAGAGTATTATTTTTCTTGTGATGAGTACCAAGAAACATGTCAAATTCGCAGCCTTTTAAGTAGAATCAAAAGAATAAGTCAGAGCAGCAAATTGCCATTATGTCAGAAGACGATGGCATAGCCCAAAAATTGAATGAAATTTGCGATTATGCAATCAGCGAAGAAGAAGGTGACTTCTTCGGATTTGATGGTAGAGAATAATAAAAATGCTGAATTACCTTTGAAAATCTTGTTTTTCTTCGATTTACCTCAACAAAACTCAGTTTCTTCATATAGAATGTGTCGAGTACAGTACCGTTGGAGAGGTAAGACGTTAGCCTTTTAAATTCTAGTCGATTTAGGAAAGAAATAGTTCATTGGCTTGAGGTTTGGATAATCTTTGATTCTGTTAGTACTTTTACTAAAATCTTCTGCAACTTCTTGGACAGTGCGGGCTACGTGATCTAATACTGCTCAATCGTAGGCTAGACAGTACAATTTAATTCTGTTGTGAGTGGCCCGCGCTGTCCAATGAATTGAAATTAGAAAATTCTTAAAATCCTAGTTTCTGACAAAAAAAAAATGAGTATTGTAGATAACCTTGTTTCGTTGACAAAGACTTTCAATGTTTGCAATTAGAAGAAAAATTTTCGACGTCAACTTAGGTAGTACAAAATTTTGTTCCACAAAAATGCTGTCATCAAAATTAAACCTAATGTATTTTCAGCCATTGAAAATGTCCTTGAAGTGAGGACGATATTTGGCAATAAATAAAAAATACTTTTGAGCAATTCCCATACACTATAATATGTCCACTTGTATTACCCTTCTCCTTTTTCATGGAGAAAAAATTTATCTTCTCGTTTTCACTCATGAGAAAAGAAGAGCACAACTTGGAAATTCCCCTCATATGAAGACTACTATTCTCTTGGGTGTTGAATTAAAAATTTTTTGATTGCTAAAGCTTTAAAGAGTAAATGTCGCCTCGCGAAAGTATCTTCGAGCACTGAACATTCGATATTGTTCTCAACTCATTCTATCGGCCTTTTCATATGGAATTCTGCTACAAAAATCCAAACATTATTTCCAACATTAAAATTAGTCGAATTTATAAAATAAGAGAATTCTAAATACAATAATCCGATTTTTACTTTCGTAGTGATTTTAGTCAGGCTGGTTTGACTGGTTCCGATGAAATTTTGTTGTTGTTTTTTTTTAATTTATTTTAAGCTTTCGCATCACGCATTTAGCACAAGCAACATAAGAACATCTGAACTGGTTCAGAACGTTGGTCTTTATCATTAATTAGAGTGACATAATTGACATAATTTTTCTGTTCAAGTCCAGCAGACAAAATACTATAACTTTGTGAGCGCTTTAAGTTTTTTAGCAGCAACATTTCGACAAATCACTCTCGACACCTTTAAACACCTTGCCAAACAATTCTTAATCATTAAAGAAAAAGCGCAAGCATCTACATAATGATTTCTACCATCAAAGAGTTCAAAGTATAAATCTGACGCGAAATTTTTAGGTATAAGCCTTCCCCAATCGATGCATACCAAAGGCGTCGAGTCATTCATTCCTAAAATAAATGCTATCACTTAACCATCCCACGCATTCGTATATCGAATATAGCTATTTAAATTATTATTTTCGTTATTGTTGTATAAACAAAAATCCTGCGTAGTGCACATTGTGTATTTGTAATATTTTTAATAATAAAAGAAAAACCACAAGACATCATTACACATTACAGAACAGATAGTTAAGATCGTCATGTACGGATATTTGAGTTATTTTCAACGGCTGTGGCACGAGCACATAATTTTTCTTGTTCGACGTCACACTATACACCCGTTTTGATGAAAATTTATTTTCAAATTAAACACAACAAAATGATTCAGTTTTTATCGATAAATTAAAGAGTAACGGTTAAACGGCATCCTTTCATGGTTATAAAGTTTAAATTCAACTGTTATTTGATTACTACTTATCAATCGGAACAACGAATCAATGCACCATACATCAACCTAATGTGAATTTAATGCGACAAGAAAAATTCCAAAAAAAGATTTTTACATTTCCAAATTTACTTGACAAACAGCAAAAAAAAAATTGCTAATATTTAGTAAACACTCACATTAAGCAAATAAAAGGTGATAAAACAGTTCATTCAAACGTCACACTCTGATGATATCTTTTTCGGATCACAATAACCGCATTTACGTTTTGTAAACAAATGATACGATTGTTTGCTGATTAAAATTAGTAAATAAAGTTCTTTCGACAGGAAGATTTATTGGGATACAGTCAGACGCTGAAAGTCATATTCTAGTGACGACAATTCCCTATATGATAGCGATATTAGAAAGATTTTAGGGAAACACAAAGGGAAAAATAACGTGTTTCCAACATTTCGCTTCCCGAATAAATTGTCCGGAGAAGTAAAAACCTTAATGTACAGCTTCATATAACAAGAAAGATTCGCCTTTTATTTGCAAGAGAGAACCATTTCGGATTGTTCATTCCAACTAAAAGAGTTCTTAGGGCAGAGTTCGAAGAGTCACAGAAAACAAAAGAAAATTAAATATACACACAGTATGAAAAGGGAGTTTTAGTAAAAAAAATTATGTTGGCAAGATTAAGGCACAGGTAGAATAAGTTCCTGATTTTAAAGAACCATTTGACGATTATACTAGGGAAAATTTAGATGTTTTCTCTGTGGAAGGCGAAACAAGGGGTGGTAGGGAAAGAGGAAACGATTCTCAGTATTTTCTTAAAATGGACGATGGGATAACCATTTCATAGAATTACAAAGAGTTAGGACAACGAAGCACTTTGCAGAATGCGTGCCCGCCTGTTTCCACTTCTTTCACACTTCATCTTATCACATTATTTATCAATTTCGCTAAACATTAAATACTCATAAGATTAAGATACCAGCAGGGTAGAAAGCATCCTATACTTTCCTTCTTAATTGTCCATAATTTAAAATTGAAACATTTAAAACTACACTGGCCAAATGATGATGATGACCAAAATTTAAATAAGAACTTTATAAACTGTGTACTTCTCAGCAGGTTATTAACACCGCGAAAACCGGTGCAGAAATGCAAAGGTAACACAGTTCTTATTTAAATTTTGGTCATCATCATCATAAACTTTATGGACCATTATGTAGTTACAACTAAAACCCTTTTTAAAAGGAAATGTGACGCAAGTTTTCGTCCCTTCTTCCAAAAGAACTGATATCAATTCGGGTGACGTATGCAGCCTCTGAACGCAAAAAATTATTTTGAAATATTTTCACATTTGATTAAAAAAATGCGTCGCAAATGCCGGTCTCCCCAAGGTTATAGTTTTTTTGTTCTTTCAAATTTCACACACAAAAAATTTAGCTTAGCGTGGTGTCCAGAGTACAGGCAGCAAAATTTTTGCGTGTTAAATTTGAAAGCGCAGAAAAATTATTACGTTGGGAGGGTCCGGCTTTTGTATCGCAATTTCTTAATCAAATGTGAAAACATAACCAAAGACCCGTACGTATCAGAATAGATGCGGCAAACAGAATAGACGTTACGAAAAGACTTGAACGTATGTAAAGATACAAATAAGCAAACAATCCAACGTTTTATGTTCTTTTATAACTGTAAGAGTTTCAAAGATCCATAGAAATTACCCAAGGTAACGTCAAAGGCCCTACCGAAGTACGTCTCAGACCATTCAGATCTAGAAAAGCTTACATCCAAGGACTGGGCTATTTTCCCCTATAACCCTGAAACACGTGTTCGCTTAAATTAATTTCTCTACAACTTCGCCTTTGGAACCGACTTTCTAACTCTCATAGTTCTGGAGATATGGGTCATCCTGCCCAAATATGGAAGTGGTCATATACCAGGATTGGGCCATATTTCCCCAAAACCCTGAAACATGTGTTCCCTTAAATTTAGTTCTCTACAACTTTGCCTTTGTCAGTAAATCTCCATATTGCATAGTTAAGGAAATATAAACGAAAAACTGTTTTCGTATATGGCCAAGAAACTCGATTTAGTCAATTCCATTGGTCCCAGTGCCAAGACCCCTGACCCGATTCCCACAAATATTTTTACCCAGTTTTGTGATATCAAATGCTTTCATTTGACACCAAAATGAGGAATTTCCGTGCTATACTTGCTGAGATATTTGCGAAAAAGATTCATCGGCCTTCGAAAATTTCATGTCCGACCTCCACTTCTTCGACCACATCTCCGGAACTACTTGGCCGATTTTGCTCATCTTCGAATCATGGGAAGCATGTACCTTTCAGGGAAAAAAAAGTTTAGGGTGATCGGTTGAGCGGTTTGGAAAAAAAAAGTGGAGACGGACAGACAGACGGACATTTTTTTTATTGTTGATTCGTCATATTTAGACGATAATAAATGCGGGGGATGCATGTTACCCCATGTTACAATAAAATTGTTTGTAGTAAACGTATAGGACCTCTTGTACTTCGTACAGGTCCAAATATTTGAAAAGAATTTTTTGCATTCCGAAGCTGTAAGCGTTACCCAAATTGATATCAGTTGTTTTGGAGGGACGAAGACTCGAGCCGCCACCAAATCTAAGCGCGGCGGCTACTATTTCCATGCGCGAAAATGATCCCCTCAACTTACTCTACAACATATCAAAAGGTTTTTTTGAGCCCCCACACTACACACTACACACCCAACCCAACAAGTTTCCCTTTGACACCAAGCCTCTATTTCGAACACCGCACCTTGTCTCATACAAAATGTACTACCATACACATTACACACATATGGGCTTTAATTGGCGCCTTCTAAGAGCCCGGGCGCCCAAACGAGGTCTATACCCCCTTTTTTAAAATCTCATATGGCGTAGAATGCTCAACCGAAGATCCCTGCACAATTTTAAGAAAAATTTTATCGAGCCGTTTTCGAGCACGAGCCAAAAAAGTCGGTTTTCATACAATTGGCCCTAGAACTAACTAACTAACGTAGAATGTTTTCATTAACTTTAGCTTCTATGAAAATGTTTAATACAAAAAGTGCATATTTATGAACTTTTTGTATTGAAAATGATCATTTTCTTAAGGTCATATCTTCGGATACACCGAACCGATTTTAATGAGTCAAAAAACACTTCGTCTTAGAATTTTCCGTAGAATCCAGGAAAAATATTTTCCGGGGGGTACGTAGTAAGGAGGAAGTCAAAACTTAGTTGTATATATGGTACCGCAGTCTACGAAAAAAAAAATTTATTAATTTTTTCTTCGTATGTGGACTTGCGTCACGGGTGCATTGCTACCGCACGCTCATGATTTTGGTCAGTGTAAAAAAAAGGACGGAGCTACATACGATTGTCATACCTTAAACAAGAAAGGCTTGGAAGTCAAAATGGATGGAATGTTCTCTTTGCTAAATGACGAACTAGCGCTCTAAAAAATCATAATAAGAACGAGACTGGTTGGCTCAGTGGTAACGTACTGCGCCTTTCCATCAAGAATATCCGGATTCAATCCTGGTGGGGACAGATTCTATATAGGATTTTTCTTCAATGTGTAGCATGAAAATAACGTTCCTAGGCACACCCAGGCTTCATAATATGGGTAGTTGTGAATTTGGAGTTGCAACGAATCGTACATAGAAGAATTACAAATATGACGACACCCATATTCGATTAATTATGTGTACAAATTTCTGAGTCTAGCTTTGGACGGAGGTATAATTAGCACCAGAAGAAATCCTAATAGTAAAATGCTAGCTACCGTTAGGCGTGGTTCGGAATTCACGTTAAGCATGTGGTCCGGTAAAACATATTGATGGGCCAAACTGGCATTCTAAGCCCTTATAGTTTCTGCACCTAGTACATCGTAGATGGCACTAGGTTTGTGTACAATTTACCACTGACACAGTAAAAACTTCGGTAACGACAGGATCTCTAAGAAGAATCCATATGAGCGAAAGCTCACAAATATTGCGGAACTAGTAAAATAAAAACCTCTGACCCGGACGGGTTGTAACGGCGGATCATTATTGGACCCGTACGAAGTACAAAGGTCCTATACGGTTACTACAAGCAATTTTATCGTAACATAGGTTAGATCGAGGTGGGAGTTGGGGAAATGCATCTATTATCGTCTAGAGATGACGAATCAGCAATAAAAAAATGTCCGTCAGTCCTTCCGTCTCCACTTTTTTCCCAAACGGCTCAACCGATCAGCCTAAAATTTTTTCCCCTGAAAGGATCATGCTTCCCATGATTCAAGTTCGAAGATTAGCAGAATCGGTCAAGTAGTTTTGGAGATGTGGTCGAAAAACTGGAGGTCGGACATGGATTTTCAAGAGTCGGTGAAACTTTTTCGCGAATATCTCAGCAAGTCTAGCACCGAAATTGATCATTTTGGTGTCAAATGAAAGCATTTGATATCACAAAACTGGGAACAATTTTTTGTGGGAATCGGGTCAGGGACCAATGGAATGGACGAAATCGAGTTTCTTGGCCATATACGAAAACAGTTTTTCGTCTATATTTCCTTAACTATGCAATATGGAGATTTACTGACAAAGGCAAAGTTGTAGAGAACTAAATTTAAGGGAACACGTGTCTCAGAGTTTTGAGGAAATATGACCCAATTCTGGTATATGGCAGGATGACCCGAATCTCCCGAATTATGAGAGTTAGAAAGTTGGTTCCAAAGGTGGAGTTGTAGAGAATTAAATTTTAGCGAACACTTGTTTCAGGGTTTTGGGGAAATATGGCCCAATTCTAGAATATGACCACTTCTACAATTGGGAGGGATGGCCCATATCTCTGGAACTATAACAGGTAGAAAGTTGCTTCCAAGAGCAAAGTTGTAGAAAATAAAATTTTTGAGAACAAGTGTCTCAGGATTTTGGGTAAAAATGCCACAATCCTGAGATATGACCACTACTAGAATAGGAAGGGATGATCCATATCTCTAGAAATAAACTATAAGAGGTAGAAGGTTGCTTCCAAAGGCAAAGTTGTATAGAACAAAATTTTAGAGAACGTGCGTTTCAGGGTTTCAGGGGAAAATGGCCCAGTCCTTGGATATAAGCTTTTCTATATTTGTATAGTCTGAGACGTACTTCGGCAGGACCTCTGACATTACCACGTAAAAAGTGATTCCTGGTTCTTCAAGAACCCTAAGGATTGGCAGTCTGTACTGGGAAGGCTAATTTTATAAGAATGATGCCAAAGAGGACCTCGTCCAAATCTTCATTCAAGTGGCAAGCCATAAGGAAGTTTATTGAGTGGCTGCCTCATCATACAGCAATTACGTGTGAATAGAAGAAAGTTACTATAGAGCTTAATTTAATTTTTCAAATTATTAAATAAGTCAATGCACGACATCATTCATATAAGTAAGAACATGTTTTATAATATTTGCTCGAAAATTTGTGTAAAAAAAATTCTTTTTTGCATCACCAACTCGATTAAAATGAAGAAAAAAAAAACATTAAAAATCTGCAAATCATTTCAGTAAGTTTACGAAACACAACACAATTGACTGAATTTCATCATTTTGGTTCATATATGATCCACGAATTGATACTACGGTTATAACCTAGAAATAATTCAAATATTCCCACCTGCTCAAGAGATTCTTTTAGATCCGAAAAATATGAATGAAAAATGACGATCACCTCACACTTTACTATACTTTAATTTCTACACGAACGGAGAAGTCTAACATGACAAAATTTATTAACAAATTATGATTTAATGACTACATACTTGTCTATCAATTGTTAGCTATTTTTACAACTATATTTTGCCCAAAAAATATGCGCGAATAATTTTCAACGATTCCATCAAGCTCTTAGTCGTTTTCTTCGGCACATGTCCGAAGACTTAAGCTTTACAGCATACACTCGTAACGTAACTAATTAAATAAACATTTAAAAAAAGTACAGCGAATGAGTTGGTATTTGTGACCGAATGACGATTTTTATATAAATCTGGTGGTAACCGTGATTTCACTTCAGTTAAGCACGAGAAACGCTTTGATCGATAACACAATTAAGTAACGACTTTGATTTGAGTGAAAAAGGAGACGATTGCGAGTGAAAAGTGGAAAATTTAAAGAACATATTTGTGTGGAAAAAGGAAAATAAAAAGAAATATTAAAATGAATGTCGAAGAGTTTCGTGTTCACGGCAAACAAATGGTTGATTATATCACCGAATATATAGAGACGGTTGGCGAAAGAAATGTCGCACCAACGTTAGATCCGGGATATTTAAAGAAACTTTTGCCATGTAAGTACATCATTCCACAAAGAGTTGCGGCTAAAAAACTAATTAAAGAAAAAATATTATCCGAAAATCACCAAATTAGGTAAATTCGGAATTGATAAAACACAAACTGGAAGTTTATCTTTGGAGATAAGAAAAAACATTTTCGAGATAAAATTTGGGAAACGTCTTTCAAATTGAAATTAATTTCCAGATCTTAACATCACATGATGAGCGAAAATCTAAAAACTCTTGAAATGTTGAATTTGCAATGAATTTGACCGTTACGCTTTAATTTAATTCCGAAATCGAAATTCAACAAAAATTATGGTTTTTACTTCCGCCAAATATTTTTCATTATTTCAAGCAAATTTCTTTAAAAGACAAATTACGAATATTGAAGGTGCTAATAAACAAAACTGGTTGCTGTTAGGTAAATTAGCTAAGAGGCAAGACGTTAAAATGGAATACAATAGACACGTGCGGCGGTCCAAATATCCGAGAAACGGTAATGTAGCCGGCGACTTGTCCTAATTTGACTATTCCACTTTGGAGTGTTCTTTACAGGCGGGTGTATTTACCTGAACTTTAAGTGAAAAGATTTTATCAAAAAAAAGTGGGCAAACTTTAATGGCAGCAACATTTGTAATTGTTGCCACTCATCTTTAGGACTGCAAACTCGACAAAAATCTCTAGTTACACTCTCATTCAATTTAAGATTTTTGACATAAAAAGAAAATCCTTTATGGATCTGCAATAATTTTCTAAGAATTTTCTATGATTTTAAGAGGATATTCTTCACCTTATTCACCTGCCAACGAATCTTTTACGTTTTGAGGATTCTCTTGGATTTCAAAGTTCTTCTTATTTTCTAAGGATTTTCTGATGAAAGGTTTTTTTAGTTTTCAAACATTTTGAAAGGATTTTCTTCAGTTGGCAGAGTATTGTATGCTTTATGGCTCGCTCGGTTACAGGAACTAACACTTTCGCTATTTGGTACCTTAATGTTTTTTGAGCCAAGTGTGTAGTCTAGTTGCTAATTGAAGAGTAACGCCAAAGGTGACAGCCGAATAATCATTTCGATCGCACGCGACGCTTAACCAGTCTGACATTCAATTAATAAAATTAAAAGCGCAAATTTTCATCCTGTCGTTTTTACCATCAGTTGATATGCAGTTTGAATTTTGTGCATTTAACGAAAATTAAAAAACGCATAAGTGCTATTCAAAGTTCAATTGACAGTACAATTACGTTTCCGGCGAAATTGCTGTTGTCGTGAATTATTCGTTCTGAATAGCAAATGGGTTCAACGAACAATCTTTATGCCAGTAGATTGAGATGACCATGTGGTTTAATAAGAGATAGAACTTGGTAGGAAGGAAAAGGAAATATCATGAACTACGTGATGAAATTTTGAGTAGTTTGACATAAGCCGACGCCGCACTAAAAGTGTGCGCTGAGAAACTGCATCGTCAGATATGATTTAGCTTCGTGCCCGCCACAGGCAGTGGAAATAGAGAGAAAAACGTTTGAAATAAAATTGGTGATGGAAATTGCCAATGAGTTTTCTTACACTGACTTAACTATACATCGAACATCTTCAAGAAAATAAATGAGACACACAGGCGCCGCGCCGTATAGTCGATTATGTAGTGAGATATTGTCACTCTGTTTTTCAGTTTTCGAGATTTAAATTTTTAATTTGCACAATTTATGAGACAAGCCATCAAATTAATCTTGTGGTAAGGTAATAAATCAGCCTTTACGGGAAAAATAAATCTGGAAAGCTTTGGTCAAAATGGGTGGCGCTGACGACGCTTTAAAGTACAAAATTTGGAAAAAAGTGAAGTTTTTGATTATTAACACCGACAATTTTCTTTCAATAATTAAAAAAAATATTTTTGGCGTTTTTGAGGTAGAACAATATTTTTTGTGGGGCTGAGGAGTCGATTTGAGAAGACTTTTTAGACCCGTACGAAGGACGTAGTGCTTCGAAAAGGGGTCTATTGCGTTTACCACAACGTTTGTGACCAGTCGAATCTCGATTCGGGCAGTAGGGGGAGGGGAGCATCGATCATGGTTCTTAGATGACGAATCAACAATAAAAAAATGTCCGTCCGTCAACACGATAACTCGAGTAAAACTCAACCAATTTTCCCTAAATTGTAATCAAAAAATCTTTTGTGGGATTGAATCTGGGTACTGTCGGTCCAAGGGTCGCCGAGCCAGGGCCGTTTAAGTGGTTTTTGGTCTTTTGTACATAACTCGAGTAAATCTTTTCCGATTATCATGAAATTTTTTTTGTTTGAAAGACCAGCATGGCCAATTTGTGGAAGAAACATTTTTCCATTTGAGTCTTTGGACTTAGCTAGGGCACTACAAACGAGTCTTTGTTAGGGCCCTACGTGGTTTTTGTACATAACTCGAGTAAATCTCTTTCGATTTTCAAGAACTTTTCTTTGTTTGCAAGTTCTCGGCACGGCCGACAATTTATGGAAGAACTTTTGCCTGTGCTCAGGGCTCAAGTGGGCCTCATGTCAGTCCTAAGGTCGGCCTTAACAAAAACAAATGTTTTTTGCTATGTTGCAGAGAAAATTGAGGGAAACATTTTTGTTTATGGAAGTATGTGTCCGAGGCCTCTACTTAGGGCTCTAGGTCAGTACTTATGGTTTTTTGGTATGTTGTAGAGAAAATTGAGGAGAACATTTTTGGGGGTCGATTTTGTGTTTTCGGAAAATATTTCTACACCGTTTCTTCAGACCGGTTTTTCAATATTGCCCTATCGGCAATTTCCAATACAATTTAATGTGGACGTAAGGCAATATTTAATTAAGTACGTTCGAGTTTTTTTTGTAACATCAACTCTGTGTGCCGCATCTATTCTGATACGTACAGGTCCCTTCATATGTTTTTTTCTAAAACTTACCTACTGCTACATCTTAGCGAGTATAACACCTAAAAAAGTTTTCTTGATTTTTGAGATCACGTTCAAAATAGTTACTTTTCATCAAACCGAGGCTCTCACATGGTAGTTCTCTAAGTGGGTCCTAATTTGATTGGGACATTTTCCATTCGTTGATAGCAAACAACTGTGTTCAAAGTTTAAAATTTTCGACTCGATAATTGAAAAAATGTGTTTGCATGATTGAGTTTAGATATTCAATCGGCAATTCTTTTTCTTTTATTTTGTTTTGTGTTAAAAATAGAGTAGGTTCAAAACAAACGCCAGTAGTTAACCTTCTGATAGGTGACTTAATCTTTAAGAAAATCAATTGTAAGCAAAATGTGTTTACGTTATGGCGAAAAACGAAATGCTTAAAGTAATTTATTTTAAATCTTTTCAATAACGCGTTCTAACTTGTTTTAAGCACCGAAAAGATTGTATCGTTCAAACAAAATTAAATTTGTTTTGTATTTATTTCAGCGGAAGCACCAATGAAAGGAGAAAGTTTCGAATCAATTTTGGATGATGTGGAACATAAAATAATGCCTGGTGTGGTACATTGGAATCATCCAAAATTCTTCGCATACTTTCCGTCGGGAAATTCATTTCCTTCCATATTGGGAGATATGTTATCCAGTGCAATTGGTTCTATTGGATTTTCTTGGGTAAGTCAAATGCAACATTCTCAAAATCGAGAGACAATATGGCGACGTGACAAACACAGTTGAGAGATCTCGAAATTTGAAACAGGCAATAGAAAATTGGAATAATCCTTTGGGTTGATCGGTGTCAAGTTTTTAGACCGAACCGATCCGAACCCCAGAAAAGTGGTTCTGTTGACAGAAAAAACCGAATTCATAACGGAGACTTTTTAGTCGGTAAGAATCGGGAGTCTAAACGAGAACCGTTTTTTCGAGCGGTAGGGTCTCCCACTTACTCAATCTTACTCTGTTAATTGCGATGGTGTACCTTTTCATCAAAAAAAAAATTATTTTTGTGATGTCTGACTTCTGGTATTTTAAATGCCATTATTAGAGCAAAATATTCCTGATGGAAGTTTCAAACACCAGAATCAGGAACTATTTTTGACTTATTCCGCAAACCGAACCTTTTTTAAAGGTGCGGAAGCCCACTCCGCCTGTACAGAGACATAGAGCTCATGGAGAACCTATTTATAAAACGTTTGTCTTGAAGTATTTTTGTGAATTTTCAAGTCCGATTTTGTGTCGCCCTAACTTCTTTTGAGACAATTTCAACCTTCGCAAAATATGCACCAGAAATCTAAAAAAATATTGTTTCCACAGGCATCATGTCCGGCGGCAACAGAGCTAGAAACAATAGTTCTTGATTGGTATGCCAAAGCACTAGATCTACCCACATTCTTCCTGAGTGATTATGCTGATAGCAAAGGTGGCGGAGCTATTCAGGGATCGGCTTCAGAATGTATTCTCGTTTGTTTGATGACTGCTCGTGACCGTGCAATTAAGGAACTCAAAGCTGATAACGCGGACATACACGAGAGCGTGTTCCTACCGAAATTGATGGCATATTGTTCAAAGGAAGCACATTCCTCCGTGGAGAAAGCAGCGAAAATGGCGCTGATTAAGTTGCGCATATTAGACACAGATGAAAGAGGGCGCTTTCGTGGAGAAACGTTACGCGTTGCTATTGAAAAGGATATTAATGAAGGATACACTCCGTTCTTTGTTGTTGCAACGGTGGGTACAACCGGCTCTTGTGTTTTCGATAATTTAGTGGAAATTGGTAAAGTGTGTAAGAGTGTACCATCGATTTGGTTTCACGTTGACGGAGCGTATGCTGGCAATTCATTTATATTGCCGGAAATGAGACATTTCAAGGAAGGGCTTGAGTATGCGGACTCATTCAACACAAATCCCAATAAACTTCTACTGACCAATTTCGATGCATCGGCGATGTGGGTTAGAGACGTTATGGCGTTGAAAAAGGCATTAACGGTAAACGCACTCTATCTAGAACATAACAACAATTCTTCTATCGACTATCGTCACTATGGAATACCATTAAGCAGACGGTTTAGAGCACTGAAACTATGGTTCGTTTTCCGAACGTATGGCATCACCGGATTGCAAAAGTACATCCGTAATCACATTGCCCTGGCTAAAGTTTTTGAAGATTTAGTGCATAGCGATGACCGGTTCGAAGTGAGAAATGATGTGCATCTGGGACTAGTTTGTTTCAGACTTAAAAACTCTGACGAAGTAAATCAAGAGTTTCTGGCCCGAATAAACCACACCGGAAAGCTTCACATGATCCCAGCTAAAGTATTAGACAAATATTGCATTCGTTTTTGCGTTACCTACGAACATGCAACAGCTGAACATATCGGTGAGTTTTCATTAAACGATTAATGATGCGGGTCGCTAACGGGGAACTCGTTTCATTACAGAGGCTGCATGGGAACAAATCAAAATATTCGCCGACGATGTACTGGAATCTCAATCACCCAATACTGAGCCACTTCAACCAATCCAACTCATCAAGAAACCCAAGAAAAAGCTTACACGCACCGCTTCTTCACGGTTTTCTTTCACACGCAGTGTCTCTCGAGAAATCTATGAACGTCAACACAGTCATGCAGGACTCACCGATGGATGCACTCCGATCATTGTATTGGATTCGAACGAAATTTTGGAAAGTTTACACAAAGCAACCAAGAAAAATTTGCAAAGATGCAATCAGGTGGAAGCGGTTGATAGTACGGATGAGGCGAGCAATTGAAATTTTAGTTGAAATTTCGTTACAGTGGTAAATTCAGTCAAATGAATTGAGCAAAGTATTATAATTTTTTATAAATTTAATATTCACTTCTCTTGGTATGAGAATATTTCTTTTCCTTTCCATTTTAATCACATGACAGTTTAGGAGAAAATTCTTGTATTTAAGGTTCCTATTTAAAATATTTTAGTTTTTACTATTTATTCAAATATTTATGTGTTTGTAACTTAAGTCTATCAATATTGTACTTTCCAACAAAGATTAACAAAATTATGAATAAATTAATGAATTCAATTTCTTTTATTTGAACAACAAATCACATCAACTAGCACCTGTGTGAGAAACAGACGTGAAAGCCGCAATTCAGTCGCTGTGACACGGTGGCTGTAAGCTTTGTCTACGAAGAACGAATTGCTTCAAAACGGGTGCGACGTTTTTAACCAGGGACTCGGGAGTTGATGGGTTTTATTAAGGTGGGTTTTTATGGGTTTAAATATGCAAAACAAAATTCGTCCGTTCGTACGACAACTCGAGTAAAACTTGACCGATTTTCGAAATCTTTTCTTTTTTCCTGAAATCGAAAAACTGATTACGGAATTGATTTTGGGCAAACTCTCACGCAATATCAGTGGGACAGGTGGGATAATTGGGATGCGTGAGATTAACGAGACGTGTATAAGAACTCGATGAAATTTAGATCCTACTAAGGCGTCGTTCACAAATTACGTCACGCTGTTTTATTAAGTTTTCTGACCTACTTCTAGCACGTCACGAAAAAGAGTCAAAATTGACCCAAATTTGCTAAGAAGCGCTACGGTTTATTGTGAATTAGAGTAAAATAAAAATATGAACTTCTGACGAGGGGGAAACAGCTCCGGACAGTCGTGGCCCGGGGCCCAAAAAAATCGTATTGGATCCGGAAAATCACAAAGTCATCCGGAAAGTCAAAAAATCAGCAAAAGTCACGAAAAATCATGGAAAGTCACGAAAAATCATTGAAATCACCGTCAGAAAGTGAGTCACATTTTTTTTAATTTTTCAATGATTTGCAGCGCGAAAACCATATAATTTATGTGCCTCTGTGACTATAAACGAACCGGTCGGCATATAAACAAATTTTGAAGTGCAATTTAAAACTAAGAGAGTTTTTACTTGGCACAATAACGAGAAACTAAGTGTTTCATACGAAACGTTAATTCACTCAAAGGTCGCCATGCAATTTGCTGGGGTTTAACGATGAACTGTTCGTAAATATTTGTTTTGTTAAGTGTGACGATTGCAGAACGAACCGAAGGCGAGCGGAGCAAACGTTCACAAACAGTCACGTAACAAATTTTATCACATTCGAGCCTATAATAAGCCAATTATTGCACTAATAATGGGGTTATAATCGGCCTATTGTAGTCAACTTTCTTGTTCAAAGTAGGGTTGCAATGACGCTATTATAAGCCGGTTCTTTAATGATGACATAGGCTATACTGAAACAATACGAATGAATAGAATGAAACGTGTGTTGTTATGACAACCGCATACCAATCGAAAAATCAATCTAGACGACATTTTCTGCAACAAATTCGATGAGTTTTGATTTTGTATTTATGTTAATTTGATAAACTATCGTATAATACAAGGGAAACAATCGCGCAATTATAGTCTCGGCGGGTGAAAATTCTCGTGGCTAACGCCCCTTGAAATTTCACCCAACCTCGACTATAATTACGCAATTATTCCCCTTGTATTATAATATACTATTACTTACTAGCGCGCGGTAAGCATTTTTTTCCTGCACTGTAAACTGCACTTTTACGCCCGCTGGAATGTACAGATTATTAACCTGTTAATTGTAGTTGCCTCTTTCTCCGACGAAAAGTTTATGATGTGTTTTTTCTTATGCGATAAGGTACTTAGGGGCCATCCATAAAGTACGTACATAAAAAATCCGATTTTTTGACACCCCCTCCCCCTTGTAGAAAATCTAACAAATTAGAGCACCCTCCCCAATGTACAGTACCGTTCATAAGTATTCGATCAATAACAAAAGATTAACAATGAAAGTGATCGAATACTTATGAACGGTAGTGTACGTACGAAATTCAAAGAGTTCTTTATACTCAAAATTTTTCATCAAAAAACGAATTACGAGTCGAAATAACGGTCTAACAGAAAACATTGCTTATTAAAGATAGTCATCCGAGCTCGAGGCCAACGCAATGTAAATTTTGATTTGTCAACAACCTTTCACGGCTGGAACAATTGTTTTTAAGATTTTATTTCCATGGAAAGATTTGTTGAAGGAGTAATAGACTCTGTGGAGAGATTAGTTCTAAATTTTGTTTGATTTTAATTTGTTCAGAACGGCAGATTAAAACCGAATGAACCTGTTCTTCAAAAAATCTCTCTTCGTTTGAAAACAGTACGACGCGACAGTATGACGGTTATATGGGCAATTCCATGCAATGAATTTTGCATATGACCTGGGAACCGTGCAAATCTCCTGAAGCGTACAAAGGTGCGAGAGTTGTGATGTATGAAACATTTTTCAGGAAAAACCTTATCTATAAGTCTCTTATACAAAAGAACTTTGTCAGACGAATGGTTTAACCCCTAAACGTGGTTCCCAGGTCATCCACTTTTTTATTTTCAACTTTTGAGTGGAATGGCCCATATCATAAAAATTCTCTGAAAAAAGTAAATTGCATTCTGTGAGGTTGATAGAACAGTCAACACCAACAATTCATGTGTTCGAAGCCGACTTTAGTTTGGGTCGTGGGGGACAAAAGTCACAAGTCTGTTCCAACACCCTCCCCACCAAATAATAAAAATTATAAAATTTAGATTGCACAAACTCTTTTATTTCATCAGCAATCAAGCATACACCTAGTTTTTCGTTGCAAATGTTAGGATCGTAGTGGCTCAGGCCAAATCTATGACCTGAAATCTGTTGACCTGAAGCTTGCAGGTCAGATTCAGGTTGATTTTTTGTCAACCTGAAACTGACCTGAATAAAACAGGTCAACCTGAATAAGGAATTCAGGTCGGAGGTCAACTTCAGGTTTGTTTTATTCAACTTCTACTTCGACAATCAAGTCAATAAACATCAGGTTAATCAGGTCAACCTGAACCTGTACCTGATCTGGAGAAATCAGGTTGATCTGATGACTTTTTTCAGGTTACATTCAGGTCGGACCCGGCCTGACCTGAACTCGATCCAGGTCGACCTGACCTGTTCCGATACTTATGCAAATGTGTTATGTCATGTTACATTTCGTGAAATAAATTCATCAAATTAGCAATTGGCTGTTTCGAAAAACAAAAAGGGACAAAGTAGCGGTGTGTCCTTTCAAACAAAAACAAGGTAGAAGAAAAATTTGTCTCGAAAATACAAATGAAACTTCGAAATTGATTACAGTAGGCTATCGAAAGTCAGCTTGTAGCAGTGGACTACACGAAGATAAGCAAAAGAAGTACAACGAATTTGGAAAACGAGTAGTGAAGTTTACTGTGTGATTGAGGGGGTGCACATTGTATGTGTGTTAACTTATCAATTCGATGTGGTCAGGCCCGCACGGGCCATACTGGGCAATGAGGGCGAGCCCGATGGGCCTTTTGCCTGAATCTAGAACCGTCCCGACAGGGCCTTAGCGGGGCAATATCCGCTAAAAAATTTTTAGAAACCATGCTTCATTTTTATGTTAAAATTTAATTCTAGGGAATGCTAAAAACGTAAAATTTTCTATTAATCAATCACAGATCAAAACCTTGTAATGTATAAGAAACTATTTTTGTAACTGCCCAAAGTTATCGCCTTTTCGATCAATTTTCTAAATACGAATTAAAATTTTTGTTAATTTCTATTCAATTGAGATATGATTGCTTCAAATCATTTTATTTCACGAGCCAAGAGTATAATAGGCTAAAAAAATATCAAAAAATTTCGCTCGCTCCGCTCACGGTGTATTTCAATAATAAATCAATTTATTAACGCAATGGTCCAGAAACTCTGTAAATTTTTGCTAGATTCATCTCTGTTCAGACATGACAGCCGCCGAAAAATGGGGGCTGGGGGTTTAAAGTGTCGCCGCCGCCGCCGGGGTTTTTGGTCGGCTAGACATGGCTAGCCGCCATCAGCCACCGCCAAGGGTCTATGTCAGCTAGTCTTTCTGCAACACCAAACCAATTCTGTATCTATCACAAAAATTATAGTTCGACAGCTATTAAAGAGAAGACTAAGTCTGACAATTTTTTTTAATTGTGCCTTGTCAATTGTGAATTGTGACCATTGTGACTTACATATCTGTCAGATGCTAGGATCAGACCGGAGAGCCGCCGAAATTTAGCCGCCAAAAAACGGCGGCTGATGGCTAAAAGTGCAGCCGCCGCCGCCGAGGATAAGGACAAAACACAAAATTAGCCGCGCCGTCAGCCGCCTAGTAATTTTGTCGGCTGAAATTGGCGGCTAGTACATTTTAGTCGGCGGCTAATCACACTCGCCGCCAAGCTTTTCAATACAGTTTAGCCGAATTATCAGCCGCCTGCATTCAGTTTTTTTCGGCTAGCCGCCGCCATCGATTTATATTCGGCTCTCCAGTCTGGCTAGGATCTATTTTACTTTAATCGAACCTTGACTTCTTTAACTATTTTCTTCATTAGTAATGTAATTCTTGAGACGAATCATTTTAGCCATATGTGCACTTGGGAAAGCTCGTCATTAACCCTAAAGGGGTAGATTTTAATTCTTAAAAATTCTCAAAATTCTTAAAAAAATTCCGAAAATTCTTAAAAAAGTTTTTTAAAAATTTTAAGAATTTTTTTTAGAATTGTGAGAATTTTTAAGACTTTTAAGAATTAAAATTCTGAATAATAACCTCTGCTTGGTTTACGTAGCAATGTACGTTTCGACTAGCCTGTATTTTCGACATATTGATTGATCTCATCACGACCTACTATTTGAGGTTTATCGAAAGCAAGTAAAGTAGGTCAAGTTGCAGCAGTACTCTCATATTTTCAAAATGCACTAAAACGGTCGGTTCTTAGACTCTGTTATCAACATTCTTCCTGACAGGAAAGTAAAGACAAGAAACTGAAGCGGTCTAATAGGGGACCATCAGAGTCATCAGCTGTCGTTCTCTTTAGTACTCTATTTGACAACTGCCAGTCTCTACTACTTAAGTAGTAATTATATTGAGAGCGACGCCATCAAAATCGGGTGGCACAAATCCTCATATTTCTAACAAATTACATTTATTTGGGTTAATGCCAAACGATGACAGGCACTTTGTTTTATATGTTCATATTGAGACAGAAAACTTCGTCTCACCAAACTATGTCAGAATATGGATGATTTTGACTTTGCCTAATTTTTCCACTAAATTCAATAAATTTTTATTCTCCTTGCTTCAATTCTTCAGGTGCAAATAAATTTGTCCGTGAGCTGAATATTCGAAGTGCTAATTGTTGCAACCGCAAAATCAAAAGCATAATCAGGGCAATACGATTTCTTTTCACACCGTTCACATTCTTTTGTTATTTCTTTGTTCTCAGTTTGATATTAAGACACGGATCTTAACAATTTCATTAGATTTTTACTGATTAGCCGCCGTCTTTTAGGCCGCCGACACTTTTTTGACGGCTCAGCCGGGTCTAGCCGACGCCGCTGACCCCTTTTTAGTCGGTTAGCCGCCGCCGTGATTTTTTCGACGGCTGTCATGTCTGTCCCTGTCTACACATGATAAAAAAATACATTCTTCATTTTCGACCCTTAGAAATCTGATACTCCGATACATGGGGCCTTTTGATATTTTGCCCGATGGACCTTTAGGTAGCTAGTGCGGCCCTGAATGTGGTCCTAGTCGGCAACTAAGAACTAGAATCTAATCTAGTGATCAAGTTGTATGAGAATTCATTCTAAATTAAATTGTCCTTTTGTTAAAATGTATTTGTCTCTCAATTATTGTCTTAGTTATTTCTCACGGATTTGCTCGTGGGAGGCATTAGCCCCCTTCGCCCCCCATACTCGGCGCGCCTGGTTGGAAGTTACGTCAAGTGAGATTCGACAAAGGTTTCGATTAGCACATACTCTTTCGTATTATACCCCGTCGTACTAAATCGTACGGATTTATTGACCCTTCTTCCCTCCCACCCTACGCCCTGTTTCCTTATTGTACTGGTACAAAGTAATATTTCTCACGTTAATACATCTCTTCCCTCGATAAGCCTATTGCCAGGAAAAATTGACAGGAAGTAGAAGAAGCAATCAATGAAAATACGCGTAAACTTAAATTAGGCAAAATGCAGGGCAAGGGCAAAGAAAATTTTTAACGTTTTTCGTCACCTGAAAGCCTTTTAGATTAGATCCGCGCGTGTAGTACGGACTATGCACGTCTTCCCAATCGACGAAAGTTTCTAGATTTACAAAAACCTTAGTAGGGCCTACAGTGAAAATTTTAAGTAAGCAAATGCCATTGAGTCACATCCCTGAACTGATTTTTTAATTTTTATTGATGCACGATCATGATTCTGGTTTTATTATCACTCACAAATAAGCTACAAGTGAATTTTGGCAACGGTGAAATAACTGAAATTATGAGCACGAATCAATACCTCCTAGCTAATGGTTCACCCTTCGAACTGGTGTGAACTACTTCACACGTTCCAATTTACGCTTTCTTGAAATATTTCTTCATCGACTAAATCTACGAATTTGGCTTACAGCAGTTAAACCACAACATAAGATTGAATGTGGAGGTATTGGTAATCACACGCTTGATTTACACGTGTTAAATAATTTTAAAAATCAAAATAAAGGCGAAGGGACAGAAAAAAGGAAGAGGTGCGCTAACTGACTACGGGGCTGTCCCTCGGCATTGACGTTTGAAATGTTCTCCAGTAACCAGTAATTATCGTGACAATTGCAAAAATCGTGAATAAGAAAAATTAAGAAAAAATCATGAGAGCCAAGAAAAAGTCAAAGAAAATACACAAAGTCATCAAAATTCAGCGATATCCGGAAAAATCCGGGTCTAATCAAAAAGTTACCAAGATCACAAAAAATCACAGAAAATCAAAGTCATGGCCTGCCGTTTTTCAGAGTAGTTTCCCCCTCGACTTCTGATGGATGCGGTGCACCCACCAGATTTGTCTGATGGGTGCCTTTGCTTCGGCGTAGAAGTTCGCGGTAGCTTCGCGTAGAAGTTCACGCAATTTTTCTCAAAAGTCGACCAGAAATAAGGGGCTGTAGTTGTAAAATTTATGGTTCGAAGTGCCAAGTTTCTCACCGCTCTGTTTGAAACTACGTCTTGTATTAGATGCACCAGTATGGCGTGGAAACTAATGGTCTTGTGAAAGTTTTTCGGTTTTTCGTCGACAATACTTATCACAATGTCTCGAACGAACGCTTCGAGGACCGTCATGTCTTACTTGACTTCAAAACATCAAAATTTTGCTACATCAGATCAATAAAATTGTTGGAAACGAATATTGACTCAAAAACAATAACAAACCGACAATAGATGTGATGAACTTTTCAGTTAATAATTGGTAACTTAACAAGGAAGCTATGGTTTGATTTGAAGATATTGAATTTAAATTACTTACTGTGGACCGATGAAAGTTATGCCAATAAATCACAAACACCCGGCCAATTTCCTTTAATAATATAATATAAACGAAAGTTTAACTAACGAATTTGAGGTTATTGTTTGATCACAATCACACACATGACATAAAATGACAATTTGTTGGAATGCGTTCATTTAGTGAAACTGGTGTCACAGTGATGGCGACAACGCGACAACGAAAAGGATCGACGCTACCATGCCGACTGCACCAACGTCACTTGCGATTTCATATCTGTTGCGCCAATTTTTTCGTGCCTTTATAATTTCCTATTACACCGAAAGAAATCCCATGATTGTCAAAATTATTTTTCAGTGCTAATCATAGAAATTCTCTGACAAATTCATGAGAAACATGCTATTATTGCAGTAACCATAAAATCTATGATTGTGTTTAACATGGTTGAATAATGTCAAAAACAAAGTCCCAGATTTGTGGCCTAAGTGTTTCTCACTACGCGTTTCATTAGAATATTGTTAATATTTTTCTATCAACAACTTACACATTTTTCCGGTCACCAATCTAAGTAAACCGCGCCGAATGATGCTTAACCTGAGAGTTTGACAGGCAACGAGTTAACATCAATGCTGCTACGGTAGCTATGTAACTGTGTGTTCTTATTTTGAACCGTTCCTACGAGGCCGAACCTTGTTTACGTAGAACATAACTTGGTTGTGGTATTCGTAGCATGATTGCGAAAACCAAGACTTGTTTCCAGAGATCATGACTTCTGTGTCGTTGATATGCTAGTGAGTTTAGAAATCTCGAAATGAAGTTTAGGCAAATCATGGGCGCGCGGTAGCAATACGCCCGTGACGGAAGTCCACGTACGTACAAAAAATTAAGAATTTTTTTTTCGTAGACGGCGAAACTACACAACCAAAAAATAAATTTACCAACTAAGCGGTTAGTTGACTTTATGCGCATGCGCACAAAAAAAATTTTTTTTTCATTGGACAGTAGCAATGAAAAAAAATCAACTAACTTCTTAGTTGATTTTGCGCATGCGCATAAGTCAACTAAGCTCTTAGTTCGTTAATTTATTTTTTGCTTGCATATACAGCTAGGTTTTGACTTTTTCCCTTGCGTCGGTCGTACCATTCGGATTCTACGTAAAATTTTTATTGAAATCGATATTTTACTCAATAAAATCGCTCCAGTGGATCCGAAGATATGACCTTTAGAAAATCGTCATTTTCCATACAAAATGTGCTATTTCATTGAAGCTAAAGTTAATGGAAAGCTAATTCCCCAATACATTGTCGCTATACCATGTCAACTGGGGAACGAATGTGTTTTGTCTCATGTTAATATAAATCACATGGAAAGAATGAAAGTGATGAATTTCGTTACCCAAGTCACGGCACCGATCGAATTAGCCGGAAACATCCTATGTTAGTTAGTTAGTGGGTAAGTGGGTTAGTTAGCTCCAGAACCCTTCGTATGAAAGCCGACTTTTTTGGCTCGTGCTCGAAAACGGCTCGAAAACTTTTCTTGAAATTTTGCAGGGACCTTCGGGTGGACATTCTACCCCATATGAGATTTTAAAAAAGGGGGTACCGGCCTCGTTTGGGCGCCAGGGCTCTTAGAAAGCCCATATCGCTAATTACATCAGTACCGTAACATGGGTAACGTATTTCATCTCTTTCCCTCCTGCAATTAGATTTATATGAACATGAGACAAAATACTCGTTTCACAGGTTACAAGACACATACTTTGTATACTTTGTGAATTTGCTTGCGTTCACCATTGTTTTTAATACAAACTGGTAACTTTTTTATTAAAATGAACGAAAATACATGTGTGTACACGGTATACACCGTATACACTCAGTTTCTGACGCATTTACATTATTTACGACTAGGGCCTATTTTTGAGAAATTTTCTTCGAATTTTCTCAAATTTTCTTGAATTTTCTCAAATTTTCTCGAATTTTCTCAAATTTTCTCGAATTTTCTCAAATTTTCTCGAATTTTCTCAAATTTTATTTTAATGAAAAATACGTTCAAAAAAGCTAAAATGAGTGTAGAATTAATAAGAATCGACGTAAGGTGTTTCCTGAACCATATTAGAGGTCGTGCAGATGAAAAAATCCTCAAGAAACCAAGCATGAACGGATGGCTGAAAATTTAGCCTTTAGTACTTATGTTAATAGTTCTAGGATGCCCGAAAACACCTAAAATAGGTCGTTTGAACAATTTTTCGAGTAAAAAACATCAATAATGCTTCAAAATTTTTATCAATTTTCAGAAAAATTTTTAGAAATTTTAAGCAAATTTGAGAAAACTTTCTCAAATTTGCTTAAATTTTCTCAAAAATAGGCCCTGTTTACGACGGTAGAATGGTTCGTGGAATGAGCCATATAAAAGAATTTTTTGTATGTGTGTGTGAGTGTATTCAAAGTATGAGTCAAATACGAGCAAGATTTTTGTTAGGATGGAGATAGATGTTTGGTGTCAAAGGAAAAGTTGTTGGGTTGGGTGTGTAGTGTGTCAGGATGACCAACAAAATGGCCGACGGTGGTATGGGACGGACCAAGAGGAAAAACAAATTTTTTTCTTTGAATTTTTTTTTTTTTGAATTTTTTTTGTTGCAGATGTTGTAGATGTTTCGTGTCAAATGAAATTTTTTTGGCGCTTTTTTCGCCGGAAATTTTTTTTTTTTGCTGGAATTTTTTTTCGCCGGAAATTTTCACTTTTGAAAAGATGCGTCACAAATGCCGCACCTTCCCAACGTAATAATTTTTCTGCGCTTTCACATTTCGCACGCCAAAAATTTGGCTGCCCGTACTCCACACATCATGCAAAATTTAATTTTTTTTCGTGTCAAATATGAAAGAACAGAAAAACTATAACATTGGGCGGATGTAATATAGTAAGAGTAGCTAAAAATGTTTGGCGGTCTCAACTTGCCACATGTATTCTGATATGAGAAGCGTTAAAGATTTTACTAACAAATCATTCATACTTACCCCCTGAACATAAAATACCTGAAAAAAATTAACCTTTGAATGGAAATAAATTCATCGAAACGAAAAACTCAACAATTCATGTTAAATCTAGAGGTGTGCGACCTTTTTTCCAAGACCGACCCGGATGGAATTTTGGATATAGCGTATTTTAGAAGTAATTTGAATAGGAAAGAATTTAGACTTATAAATCAAAAGCAATTTCCGCGCTTTATTCGCGTAAATGTAAGCGAAAAAGCTTCACCGACCTTTAAAAAGCCAAGTTCCCACAACTTTTTCGATCGTACCTTCTTAAGTTGTTTAGCGATTTTGCCCATTTTCAATCCCAACTTTCCTTTTTCGATTACCTTCCAGTGGAACAACATCGAAAATTTACTCCTTCTCAATTCGACTGTTTAAAAACGTCGTCGTAGACGCATATGCCACGTTACTTCATATACAAGTTCAAAAATCCGTTTTTCTTCTGAACAAGCATACTTAATTCGACTATTAAAAAAGAATTTGTTTTGCTTCATATTATAAACAAATTTACAAGTGAGTAAGTGTTATTTCTTAAAAACCAGAATCTGAACTAAATTTTTTCGGGTCGGGTCGTGATTGGTTGGTTGAAGTCATCAAACCCGACCCGACCCGAAAAAAAACGAAAACAAAAAACTCGACCCGACCCGACTCGTCAAATTGATTCGGATTCGGGTCGGGGTTGAGTATTTATTCGAGTTTCGGGCGGCCCGCACACCTCTAGTTAAATCTTGACAATATGACTTAAAGAAAAAGTACAGTCAGCAAAATTAACAGAACTGCGAAATTTTTCTTTTACTCTGTTTTGTGAGTTTTTACGTTTCGTGAGTATTTCCCATGCATTTCCGAGAGAAAAAGAGAAGCAAACGAAACACAAAATGTACAGTTCTGTTAATTTTGCTGACTGTATACATTGTACAATGTAAACGTAAGACGTCAAATTTGCTCATAGTGGAATTTGTCATAACAAGTTTGAATGTTATCTATGATTGCAGGTTCCCTGCTTTCATGGTCAAATATTTGTGATAACCAAGCTTTGTCGCTACAATCATGTCTACTTTTTCTGCAAACATATCATGTTTATTGTAATTAAACCTTGATCGTTGCAAACATGTTCTTCACAAACATGTATTTTTGTGGTAACCGAGAGTTGATTGCCACAGTCATACTATGATTCTCACAACCAGGACTTGGTTGTCGCAATTATGGATCGTGAAATTTTTTTTGTGTTTTTTTTTATATTATTAAATTGAGTTGACATTACGAAAGGAATAACTGAAATTAAATCTGAAAGGAAAAAGAGTAACCGAAAAAAATGGCTACAATTTTCCTGTCTCACCACCCAAGTCAAAAAACGTTTTTTTAAACATTCTGATTCGATTGAAGGAATCAAATTTTTTTTCACTTCTATAGGGTGACCAAACAGGAAAAAACTTCGGTTATTCTTTGCGACGACTGGGACCCGAACCCAGAACCTTCACCTTGCCGAGGTGGTGTTATTACCAATTGAGCTACCAGGGACATTTCCGCTTCAGATTAAATTTTGAACCGCTCTTATAACTACTAACACACTACATATACGTGCCAAAGCATATGTAGCGGAAATGTCCACTGTATCGCAATTGACAAGAGCACCACCCTAGCAAGGTGAAGGTTATGGTTTCGGGTCCCAGTCGTGGCAAATTTTTAATACGAAGAAGTTGAATGCGAAGGGGATATTCGCGATAATTGTATGAAGGCTAAAGTAACGTACTAAATGAAGCGAAAAAAAATGCTAGAAAAATTTTCCAATTAAAAATGCTTTTACGCAGGCATTCTCGTATTTTGTACCCAAAGTCTATTTTCTATTCTGACATTGTGTGTCATCACAAAATAAGGGAACATCAGAATATAAAAATACTTTGCCGCATCACAAAATACGAGAAAGTCAGAGTTACATTGTGGCATCACAAAATACGTAAACTTCTGCGTAAAACCATTTTATGTTGGAAAACATTCTTTGCAATTTTTTTTTTCATTTTATACATTTAAATTTAGCACATAACTTTGGCACGTTTCATAAAATTCGTTCACACTCAGTAAAACTTTAACGCGCTATAACAAATGATAGCGCAAATACACCTTACGGAGATCTCGGAATTTGTTAGAACTTCTCCTACATTGAACTGCTGAGACATTACACATTATTTGAAACGAGTTGACTAGAGTCTTGAACAAACGAATCGAATCCATGTCTGAAGCAGAGGCCTCTCACAATCCTTTAGCTACGCCACCGGCTAAAGGTTACATGCGCTGACACAAAACCAAACCAAAACCAAAATTGTTATTAGTATCAATAATTTGACTTTAATGAATGATAATGGCATTTGCGCTATTTCACAAGTATAATTATGGCAGTTTCACGAATGATAATTTTAGTAGTGTTGATGCGTACATGGTTCCCTCTACTTTTATGAAGGATTTTTCGGGTTTGAGAATCTTGCAAGTTAACTTGCGTAGTATGAGGTATCTGAACAGATTTGACCTATTTGTTCACTATCTTTCTAAGTTTAAACATCACTTTGATATTATTGTCGTAAGTGAAAGCTGGGTACTGTCGGGTGACATAGGCCTTTATGGGATTGATGGCTATGATGGCTATTTCTCATGTAGAGATGGCTTTGGAGGAAGGCTGGCTGTATATGTGAACAAATTTCTTCAGTTTTCTTTGAATAGTAGTTTATCATCCAATTTCTTTTACATATCTGGAATAGTCCTCTTGAAGGATTGTGCTTTCAAGGAATTTAAAATTCACGCATACTACCGCCCTCCTCATTATCAGAATGAGATTGACTTCATCGTTCATTTGACTGAAACGGCTGAGAGCAGTGATAGATTTTATTTGATTGCTGATGATATGAATTTCGATATTTTGAAGTATTCCCCTTTTAACGCTAATCTTCACCTGAATGAATATGTGGACATTTTGCTTCGGGCTAACCTAGTTGTCTCTAATAACTACGTCACACGCCCTTCCACTAAATCACTTATTGATCACGCCATATTTAGGTGTTCAAACGATGTGTATGTTCATAACTCAACCATTGACAATGAGTTCAGTGACCATAACCCGATAGTGTCTCATGTACGATTTCCATGTAAAATGGAAAAATATATTGTGATCGATTATGACAAAGTGAATGATAAACTCTGTCTTATGCTTAGTGGGGATAGTGTTCTGTATACAGATGGTGTGAATGTTCTTTATGATTACTTCTATGAATGCTTTTACGGATGCATATCTGAATTTACCAAGGTGAAAAAGTGTAGAGTCAAAAGATCTTATGTGGCCTGCAAGTACATGAATGAACATTTAGAGTATTATATCAATAAAAGGAAATCTTTGTGGAATAAGTTGAAGGTAGGGAGGAAGAAAAACAGTAAATCAATTCTGAAATGGCAGAAGCAACTTGAGGTAATGAACATAGAAATTTCACGCTTGCAAACTTTCTATAAAGAGCAATGCTACTCCAACATGTTTCGCAAATGTGAAAGTCCAAAGCAAGTGTGGCGCACTATTAATAAAATTGTTCGTAGTGATAAGCTTCAGCGAGTTAAGGTTAACATAAGAAAAAATGATGTACAAGTTGAAAGAGATCAGGTAGCAGTCACATTTAATAATTATTTTGCTGAAATCGGAACTGAGTTAGCATCTGATTTTCCAATCGGCAATGCTGAAGACATTTATAAGTTTGATACTTTGGAATTGAACAACAGATCTATTTTTATGTGTGGGGTTACGCAATTTGAAATTTTGGAATGGATTAGGTCACTGAATAGTAATAAGTCACCTGGTTGACAAGTTGTCTGTGGCATCAGTTAAGTGTTGTGCTTCAGTCATCTCGCCAATTTTGGCGGATGTTTATAATCTGAGCTTGGCTACAGGCAAATATCCTGATGCGTTAAAAAGGGCCAATGTCACACCAGTATACAAAGCGGGTAATTCTTCTGACGTTGCTAATTATAGGCCAGTGTCTGTCCTACCAGTCATCAACAAAATTTTTGAAAAATTAATTTTTTCAAATATTGTGGGTTTTCTTAATTCGCTTGACTATTTTTATTGCAAACAATATGGCCTTAGATCTGGGAGTGGAACGCACATTGCAGTAACTGAATTGGTTGATTACATCTCCTTTCATATGGATAACGGTAAACCTGTGACTGGCCTTTTTTGGATTTGTCCAAAGCCTTTGATACAGTCAATCATAAGTTGCTGTTGGAAAAAATGTCAGTAGCAGGTATTAGGGGTCTTGCACTTGACCTTGTTGCTAGTTATCTATTGAATAGGTACCAGCGTGTTATGGTGAATGGGTACGAGAGTCCTTGGTAAAGTATGACTCTGGGAGTCCCTCAAGGGAATGTCCTTGGACCGCTCTTTTTCTTGATTTCTATCAATGATTTGTACCGTTTACCACTGAAATCCCAAACATACTTGTTCGCGGATGATTCGAGCTTCTTCTCATCATCAATTTGTTTCGCGAATAATGTTAAAATGATCAATGATGACTTGAAGTTGGTGATGAAATATTTCGAAGCTAATAAACTCACGTTGAACCTACGCAAAAGTAATGTTGTTCACTTCAGATCCCCACGAACGAAAATTGATACCTCGTTAAAAGTTATAGTTGATGGTGTGGAGATTAGGCCTGTGGATTCTGTGATGTATCTGGGAGTGATATTGGACAAGCATTTTATTTGGAATTTTCATATTACAGCACTCTGTTCGAAAATCTCTGGACAAATTGGTATTCTGCGTAAATTGCGTCATGTTCTACCAGTTAGAATACTAGAGACCTTGTATTATTCACTGATTCATTCTCGTCTATCATATTGTATTGGTACATGGGGATGTGCGAGTAGAACATTGATTATGAATCTGAAAAGGGAGCAGAAAATTGCGTTGAAGGTCATTCATAGATTGACATACAGGTACCCGACTGCGCTCCTTTGGTCGGATCATTATCCGGATTTGTTACCGGTCAGTAAGATGTATAAAAACGCGGTCTGTAAATTTGTCTTTAACTCATTAAGGGGCCTATGTCACCATACAGTGAGCTTTGACAAGCCTACATATAGGTATCCTACTAAAGGATCAGAGTTTTTGTTTATTCCATATTCAAGGTCGCGTGTCGGATCGGCTAGGGTCAGTGTTGCTGGGCCGAGATTACTCAACACATTGGCGAAAGATATCCGGATGTCGCAAACTCAAACTAAATTTTGTCATTCTTTGAAATTGCATTTACTTGATAATTGATTTAGCGTGTAAAGTGTTGTTTATTGTGGAAATTTATTGATGCTATTAACTACAGACCATTCTAACTATATTTGACGATCTCTTCTAGTTACAATACACGATCCCCTGATTCACCTAGCTACAATGAGCTGACTATTGATAGTCGTTCTTTCTTTCTTTCTTTTTTTCTATTTTTATTGATGATATTTTTATGATTTTTTTAAATGATTTTGCTAGACTGATTTTATCTATTTGATATTTTATGTCCCTTCGAAATGTTACATAATGGGACTATAAATGATGTTACAAATTATATTACCTGAATGACCAGCACTTCTTACGGGTCTTCAAATATTAGGTCCATTCGGTAGTTCTTTGACCATGAAAATTCTCAGTATCGACAAGTTCGAGCTACACATTAATTCGGCTTTGGTAACATTTGGACGATTTTGACCCTTCCCAAAAAGTGACAGTAAATGTCAAGTAGCTGCTTTTTGTAAACAAAAACAACAGTTCGCAGCATTTCAAGATGATTTAAGTTCTTTTTCTGACAAAATGCACCACCACCATAATGTGATTGTTGGCACAATTATAGTTTTATGTTTTCTAATTTATAAGACTGAAGGATCTCTTGGAGATCGAAGTAAATTTTTTATAAATTGTGTTCGGGGATGTCTGTCACAGAATTGCAGCGACGGTGAGTAAAATTATGTTTCACATTTCATGCAAAAAATCTTTTTGCTATAATTTTGTATAGCTTGGAAGGATCAGATCAGAATGGAAATTACGCAAGTAATTGTTGTTATCGACGCATAAAATTGACTGATTAGAACGTTTACGCGTTTTCAATACACCTTTGTCGCAAGACCAGCAAAAAAACAGAGAATGTGCCGTAAGCAGATATCATCTGTCGTTGGCAAAGACAGAGAATGATGTCAACAGACATCTGAAATGCCTATGTTTTTTACTCCGTAATTCGTTAGATTTATTATTTCACTGAAAGATCTCTGACAACTATCATTCATGCTTTTGTCAGATCTCTCACCTCTTCCTGGAACGGGGATGTCACTTATTCATTCATTATTCATTATTGCCGCGAAGAAGAAACAATCGATTTGTAACTCGATTCGGCCATGCAACGCAAATTTGTCGATGTTGCCGAATCCTATAACAAACTGAAAATTAAAAAACGGCATCCATAAAATGTAGACGAAATCCAAAAAATTGTGTAAATTCGATGTTCTTCGAGTACTTCCAATATTGGAAATATTTTTCATTATTCGTAGATATCCGAATTAACTGGTGGTGTCGTTCAAAGATATTTTTATATGATGTGATTTAACATTCAGAACAAAAAGTTGTTCTACGACATACCCCGAAAACTTAAGGTTGATTTTATATTTTAGTTTCAAAATTGTGTTTTCCATACATTTTCTAATTTTGTGGTTCTTATGAGGTAGCGTTTATATAGCAAAAGAAGTCTTTTTCTTGAGAGAATCACTATAAATTACATGAGAAGAAAAGAGAGAGATATATTCAAGTATAGTCATTTTCGTGTGTGAAAAATCTTTGAAATCAGCAAAAAAGTAATTAAAAATACAAAACGTGACAATTTTGCCATAGTGTAGAACAATTTTTTGATCCAAATAATGTTTCCTACAAAAAATAAATAAACAGCACCGACTCATTCTGTAAGTCTGCTAATCCCATTCTCTGTTTTTTTGCTGATGTACACATTGTCTTGCGACAAAGGTGTATTGAAGAGGCGTGAACGATTTAATCAGTCAACTTTGTGCGTGGATAGCAACAATTACTTGCGCAATTTCTCCTTTTCCTTTGATCCTTCGCAGCTATACAAAAATTTAGCAAATTTATGTATCTACGACCAGCAATACGACAATTTAGTAGAAAATTCTTTTTAGACGGACTCTCGTATCAAGCAGGTTCTCCAAACAAGCAAGACTTTGTCAATGAACTGTTGTTCTGGAGTTGTTCCGACGAATGCAGGTTGGTTCTTTCTTTCAATATATTCCTTCACGCATTATTCTAATTGTAATCTTACAGCTATCATTGCATGTGGCGCACAACCAATGCCTTTATTTCTCGAAATTGGGAAGTTCCACAGTTTTACGGTAAATGGCCGTTCAAACGGTTCCTCGGAATGCAGGAACCCGCGTCGGTATTATTCTCAATTTTCAATTCACTCAGTCACTGTTGGATGATACGGCGATTTCGACAGTTTGTTCGAAAGGATAGTCCGATGTTCTATGTGTGGCATGTTTTTTTTGTGGTACGTGCCTTCAATGATAGAAACGTTTAAGTGCAAATGATTTGGTTTTTAGATTTGTTTCAATGGATGGATTTGGTCGGCTGTGTTTCACACCAGAGATTTTCCAATTACCGAACTTTGTGATTACAGTTTTGCCTATTCAATTGTATTGTCGGCATGCTGCCTGATGGTATTGAGGTAAGGTGTTCAAGTGTCCCTTTCTAACGACCAAAACGTACAAAATCCTCTTTGTAGAATGATTCACAGAACATCTCGCATAGTGAGAACATCCTTTGGTATAGTCAGCTTATTTTACTTCATAAATCACTTCTCCCATCTCAGCACCGGTTCATTCGATTACGACTACAACATGAAAGCAAATGTAGCGACCGGAGTTATATCCGGAATCGGATGGATTATTTGGTATATTTTCCAACGGAAGAAGCGACCGTATGCATGGAAAATATTGGCTTTTCAACTGTTAGCCGCTTGTTCGCTATTGTTAGAACTAAACGATTTTCCTCCTGTGTTTTGGACATTCGATGCCCACTCGCTTTGGCATCTGTCTACCGCACCGCTGACGGTTTTATTGTACAGGTAAATCCTTAAACATTAGAACTGGGATTTTTCTGCGATTCTTTCTATAATTTTTCTATAACTGAAGTTGAAAGAACAACACCTTCAACAAAAGTCTTAATTGATATAAAGTTGTAAACCGAATTTTTGAAACAAATCTCAATGACCAGAGCAGTTACTTACGTTGCTGGGGATTAAAAGTCGAAAAGTTAGGCTTTAGGAAAAGGCGAGGTCAAAAATTACATTAAAACGCAACTTTGCAATTTTTACGCAGCTTTAGGAATTTCGAGTGACAGGGTTTCGTGAAACATCTGAGGGAGACTCCAAAATTTCTTTTGTATCTATTGCAGTGGAGCGGTTCGACCTTTTATTAAAAAACGACCCGATCTCAACCAGACTCGAGTAAATTTTTCGAAAATCCAACTATTTCGATTGGAGGCTGGGGAGTAGAGGTGTGCGGGCATCACTTTTCGCCTGCCCGTTCGATTTTGAAAACGGGCAGCCCGTACTCGCCCGTTTTCGAGAAAAAGATGTGCCTACCCGTGCCCATTCGATTTTGAAAACGGGCAGTCCGTGCCCACCCGTTCTCGAAATTAAGATGCCCGCGCCCGCCCGTTCCCGGTACGGGGCGGGCGCGCTTGTGAACGGGCCGAAAAATCGGGCGTGCCCGCACACCTCTACTCGGGAGGCGAGAGTGGCTTCGGCGTAGCACAACAACGGACGGTCGATCTACGATATATTTGCGTAGATTACATATTGGACTTAAAAACTAGAATGCTTTATAAATTTGAAATTGTCTTTAAACTTTACATAAACAAGTCAAGAGGCAACAAATTACAATACCGGTATTCGATATTCGAAATCTCAATACCGGTACTAATACCAGTATTTTCGATATTGAGAAGACTATATGAAATCACATATTACTTAATGAAAAAGTTGATATCTAGGAAGAAAATTTAAGCCAAATTCTACAAGTTGTTGTCATTTCGTTGAAAATATTACATAAGTTCTTATTTAATTTAAATAAAAGCTTTGGAATCTTAAATGCACATTAGTCATGACGTTAGAGAACGTCAATCTGATCTTTGTAACATGTTCTCAAAAGGATAAATGTTTCAGTGCTTCATTTCAAAACGGATTTTGCTATTAAGAATGTAGATGGTTGGTTGGTTGTTTTTCGGATGGTTCCAGCCATTTGCTGTCTGTGATAAATGACAGAACGTTAGTCGGTGGAACCTTTCGGAATTCCTCCATTGTCAGGTAAAAGTCACCTAGGACTTCGTCCTCAGTCGTGACAGGGCTAGGCATTGGCACAAAAAGTTCTTCGCTGTTTCCGGTACGTCTCCGCACCCTCTACAGTTCGAGTCACTGCTAAGTCCTTTTTGTTCGAATGGCATCTCAAGTAGTTGTGTCCCGTCAGCACTCCCACCAACAGCCTCTGACGTGTTTTTTCTAGGCTCAAGAGATGTTTCGTAGTCTGAGAATTGCATCCAGATAAAAACTCTTGCCTGTTTACAAGCATCCAGTTGCTCCCAGGATCTTTGGTGCTTGTCTTTGGTCCTATCCCTGAAGAGTTTTGGTATCAAACCAGCGTGAACGCCGAGTGCTGGTTCTGGTCTCATGAACTCATTCTCGTCCGCTTTTCTTGCTAGCTCATCTGTCCTTTTCAAAAGAACTCAAGATAAGTTTCTTTGATTCGACTTTCCAATGCTGCTAACAATTCCTTCAAGGCACTTTGACGCAATTGATCGAAAGCGAAAATAAGACATCTCATCTTAATAACGCTTCAACTGCAATGATGATTAAGGCCATACTGTTGGTTTCAATCTTAAATTTTCCATTTGAAATTTTCTTTTGACTTTTCGATATTAATATCGGTATTTTTTGGTCAAAACCGGTATTCGATATTGGGATTTTCCGATATTAATACTGGTATTAATACCGATATTGCATTCCCTACAACAAATTAGTTCCTAATAAAAAATAGAAATTCTCGAGGAGTAATGAAATAGTGTGGGTAAAACAAGAAACGTGGAAGTTGCAACAACCCAGTCGACCCGTCGGAGTTACTACCACTCTCTGCTTCATATGACTATTGAACAATTGGCCATGGAGTGTCGACTGGAATGGAACTACGAAAGGACCAATCGTACTGTTAGTACAACCAACGTCGGTGACATATCGATGACTTTACCCCGAAACGAAAGTTTAAGCGAGTAAGACAGTTCCAAAACCGTAATCGGTTCTATGAGGAGGAAGCCGGAACATGCTCACAGCACCCAATCCATATGAATGCACTAGTGCGTAACGATAAGAGTCGAATTTGGCGCACAAGTCGGGCGCACTAATCCTTCCCTTCAACACGTCATAATTGAAAAGCACCCGACTAACATTACGCCTATCAGAGAGACGATCTAAGCCTAAGACTTTACGTCTTTTGTGATATGGCGAGAGCTCGAAACGCGAGTTCCTTCTTACACTTCGCCTGAGCGCAAACAAAACATACTTCCACTGAATCGATTCAATGTCATTGCTAACCCAATTAACCAGATTCTTCCGCGGACCGAACGACTGGTCATTGAACAGAAGAAGCTTTTGAAAGCCGTCATTGTTCTTTGTACGAACGAATTTCCGCGGAAGAATTTGGTTAATTGAGGAAGCGATAATAATGCTGGACTCCATACTATTGAAGCATATTCTAAAAGAGATCTGACATGATCATTATACAGTCTCGACAGGCAACGCAAATCAGCGAAATCGGCACAAATCCTCTTTAGAAAGCCGAGCATAGAAAAAGCTTTCGCTATCTTTCTGTCAACATGAGCTCGGAAGTTCAGTTGAGTATCCATAACGACACCGAGGTCTGAGTGACTCTCTTCAATTCGACACCACCAATCGAATAGGCGAACACAG
The DNA here is from genome assembly GCA_029228625.1 of Pseudolycoriella hygida. Lineage (NCBI taxonomy): Eukaryota > Metazoa > Arthropoda > Insecta > Diptera > Sciaridae > Pseudolycoriella > Pseudolycoriella hygida. Next base: position 101,342,369 of record CM055404.1, on the reverse strand, counting down.
TCGGGTCTCTCAGGCGATAAAAGGACATCGTCGCTCAAGCGCGTCAGACACGCCGTTGATCTTCTGAAAGATTTTCAGGTCATCAGCGAACAGGCTACATGTGGCATTTTTGAAAACTCTACTCACGTCGTCGAAATACAGAATAAGCAGTTAGGGACCAAGGTGACTTCCTTGAGGAAGGCCGGACGACAAGACGAATGACCTTGACCTACAGTCAAGTACTTTCACATACTGCTCTCTACCCACCAAGTAGGACCTGATCCAATCAACAATGCACTGTTGAAACCCATGTTCAAAAAGCTTTTTCACAAGACAACTGTATCGAACCTGGACGAAAACGTTCCGAATATCGGTGTAAATCGTGTCCACCTGGGATCTGGACTCGATCACGTTCAGCGTGTTGCTTACAAATTCCATCAAGTTGGTCGAAGTAGAAAGCCCTTTCAAGAAACCATGTGTTTTTCGAAAAAGTTTCCCATGCAGCATTCTGCTCAATCGGTTGGAGACTAACATTTCGAAAGCCTTACAAAATCGCTGTAGTTTCCAACGTCGTTCCTGGAGCCGCATTTATAAATTGGCGTCAGATAAGAAACCTTCCATCGACGCGGAAACGAACGGGTACTTAAGTTAAAAATACGATGAAGCGGCGCAAGCGACGATGCAGCATATTTCTTCACCAAAAGCGGAGATATGTCATCAGGTCCTTTACCGTGGCTTACATCAACCTTTGAGCACTTTTAACACTTCCAACTCAGAAAACTCAAAGCGACGGATGTCTGCCAGCTTTTTCGCTCCAAACGTCAAGTTCGGACTGACATCCTTGGCATAGACCGACCGGAAGAAGTCACCAAACAGACTGCAAATTTTCTCTGGGGTGGTAGCTTTCTCCTCCTTCAGACACATCGAAGCTGGATGGCGTCTCGTCTTCTTTTTTGATCCAACGTACTTCCCAAAGTTACGAGGATTGTCAGTCAAGTCACTTTGTAAATCGCGCAGGTAACTCTCATAAGCTAATTTCTGCATTCAGTAACCGTACCCAATCAATACCAGAGAAAAAACGGTTGAATCCATCGAAGTCAGTGTTCTTAAAATCGTAAAACTGAACATCAGAAGCAAGTGGCATTTCAACATCGTCCATAAATTCATAGGTGAACTCGATCGGTTCACGGTAATTCCGATCAACTTTGCTCAATTCGACACTCGCCTTACGAAGCAACAAATTATCTGGGTCGTTCGGAAAAATCAGGTCTAAGAAATTACCATTGAATGTTCTTAATAACAACACCGAGCAACGAACAAATGAGATCACCTCTAGCATGTATTTCAGACGGAAGCAGGGTGCTTGGACGATCCGAATCGATCGACCAGCGGACATTTGTAACGTAAAATCGCATAATGCGACGATCGAATCATTTATACCATAGCGAACGAAATCGACAAATTCACGGACGTCTCGAAACCAGAACCAGTGGGAATGTAAACACAAGCAACATACAACTAACGATTCGGGAAATTCAACTGAACAAAAACCGCTTCAACATCATCTGCATGCGGAACCACAATCATTTCACTGGATAGAGAAGCTCTGATGGCGATCATCACACCACCCCAAAATGCATTTAAGCTGTTGAGGCGAGATCTATCACAGTTTTTTTCTTAAATACCTACAAATGATTCCCACTGGCCACTTGTTAGGTTGAAAGGCGTCTGCGGATTTCAGCCCAATTCGAAACAATATGTGGTGGTAATTGTCATAATTTCTTACTGCTCTTCAGGCTCCTACAGATTATGTCACTCTCTTTGATTCCAAGCCCTTTTGAGACCAACACAACTACTTTACTTATGTGACATGGCGTCGTAATGGACAATTTTTAGACCCGTACGAAGACTGTAGTGCTTCGAAAATGTGTCTATTGCGTTTACCACGACGTTTGTAACCAGTCGAATTTCGACCCGGTAGTAGGGGGGAGCATCGATCATGGTCCTTAGAACGGGTTAGCTCAGTGGTAACGTACTGGCTTTCCACCAAGAATACCCGGGTTCAAGCCCGGTGAGGATAAAATTCTGTATAGGATTTTTCTTCAATTTGTAGCATGAAAGTAACGTTCCAAAGCACACCTAAGCTTCTAAAAATGGGTAGTTGTGGTGTTTGGTGTCCACAACGAGCCGTACGCAGAAGAACGACATGGCGGAGATATAATGAACACCAGATGAAATCCTATATGTAGCTACAATATATTAGCGTGGTTCGGAATTCACGTTAAGCATGTGGTCCAACAAACAGATTAATGGTTGCTCACACAAATGCCCTAGAAAAAGGTATTTCAGTTGTGTTTGATATACTGCATTTACGGGCTCGTTTAGAATACGCATAGTTAAGTCGGAGGCTTGAAGATGTATCGTAATGTCCGGGCCCAAAAAGCGAGATTCATTTGGCGTGTACGGATTGTGCCGGAGGCTAGAAGATGTATCGTAGTACGTGTGCTCAGACGACGAGACTTATTCGGCGTACCGGTTACAACTAAGCGTTCTGAAATGGGAACATTTAAATGTGGGAATCTAACTAAGACAGAATACATGACTAGGTGGAATGATAGAAGAGTAACGGGGAAGGAACAAAGGATCATAGGATCTGTGTTTCAAGGCCAGTTGGCCGTCTCGACCAGAAAATCTAAAAAAAAAGTGGTCCTTAGATGACAACAATAAAAAAATGTCCGTCCCTCTGTCCGTCCGTCAGTCCCTCAACACGATAGCTCGAGTAAAAATCAACCGATTTACCTTGAAAGGTAATCGAAAAATTTTTCATGGGATTGAATCTGGGCGCTGTCGGCCTGAGGGCCTCTGAGCTAGGGCCGTTTAAGTGGTTTTTGCTCTTTTGTACATGACTCGAGTAAATCTTTTCCGATTTTCATAAATTTTTTTTTGTTTGAAAGATCTATGCATCAGGTCGGCCCTAGACAAAAAAAATGGTTTTTTGCTATGTTGTGGAGACAATTGAAAGAAATATTTTTGTCCATGGAAGTATTTGTACGGGGCCTCTCCTGAGCGCCCTAGTACGGACTAAGGTCGGTACTAGCACAAAAAACATTTTTTTCTATGTTGTAGAGAAAATTGAGGTGAACATTTTTGTCTAGTTGGAGATCAATTTTGTGCTTTCAGAAGGGGCTTTTACACCGTTACACCTGATAGGTTTTTCAATATTGCCCTATCGGCAATTTCCAATATAATTTAATGTGGACGTAAGGCAATATTTACTTGAATGCGTTTGAGTCTTTTCGTAACATCAACTCTGTTTGCCACATTTATTCTGATACGTACGGGTCCCTTCATATGTTTTTCTTCGGTTCGCTCGAAAACTATCAAGCAGCGATAGCTTCTTTGTCTTCACCCTTCCCGTACACCTGTGCACATCTATCAATACGATTCCGGAGTAGTGATTTCACGGGAGTATTGACTCCCCGTGAGTTTCGGATTCCCTGATAATTCTCATTATAATTTCCCACTTTAAAAAACTTTTTTATTCAACCCCTTAACAAAAATGACAAAAATCTATCACTACTTTTCCAAACCCTACCCATGCCATATTACGTGCCATGCCTTGGTGTCATAATGAATAAAAACGACAACTTCCATTGGCACATATTGGTACTCTAGAGAGCACTTCAAATTACCAATCTATCCTGCCATCTTCGAAAAAATATCCATAAAACTAAATTTCAGACATTCAAGTCATTCTATTCATACAAATTATTGGAAACAAATTCAATTGAACGATGAGTGGAGGTGCGATCAGCTCGATTGGCTGAGCATTGGTGGGTAAATGTTAGTATTGTTCCTGCCACAAGTCCTTCACCGGTAGTGGTTACAGCCCGTTGAATCAGCATAAGTGCATTGTAGCATAAATTTGAGAAATTCCTCGTTACAATCATTTTACGAATTGCCTCATTGAATTTGTTTAGTTGAATGTTGTACAATTGTACAACTTCGTCAAACTGTTCATCTGTTCGGTCCGATTTGTTCAGAAAAATGACAACATAATTAGCTGCATTTCTGTAGGCCTCCACAATTCGGACAACTTCTGATGAAAAGCTACAGCTCTTTGGCATGTGTCGTTGATATGCCATTATAAAATTTGAGTTCGATTTCTTGATGAGTTTTGTGTATATTTCTTTTTTCGAGTCCACGCAAATCTTGGGACGGGGTACGACCTAAAATCAAATGAAGTTGGTACCGAATTGATGAAGGAAATCATAAATCTTACGAATGCACCGTAATCATCATTACTGCGAGGAGTTGCAGCAACAATGTTGTTGATCTGGAAATTGACTTCGATGAATAACCGAGTGGAAAGCTGACAGTGAAAATAAACTTACTGCAATGAGAACGACGAACAGGAAAAATAATTTCATCATTTCGATGATTGAGATGCGCCTTTGTCGTATTTCTCTAATTGATTCCTTCACTCGAAAACTTTGATTCTATTTTTTTAGGCAGAAGAAAATTAATTACGTTTAATTCGCGCAGCTATATCACTCTGACTGAAATAATTTATTTCCTAACAAAACTTTTCTATTGCACAACCGCATCTCATCCTCTAATCATTATAGTCGTTCTAAACAAACGTGTTATTCAACAAAACCGAATCGTTTAATTGCGTTGCAAACACCAATTATCGAGAATCGTATTTCCTCTCATAATTGCATAATGTTCCAGAGGTAACAACATTAAGCATTGGTGATACATTATCTCTTATTCTTTATTTTTAGACTCAGCTTTTCATATATTCTAAGAACAAATTACGTTCCATTTTCAATCTAATATTTTGTTTGATAAATTATAGAGAAAATTAATTTAAAGACAATAGAAAGACCAAAAAATCATGCACAGGAAGCCTATTTGTCTCAACCGTAATTTTTAAAGGTTATTTAGTTTACGAATCCCTGCAGTTTATACCATAACTAAGAGTTTTCCTTCTAAGAATGTTTTTTTTTGTCTTAAAGAAATACCTAATCGACCTCATCATTCAGACTCTAGAATGAGGAGGCCGTGTGCGGAAAAAGTGCGGTATCCTGTTATCCTAGATACCGGGAAATTTAGGAACCGAAAAACTATATATCGGGAAATAAGAAGAGAAAAGAGGTACGACGCGTCGACTGAATAACGGAAAATGAACAAATATCGGAAAATGAACAAAAGTCAGGAAATGCCTAAAAAACGGGAAATGAACCAAAATCGGGAATTTACTAAAAGTCGGAAAATGACTGAAAAACGAGAAATGAAAGAAAATCGGGAAATGACCAAAAATCGGTAAATGATTGAAAAACGGAAAATGACTGAAAAACAGGGAATGAACAAAAATCGGGAAATGACTGAAAAACGGGAAATGAACAAAAATCGGGAAATGAACGAAAATCGGAAAATTACTAAAAACGGGAAATAGCTGAGAAGCTTGAAATAGTTAAAAATCAAAGAATAACTAAAAATTGCCAAAAAAATCGCTCACTCCACTCGCGAATTTTTCTAAACTATTCCATCCGTCCGTCTCCATTTTTGTTCCAAACGGCCCGACCGATCGCCCTAATTTTTTTTTCCCTGAAAGGGACATGCCTCCCATGATTCAAGTTCGAAGATGAGCGAAAGCGGCCAAGTAGTTCCGGAGATATGGTCGTAGAAGTGGAGGTCGGACATGAAATTTTCGAGGATCAGTGAAAAATAGCCCAATCCTGACCACTTTTAGATTTGGGAGGGATGACCCACTCTAGAACAATAAGAGACAGAAAGTTGCTCCCAAAGGCAAAGTTGTAGAGAGTATAATTTTAGAGAACACTTGTCTCAGGGTTTTGTGTAAAAATGTCCCATTCCTGGGATATGACGGCTTCTAGAATTGGGAGGGATGACCCACATCTCTAGAACTTTGAGAGGTAGAAAGTTGCTTCCAAAGGCAAAGTTGTAGAGAATAAAATTTTAGAGAACAAGTGTTTCAGAGTTTCAGGGAAAAATGGCCCAATCCTGGGATATGACCACTTCCAGAATTGGGAGGGATGAACCATATCTCTAGATCTACGAGTGTTAAAAAGTTGTTTCCAAAGGCGAAGTTGTAGAGAATCAAATTTTAGCGAATATGCGTTTCAGAGTTTTAGAGGAAAATGGCCAAATCCTTGGATCTGGCTTTGATAAGGTTGACGGCTGGTCCGAAGATAATCACCTAGTAATGAACCATAGCAACACCAAGTTGATTTGTTTTAGTAATTCGGAATTATCAGCTTCAATGCCAGACTTCACTGCCGGGGGTGGGGTTATAGAGTGGAACGACACGGTTGAGAATCTTGGCCTACTGATGAACAGAAATTTGTCTTGGCGAGTGCATTGCAATCGCATATCTGCTAGGGTGTTTGTCGGTCTTCGCACCCTATGGGTTCACGGAAATATCTCCTCCCGTAAGCTGCGGATGAATCTTGTTAAAACTTTACTGATTCTACATTTCACTTACTGCTGTGAAGTCTTTGGCCTAGACGACTGGTGTAAAAGAACATTGGAGAAATCTTTCAATGCTTGCATAAGATATGCCTTCGGACTGCGTCGAAGAGAGGGGGTTTCGGATTATAGAGATCGCATCTTGGGGTGCAGCATTCTGAAATATCTCGAATATCGTGCTCTGCTGTTCCTCGATAAAATGATTAGAAGTGCTCCCCCGAATATCTCTTTGAAAAAGTTCGCTTAGGACGTTCGAAGCGGGCATTAACGGTTATACCGGCGAGGACCACAATTGCTAACACACACAATTTACTTCTATTTTAAGGAATTCACGAGTATAATTCTCTTCCTGTTCAATTTCGTCGCGCTGTTACGCATGGTGAGTTTAGGAGATAGCTCACCGAATTCTACTGTGGGCTTAGATGATTCGGTGATGTATCGGTGGGTTTTCACCAGTTAAGAACCGTGAACGTTTTCGTCCGTATGAAGCGTTTTTGTGAATTTAATTTAATTTGATTTAATTTTATTTGTAACTTTTATAATAGAGCTCTCCCTTTCCTGCTAGATTTTTCTTCAAGGAAGAGTCTTGATTAATTTGTAGTTTTTATTTTTATATTTTTTTCTAATTGTTGAGGCATCATTTAAATGTTCCAATAACAACTCAAATGTTGCAAAACTAAGTGTTCCAAAACTAAGTGTTTTTGTTACAATGTTTATTGGTTTTGGTCCAAAAAATATTCTTTTTGTTCCAATATTGAACACGGGATTTTCCAATAAATAATACAAATGTTCCAATATAAATTCAAAGTTCCAACAACGTTTTCCGTTTTGTTCCACAAAAAATTTGGTTTGTTCCAATGTGGAAAACTGAAAGTTCCAATGAAAAATAAAAGTTCGAAATCTTTATTCGTTTCATTCCATACTAAAATATTTTTGCTCAAATGAAAAACCTTGGGTGGTCCAATTTAAAATTCAAATGTTCTAATACAAAATTATTGGAATTATTAAAATTAATTAAAAGTTTCTCGAAATTGGTCGAATGAGAAAAAATTTGAAAAGCATGCAGCACATGCAGCAAATAAAATTGTTTAGATATATTTAGCGCAGTGAGTTCCAATGATAAGACGAAAATTGTTTTTAATCTTAAGGATGAGAGTTTTTCACAGGGTAAGAAAAATGAGGGACAAGAGCAATACTCCATCGTTGAGAGACCGTTTCAAATCAGGTCAATTTTACCTTTTTTGCCTGACGAAAAATCGCTTTCAAAAATCTTGGGCATTTCAAAGAACGAATGTCCGAAATTTTTTGATAAAATGTTCAAAATTGTCCGAACATTTTTCAGATGAAATGTTCAAAATGTCCGAAATTTGGCCACGGCGACAAGTAGTTGGAGGCCTGCAATTAGCTTTTCCCAACATTTTATTCTGTACAACTTTGCCTTTGAAAGTAAATCACTGTATAGCACAGTTAAGCAAATATTGACTAATAACCACCTGCTATCGTATATGGCCGAGAAACTGAATTTCGTACATCATGGGCACACGGTAGCAATGCGCCCGTGACGCAAGTCTTACACGCCAAAAAATTCACAAGAAATTTTTTCGTAGACTAAGGAACATATATACAGGAACTTTTTGACTTCCCCCCCGAGCGACGTACCCCCCGGAAAATATTTTTCCCGGATTTTACGGAAAATTTTAGGCCGAAGTGCCTTTTCACTCATTAAAATCGGTTCAGTCGTTCCGAAGATATGAATTAAACAATTTTGCTATTTTGTATGGAAATGGACTCAAATCGAATATTTTTAACTAGTCAATTTGGTAAACCTTTCTTTCTTTCTTTCGATGTTTCTTTCTTTCTTTCTTTGTTTGTGGCAATTTTTGGCAGGATGACCCAGATCTTCTGAACGATGAGAGTTAGAAAGTTGGTTCCAAAGGCGAAGTTGTAGAGAATTAAATTTAAGCGAACACGTGTTTCAGGGTTTTGGGGAAATATGGCCCAATCCTGGTATATGGCCACATCCATAATTAGGCAGGATGACCCAAATCTCCAGAACTATGAGAGTTAGAAAGTTTGTTCCAAAGGCGAAGTTGTAGAGAATTAAGTTTTAGCGTACACGTGTTTCATGGTTTTGGGAAAATATGGCCTAATCCCGGGATAGCGTCACTTTCAGATTCCAGAGAGATGATTCATACCTCAAGAACTATGACATCTTAAAAGTTGCTTACAAACTTACAAAAGTACTGATATCCGCAAAAAAAACCTCTTACAGAGGAGGTGTGACGCAAGTCTTTATGTCTGCTTACAAAAGCTGTGAAATCAGAAAAGTGTGACGCATTAATCATTTAAGGTAAAACTTTTTTCTTCCAGTTACAAAAGTTCTGAAATCAGAATGCGTCACGCATTAAGCTTCGATTCGCAACAAACATTTTTAAACAAAATTATGTTGAGTTCAAAAAATTGCGTCACAAATGCCAGACCCACCAGCGGAATAATTTTTCAACACCAAGTTTTTAGACGCAAAAATTTAAATTTACCCTAAACGATGTGATAAGAAATAAAAGTCAAATTTTCGCGTAAAAACTGAAAGTACAGAAAAATTGTTTCGTCAGATTTTCTTGCGTAATCTATTGATATTCGCGCTAGCTTTCATGTTCACAATTAAGTAAGCGCCCTTTTACACTTTATTCTGAGAAAATCTTCTATTGTTGAAATAAATTTAAGGAAATTAAAAGAACTTTAAGATGAGTGTTGCATTTCCACGCATCAAGCAAAAAAATTGTAAGAAACACTTAAGAAAAATTCGCTCGCTGCGCTCGTGTAATTTTAATCACATAGTGAGCGGTTAAGTTATCTGTCGTGCTCTTTGCGCTGAATACCATAATCCGCAACTAAGCTAGGAAAGTCCGTCCAGGTAACACTATCTTACCAGAATCGGGAAATTTTACATTGAAAAACGGGGAATAAAGCCCGATTTTAGCGGATATCGAGAAATCGAATTTGGATACCGGGAAAAATACATAATTTCCACACGCGGAGGAGGCGGAATCAACATTGGAAACATTTGTTCCCCATTTACATTTCCGCTCAGATGTATTCCATTTGCGTACAATTTACGCAGCAATTAAACTTTCCTTACATTTGAATGACATTATTTGCAGCCATTTTCACGAAATTCTCAATTATTTGCATGAGATTTGAAGCTATTTGCGGGGGGTGTATAAGACCACATTAGATATTCTAAAGCTTTCCAGTTGGATTCACATATTTTTGTTTTGTTTCAGTTTCGCTATTGACGACTGCAAAGCATTGCGGCACGAGAAATTCGAATCAACTGACGAAAAGGAAAAATTTATTTGATAAATTCCGGTCTAGTCACAAAGAAAAATAAAAGAACTTTTGTTTCGTCATTGTATATTTACATTTGTCCGCACTGTGAAATGACAACTGGCAGTTTGGGTTTGTTATTTGGTCCTGTGGGTACATTTTCAATTTTCCTCATAATTAATAGTCCGTCTAAAACTCTACCGAACACAACGTGCTTGTTGTCGAGAAAATTACATTTAGCGCATGTAATAAAAAACTGGCAACCGTTAGTGTCTTTCCCGCTATTAGCCATTGATAGCAAACCCGGGGAATCATGTTTCAGCACAAAATTTTCGTCCGGAAATGATCCTGTGTATATGCTGTTAACGCCGGTTCCGTCGCCCTTCAAAAGACAGCATTATCTTTAGGATGCAGATTCAATCAAATTGTTACTTACGTTCACGAAATCTCCTCCCTGAATCATAAAATCCTTAATAACTCGATGAAAATTAGCTCCCTTGTAACCCAAAGGAACTCCATCTTTGCGGTGCTCCCCAGTGCAAAATTGACGAAAATTTTCACTTGTTCTGGGCACCACATCGGCAAACAATTCGAATATCATGCGGCCGATTTCCTAATGCAAAATAAATGTTTTTTGTTTACAACTTGCGGCATAACCTCGAAATTCTGAACGATTGAAAACATTAACTTTTACTTACTGTCGTTCCCACTGAGACGTCTATAAATACAACAGGATTATTAGGATTTCGCAGCTGAGACTGAATTTGGTTCCACGTTGGCATTGTGCTGGCAATTTCAGAAACAAAATTTGTTTAGGCGTCCAGTAGTTAATCGTAAACAAACGAAACAAACTTTTTTTTCCATCAAAACGTCATCATTATGGGTGCGTGTATGATTCACTTGACATTTGGTTGCGTTCAATTTAATTTTACCGCGCTTTAGCCGTTAAAGTCAAGTTTGTAGGATGTAATGCTCTAAGTTTCTATTTCTTACTTACTTAGCCGGTACTATAACCTTCCTGGAATTCTCCAGACTTTTTCGCAGACGTCTTCTAACTAGTGAGTCCTACAGTTTTTAATTTGGCAAAAGCTGAAACGTATACCATCTGGATATTGACCGCTCTTTGACAATTTTCTTCGGAATAAGGTGATTCTTTTACATGAACGAGTCAACGTAGTATTTTTGATGTATTTCGAACGCATGCAGCGATCTTTTGTCTTTTTGTGTCAAGCAGCACTATTCCGAACTATACGTATCGTCAGATCACAGCTACTATTTCAAATGAAAGTTAAATGTTGTTCCACATGCGTTTTCTATCTCGCGGAGCCTTTGTCATCATTTCTCTAGTTGATATGTGCGTTGCGAAAACAACAATACCGCGACTACCACCGAAGCTATAAGCGGGAAATGAAAACATCATTCCGAAATGTGAGAAAAGATATCACATTATTCCGTCATCTCTCAATTATTTTCATTCATAAATGTTTGGTTGGTTGAACGTACGAACTTCGAAAATGAGTCTATTGCGTTTGCCTTGAAGTTTGCAACCAGTCGATTTGAACGGGGGGGGGGGGGGGGTTTGGGAGGAGGGGAGTCATCGATCATGGTCTTTAGAATCTGCAAAAAAATTTTGTCGGTTTGTCCGTCGATTAAAAAAATTGTTATGAAAATCGGAAAAGATTTACTGAACTCATGTCAAAAACACTAGGGCCCTTGCAGAGACTCGTTTTCACTACACTAGCTGAGTCCAAGGGCTCCAAATCATTCTTCCACAAATTGTCGGCCATGCCCAGACCTTTCCAACAAAAGAAAATTTATGAAAATTGGAAAAGATTTACTCGAGCTATGTACAAAAGAACAAAACCACATAAACGGCCCTGGCTCGGTTGCCCTTGGATGGACATTTAGATTCAATCCCATGAAAGATTCTTCGGCTACCTTTCAGATAAAATCGGTTGAGTTTTACTCGAGTTATCGTGTTGTCGGACGGACAATTTTTTTATTGCTGATTCGTCATCTAAAGACTATGATTGATGCTTCCCCTACTCCTGGGTCGAAATTCGACTGGTTACAAATGTCGTGATAAACGTTCTTCGTATGAGTCTAAAAATTAGTGAAAATTGGTTGAGTGATACGAGTTGTAGGGGACAAAACTAGTCTTTTTCACTAAAAAAAGAAACCCAGAACAAGTTAAATTCCTGTGAATTATCTTTGATAAAAAGCTCAGCTGGAAACAACACATCGCCTAAATAATAAACAAAGCCACGAAAATTCACTGTAAATGCTACTCTGCAAAACCTGGGGCTTAAAACCAAAAGTCATTCACCGGCTCTATACGGCTATTATACGGCCGATTCTATTGTACGGATGCTGCGTTTGGCATCATAAACTAAAAGTACAAAAAGTAAAAACGGACTTTGAACACGTTCAAAGGATGATACTCATGGGTATGCCAGGAGCCATGAAGTCCACACCCACAAAGGCATTGTTGGCTACTATGGTCAATCCTCCCAGTAGATTTGTATGCCGAGCAAGAAGCAATAGTCTCGGCTGCGAGACTGAAAAATGCAAAAAACTGGAAAATTTCAAAGTACTGTCACTCAGGTGTATTAGATTCGTTTAGCAGGGCCTAATTTTGGAGAATTCTTGGTGAAAAGTGATGAATTATTGCGGATAAATGAATATTTTGCGAATTTCATGAATTGTAAAATAAATGACGAATAACGAGAATATTAATTTGTGCAGCTTTGCCAATTTACCAAATTCTTCCGTTTTCAAAATCGGACATCCTTCGGAAAAGCCTAACCAAAGCTTCTTTTGTTCTTTTGCCTAAGCTTTTCTGAAGGATTTCCGATTTCGAAATCGGAAGAATTTGTTTAATTGGGATTTCCGAACTGCAAATTCGCGAAACACTTAAGTCAATTCCTTGAAAATCATTTTAAGATTTGCTAAAAATGTACCTAAAGAAAAACAGTGTATGTAAACTAAATTCATGTTTTATCCTCGTCAGGGATGAATGAATACATTTTTTTAAGAATCGATGGAATCTTGTGTATGAATGTCATCGACACTCTTACGCTATAAGGTTGTAAGCCACATACATTTGCTATCTCATTTTTAAATTTGACATTTGTGCGAAAAAAAGTGACAGCAAATTATGTGGCTATATGGCTCGTCTCATGCCATGCAAAATTTATATTATGAAGAAAGAAAAAGCGTTCACATATTCCGACGATACACGTCAAATGTCAAAGTCAAATAATTTCAAGTGTGTTAGTAAGTAATAGGTTTTTGGCACCAATATTTGGACCCGTACGATTTACAAAGGTCATATACGTTTACTACAAGACATTTTATTGTAACATGGGGTAGATCGACGCGGGAGTAAGGGGAATGCATTTAATATCTTCTAGAGACTCACCCAAAAAAAATGTCCGCATGTCCGGGCCGTCATTTTTTTCTAAACGGCTGCACCGGTCACCCTAAACTTTTTTTCCCTGAATATTTATATACATCCCATGACGAGATTTTTTTTAAGCATTCGCGTAAGTTTACGGTCTACCCTTATTATTCCCTATAGGAGTGCGGTCCGTTCTCAACTTTAGAATTTCAACAATTTCAACAAAGCTACAAAAAACTATAGGAATTAATTTATAATAATTTCATTTCCACTGCTTCTACGCAGATACCGTTTTTCGCTATTTCTTTATACCGGTTCTTGTTTCTCTCCGGGAACATTGTCAATTAGGATAATGTGGATTGTTATGAAAAGTGTCAGGAGTAAAAAAAAATTACCCATGGGAGAATTGAACTCACGACCTTCGCATTATAATTATTATTAGCGCGACGCTCTAACCAGCTGAGCTAATGGGCCTGTTACAAACGCATTGAACTGGTTTTTTGTTATTCCTTTTGTGATTGTTTATGTGTCTGCATATACGAAGGCACATTCTGCAGTTCGGAGTGTGTTGAATGTTGAATCAGCACCTGATGATTTTTGTTTGATTATGTGTAGTGTCTGAGGATGTAGAAAAAGAAACAGTTTTTAGACCCTTACGAAGTACTGGTCCTATGCGTTTACCACGGCGTTTGTAACACGTCGAATTTCGACCCGGGAGTTGGTGGGTTTTTTGTTTTGGGGTATAAATAGAAGAAATATGCAAAAAAAAACGTTGTCTGCCTGTCCGTCCGTCCACCTGTCGCCAAGTTATCTCGAGTAAGGCTCGACCGATTTTCAGAATCTTTTTCTTTCCTGAAAGGTCGAGTTCTGAGATGATCTCTTTTGGGCTTTCGTACATAACTCGAGTAAAGCTCATCCGATTTCAACAAATGTATTTTGATCGACAGGTCTATAAAAGCCCAACAATTTATTGGTCCTTGGGCTTAGTTAGGGCTCTACAAGGGCTCTACGAATTTTTTGTACATAACTCGAGTAAATCTCTTTAGATTTTCATGAATCTTTTTTTATTCGATAGGTCTATGAAAGCCGAACAATTTATGCAAAAAATTTTTTGAAGTCGGGCCATTGGACTGAGGCAGGCCCAATGGATAGGGCCAAATGTCTTTTTACTATAAAAACCGAGTAAATTCCTTCTGATTTTTCTGATTCTTTTTCCATTTCAGAGGTAATAGAAGGCCTAACAGTCCTCAAGAAAAAATTTGAGGCCGAGGCCTGTAATTAGGACCCTCTGCCGAACCTAAAGGTCGGTCCTAAAGGTCGGCCCCAGCACAAAAAAATTGTTTTTGCTATGTTGTAGAGAAAATTGAGTGGAACATTTTTGTCCATGGAAATATAGGTCCGAGGATTTAGGCAGGTCCAAAACTAATTTTCTACAATGCTTCTTCTTACGGGTTTTTCAAAATTGCCATTTCGGCAATTTCCAATCGAGATGAATATGCATAATCAGTTAATTTAATACAACGGGAATCCTTGCAACGGGATTCGTACGGGTCCGCGGAGCTTATGTTTCATCTTGAACTTGAATCATGGGATGTATATAAATATTCAGGGTAAAAAGGCTTAGGGTGACCGGTGCAGCCGTTTAGAAAAAAATGACGCCACGAACATACGGACATTTTTTTTGGTGAGTCTCTAGATAATATTAAATGCATTCCCCTTACTCCCGCTTCGATCTACCACATGTTACAATAAAATGTCTTGTAGTAAATGTATATGACCTTTGTAAATCGTACGGTTCCAAATATTGGTGCCAAAAGCCTATTACTTACTAACACACTTGAAATTATAGCAAGCATGAAAAAGTGATTTCATCATATATACTTTTTCGGCCGCCATCAAGTGTGCATAGAACTGTTGTAGAGTGATTTATATATGTTCGTTTGTGTGATTTCGTCTCATTATGATCATAACGGAGCAAAAAACGGCTTCGTCTTGTTAGGACAAGCTTACGACTAGTCCCAAAAAATTCAACTTTTAATCATTAGTTACAAAATATACTATTTTGAAATGAGGCCACTAAGCCGGTCTCAGAACTCAAAAAAATTTCTTGAAATAAGAAGACAACAAATATTTGAAATCAGACTACTCTCTATCTATCTCTATCTATCTATCTATTATCAATATATCGAACGTCGTCAAAAACAAAATATGCCATCTTTTGAGAAATAATCGAATTCACACTACAATCAAAACGATGTTCTACAAAACGATCCATAAGTGAGACACTTTGCTATGCTGTACCAATTTGGGCGAATCCGACGTTACATCAGCCCAAACGGAAAGAATTCGTCTGTTGCGGGAGTTTTCTGTTCGCCAACAATTCCGTTCTTTACCAGCGAAGACACTTCGATCCAAACAATTACCAACATCAATAACAGCTCTGATCCGAAATATCTACCTAACTACTGGAAAGCAACAAACTGACCATTTTCAACAAAGGACCCCGCGATCTAAATTGGTTAAAGATTCCGTGTTTTCATAAGTAAGGCCTCTGCTTTGAGTTTCAATTTTTTTTTATTTTTCCCCTTAGCTAAACTTATTTGTTAAACATTTTTCTTTCATGTGCAATATTTTGGGGTGGTTTTTCGGACCAACAGAAAATAGCAGGACGCAGTCCGCAACGATATATTCAGATTTTCACCGTATTAGGGACAAATAAAGAACCATTGAAAAAAATGAAACTACAACTTGGTTTCATAAAGTACGAAATATCTTAAGTTAAGTCTCAAATAGTCCACAAATATGTTTGAAAAGAGACCACTCAACAGTCTCGAAAGAATTCGTATGAATTTTGAGACCAAAGCGGGTCTCAAAATTTCGAAAACCGTGTACTCACCTTCATACAACAGAAATAAATAGATTAAAAAATGTTTTTTTTCTATATTTCTACATCTCAGACACTACACATACACATAATCAAACAAAAGTCATAAGGTACTGAAACACATTCAACAAATTCCGCAGAGTTGCAGAGTTTGGCTTCGTATATACAGACACATAAACAATCGCAAAAGCGATAACGAAAAACGAGTTCAATGCGCGTATAACTTCACAAGGCCCATTAGCTCAGCTGGTTAGAGCGTCGTGCTAATAACGCGAAGGTCGTGAGTTCGATCCTCCCATGGGCCAATTTTTTTTTTACTTCTGACACTTTCCATATTATCCTAATTGAAAATGTTTCCGGAGAGAAACAAGAACCGCTGTAAAGAAATAGCGAAAAACGGTTTCTTTGTAGCTTTGTTGAAATTCTTAAGTTGAGAACGGACCGTACTACTCCTATAGGAAATATGCGACAATCGGTGGAGTAGTGTTGCAGTAGCTTAGTGGTTTTTTTTCTATGATGCCCGAGAGGAAAATAGATGCCATCGGAAAAGCGTTCTGCTGCCATCAATCGAAAGTTCTACCCAGTACCCACCTCCAACTTTACTCATAATTTCGATGTTTTTCGGTGCTGAGCCGACCTTACGTACAATACATTACATTACAATTAGAGTATGCAGTTCCGGGTCGGTTATTTAGAATCGGTTCTCTGTACTGAAATCGATAGTTTTTAGACCCAACTTTTCTTATCTGAATTTTTGTGAATTTAATTTTGTAGCGTATACAAGCTCGGTATG
The DNA here is from genome assembly GCA_029228625.1 of Pseudolycoriella hygida. Lineage (NCBI taxonomy): Eukaryota > Metazoa > Arthropoda > Insecta > Diptera > Sciaridae > Pseudolycoriella > Pseudolycoriella hygida. The sequence continues at coordinate 101,325,491 of CM055404.1, read as the reverse complement.
ATGTGTGTAACGTGCTAGATTTTGCGATTTGTCGGTCTCTTTAACAACGTAAAACTACACACATAAGAAAAGAAAGAACTTATCAATTTTAAGTTGGCTATGAGAAACAACTGATTTGTTTGCTATATACCCACGCATGATGCGGGAGTAAGTTCTCATAACTCTTCTATTTGTGTTAACAATCACCGGTGAGCCATTTTTGTGTATTTACTGACGCGTCGCTTCACATATACAATGTTTTGCAACGATGTATCGAAATACGACAGATTTCGTACTCTCACTTAATATTTAAATGTGGATTTTTTTTTGGTCTAGGCACACAATGGAATTTCACATATATTTTTCTGCACTGGCAGGTGGAATTGATCATTCGTACAAATTGCAAGTTTTCATAAACAACTCTTTGATTTATTTTGGTGTTTTTCTATTTCAATACAACTTTGCAAAAAGTATAGTGTACACCTCGTTGCACAAACGGATTTTGTAGCACACGTCCTAATTTTCCTTACTCGCTACTCTCGTAAGGAAAACTTAGGACTAATGCCACAAAAATCCTCTTTGTGCAACATGGAGTACAATATACTATTGTAGCATCAATATCTCAAAAAACGTAGACCCTTTTAGTCCGCTCAAAATTTTAATTTTAATTGAAATTGGAATAATTTGACACAAGATGGCACTATAAAAATCTATTGATTGTGTGCTGATTTTACGCTTATAAGGTACGTAATTATGCATATATCGTACGAATTTCGATTGTAACGGAGGAAAAAATTCAAAATTGAACCGCACTAAAAGAGTCTATTCAAACATACGGATCATGCACAACGTCCGAGGAAACAGACGTCTGTTTCACAATCATTTACATATACAACCAAAGCATGTGAGTTTTACCCAGAAAACAATCCAGGGATAAAATTTTGAATTAATAGGTGGCGATGAAACATATTTTTGCATTTGCTGCGGCAGTGAGTGTCGTAACCTGCAATTGGTAGGAGTCGGAACGAACGTAGGCTGGGCTTGCTCGGATCTCTCTTGAAATGTTAGTGCGACACTAATGAATGATCCACAAATTACTAATTATAAAAGTCTAATGTCCGTCTGTTTATCTATGTGTCTATTTATTCGTCTATTTATAAGTCTGTCTGTCACGATCCCGTTATTTTTGCGTTTAATTGCGTTTACTCCGGCGAAGAAAAAAAAAATACTTTTTGATATGTTGTTGGGTATGGTGCAAAACGTCGAGAAAACATGTTCCGGTGTTAGATATTGTTCTGAAATAAGGGAGTTATTGGGTTTGCCAATATCTCGGCCGGTAGTTGCTGGAATGAGGCCAGTGACGTTTCAAATGAAAGGTTTCGGTAGTGTGAAGGTAGCGGAATTGGGTTGAAGGAAATTGGTTGAGCGGTTCGGTGTCCAGGGTCGTTCAAAGGAGGCAAAAATGGACAAAAATTTGGGAAATAAGGAGAGAAATAAGGGAGTTATGGGTCAAGAAAGGGTGAAAATTGAAAATCGGCCAAAAGTCAGTCAAGATGTCGTTTTAGAGATTTGGTCGGGGAAGTGTCAGAGTAGAATACGCAACGCTGAATACGGGGAACTTGAAATACGGGGAACGTTGAATACGGGGAACGTT
>CM055404.1:101251264-101288431 GCA_029228625.1 Pseudolycoriella hygida | reverse complement strand
CTAGTTACATCCATAGATGGCAATGGGGTTGTCGCACAGCTTACCACTGGCACAGTAAAACTTTCCGGTAATGAAAGGATCTCAAAAAGTAGAACCACAAACAGCGAAACTAATAAATAATGATCTAGCCTCTAACCCTTCATGGGTTGTAAGGCATATTATTATTATTATTTATATGCTGTTGCTGCTGTTACTGCAGTGATGTTTAAATCATAACAATTCCAATGAATAAATTATTGACCTTTGTTCAATTTATTAATGAGTAAGCTTTCGTTTCGAGTTGCATTTTTTAATTTTCGCGTCTATTTGGGATTCGAAAGTTACAAGATTCGTATTCGTTGTAATGAAAAGTTGTGTGAATCACATGTGACGACGTAAAAAGTTTCAACCTGTGCGATTGCCGCCCTTGCCTTCGGCGCGGGCTGCAAATTTCGCACACGGTTGAAATTTTTCACTTTCGTCCCTTGTGATCCAAATAACTATTGCAAACCTCGATATCTCAGCCAATTTTCGACCGATTTTGATGAGTGCTGAGAAAGCTGCTGCAACGTAGTTTTCTTAGGGCTCACCTATATATAGCTCCTTGTCCCAAAGGTTTTTGTATGGAATTTTTTGTGTTTGTGGACGTTTTTTTGGGGTGTGGGGACTGCGTCACGCCCTCCGCTGCCGCTCCGGGCCTGATAGACAGAAACCGACAGATCAGAAAAAAAGTTTTCATAATAATGAGGACAATAGAAAAATCGACGGCCCATAGAAAATAGTATATTTTGTAACTAGTGATGAAAAGTTGAATTTTTTGGAACTAATCGTAAGCCTATCCTAATGAGACAAAATGAGAATGAAACGAACATACAGAAATCATCCTACAACACTTGATTGCGGCCGAAAAAGTATGTATGAAATCACTTTTTCGGACGCATATAGCGGCCGAAAAAGTACTTTTCCGGACTCAAACAACACTAACAAAAACTTTAAGTTTTCGATCGTAATTGCCGTAACGAAAAACGTTGAATTATGGTCATTAGGAGCAAAAATGTCATTTGCAAACCTCGATATCTCCGCCAATTTCCAACCGACTTTGATGAGTCTGGGCTCGTTGGAGCGCAGTTTTTCTTAATAATAATTTGTGGAGGAAAGGGGGCGAGGGGAAAAAACTCAAAAGTTGGCGTATATATGGCGACTTGTCCCAAAGGTTTTTGTATAGCATTTTTTGAGTTTATTTACTTCTTTTTTGGGGTGTGGGGACTGCGTCACGCCCTCCGCTACCGCTGCGAGCATGATTAAATGTTCTAATAACTTAATTTTTGCAACAACTGGCTCACTTCTATTTAATGATCTGCAAATTTCGTACGTTTGTGGGAGAGTTGTAAAATAAAGTCCTCTTTAGCAATTTAAACAAACATTAAAAAAAAAAAAACTAAATGTTTCACTTAACAGAAAATGCGAAGAAAAATATCGGAAATGATAAATAAACAATTTGTATTTCCATTAAAGTGAAATAAAAGTCAAATAAAACCTGACGAGTAAGAAGATGCGGGAAACGGTACCTCATCGAGTGTTTATATTTTCAACATTTACTGAGACGCACGTAAGTCACATCAAAAGTATTATCACTTTGATGATTCATATACTTTTCATTGAGAGATTGACGAAAATGTCCTCAAACATCGAAAAAGAATTTAATCTGCAGAGTAATCTTGTTCCTTGACCTGTCCTGTTGAAATTCTTGAGACTAAGTTTCATTTCCTTAAGTTTATTAAATAAAATTCGAATCAGAGTTTCGTCTCTAAATGTGAGATATCTAATAGTTGCCATAAAATCAATTTCGTTAAAACGTTTTAAGTTGTCATTTGATAAAAAATTGGATCTAGCTAACAAAATAGAAACTGAATTGCTAATCAGTTGTTTTCCGTACCTTCTACCATCTTAAAGGATTATGTTGAAAATGCATAAAGGTGTATGTTTTGTTGTTAAACATTCTATCGTAGGAATGAAGACAATCTTTAAAAACTAAGGAAACTAGAGAAATGCTGCACACTTAAAAATGTATTATTACAACATTCTCTCACGTAAATTCTACAAGAATGTTGCAAAAAGCTTCGGTTAGTGTACTTCCAACAACCTCTCCACAGGTGAAATGAAATTATTTGCAAGGTATGAATTATTTTCTCCTACGTATACGTTATATCTCCATGCCATTTACACGAATATTTTACATAGAATTACGTGTTCTTTATTTTGCGCCGTCGCAAATAACAATATCCTTCATCTGGCACTTCGGTAGAAGTGCTTTTATAGCAGTAGTAGCATGCACTCTCATACATAAATTGTGCTGTGGAAAATGCGATGATCCGTCCGTATACCTCAACAACTAGTGTGTCAGTTGATTCCGACCATTTGAAACGTATACAAGCAAACATATGGTTTGTGGATTCCTTTATTTTTGTATCATTCCGGATGAAGAGTATTCATAAATTAAAAATTGAAAAAAAAACGGTTTTCAAGTAATAATTCAAATAATTAATTTTTCGTTGGCATTCGTACGGTTTACCAACCTACCTGTTGTATTACATTTTACGTTTTTAAAGTAACAAAAAATTTATTTATTTATTTTATTTTATGTTATAAATGAGTATTTTTGCTAAATTGTTGAATGTGATTTGAGTAGGTGAACTTGTTTGCGGTTGTATAAGATTTATGCAAAACCTACCATCATCTTAAACAACAGTGTTTGTTTGTTATTTTTTTTAATATCTGTAGGATGCTTTCGTTCTCTTGATTCGATACAAATAGTTTTTTCAACATCGATAGATCGCGATTCGTAGAAATAGCCAATGTTTTCGATGAACAATTTAATTCGTTTTTTGTTTTGCTAAATTAATTCAAAACTTGTATATTCCACGTAAAACAGTGTAAATTTCTTTTGGGAGTGCAGTGGTGCATACTAACAGAATTCCAAATTTTGCAACGATAAAATATACATTTTTGATTCAGTGTCACGTACATTCACGTTCGGGTAATCTGTTAAACTCATCAGACTATTGCCACACGTTACAACACCAAATAAATATTGTGTGCTACATGCGATCGGTAGTAAAAAAAGAATAAATTTTTTTTATCAATTTTGATGAATGAGAAGCGAATTCCAAAACATAACAAAAAAATGGCTGGAATCAAATAAATTTTTAATTCAGAAATTATTATTTCATGTGTGGCTCCTGCATGCAAATAACCTTTTTTTGAACACCAAAGTTCGATTTGTATGTGGCTTGTTCCACACTCCGAGTTAATCATTAATTTTTTTTATGAAATCCCAAATTCGGTGAGTTAGCTAGTGAATAATTTTTACGTTATCAGACAATATATTTATGATCAAGTCGGAACGGAAATGGATTGCAGACTCATTTGCTAAACTTTAAATTACGCTCTAGTCTTTAACATGCAGATTACTTTGCAAGTTAACAAAATGTGAATTTTGCTCGCTGTAATTCGTAAGGAACTTTCTGAATAATCTTCTAGTCGAGTGAAAATGAATATTTAATGCAATTTCGTTGCGACAACTAAACTGTTTAGTGCAATTTTTGGTTGCGAAAAAGAATATTTTGCGGTGACACAAACAGTTTTTTCTTCACTACTTGTGAGTTATGAAACTGATCGTTTTTTCCACATGTGAGTTCTGTTGCGGAAAGTGAAGTTTCTCAAGTGGGTTTTCGGTGGTGTATAATTTTTTTATCACTCTGCTTTACTGTCTATCACTTCTTCCAACTATTAAACGGAAATGAAAATTTCGGCCTAACCAAAGTTTGAACCTTCGCCACCGACTCTAAACGTGTTTATCAATCAACGCCTCTGACCACTCCTCTATTAGTCGTGTAATCGCAATAGATAGAGAAAAAAGTTTACTTATTGACCATAAAAACAGAAGAAAGTGACTCTAGGAAAAAATAGTACTTTTGACTCCTTAGTGACTACACTCGGCTGGAAGAAGGCCTTCGGGAAAAACTTGAAAAGGCCCATTATACTTTATAAACGTAACACTTTTCAAGCGGTTTCTGCAACAGCACAGGCCCTTAGAATAATTTGTAATGAAGTTAAATTCAAGTATCTATCTGTCTCATTCTCTGGGAGACTAACGTCTTCACATTTTATGCAAAATTCACTTTGTAATAATTAATAAAGTTTATTATAGGCGTCGCAGGCAATTTTTTTTTAGCTAAATGGCCCTTTGCACGCAAGATTTAATTAAATGAACGAATGTTTCATCACGCCCATGCGAAAATTTTTGATCCGAACGGCGCTAGAGCATGTAGTTAAATTTAAGAATGCCGTAGGCGAAAATAATTCAAATTTACCTCAAAAATCTCCCGGGTTCCAGGAAAATACCCCTGTCCCAGTGACTGAAATAAGGACACTTTTCGTGTGAAGCCAAAGTGCGGTCAGGCGCCCCAAATTTTCGCGAACTTGAGGCAAATATGTTTTATAGGTTTACAAGACTTGATAACTTTATTGTTTTTACGAAACGATCTGATCTGATTAACTGAAAATCGTTCGCTTCGCTTCGATCTGCGTTACTGAATAATTTTCAGTTAATCAGATCAGGAGAATAAAAAAATATTTCTGCAATTCAATGTCGAAATACGACAATTTTCAATACTGCTTTGAGTGCGGAAAAGGTCGACTTTTCCGCACTCAGATTTGAGTGAGTATGGAAAAGTTTTTCAGCACTCAAATTTGAGTGCGGAAAAGGTTTTCAGCATTCAAATTTGAGTGCGGAAAAGTTTTTCAGCACTCAATTTTAATTGACATTAAAAATGCAATGAAAAGGAAATTGTGATCGAAATAGAAATTTTATTGTTTGGTTTTGTCTATTTCGGCATTGAATTGCAGAAAACGTTGTTCCTACCTCGTTTTGCAACTAGATTTTTCAGCACACGTCCTAAATAGTGTAGAGTAATGCTGAAAAAACCTTAGTTACAAAACTAGGTAGGAAAATTACTATTACAGAGTTTGGTTCGGAGTCCACATCTTTTACGCTCTTTCTTTTATAAAATATGGACCCGGGGGAAACAAGGAACATATTTTTCTTAGGGTAATTATAACCGAAAAGCGCGAACGGAGCGAGCGAAATTTTTTCGAACTTTCTTTATAGACTTTGGTTCTAATGACTTCTATCTTGAGTTTAATTTACAGCACTACCATGAGTTCGACGATTTGTGTCCTTAGTGACTTTATTCCTGTTTATAGCGCCGCTTTAAGTAAATGAATACATGAAGATCTTCAAAAGCCCATTCGGGCAAATTCCCGAGTGAGGCAAAAGGCCCTTCGGGGAATACCCAGTATGGCGAGTGCGGACCTGAGTGACTACACACAGCAGGCGATGTGGCGGTGCACTGAGGAAAATATCTACATACGACATAGGAATTGTGTTTATAATATACGCCACCAACGTATTATATATGCGGTGAATGTATTATCAACCTTATATAAGTATTGTGTAGTATGTCATACGTAACGAACGTGTTATGAGCTCACATAATACGTGCACGACGTTCGTAATACTTGCACGGTGGATAAACATGAACACAATTCCCACGTCGCTTGTAGATATTTTCCTCAGTGTGTTCCATGTTCAATATAATGTGGGAACGGGCACAAAATAAATGCTCCCTCATTGGCACGGCGTGATGAAAATTTATTATTTTCTTTCCTGGTGCAAGCATTTAGCTACAACAAAAAGAAAAGACTCTCATGCACCGCGCCATTAAAATGACTTAAATGAACATTTCAATTTTAACAACAACGTAATTGAAACATTTTTTCCAACTCAATAACGATGTGTGTAATAATTATATACATACTAAAAGTTACTGTGTTATACGTAGTGCAAACTTCAAAAGAATACAAGAAATATAATTCATTTGTGGGATACTTTGTTCTTCACAGCAAAAGCTTTGAAAGTAAGAAACTATAACAGTTTTTCTTTTTCATCCATGTGGATAACGATATTAAATGGCTCAATCCGAGGCACTTTCATTCCTTTTGATGCGAAATTAGCACTTTGAGTGTCAATGTATACCTTTAAGCTAAAATCTAATCTTTCTTGGAACCAAACAAAAAATGGAGGTGGTTGCATCTTGTATACGAATGTGCATCATTCGATTGCATACACTTAAACAATTTCAAATATGTTGATGTAGAGCCGTGCACCGATCATTTTTTTTCCGTTTCGGCGGCGCATTTCAAGTTTTTCACTTGAGTGGCGGCGGGAATTTGTATGAAAATTAGTGAATTTTAAGCCGGCGGCGCGGCGGCTTAAAATGACCAAATAATTGCAAAAAATTTGATCGGCTGGCGCCGGTGCACGGCTCTATGTTGGTGTAAATGCGATCCACCTCTTTTAAAATTCTTTAAGTTTAATGGAAGTATAACATTTTTTACGCTTTCGCCAATGATGAAAAAACGTTCACTTTTTCCACAATACTTCGAATGTTACTCGATGTTTTTTTGAAATGAACTTCTTGTGCCGTGCACTAGTGGTGCTATTTTCCTGACAATTGCGCTGGAAACCTTAATCCACCAATGACAAGGTAATGCTAAGAAAAACATATGCAGGGGGCCCGTACGTATCAGAATAGATGCGGCAAACAGAGTTGATGTTACGAAGAGACTCGAACGTATTTAAGTAAATATTGCCTTAACTCTTAAGTGTATGAAATTACGTCCACATTAAGTTGTATTGGAAATTGCCGACGGGGCAATATTGGAAAACCCGTCCGAAGAAACGGTGTAAAAAAACCTTTCCGAAAGCACAAAATTGACCCCCAAATATAGAAAAATGTTCTACTCAATTTTCTCTACAACATAGAAAAAACCATTTTTTGAGCTAAGGCCGACCTTAGTACCGACCTAGGGCCCTAAGTAGAGGCCGCAGACACACAATTCCATAGCCAAAAATGTTTCCCTCAATTTCCTCTGCAACATAGCAAAAAAAATTTGTTTTTTGCTTAGGGCCGACCTTCATTTTAATTAATTGGATTTCGTGGTATTTGTTTGAAATAATTTTACTGAGAATTTCTTCCAAGCTTTCGATTGCAATCTGTGACCTTCTTCAGGGAAATATTTTTTCTGTTTGTTACGTTTGTCAATGTATGTATAGTGTTGCTATGTTTTTTGTTGTATAAGTGTCGGTGTATCTGTGATATCTGAGATTTTCGGTAAAATTGGAAACCCACGCGTTGCTTAAGATGTGACCTTTGTCAATATTCATTAGTTTGCTTCGGTGTTGTTGAATGGACAGACGTTCTTTAATTTTTCGTAGAAATTGATTATTTTCTTTGACTATCAATTTTGAATTCTGCCAGTTAATCGTATGTTCTTTGTTTCTGATCGTATGTCTTGCTAAGGCTGATTTCTTATATTCTCGTCGTCGAACATTGCCTTTGTGATCTTCTAGACGATTCGAAACTCTTTTTGATTCGCCAATGTATTCTTCGTCGCATGTATTGCATGGTACGTTATATACACCGGCTGGCTCTTTATTTTCTTTATGTTTTATTCGATTAAGCATGTTCTGGATTTTAATACCTGGAGTGAAAGTCACTTTCCATTTCAATCTGTTCCTGAGAAAACCGCCGACCTTGTTAGAGATGTTGCCTGTATATGGTAAGGGTGTCCAATGTTCTTCGTTTTCTACTCTTTCGGTTTGACATGTTGTACTAGATGGTTGATTGTGTTGATGAAGTTGTTGAATTGTTGCTGTTGTTTCATTGTTGAATTTCGATTTCATCCGGTCTATCCTTATGTTTATAAATGTTTTTGGATAGTTGTTTTGAAATAGGATATTTGTAATATGATTCAATTCATTTTCTAAATGTATCGGACTACAGATTTTGAATGGGACCGACATGGCCCACTTGAGCCCTAAGCACAGGCAAAAGTTTCTTTTATAAACTGTCGGTCATGCCTACATCTTTCAAACAAAAAAAATTGAAAATCGGAAAAGATGTACTCGAGTTATGTACAAAAAACACATAGAGCCCTAGCAGAGACTCGTTTTTAGTGCCCCAGCTAAGTCCAAGGACTCAAATTCAAAAAAATTTCTTCCATAAATTGTCGGCTATGCTCAGGTCTTTCAAACAAAAAAAATTTTGAAAATCAGAAAAGATTTACTCTAGGTATGTACAAAAGACCAAAATCACTTACACGGCCATAGCTTGGTGGCCCTTAGGCCGACAGTGCCCAGATTCAATTTTCGATTACCTTTCAGGGAAAAAAGTTTTTGAAAATCGGTTGAGTTTTACTCGAGTTATCGTGTTGAAACACGGACGGATATTCTTTTATTGCTGATTCGTCATCTAAGAAACATGATCGGTGCTCCCCCCCTCTACTTCCGGGTCCAAATTCGACTGGTTTCAAACGTCGTGGTAAACGCATAAGACCCCTTTTCGAAGAACTTCGTTCTAAAAACAAGTAGGGCCCTAGTGGGTCCGATTCTTTAAGGCTCTAGCTAGGTCCAGCGACCCAAAGTAAAAAAAAAAATTCCATAAATTGTTGGCTATTCCCAGACCTTTCGATTGAAAAAAAATGTTTGAAAATCGGAAAAGATTTACTCGACTTATGCACAAAAAGCACGTAGGGCCCTTGTTGAGACACAGTTTTAGAGTCTAGGCGCTCAGATTCAAACAAGTTTCTTCCATAAATTGTAGAGAATTGCTTTATCTTTTGATTAAAAAAAAACATTTTGAAAATCGGAAACGATTTACTCGAGTTATGTACAAAAACACGTTTGGCCCTAGCAGAGACTCTTTTTTAGTGCTGTAGCTAAGTCGTAGGGCTCAAGATCAAAAAAGTTTCTTCCATAAATTGTCAGCCATACCCAGGCCTTTCAAACAAAAAAAAAGTTTCTGAAAATCGGAAGATTTACTCGAGTTATGTACCTAAGACCAAAAACCACTAAAACAGCCCAGCTCATTGGCTCTTGGGCCGACAGTACCCATAGTCAATCCCATAAAAGATTTTTCAATTACCTGTCAGGGGAAAAAAAGTTTTTGAAAATCGATTGAGTTTTACTCGAGTTATCGTGTTGACAGACGGACGAACATTTTTTTTATTGTTGATTCGTCATCTAAGGGATATGATCGAAGCTCCCCCCCCCCCTACTCTCGTACGGGTCTAAAAAGTTTCGATTGAAACTAGGTCTGCCCATCCCGCTGGAAATTCATAGTCCGCCACTGGTAATGCAAGTCTACGATACTGTTTCTTGCGTCACATGACTTCATGACTACAAAAAGTTATCAATAATTGATTGTTGTGAAAATAAAACAATTTTTCATAGCAATACAAATGACCTAGATACCAGAAGTCATTTATTCTTTGGACAGTATCAATGAAAATACAAGTTCATTTACCTAATTCTTAATACTCCGCGTACTTTTCCTGTTATAAAATGTATGTATTATTCTTGTCACTCACCACAACACAGATTATAATTTCATAATATCGAATGATACTAAATTATTTAAAGACATGAGCCGAATGTAATTGTGAATGGAATAATTTATGATGGATTCAATATTGTAAACAATCTCTTCGATTGTTATATAAAATTATTAAATATGGTTCGAGTATTCAATTCCTCAAGCAATTGTTGTCCTATAAATTCTGCTTCGTAGATTTGCAACAATTATCCATATATTTGAACGCTTTTATCGTGTCCACTAAAAGTAATTCCCTGTTCGAAGAAACACTCAGAATGGAATTGAATTCTAACTTGCAGGTGATTGTCGTACTAATTACATCAATAATTTGTACAAATTCCGAAAGTAGTTACTAGACAACTTCATTCATTTTTTCGTTCATAATTTATGAATGTGTGTATGCGGTGAAGTGTATCGTTAGATATCGATTGAATTGAAAATTGTCGAAGAAAAAGAATACAGCCAATAGACCACATGCAGCAAATATCTAATAGGTTTCAATTAAACTAAGTTTAATTCACGAGTATAGCATATTTTTATGAATACAGCAATAACGACCGACGGCAAGTCAATTCAGAAGCACATATTAAAGAGGAGTTAGGCCCAAACACCGATTAGGTCATTACTCTTCAAAAAATCAAACAATAGCATACTACAATACAATGATGTATAGGGTCTTTCATAAGAAACTGGACAGCTTTTATGATTCTCTCAATCATTCAATGTAAGTGTGAAAGCGACGGGCATAGTAGGGATTGTTCGTACGCATCAACATACTTCTTACTATGTGTGAAAGTGTGTTGGTGTGAAGTATGAAAAGTACATAAATAGGAGGATGTGAATGAATTGTTATTTAAAGCAAATGCCAAGTTTGCACCATCACACGCTCGCGTATATAGTAAAACATCAATATTTTTAATATCATTCGGGCATATAATTAGCCATTTATATACCTGAAAGTAGAGATATAATGACCACATTATAGTCGAGTTCACAGTTTTTTTTTGAGTACCGTAAAAGTCTCTAAATCTGACCGGAAGGGTACGATTAGCTATCGCGCTCAAATATTATATCATTCAAAGTTACAGGCTTCTACGGTAAATCAAGTAAACCTGCACACTCAGAATCAGTTATAAATTACAATTCATTAGATATTACTTTTCATATTATAAGGTTTTTGGATAGAGAAGTGAAAATTAGTGTTGATTAATATAAAAAATATGGGTTTTCCATCTTTTTTCTTTGAAATGCTTGCGGCGTCATGGTAATTAGTGCGAGCTCAGCCCACGCTTAACTTATAAGAACCCAAATTATCGAGCGAAACAGACAACAAATCTAAACACATAAAGAAACTTAGAGCGAAGTATCTGAAAGAAATAAGTTGAAATGGTAGGAATGTTATTCAACCCTTCCTCAATACAAATAATTTTTTCTTGAGAATAACATTTTGTATTCGAATGCTACAGTTGATCTAATACGTGCACGAAAAGATAAATAAATGAAATTATGCAAAAATCTTTCGTTGGTAATTCTTTTTCGAGAATCGAACCGAACTCAAACGCGTGTGGCTTAGCTTTTGTGTTGATTTCAATGAAATAGAAACCCATAGCTGGTTTGGTATTTTAACAAATTTGTATATTTGGATAAAAATGTAATTATATGTAAACATTCACACACGGAGATATTCATTCATTAAAAAAATTGTTGCCTATTGTAAACGATTACATAAATGCCCTAAAATTTCAATTGCTATCCAACATATTCGGTAGCGAAATTAACCAAATGCTTTGTGTTTATTGATTTTCATTCATTCTTCCGTTCGGGAATAATTTATTGCCAGTCTAAATTTGTAATTTTAAATTTTTCGTTCTTTAGCAAGCAACATTCTTGACTACATTGAACTCGCTTATTTGAACAGTAAACACAAAACACTAATTTACAGCTCCTCAGCAGCGGTGAATTTAGTTATGTTTTGATTAAATAGCGCCATAACGTTACATTACAACATTAATAGATGCGGTATAACAATAACGCGTTTTTACGATGTGTGTTTACCAAGCCAATGCATGATCTTGTAAGCAAATACTTCTTTTATTACTGACCACAGCTGAAATTGACGATAACTCGTTTATATGGTCAGAAATTTATTGGCATACATTGAAAAGCGACACCCTCGACAAAATGTTTAGCTGTATCAGTGGTCGTAGTTCTGGCTGCTACCTACCATTGGAATTGCTCTAAGAAATGTAGCAAGGCAAATCAAAATAATGTCTGTAGTTTCATAGGGAAATAAACGATTTTTCAAATGAAATTATCTTACTTTTTTATCAACTCTAGTACCGTTGAACCGTTCTTGACATAAAATTAAAATTTTACTAAAATTACTTTACACTTAACCACAAATGAAAGGAAAATTAAAAAAAAATTGAATTTTTTAAAAGTCAAGAATCCGACTTACCTTTTGAGGAATTTCTATATTAGACATCAATCTTGGCGAATAATGTGACAATGACTCCAGAAAGAGGTAAAAAAGATGATTTAGTAGAACTTTATAATCATTTTTATTCACCTCAGTGCTTCCCTAGGGCGTTAAATAATACATTAAATGTTGCTGTCAAACTTTGTTTCGTTGATTTGTTGCTTTGGTGAATAAAAAGCATATGCATCTGCGGGAATAGTATAATACGTTCTATGCAGTGAAAATAATTCATTACATGAGGGATCAATTTTGTAATATGAGCGGAACTCACGAGTGTGTTTTCGAGCAACAAGTTTTGGAAACTGCTTTTGACATGTGTAGAGTTTGCATATCCGAGTCGAAGGCGAGGTATGCAATTAACCCCGCCAAAAACCGTTTCCGAAGCGAGTTGCTCGAAAATTCACGAGTGAGTTCCTGAGTTCAAAAAATTGATCTCGAATTAATGAATTATTTTCACAGCATGGAACGTGCTATTTTATTGCTGTTCCATACGGAATAGAGGTGTTCGGGTCGAACTTTTTCCAAACCCAACCCGACCCGAACCCGATCGAAAATTTAAACCCAAACCCAACCCGACCCGTGCTTAACAAATGTGAAACCCTTCCCAACCCGAACCCAATTCAAAATTTAAACCCGAACCCGGCCCGATACGAGTAGAAAAATCTGAAACGATCCGACTCGACCCCGATTTAAAATCGAAATTCGACGTTAATTTCAAGCACTATTACCCTAGTTGCTAGTTGTTTGAAAAAATCCAGAACGTTTCATAAGTTTTCTTGAAACGATTTCATTGAAATGGGACTAAATCTAAGCCAGTTTTATAATGAAATTTTCTATATTTGATTAAGAGAAAGATCTCTTGTCGTGTACAATGCATACCTTGTAGCTTACCTTTGGTTGTAACTGTAATGTAGGGTGTATGTTATGATGAAGAATAGTGTAACAATTTATTGTTGACTTGCTTTTATTTGAAAAATAAAGAGTTGAACATTTATTGAAAACCCGAAACACGACCCGATGATAAAAAAAACCCAGACCCGACCCGCTCGAGCTTTTCTCAACCCTTACCCGACCCGAACCGAACATGTGAAAAGCAATTCGGGTTCGTGTCGCGTTGGGTTCGGGTCGGGTTTTTTTCGAGTTTTGGGCAACCTGCACACCTCTAAACGGAAAGAAGTTGTCATTACATGTATATTTACCCACCACCAAACAAAAAACAACAACAACACAATTAAAATTTAATTTTTTCTCAAATTTGTTTGAAGAATAGATCAAAACGAAAGTACACATGTTGACTGTCATATTTTCGAACATCTGCTCACATCATTCGAACATTCGACGGTTTCAACCATTTCGACTATAATGTCTGTACTAAAACGGTGATAATGACAGTAGTTGTATGTAAATGAGTTTTGTGGATAGGACACAATGTTATTGCATGTGGACACAAATATCGAAAAAACCCTACATGTAATAAACCGTATTACATGGGGGAAACATACATGTATGGCACAGCGAATAAAACTTATTTATCTGCTCGGGGTACTAAATTCCTCACCTTCGGGTCGGGATGCAAACCTCCCCCTCGAAGGAAAAAAAACACCACTCATTATAAAACTAGGTACGAGTGGCACGTAGATCTAGAAAATCCTTTCGCACTAAAAAGAAGATTCTTTAAAAATTATTTCAATTTCTCAGAAAATTCATGAAAATGTTTCAACTACAAAATACATACCGTCGTTCTCATGACAAAAGGTTAGCCCCTTTGCTGTAATCCTTGCAGATCCTCAGAAAATTTTTTCTTTAAAAAAATCCTTTTTTACCCAAAATATACGACTATCTGCTACTCGACTCAATACCACGAGAAACTCAATATAAGGAATCTTGATTTTGAACTTTTTTTGTTTGGTTTGTTAGCTTTCGTTTTGATTACCTCCCCGTTTACATTCTACCACACGTCTCCGTAAACACATGAACCATTTACGCGAGCTATTTTGTAAGCTGATGATATTAAATTATAGTCACCGATTTTCTTTCCAACATTTGATGTATGTAATAAATATTTCATTAAAACTTCTATGAGTCGTGCCGACAGAACCATGTAGCCATAGGTTCGCAAACTTAGATTATTTCTGCAATATTTGAGTAATTTAACGCCTACGTGATAGGTCACTCCAGTTTTGTTGAAATTCTTACATAAGTTGTTACGATTAAACATTCAACAACATTACATACTAAGTTAGACCCGTCTGATTTCGTTTCCAAATGGGTCCCATCAAATCATATGTAGGCCCTCCGGAAAGGTCCATGGGCTAAATGTTCTTGGAACAGCTTTGACTCCGAAATGTTCTCTTTTTATTATCCGCTGTACGTAAAGTGAACTCAAATTTAATCCACGTTTTCAGTGCGTCGTCAACATATATATATATACATACAACATTTCATCAATAAAACGAAATTAATTGAACAACAATTTCCAAGCTTTTCCTAATAAAAGACGTTTTACTCCTCGTTGAGCTACGCCACGGCTCGCTAGACAAAAATATTCGCTTCAACATTGTCTTCCATCATTAGGAGTAGTTATATTAAGGTGCGATACGAGTAAATCGCGTAACGTTTGTTTGAACGCTCAAGTTAGCAAAATTATTTTTATTCCTATCAAGCTACCGAACAAACCTTACGCGATTTATGCGCTTCACACGCTTATATAGCAATTTACATTCTGTACTTACTGAAGTATATGCGAAGACATTTGGCAGGTGCTATTTGACTACTACATGGGGTGAAAAGTCCGCGGCCGAGCAATGAAAGAACTAATTTTTACATAAGTATGAACATAATTTTCTTCTTCAACGTAGACTCCCTGAAGGGAAATGCACTTAGTCCAACAGTCATGCAACATTTGGATACCTTTGGTGTAATAGGATTTCTCCAACCTTACAAAATAGGCCTCTGTTTCGGATATCACCATATCATTAGTGTAAAATCTTTTTCCCTGTAGCCATCTTTTGAAGTTGGGGAACAAATAGTAGTCGCTGGGGGCCAGATCTGGAGAGTAAGGGGGTGGTGGAGTAATTCATAGCCCAAAGAGCCCAGTTTCACAGAAAGGCCTTTCAAACGATACCTTATTCGTTTCTGTCCGGCATTTGGTTCCAGGGATATAGGCAAAAACGTGTTTTCATTTAAGACCTCCTACCTCTCGCTAGATACCTCGTAGCGAGGTCATATGGGTATCGTTGGAAAGCCTTTGATGCCCTCTTTCGATTGACATGAAGCATTGACTGATTTATTTTCATTATGGGCCTCAGGACATTTTTCCAATTTTCGTAAAAAAATTTCAACTTTGATCATGACCAAGACCCCCAAGTTTTAATCACTTCAGAAGTTTTGTTCGTGATTCTGATATGCCCATGTATGAGCTATTCAACAAAACTTAAATCACAAATATCGCATCACCCAACCGATTTATTCTGTTAGTGCCGATTTTTCCGGATTTTGGACCACTGTGCGGTGCTGCTTTTGCTCAATTGTTAGAAAACGCGGCATCCATCGCGCAGAAAGCTTTTTCATGTCCAAATACTCGTGTAAATGTCGCACCCGTTCTGTTGATATTTTGTGGATGTCAGCTATTTCAATAACTTTTACTTTCCGATCAACCAAAACAATACGATGTATTCTTTTGATGTTTTCTTCAGTAACTGCTTCACTTGAACGTCCTGAACGTGGGGCATCATCGGTGCTTGTATTACCTCGTTTAAATTCAGCATGCCACTTCTTCATATGACCGTTGTATACGACGGAGAGGATGTGCCGTAACACTTATCCAGCCATTCATTGCTTTGCTCCGTATTTTTTCCCATTAAGAAACAATGTTCAATCAACACACGGAATTCATTATTTTCCATTTTTTACGAACAACAAAAACCTGCGTCACTCCATTGACAGTAATTCAAAAACTATGGCACCAAATGTCATGAAATTTTGGCTGGAGGCTAAGTAATGAATGACGCACTCTCTATATGAGGTCGCGGACTGTTCACCCCATGTAGTATATGCGCCGAGAGCTAAAAATAAGACATTATGTTGGGGGGCTTTGCCCCCTCGCCCCACGCCTCCAGCGAGCTGTATTACACCTTGCAGCAGGATATACTTGCAAGGTGCTCTGCCCCTTAGACCCCGCAAGGAGAGATATTCCCCACTTGCCCCCCTTTTTGCGGGGGCTGCAGCCCATCGACCCCGATTTATCCGGATTATTGTTCGTCCGGATTTTGGTCGTCCGGATTATGGTCGTCCGTATAACGGCTGTACGCCTTTTTGTTAGCTACCTAACTTCAGTGACATTTCGTACAAGGAAAAGCTCGCTAGCTTTGTGAGCCACCTAATTTTTGAGACATTTCGTGAAAGGAAAATCTTCCTAGTTTTGGTTTGGTTTTATTGGGGAGTTTGAAAGAACAACAATAACATAATTACAATTCAAATACTTAAGAGCTAAATTGATTGCAACCTAAGTTAAATGCTTCCAAAAACACATAGGCCGTTCTTTGTTGGGCCCATTCTGCTGCACTCCTTTTTATTAGCTTTAATTTTGCCCTTACGGTCCGATCAACCATTTGCTTCCTATAATAAAAGACAACAAATTAGCTAAATTGCTCTTCGGGAGTTATGTAGAAATCTCCAAAGTGCTTTGTTCTGAGACTCATCAGCGCTGGACATGTGCACGCAAAATGTCTCGCTCTCTCTGGCTCTAAGCAAAACCCTCTACAGACTGGGTCGTTTACGATCCCTATCTTGTTAAGGTGATATGGTACGCGTAAGAATTCGAATCAACGCTCAGCGGAGCTTGACTCGGCCCAGACTGAGAAGGAACTTGGTGTTCTTTTTATTACAGTCCACCAAATCTTCTAGTTTTGTTAGTCACCTAGTTTTTGTGACATTTCGTAAAAGGGAAAATTCCTTACTTTTATTATCGAATTAGTTTTTCGTGGAAAAAATTGAATGAATTTAAACTATTACATTTATTTCATTAATTAATTGATTAATTTTTGTTTTAATACACATCATTCTTGCAGATGAATCAAGACGATTAAATACATGCAAAGTACTTTCGAGGTGCGAATAGCCGAAAAAATACTATCCACCGGTGCAAACAGTCAAAAAAAAACTCTTCGCCCCCGCGGCAAACAGTCACTTCGAAAACATTTCTATGATGAAACGAATCCCCTCGAACTCCCGAATATACTTTCGAAATATAAGTACGGAGCTAAAGACTTGAACGAAAGACTGAATTGACATTACTAATGAGATGTCAAAATGTCGAAATGAAATTCGTTTCATTACAAATTGAGCCGAACTAAGGAAGAATATCACGAACCAAGTCTTTGCAATGAAACGTAAAACGGATTATAAATATTAAACTTTAATTTGTACATTACTAGGCACACATGCATTTTACTTCTCTTTCTTCTTCCTGTGTTACTAAACACACATTCAGTCAGTTTGGGTTAACTTCAAACCACAAACTGTTTTTAAAGGAAATGAGCAAATATCATCATTTCCCTCATGTAGTTTTATGGGATGCTTTATCGTTAGCTTAAAAGGGTGTACACCATGTTCTATAACCGCAACGGAACTTTGTGTGTGTACTTTTGAAGCAGTGGAAAAGGAAAATAGAATTGTTAATTTTTAATAGGATTGTTAAATTTTTAATAAACATTTCTGTCTCAAGACATTCCTCGTTTTCACAATTCAGTAATTGACATAAGCACGTACAGATATCTGAAATAAACGTAACGAATAAAAGAGTTGAAACGTGTCGTTGCTTGGAAAAGTACGTCTTTGGTTCCATTTTTTAATTTTAAATGGAAACATAAACTTAGACAACGGTGAAAGAAATGTAATAATTTATTTGTACTAATGTCCAAAAGTGACAGTTTTTAATTTTGAAACCCTGACTGACCCCCTTCTCACGGTAAATGAAAGGTGATGTATAGTTTCATAGGTTAGTGCAAACGAAAAGTGAAATGCCTACATAGCTATTAGGGCGCAAAGAGGTAAGTGGGTGTTTCTCTCCTTATTAAGGCCTCGGACCTACATTGTCATATACATTCCCCTCAATTTACATTATATGGATAAAGAAGTTCACAAAAAACCTCATCCAGCTACGTCAGCTTTCTTGCAGCTGACTAGCAACATTCTGCTCCTAGACTTTTCTAAGGCGTTCGACTCTGTATCGCATGATCTGTTGGCTAAGAAGAAGAACAGGCTGAAGCTAAACGCCGGGAAGACCAAGGCAATGATTGTGTACGATGATAGTATGTTGAATTTGTGTCTGACGGTCGACAGTAAGATGGGGTGGAAACAACAGGTGCAGTCAGTCTGTTCCAAGGTGGAATAAGCGTGTGTTAGGTCCGTGTATGGCATTGGCTGCTACGAGTCGGTATCTGGTTCCACTGACCGAGTTCTCGGGACCGATTTGTTTTCTTACCTCGATTACCTCACTTTCATACATAAAATTGTGACCACACAGGAACCTGAATATGTGTGTGATAGGTTTAGTTTCGGTTTATCTGGTCGTACGTTCAAACTGTTATTGCCCCGCAATGACAACTTATTTACTTAACCGGCTCTACAACCCATTAAGGGTCTTGGTCTTCTCCAACATGCTTCTCCAACCGGACCTATCCTCAGCTAACGTCTTCCAGCTGGTTACTCCCGTAGTTCTCAGGTTGGCAAAAGCTGCATCGCACCATCTGGATTTTGGTCTGCCTGCACTTCTTTTGCCTTCCGGTTTGGTGATAAAAAGTTTCTTCTGCAATGACAAAGACGTGGTTAATCGCTCTATGTATGTTACAAACTTCGTGGTAAACGTGTGAGATTAGATTTATCAGTTCGGGCGATCATGTCAATGATCTTGGAACACAGGTCTTGCGATCCATTGTTCCGAACCAATCATCATTTAAATCATGCAAACCTTCCCGTTGACTCCAAGAATCATTCCAAAATACCAGGTCCAAGTTGGACAACATCTGATGGTTGCACGATGTAGCCTCCCAGTAGCCTGCGTCTCAGTTGAAAGAACTTGGAGCATTCGCATATCACGTGAATACACGTTTCTTCTTCTGATCCGCACGCACATCTGGAAGTTGCCGAAAGTATCATCTTTTTCATGTGCTCGTTTAGCCCGCAGTGTCCAGTAATCGCTCCGACCACCCTCCTTATGCGATTCCTGCCCATCTCTAGCAGACCTTTGGCTCCTTGCAAATTGGTTTTCGGGAAGAAGCGCTTTGTATGAACGCCTATTCCAGTATTCCGCATACCTTTGCATCACCCAATCTCTCAGTGCTTTCAAACATATTGATTGAGCAATCGGCAGATACGGTTCAGGGCCGTTTTCGTCCGCCCTCTCATTTCAAAGTGATCTGAATATTCTGACCTATCGAGTTCAAGAAGTCCTTACACTCTTTCACAAGCTTGGAAGTGGTAGCTGGTGAAACCAGTGCTCCGATCATCTCCTTACTGTCTGAACATAAGGATCTGCTTTCCTTGCTCGCCCTCCGGCAGTGCTTCGCGAGCTCCTACGAGCACTGCGAAAACTTCTGCCTGAAAGACAATCGCAAAGACTCCCAGATGGAACTGATTTCCTTCCTCCGAGTACAGGGCGTATACCCCAGCACCCACTCCTACAGATGTCTTCGATCCATCTGTAAATTCTACCACGCAGTCGCCGTATGAGAACGAGTCTAAATGAATATCAGAACTAGACTTACAACTCACTTCCAACTAAGTTTGCTGTGCCTCGTAATACCGTGAGCCATTTATTTTCCTTTCGTTTTGTCCGTTAAATATTCATGACCTCAATGCTATTTCCGAAATTCAATATTCATAGCATCCATATTTGTGTTGCATACTCTCTGTACATGTTACATTTTCTCAATTCTATGTAAGGGCAGGTGACATTCGTTAAATTTTTATCACCAACAACCAGTTGATAGTTGATATGGTAGCCAATTTCACATTGTCGAATTTTCGACAGACGCATCTATCACCTCACTTTTACTGGCTTGTATACTGTCGCCTAAATAAATTCAATCCTTTTCGTATATTATACCCCACCTAATACGTTTAACAATTTTCGTAAAGCTAACTCCATACCCCCACAACAACAACAACAACAACAACGCTTCGTTTCTTTTCTTTTCTTTATTCAAGGTAAGAATAGAAATACCCTTTTCGAATATTCGTTGTGTACAAGGGATGACAGTCAAATAGATATACCAAAAAATAGGGTGGCTCACAGAGGTGTTTACATTTTGTTGTAAATATTTACTTTGTTAAGACATCAATGGGCAATGTCCCTAAATAGATCCGAATTGTCAATTTAAAAGTTTCAAAATATATTGAATCGATCCATTTTTTAATTTCGATTCACCTTAACTTTATTTCCTTAAAGAATAGATTGTTGATGTTATGTTTAAGACGAGATGATTCCTTTATTACAAAAGCGATCTATCTCTATATCCTGTTAAATTCCTTCGTACTGGAAGAACACACTTGACACTTAATGTGACTGAGAGCACATATAACTTAATATTCTCCACAGCAGAAAAGATAAAAATGTGACGTCGTCGTCTGTAGCGTTACAGAAATCTCTTACGTCACAAGCAGAAGGTGATACACAAAACACAGATAGGCATTCAATTCGTATAGAAAATATAAACGGAAAAAGTTATGGCAAAGCGGTACGGTTCATTGAAGGTACGAAAGTCTATTAACTGGATGAGCGGTATGCGGCAAAGTTTGTGGTGAGGAGGGTAACGAAAAAAAAGATGATGCAATTAGAAATGTTTTTCACTTTTCCTTTTATCCGCTTTAAGGCGACAATAGTTATCTGTGGCAATTGGATGTAGACAGGTAGTTAAATCAACTCGGTAAACATTATTTTTTTTTCTTTTGTATAACAGCTTCTTGTGTTCTTGAGCTCCATACGAAGCTTCTCGCCAACTGATGGCAATTTTTATTTAAATACGTTCGAATCTTTTTGCCACATCTATTCTGATGCGTTAGGGTCTCTTGCATGTGTTATAGGTACCTAACTCAGCAGATTTTTATGAATATATCGTTAATTGTTAGTTGGAGAGAATAGTTAATGCCGAAAACAGACGATAAGGGTAGTTCCATTGGGAAATATAACGTAGGGAACACTCGGATCTCATTAAGTACACTCCGCTATTTTTATCACGTTAACATTAACAACGCGTGCTTGAAATTGAGATACATACCAAAATGCTTCAAAATTGCTCAAGTAATTATGCTGAGGAAACAAGACAAACAAGACAAACAAAGAAATGTTACTTCGTATAGACCAATCTCACTGCTACCGACAATCTCAAAAATCCTTGAGAAATTATCAATGAAACAGCTAAGACCGCTAGTGAAAGTTATAGATTTCCAATTCGGATTTAGGAATAAACATTCAACAATAGAGCAAATTGACAGACTAGCATCAACGATCGAACAAGCATTTGAAAACCAAGAGTACTGTCCGGCAGTATTTTTAGATGTATCACAAGCTTTTGACAAAGTGCGGCACCAAGGACTCATCTACAAAATGAGCAAAAACTTACCAGGCAACTTCAGCAAACTGCTTGAATCATACATAACTAACAGGAAATCTGATGTTATACAAAAAAATATATGAATGAATGAATGAACAGGAAATTGAGAATGAAAGACGAAGAAACTATCTCAAGATACTACCCAATAACGGCAGGAGTACCACAACGAAGTGCATCAGCACCGCTTTTATACATCCTATACACTGCTGACATACCAGTGACAAAAAAGTCATTTATTGGCACACTTGCTGATGATACAGCAATTATGACATCTAATGAATCGCAATCAAAAGCCACCAAAGATCTACAAAAGGCAATTGATAAAATAAACAAGTGGACCACTGATTGGAAAATTAAGCTCAACGAGACCAAATCCAAGCATGTCACTTATGCATTGCGTCACATAAACAGCAATCACCGTATCTTCCTTAATAGAGTTGCCATTCCATAGGCAGAGTCAGCATTATATCTGGGACTAAATCTAGATAACAGATTAAACTGGAAACACCACGTTAAACAAAAAGCTCAACAAATGAAAAATAAAACTAGAGAAATGTACTGGCTAATTGGATATAAGTCCAACCTGTATTGCAAAAGATTGATCTACAAATCGATATTTACACAAATCTGGATGTATGGCGCCGAACTTTGGGGATGTGCCAAAAAAACAAACAGAGATATCATACAAACTCGCCAAAACAATTTCATTCGCATGATCACAAACGCCTACCGCTACGTGACGAACAAGGAATTACACGAGGACCTAGAAATACGATGGGTAGCAGATGTAATTCGAGAATCAGCAATTAAGCACGAGAATAGACTTTTAAATCACTCCAACATAGAAGCCATCCTCCTACTTGACATTACGAACGAAGTAAGGAGACTAAAAAGAACCAAACCGCATGAACTGACGTAATGAAGAATCAAGACAGTTCAACATTCTAGAAACCAGTCACTGGACTGCCAAAAAAGAAAACGTTAACATTTTTTCCCACTAAATCGTATATGGCCAACAACTTTCTAGAAGATTGTAAGGATGTATCTCATCCAGAAAACAGTGATATGAGCGTTCGTACGTTTCATTAAAACTACACCGTGGAACTACCTATAAAGTACAGAATATGTTGTCATCGTGCTATTTCTTACATTCATGACGCAATTGTCGCAACTGTCAATTGATTACAGAAATTTTTCTATAACAAAACTGAAATTGCTGCGATTGACAACGAACAGAAGTATGATGAAAACATACGTATTCTGTACTTTTTGGTCTGTTTTCGGCATAGGACAGACAAAATTGTGCAGAAAAACGAAACACGCTCAAGTTGTTGAATTCATTTTCGTCTTTCATTGCCGTCAGTGCAACGGATTGAGAACTAAAGCAACGGGTATCGCACAGTACAGTAGCGGTGATTATGTGTGCGCTTTTAGTTATTGGATATTGGAAAACTTATCAAATTCAATGTACAAATTTCGAATAATTTAATTAAATTCCTTCCTCAATTTCATAAAATAAAATCTGTACATTTTTTATGACATCACATCAGATATGGCAAAAAACGTTTCAACTAAACCTGTGTGGTTATACGAGGCCGCAGTGATATTTGTCAACTGCAAACGACAGATTTCAACAGAAATTTGTTAAAAATCATTTTTAAATTCTGCAATCTGCTCTACTATCCAAATTAATAACGAAATGTATTGAGTTTTGTGATTGAAGCATAAAATATTGAAATTGTTTATGTTTGCTGGGAACAAACATTTTAATTTGGCGCATTAACAACATTAATTTAGCTACTTTAGAGCTTTTATATCCGGCCAAAAAATTGGATTGTCGCTCTTGTGGGCTCTTCTACCTTTGCTCGTATTTTTCATTTCATTTTTTACGTCATTTACAAAGTAATGTTTTTGCAATTCAAAAAAAAAATTTTGCTTTTTCTGTATTGATTTATCGTTCATCGAAATATTCACCTCGCAAACAACACAAATCTAAGAAAACGTGATGAAATCTTAACTCGTTCTTCATAAAAGAGACAAACCCAACGAAGAAAAGTAAACAAAGATACAAGACTGTTAAAGTGTAATTTTTATGCAAATGTGAATGTTACAAGCGAAAAGAGTTGTTAATGTAGCGATTGAATTATATAGTGGTCCATAATTTAATTCCTGAACACAAGTTATCTTGTGTGCTGAATTTGAATACCATCACCGTACGGCAATTACTCACTTCCGATCATGGCTATGGAGTGGATTACGGCTATAGACAAAAGGTACGTTTAAAATTATTGTCAATTATGCTTTTCTTTTTGTTCATTCTTCGTTGAATATTTTTGTAAAAGTGAATAAAACCAACTCACACACTTAGAAACCTTAGAAAATATTCAGGGCCTATTTTAAGAGAATTAATTTAGGTTCCGCTCACACTAAAGTCGAAATCGGTTTCATTCGGCAGCACTAAACGGAACACTAAAAAGCATACTGATTTCACTAGATTTCATTACTTACTTACTTACTTACTTATCAGCCTTTCTAACCCAAGCGGGTTTTGGCTGACTCTACAACGTTTCTCCATCTGGAGTGATCCTGGGCCAGACTTCTCCACTGCGCAACGTCCAACTTTCGCGCGTCTTGCCCGAGGCTCTTGTAGAGTTTCTTGAACTGTGATTTTTTTACGAGGAAGAGGCGTTAACACTTCGCTCAACCCACTGATCCGTTTCCCCGACAACCCGTAGGCAAGTCGTCAGGTAGCACTCTTAAGTTTAGCACAAAACTCCGAAGAGAATTGAGGTCCCAGGGACTACGACGTGGACGTAAAAAGAGCACTTGATAGTTAGACAGTTGCACGCCTGGCATATGACCCGGACTACCACACTCCGCTCATATGCTATCAAGCGCTACCCTATCTAACTACCCAATCCCCACTAGATTTCATTGAATCGCTAAAAACCCATCGAACCCGGATATGGAATAAAATTCGGCGCCGCTGTCGGAAGCAGACGGAAAGGCCAGATGACGCAGCAGTATAAAAATTTTAATGCATTCGCTGTCGGTGTGTTGGTATAGTGTATAAGTTGTAGTGTATATAAGTCAGTAAAATCAACACACCTAAAAACGCGAACGGTTAAACTAACACACCTCCAGCTTATGCATTAAAGCATCGTTCTGAATAGACGTGTATATAAGCGGTTATACTAACACTCGGAGCTTCGACGTATACCGCTGCGACAGGAAGATTCAAATTTCCAGACTTTCTGGAGGTGAAGCGATATTGGTGCATCACACACTCAGAAATCGGCCTATTGCATTCGCAAACACAGTCGTTATCTTGGCCCCACGGTAGTAAAGGCACATATATACAGGAACTTTTTGACTTCCCCCTTGTGCGACATACCCACCGGAAAATATTTTTCCCGGATTCTACGCAAAATTTAAGGCCGAAACGCTTTTTCGGTTATTCTCGACATGAGTGAGGTCATCTAGTAGAGCTTCGCAGATTTTTGGGATTTTTGTGGATTCTTGTGGATTTCTCTAGCACTTTTCAATTTCCATTCGGTTTTTTATATTTTTCTGTTATTCTCGACATGAGTGAAATCATGCAATAGAGCTACCTAGATTTATGGGATTCTTGTTGACTTCTCTAGCAATTTTTAACTTCCATCAGGTTTTTGACTCGATATAAACTTACAAAGGAACTGATATACGCACAAAAAACACTTCCAGTGGAGGTGTGACGCAAGTCTTTATCTCTGCTTACAAAAGTTGTGAAATCAGAAAAGTGTGACGCATTAAGCATCTAAGGTAAAAATATTTTCTTCCAGTTACAAAAGTTCTGAAATCAGAGTGAGATGACGCATTAAGCTTCGATGTGCAAAAAATTTTTTAAACAAAATTACGTTGAGTTCAAAAAATTGCGTCACAAATGCCGGACCCACCAGCGGAATAGTTTTTCAACACTTTCAGTTTTTACACGCAAAAATTTAAATTTACCCTAAACCTTGCAATAACAAATAAAAGTCAAATTTTTGCAGCGTAAAAACTGAAAGTACAGAAAAATTATTTCGTCGTTGGGTCTGGCATTTGTGGCGCAATTTTTTGAACTCAACGTAGTTTTGTTGAAAATTTTTTTTGCGCATGGAAGCTAAATGCGTCACTACCTTCTGATTTCAGAACTTTTGTAACTGGAAGAAAATAGTTTTACCTTAGATACTTAATGCGTCACACTTTTCTGATTTCACAACTTTTGTAAGGAGACATAAGACCTCCTCTGTACGAGGTTTTTTTTGCTTGAGGAAACATGTGAAATTTTGGCTGTCGAGATAGTTATCAAACCAAAACCGCTGGTAATCTATGTTTGTTGCATGAGTGTTTTCGATATGGAAATTGCAACGAAACATTATTGTCGATTCTGATTCATTGTGGAAAGTTTTCGAAATGACACGTTCGTAGTGATTGGAGATTTTATTTGTATGATATCGTTTGGACGCCGGAGTGTGTTTCTACCGCGCACGTTAGTGGATTCAATCAATGGTATTGACCGATCTGTTTTATCGTAGCAATGCAATGACTTTCTTAGGAACGGGTTAGCTCAGTGGTAACGTACTGGCTTTCCACCAAGAATATCCGGGTTCAATCCTGGTGGGGACACATTCTGTATAGGATTTTTTTCGTCAATGTATAGCATGAAAGTAGCGTTCCTAGGCACACCCAGGTTTCATAATTTGGGTAGTTGTGAATCTGGTGCCGCAATGAATCGTACACAGAAGAATGACGGAGATATAATTTGCACCAGAAGACATCCTAATGGTAAAATTCTAGCTACCGTTAGGCGTGGTTCGGAATTCACGTTAAACATGTGGTCCAAAAAATTCCTGCCGGTAAAACACATTGATGGGGCAAACCGGCATTCTAAGCCCCACTAGTTTGCCCACCTAGCAAAGATGGCACTAGGTTTGTGTGAAATTTACCACTGACACAGTAAAAACGTCGGTAACGAAAGGATCTCTAAGAGAATCCATGTGAGAAAAAACTCACAAAAATTGCGGATCTAGTAAAATAAAATGATCTAGCCTCTGACCCGGACGGGTTGTAAAAGCGGATTATTATTATTATTACAGTTTTGGCTTACAGAGCATTCGAGCACTCCAGCAAACTCGATGTATTCTACGGAGATTACAAGACAGTGTTTGATACCGTTTGGATAAGACGGCTGGTAGCTGGTAGTCAAATCGGCGAGATTTGGGATTGGTAGGTTATTTGAATTTTTGATTGGCAGGACAAACTACGTTCAGGTTGGGAATGTACTAGTCTAGAAAGTATCGATCGCTATCAGGAGTACCTCCAGGCAGCTGCCTCGGTCCGCTATTGTTTACGATTTATATTAATGACGTGGTGGGAGTTGTTAGAACTGCGTGTGTTCTTGCTGGCGACATAAAACTCCCCCAAATAATCAATCAAATCAACCAAATCAATCAAATAACCAAGCTAATGTGATTCTAATGCAACGTGATATTGATAACGTGCTGTGGTGGAATATGGAGAACCGACTTAATTTGAACAGGTACATGGCGCTGGCACCCCCACTATCTAGTATCATATTATTTTATTGCCAATTATTTAGGGCTAGTTTAGGGCTGATTAGGGCTGCAATTCTTAAGTTTGGTGCTGCCATAGTATTCGAGCCCTAAGCGATTGAAGTGGTCGAGCATCTCGTTTTAGCGTTTCTTCACCAAATCGAACCATTTTTAGATTCTCCATTAATGCAGCATTCGGGGCTCATTTAGGGCTGACGAATAAAACCAGTCTCGAGATTAGGGCTGGTCGGGGGACGAAGATATTCAATTTTCCTTGAAAAAAGCATGTCATTTTGCATGTTCCAGTGAAACTAAAAATGTAATTGAATAAAAAGGGAATCTATAATTTGGGGCCATCCATAAATGACGTCCAGTTTTTTCAGTGCTGCCAGCACATTTGAATCGTTAATAACTCGATAAATATGGTTCCTGGTGATTCAAATGTGTGTTGTACCCCTCTAAATACCCCCCTAATTGGGGGGTAGAACACACGTTTGACTCGCCAGAATGCACATTTATCGAGTTATTAACGATTTAAATGTGCTGGCAGCACTGAAAAAACTGGACGTCATTTATGGATGGTCCCTTTACGACTAGTTTAGGGCTGACGAATGAAACCGGACCCGAGTTTAGGGCTGCTGTGGACGCAAAGATATTCAATTTTTCCTTAAAAAAGCATGTAGTTTTAGCTGTTTCAGCGATGGTAGAATTTTTTTTAGTTCAAAGAGTAATCTGAAATTTAAGGCTTGTTTAGGGCTAACTATTAAAACCGGCCGCGAGTTTGGGGCTCATCAGGGGCCCAAGATATTTGGCTTCCGCTAAAAAAAAGCATGTCGTTTTAGCTGTTACAGCGATGGTAGAAGTTTTTTAGTTCAGAAAGTTTCATTACTTTGGGGCTAGTTTAGGACTGACTATTAAAATCGGTCTCCCAAGTTCATTATTATTAAACTGGGCGCCTCACTGGTAATGCAGCCATGCATGCTCGTAGGCCTCTTCTAGGTCAATATGTGATTACTAGGGTGGGTCGTCAAACGCGAAATGTTTCTTTTTTCAACTCTGGACCTATTTTCATCGATTTATTCGATTTTTTTAAGCATTTTGAGGCAAAAGAAAAGTTTTGAACAAAAAAAAACTTCTACCATCTCTGAAACAGCTAAAACGACATGCTTTTTTAAGCTGAAGTCAAATATCTTGCGCCCTTAATGAGCCCTTAATTCGCGCTCGGTTTTAATCGTCAGCCCTAAACAAGCCCTATATTTCAGATTACTCTTTGAACTAAGAAAAATTCTCGTTTAAACCATCGTTTAAACAGCTAAAACGACTTGCTTTTTTAAGGAAAAATTGAATATCTTTGCCTCCACACCAGCCCTAAACTCGGGTCCGGTTTCATTAGTCAACCCTAAACTAGTCGTAAATTATAGATTCTCTTTTTACTCACATACATTTTTAGTTTCACTGGAACATGCAAAATGACATGCTTTTTTCAAGAAAAATTGAATGTTTTTGTCCCTCAACCAGCCCTAAACTCGAGACCGGTTTTATTCGTCAGCCCTAAATAAGCTCCAAATTTTGCATTAATGGAGAATCTAAAAATGGTTCGATTTTTTTAAGAAACGCTAAAACGACATGTGCGACCACTTCAATCGTTTATGGCTCGAATACTATGGCAGCCCCAAACTTAAGGATTGTAACCCTAATCAGCCCTAAACCAGCCCCAAATAATTGGTGATAAAATAATATGATACTAGATGATGGAGGTGCCAGCGACATGTACCTAATTTCAACGAAGGGAAATGTTACATATTCAGTGCATATCGTAAGGATTCTTCGTTCATCTACACTGAATATAGGATGGGTAATCATGTTATCGAGCGGGTACATGAAATAAACGATCTTGGCGTTTTGGGCGACGAAAAGTTTCATTTTGTACATCACATGGAACAGATGACAATAAAATGTCGTCAAATAGTCGGTTGTATTAAGCATCACTCGAACGGGAACTTCACTAACGAGACTCAGCGTATTTTATATGTGGCATACGTTCGATCAAGGTTAGAGTTCACGTCGACGATTTTGAATCCAACTGCAAGTGTTTAAAAGACGATATCGAATCAATTCAAAAGTAAATGGTTATATATATACTTGCTAGAAAGTCGGCAAAATGCAACCTCGTACAGACTGGCTCCGTATGTGGATCGGTGCGAGCAACTCGGATTCAAAAACTTAGAGTTACGCCGGAGAGTAGCAGATGCAGTTTTGGCATTCGTCATTTGCAATAACACTGTGCACGATGATCTAATTCCATCAAAATTCGTTACGAGTATGAGTGAGTACCAATTGCGTCCGTCTACGTTGAAATCATTAGTCGAGCCACGAGAGTTGTCATCAAATCAACAAGTTGTTCGATTGGTTAAATTGATTAATGAGTACAGTCACAATAGAAGATTGCTCAGAAAGAGAATCACGAAGCAGATTGAATTAGAGATGAGGGAATGATGTTCTTTGGTAGATGTAAATTTGAAGTTGTGATGCTTTTGTAGGTAGTTTTGAAGTTCGTTATAATATTTGTTGTTTTATATTTATTCAGCCTATTTTGCCGGTGACAATAAATTCATAAGTCAGTTAAATCAACACACCTAAAAACGTGAACGGTTAAACTAACACACCTCCAGCTTATGCATTATAGCATCGTACTGAATAGACGTGCGTATACACCGCTTCGCTCCTCGTGCGTATACACCGCTTATATGTACATCTATACAGTAAACGTCTATCCGTATATCTGTCTCCTAACTCATATTTCAATCAGGTTTTTTATCCACAATTATTAGGTCAAGTTCGATGATGAGCAAAATCGACAAGTGGCCCGACCCGAACTTAAGACTGAACTCCACCCGATTACATTTTTCGAAAGCCGTGAACCCGTAAAAAACAATTTATGTTCCAAATTACGACGATGCCTGAAAGATTTAATTATAGTATGACTCAATGACTAAAACACCATGACGGAACACATTCTTTCGAAATACATTGTTTGTTATGTACACATTATATTACTCAGTTAAATATGTAAATTAATATTTTTTAGTCTGACATATTTTCCTTGGTGTTCTAAAGGGCTTTTTCGTAAGATTTTCGCTTTTCGTACCACATTTGGTGCACAAATTGGGTAAGATGTTTTTTGCTGTTACGCTCTCATTCGCAGAAATGCTTTTGAAAGCTTTTTGACCCTTCTTATTTGACGGTCGCGATAAATTTCGCTAAGGCCGCGAATTTTATTCATTGTAGAAGTTTGTTAAAGGATCTGAAATCATGCCTAACGATAGTTTATGCTTTCAAATCAAAAGTTTAAGTTCCGCTCAGTTTGAAAAAATGAATTCATAAAACACGATTTACCCATACCATACCTTAAAAACTTACATGCCGAAGCTGTCTGGTGCCGTGCACTTGATGTGGCTGATATCAAATATTCGTTTATTTTGATCTGGCAGGCTTCACGACGGGTGGTCATGTTATAACAACTTCTCAGTTTATGACAAATATTGTGAGCAACAACCATTGCTATTATAATGGTGGATGGCAGATGTCTTGTGGCTTTGCAACATTGTGATTTGTTAGTTTATGTTGTCGCAAAGCAAACATTAAAAGTACAATTCCATTTAGGTGAAGTCCCTTTTGTACACCTCAAATTAACAGAAATTAACAAGGGAGTTGTGTTTATGTGACAACCTGCATTTGATACACAAAAACTGTTGCAAAGTAAACTTACATCAATCTATTGTTTCAAATGATTTATTCATCCAACTAGAATTTCGGGCATTTTATTCATGTGCACATTTGTGTCGTTAATGAATCCCATGTTCCTTTCTCATTAAATTCACGTTCATTCGATGATGGCAACTGTATATTTCAATTGATTTTCATTCGTCTTTATTTGTTTCGAATAATTAAATTTTATTTCTATTCAAGCGATTCATCGAAACAAAACTGGGGATGGATGTAGAGTGGTGCGGAAAACCTTCTTAAATAAACATGCGCCGAAGTATCATTTGTATGTACCAGCAGTTGAGTTGTAACCACGTTCATTCTAATTATGTATCTATAGCTTCGGTAATTAATTAATTAGGGAAAATGAATTTGTGGTATCCCTTATCAAATTCAAATGAAGCTACAACCTATTTAGATGCTTAGTATCAAATATATTTATAATGAACTCGTAAAATTCGAGTGGTTTTATGTACTTAATGAAAGCAAGTAATGCAGATGTTACAGCAATGGAATTTAAATCATATTAAGCCCTTTAGGCACTATCACTGCCTAATTAACGTAATAATAGACAAAATAATAGTAATAAAAGCCCTTGTTGCAGGTCCTATCATTTTCTTCTCTATTGATGATTAAAAGCAATCCCTATCGTATACTGCCGAGAAGACTAAATTTGTTACACTTCATAGGTCATAGAGCTCGCCACTCAATTGATTTCTACAATTTTCTCGTCCAGTTTTCTGACAACCATAGTTCAAGTCAAGTGAAGTTGAGTGTAGTGTCATCGTACGGCTTACCGGAAAAGGCATTGTTGGGAGAACCGGTATTCTACTCCTACTAGTTTCGCTCCTCGTTACATCTCATAGATGGCACTGGGTTTGTCGCACAGCTTACCACTGGCACAGTAAAACTTTCCGGTAATGAAAGGATCTCAAAAAATAGATCCACATACAGCGAAACTAGTAAATAATGATCTAGCCTCTAACCCTTCATGGGTTGTAAGGCAGATTATTATTATTATTATAGTTTCATTTGGTATCCCAATGAGCAGTCTCCATGCCGAGATACACTCGTAAGTGTTACACGGCCCCTCGAAAAACCTGACCTGACCTGACCTGACAACAGAGGTCTGCATGGTTGACTGTTTCACTATTTTTTGAGTTCTCGAAAATGGTTTAATATTGAAATAATATATTTTTTGGTTAAAAAAGGACCAAATTTTGAAAATTAAAAATTGGTTTTCTTTATTACTATAAAAATATTGTTTTTTTCGAATAGTAATATTTTAAACTATTTTTAATAAATAAATAAAAGTAAAAACATACCCGTACGTATCACAATAGATGCGGCAAACAGAGTTGATATTACGAAAAGACTCGAACGTATTTAAGTAAATATTGCCTTACGTCCACATTAAATTGTATTGGAAATTGGCGATAGGACAATATTGAAATAAACGACCGAAGAAACGGTGTAAAAAAAGCACAAGATTTACCCCTAAGTAGAGAAAAATGTTCTCGTCAATCATGGCCCCACGATAGTAAGGGGAAATTCACAAGAAATTTTTTGGTAGACTTAAGGAACATATATACAGGAACTTTTTGACTTCCCCCACAAGCGACGTACTCACCGGAAAATATTTTTCTCGGATTCTACGCAAAATTTTAGGCCGAAACGCTTTATTACTCATTAAAATCAGTTCAGCCAATCCAGAGATATGAATTAAACAAAGTTATTTTGTATGGATCGAATATTTTTAAATGGTAGAATAGTCAGAAGATATGAAAATGGCTATTCGCCGGCGCCTTCGAATAGTCACAAGATATGAAAATGGCTATTCGTCAGCGCCGGCGAATAGTCAGAAGATATGAAAGTGGCTATTAACCGGAGCCACCGAATAGCAACCACATATGAAAATGTTGTCTGGCCTGAACTAGTTTATTTCATGATTAGTAATTTTCATATATTTTGTCACTAATTTCGTTATTCACCTAAGTTTTGTGGCATTTCGTAAAAGGAATAATTCCTAGGTCTTCCTGACGCTCAAATTCACTAGTTTTCTTAACGACATAGTTTTCGGAACAATTCGTGAAAGTACAAATCCGCTAGGCTTCCGTGAATATTTCCTCAAAGCGCAAAGTCCCTAGTTTTGTTACCCGCCTAGTTTTTGAGGCATTTCGGGAAAGGAAAAATTCCTAGGTCTTCGTGAGGTTTCCTTAGAGCGCAAGTTCACTAGTTTCGTTAGCGACCTATATTTTGGGACAATTCGTAAAAGTCGAATTCCCTAGGTTTGGTTAAAGCGCAAAGTCCCTAGGTTTCGTGACTTTTCGTAGAAGGAAAAATTCATAGGCCTTCGTGACGTTTGACGTTTCCTTAAAGCACAAGTTTATTAGTTTCTTTAGCGAGCTAGTTTTCGGGACAATTCGTAAAAGGAAATGTTTTCTAGGTTTCCGTGATGTTTCCTTGAAGCGCAAAGTCCCTAGTTTCGTTATCCTCTTAGGTTTTCTGAATTTCGTAAATGGACAAATTCCCTAGGCCTGAAATCGCAAGTTTACTAGTTTCGTTAGCGACCTAGTTTTCGGGACAATTCGCAAAAGGACAAATTCCTTATGTTTCCTTAAAGCGCAAAGTCCATAGTTTTGTTACTCGCCTAGGTTTCGAGGCATTTCGTACAAGGAAAAATTTCTAGGTCTTCGTAAGGTTTCCTTAAAGAAAGCGCAAGTTCACTAGTTTCGTTAGCGACCAAGTTTTCGAGACAATTCGTAAAAGGACGAATTCACTAGGTTTCCTTAAAGCGCAAAATCGCCGGCACTTTGTAACGTTTTGCAATATCATGAAATGTAGCCCGTACCTCCAGAACCATAGCGGTTAGAAAGTTACTTCCAAAAGTGAAGTTTTAGTTAGAAAATCAAATTTAAGCGAACACGTGTTTGGGGGGAAATACGCCCCAATACTGGTATATGGCCACTTGCATAATTGGGCAGGATGACCCAGATCTCCAGAACTATGAGAGTTAGAAAGTTGGTTCCAAAGGCGAAGTTTTAGAGACTTAAATTGAAGCGAACGCGTGTTTCAGGGTTTTGGGGAATATGGTCCAATTCTTGGAATATGGTCACTTCTAGAATTGGGAGGGATGACCCATATCTCTAGAACTAAGAGAGTTAGAAAGTTGCATTAAAAGGCGAAGTTGTAGAGAATCAAATTTTGGCGAATACGTGTCTCAGGGTTTTGTGGAATTATAGCCCAATTCTTGAAATATGGCCACTTCTAGAATTGGGAGGATTTCTGTAGCACTTTTCAACTTCCATCAGGTTTTTTTAATTTATTCGGTTATTCTCGACATGAGTGAGGTCATTCAATGAAGCTTCCTAGGTTTATAGGATTCTTGTGGATTTCTCTAGGGACTGTCCCTAAATTACGTAACATGATTTTCGGGCTTAGACTCCCTCCCCTCTCCCTCGGTGTCACATCGCGTAACAATCTCTTGAATCACCCCCCCCCCCTATGTTACGTAACAAAGTTCAAAAATATTTTTAAAAAATACTTCCAAGTACATTCATGATGTCAAAAACGTCACTCAGATGAAAGTGCATTAACTAGAAAACGTTCTCACAAAACGATTTGGAGAGCAGCCGACTTGAATTTCTATAGCTTTTGAAGAATTTGAATTTGAACTAAGATGAATTTCTTCGCAATAGCTCAAAAGATAGTTTGAATTGCCATCATGGCCACCAGTGTGCAATTCAAACAGTCTTTTGAGCTACTCCTATTGCAACTCCTATTGCCACAAATAACCTCACCACCGTGTAACAAACCGTGACAATTTCTCTGACCCCCCCCCCTTCCCCCTCGAGCGTTACGCAATTTAGGGACAGCCCCCTAGCACTTTTGAACTTCCATTAGGTTTTTTGATATTTTTCGGTTATTCTCGACATGAGTGGGGTCATGCAATGAAGCTTTCTAGGTTTATGAGATTCTTGCGGATTTCTCTAGCACTTTTCAGTTTCCATCAGGTTTTTCGATATTTTTCGGTTATTCTCGATATGAGTGAGGTCTTGCAATGGAGCTTCCTAGGTTTATGGTATTCTTGTGGACTTCTCTAGCACTTTTCAACTTCCATCAGGTTTTTCTAGATTTTTCGGTTATTCTCGACATGAGTGAGGTATTCAAAGAGAGATAAACTTGCAAAAACACTGATATCCGCCTCAAAACCCTCTTACATAGGAGGTGTGACGCAAGTATTTTTGTCTTCTTACAAAAGTTCTGAAATCAGAAAAGGGTGACGCATTAAGCTCCTAACGTAAAAAGATTTTTTTCCTGTTACAAAAGTTCTGAAGTCAGAGAGGGGTGACGCATTCAGATTCGATACGCAAAAAAAATTAAAGCAAAGTTACGTTGTTTTTTTTTTTTAAATTGCCAGACCCACCAGCGTCATAATTTCTTTCTATTTCAGAAATAAGAAAAAATTCAAGTGACGCCACTTTGACAGCTGGCAGCCATTTTCTTAGGATTCAAAAAAATTCTTCTCACTGATCTCTATAACTTTCCCGAAGAAACCAACCGTCTATGCACTCTAACTTAGAAGATAGCAAAAAATCCAAGATGGCGTCATTTTGACAGCCGGCAGCCATTTTCTTAAAATGTTAAAAAATTCTACTGACCAAGCTCTATAACTTTCTAGAAGAAACCAACTCTCTAGGTACTGTCATTCCGGAGCTAAAATTAGAAAAACCAAAGAAGCCTTATTTATTCCTAACGAAAATCCAAGATTGCGTCTCTTTGGCAGATTTCTGAACTTGCAAAAAAATTCTCTTGATCAAACTCTATAACTAGAAGACACCAACTCTTCAAGTATTATCATTTCGAAGCTAAAAATCGAAAACCCAAAGGAACATAATTTTGCTTACAAAAATCCAAGATGGCATCACTTTGGTAGCTGGCAGACACTTTCTGAACATCCCAAAAAATTTACCTGACGAAACTCTATAACTTTGTACAAGACACCAACTCTCTAACAGAGATGACAGCCGAGATATTTTTTCAAGTCGGCTGAAGCCTCGGCTTGGGGTGAAGATGACGTTGTAGAGCTTAGGTGTCTTCAGCAAAACATTAAGTATTAATTAGAGGAATCATTTTTTGAAGGTGTGCAGCCGACCGCTGACACCTTCAAAAAATGATTCC
The DNA here is from genome assembly GCA_029228625.1 of Pseudolycoriella hygida. Lineage (NCBI taxonomy): Eukaryota > Metazoa > Arthropoda > Insecta > Diptera > Sciaridae > Pseudolycoriella > Pseudolycoriella hygida. Next base: position 101,252,343 of record CM055404.1, on the reverse strand, counting down.
TCTGATTAATATATAATGTTTTGCTGAAGACGCCTAAGCTCTACAACGTCATCTTCCCCCAAGCCGAGGCTTCAGCCGACTTGAAAAAATATCTCGGCTGTCATCTCTGCTCTCTAAGTATTGCCATCCCGCAGCTAAAAAACCAAAACAAAAAAAAACTAATTTCAAAAGTTCGCCTATAAATATACAGGAACGGAAAAGTGAAAACCGACAAGTTTGTGATTAAACATACGAATTTACCATACAAATCAGAAACTTGTCGGTTTTCACTTTTCCGTTCCTGTAGTTCTTGGAGGTTTTGTATGGGTTTTTTGGGTTTGTGGACTTCTTTTTTGGGGTGAGGGGACTGCGTCACGCCCTCCGCTTCCGCTGCGGGCCAGATGAATTACTAATTTTGATAATTTTTTGATTTGATCTTCATCTGGAAGCCAAGATTTTCATTTGTTTTTGTAAGATTTGATATTTGTATTATTGTTTTTTAAGTCATTTGGAATTTGGTTATATAAAAATTGTCCTGAAAAAGTTATTTTTGATATTCCTATGTTTGTGTTTGTGGTGTTAATATATGGGTAGTTCCACGGTGTAAAAAACTGTTTTCTGAATGATATACGGCCTTACAATCTTGTAGAAAGTTGTTAGCTATATGCGATTTAGTAGGAAAAATGTAAACGTGATAAAAATCGCGGTGTGTACTTAATGAAGTCCGAGTGCTCCCTACGTTACATTATCCAATGGAACTACCCATACATTGAATTTTCTGATCTCGTATTATATGCTTGCTTATTTTTTTTCAAATTCAATTGTGTTCTGTTTATGACTATTTAAATTCTGTTTTACATAGTCGCAGGAAATATAACACAACAAAAACCCTTTTAAAAGGGAAATGTGACGCAAGTCCTTCTTCTTCCTTCCAAAACAACTGATATCAATTTGGGGTGACGCTTAAAGCTTTGAAACGCAAAAATTCTTTTGGAATGTTTTCATTTTTGATTAAAAAATGCGTCACAAATGCCGGACCGACCAATGTAATAATTTTTCTACGCTTTCAGCTGTCATACGCAAAAATTCCTGTTCAAAAA
>CM055404.1:101239532-101250620 GCA_029228625.1 Pseudolycoriella hygida | reverse complement strand
GTCAAAACTTAGCTGTATATATGGTTCCGAAGTCTACGAAAAAAAATTTTCTGAATTTTTTGCTCGTGGGGACTTGCGTCACGGGCGCATTGCTACCGCGCGCCCATGATCCTTTAATTGGTAAAATATTTGCGTCCTTGTATAATAACTATGTTGGATGTTGTAATGGTATATGTAGAACCGATTTAATTGTGTTAGTGCTGCTGATCCATATAATATTACATAGATGCTCGATATTACTATGTGTCATTGAGTAGTATAATAAAAACAGTCTTTTTTTGGAAGAAAATAAGATAATTTTCTTAAGATACCTAAAATTAAACGTTTTTATTTTGTTATACAATTTCGTTCCTTCAGACAAATCCAATTTTCAGGTCCCACAAGTTATATTCTGTATACAAAAGTTCCGAACCGCGCGTTAAAATTCGAAATTTTACTATACAAAATATAACTTGTGGGACCTAAAATTTAGGTTTGTCAGACAGAATCAATTTTGTAACAAAATAAAAACGTTTAACCGTACTCTGCATGATAGTTTTGTACATAAACTTTTGATATGGGGTTTCCATGTTAAAAAGTCTATAATCATTCATAAGTATTTAAATTCATTAACTTCCTCAAGAAAAACTCCTTTGTATGTTAGGTAAAATGTTGGTTTTTTTTCATGTACACGAATTTCGTTTTTTCAATCTTTAAAGTCAACGAGCTCCTTCGTACATCGTATGGGTTTTAAAAGCAATCAATTGCTTTAGCATTACCTTTAATTTTCCTGACGTACGAGTATGATGGCATTTTATATTTTCTACCATAAAATTTTCTACAAAGAGCGTCAACAAAGTTTATTCTGCGATACCAACAAATTGTACATAATAATCTAAATTATTGCCAGGAATTGAAATAAAAAGAAATTCTGAGAAAATGTACAGAAAAAAGAATTTCTTTCGATTTATTTTTAACAAGTTCGAGAAGTTTTCATCTAAGTTCAAGTATGTCAAGGCAGCGATCATTTTGCAATTAAATAGATATTTTCTTCACTAGAGAGTAAAATGGGAATTTCTAACTGGAAAACTTTTTACATTTTCTTTTAGAAGTTCCTTCTATGATTAATAAGGACTTTTAATATTAGATATGATGATATTGCTTTATTTGCGCCGTATCATGCAATCATATATATGTTCTACACTCCGCTGTCTATTTTCCGGGAAATTTTTCGCCATTTCCCGTATTTCTCCTTTCCCGGGAAACGAAAAAGCGACGGGAAATGGATTCCCTATGCACAAAAGACCTCATTATCAAAGGAATATTCACGAAAAAAACCAAATACCGTGTTGGGTCGTGTATCGTGAGTTGAGCCCCCACTAAGGACTTTATAGCCCGAACCACTCGACCGATTTTCACTAATTTAATTTTCGTGATTTTCTGATGTCCATATCTTTCAATCAAAATCTCAAAGAGCGATTTCCGTTCTAATTTCGCAGTGATATAAGTGAAAAAGTTCCACCCTTGCATATGTTTTTGCTTTTGAGCGATAGTTGAATCAGTATGGATGAATTTTTCATGGATGATCGTGTTTTGCATTAGTGTCTGGCAAATCCAAAAGAGAAAATGACAAGACCACCGACCGGCTAGATTTCTTCATATAAAATTGCGACGCACCTCCAAAGTAGAGCCGATCACAAAATATGTAAAGCAAAAGTGTGCATCATTAGACCCCCCTGTCTCGCAAAAGGATCAATTTTGTAGAAACCACATTTGTCTCATATCTTCCCTCCCCTCTGTTGCGTTGCGTAATTTATAAACGAACCCTTCCTGATTTCGTGTTTGATTCGAATTTGATGTTTTATCAACTGCAACTAAAGTAAACTAATCCAAACATAAAAACATGTCGGTTCCCATTGACTTCCATTTTCAGAGTTCATTAATTAATGTTGAAAAACCAACAATGATATCGAAAATTCAACACAAATACATTTCATGGAAAATGCAAAAGTAAAGTTGTGTAGAACTGTAAAAAATAATTACGGCGATATTGCACAAAGCCCATATTTCCAACGTTTTATATTTACACAATGTATACGTACGAGAAAAATATTGATTTAAGCAGAAGACACGAACGAAAACATGGTTGGAAAATGTTTGCACGAAAATACAAGAAATTAATACATTTTTCATGGAATGTAAGTAAGCCCAGAACATTGCACGGCAGGTGTGACTTCAATTTTTGGGGTGTTCTATATATTATATGGTCTAGGATAATATAATTTTTCTCAAAGTGATATTTACGAAATTCTTTTCTATTAAAGATAAGTGTTTTATACCATTGCAATGGCACTTAAAATATTTTTTTACAACATTCATTACATCTTAAAGATAATAAACCGGGCATTAAAAATGTCAAATGTTTTATTACAAATTATTAACAGCATAAGGAGCTGAGCGTGAATGTGCGTCAACATTAAAAGGCGACTGGAATAAATCTGTCATCTACTTCTGTTAACTAAGCGACCAGCGTGCCCAGACATTGAGGATTTTTCAAAATTCGCTTTACTAATTTTCGGTAGATTTTAGTTTAGAATTTACTGGGCGAGAGTCCGGGTAGGTTCTCAGTGTTATAAATCGGACTTTCATTCTTAGACGTCATACCAGAACCAGATTACTGTCTCCCTCCATTTCTTTTTCATATAACTAAAGGTAATGCAAATCAGCAAAAACGTCCGGGACGCAGCTTTCAGGTGAATATGTCTACGTAATGCTGCGCGCATGGGAAATTTGCTTTTTCAAGTTGCAGCACATAAAACAATTTAATACTAAACTAAGCAGTTGCGACAGCTGAAGCATACGAAAATGTCAGCAATCCTATATAAAATCACAACAAAAACCCAAATTGATATCAGTTGTTTTGGGACTTTTTATAAAGGGTTTTTGTTGTGATATCAGTTCTTTTGGATGTGGGAAAATTGTTTCTGACAAATTATACATATAAAGAACTTTGTTTTAGCCGCTATTAAACCGAAGTGCTCCGGCTACTACTTCCATGGGCGAAAATGATACCCTCAACTTACTCTACAACATGTCAAAAGTTTTTTTCGAGCCGTCGCCGGCGCCAAACCGAAGCGCGGCGGCTACTACTGTCACGGGCGAAAATGATCTACTCAACTTAATCTACAACAGAGGTGAGACGGATATCCGAAATACCGAAACTTTCGGTTCGGTCCATACCGGACCGAAACTTTCGGTTCGGTCCATACCGGACCGAAACTTTCGGTAGAGTTCCAACAAAAGTATCTAGGGAGGTATTGTTTACATGTCCTGCTTATGCCTATTAAATAAGAATACCAGTAAGTTGTTCAAATGATAAAAATGCATTTCCGAGAACCATGAGAAGCCAGAACTTTTTTGAAGGGCGTCAGTCTCGATTTTTCACACATCGCTCACTTCTTCTGAAACTAGACAACGCAAAAAAAGGTGCAAAAAAACTGAGGAAGTTGAGAGAAATTGAAATAAAAATAAAATAAAAAATGAAATTTACAGTTTTTGTTGATCCTCAATCAAAATGGATTTTCAATATTTTTTGCACGAAGTAAATTATTAGAATTATGTTTTATCTTTTAAGACCCGGCGAGAGTAGAAAATTGTGTTATATTAAGCTAAATTTAAGTAATTTGGCCTTTGTCTGAACATAGCAATAATTTTAAATATTGAGAGCTCTATCTTTGGAAAAGTTATTCCTTACATGTCATGGAAAAAGTGGATGATAATATCAATAAACCTAATGACAGACAAACTTCTCTAAATCATTATGAATTATTAGCTGTTTATTAGAGAGTTTGGGCAAAGCCTCTTATAGCCAAATTTATGTTTAAGTTATAAGTTACAAGTTTACGTTATAAGTTAACATTTTAGGTTTATAGCCCAGATCAGTATTGTAACTAATCCACACCAGTACTGATCAGTTCCAAAAATGATTTGAAATAGTAGTTTTGAAACTGATCAGTACTGATCCGAATCAGTTTTAAGACTGATCAGTACTAATCCGGATCAGTTTAAGAACTGATTAGTACTAATCCATGTCAGTTTTCAGACTGTTCAGTACTGACCCGGATCAATTTTAAAACTACTCATTACTGATCCATAGCAGTTTTCAGACTTATCAGTACTGATCCGGATCAGTTTTAAAACTGACTAGTACTGACAGATAACTTTGAAATTGATCAGTATTGAACCGGATCAGTTTTAAAACTGTTCAGTACTGATGTGTATCAGTTACAATACTGATCTGGGCTATAAACTTATAACTTGTACCGTAAACTTGCAACTTATAAATATTACTCATAGCTCGTAACGTAAACTTATAACTTATAACGTAAACTTGTAACTTATAACGTAAACATATAACTTATTACTTATAGCTATATGTATATGTTATAAATTTGGCTATAAGTCGCTTTGCCCAAACTCTCTATTATAGTGACACTTAAATTGAACTCATATTTCTGGTATTCTTATTTAATAGGCATAAGCAGGACATATAAACAACGCCTCCCTAGATACTTTTGTTGGAACTCTACCGAAAGTTTCGGTTCGGTCTGGACCGAACCGAGAGTTTCGGTCCGGTATGGACCGAACCGAAAGTTTCGGTATTTCGGATATCCGTCTCACCTCTGATCTACAACATATCAAAACTTTTTTTTGAGCCGCCGCCGCCACCGCCGAATCGAAGCGCGGCGGCTACTACTTCCATGGGAGAAAATGATCCCCTCAACTACCTCTACAACATATCAAAAGTTTTTTTTGAGCCCCCGTCTATTTTCCGCCATTTTGGCGGTCACACCGATACACTACACACCCAATCCAACAACCAAACCTCTATCTCGAACACCTCATGCAAAATGTGCTATCATACATATTACACACACAAACACATACATATGCGAACAGTCTGAAACTATATCAGAAACGTTGCAACAACGTTGCGTCGTTTTCGATTTACTTGAAATTATACTCGGATGGGCTTTATAAGGCGCCTTGAAAGAGCACTAGCGCCCAAACGAGGCCGGTAATAAAATCTCATATGGCGTAGAGATGCTCATCCGAAGGTCCCTGCAGAATTTCAAGAAAAGTTATCGAGCCATTTTCGAGCGTTTTTCATACAATTTTCCCCGGAACTAACTAACTAACGTAGGATTCTAAATACATCAAAATTGACAACGCAGAACACGGCACAATTACATTAATTAAATTAATAAAACGAGGCTTGACTAGCCAGATTTAAATTATGCATTTGATTTATTTAATTTTACCGACCGGTTTCGAGAGCTATGCCCCCATTTTCAAGGTGTGGTCAAGACTGTAGTCACTACAGTCTCATTATCGAGGTGTGGTTAAGACTGTAGTCACTGGATACTGAGGGATTGACTGTCCATCCGTCCGTCACCGCGATAACTTGGGAAAAACTCCACCGATTTTCAAAAACTTTTTTTCCCTGATAGGTAATCATATTTTATGGGATTCAATATGGGCACTGTCGGCCCTAGGGCCGGCCGCCGAGCTTGGGCCGTTTAAGTGGTTTTCGGTCTTTTGTACATAGCTCGAGTAAATCTTTTCCGATTTTCATAATTGTTTTTTTAATTGACAGGTTTATGAAAGCCCAACAATTTGTAGAAGAAATTTTTTTGAGATTGGGCCCCAGGATATAGCTAAGGCACTAAAAACGAGTTTCTGCTAGCGCTCTACATGTTTCTTGTACAAAACTCGAATAAATCTCTTCGGATTTTCAATTTTTTTTTGATCGAAAGGTCTAGGACTGTCTCCCGTTCTATGGAAGAAAATTTTTTGATTAGAAACCCTTAGACTCAGTCAGGACCCTAAAACTGAGTTTCTACTAGGGCCCAACGTGTTTGTTTACATAAGTTGGATAAATCCTTTCGTTGATTCTTTTTCTATTTGAGAGGTAATTGAGTACCGAATCATATTCAAAAACAAATTTAGACCCGGTGCCTGTGCTTAGAGCTGAAGTGGGCCTCAGATCTGTCCTAACCAAAAAAAAATTTTTTTGCTATGTTGCAGAGCAAATTGAGGGAAACATTTTTGTCTATGGAAAAACCCTTCATTTTATGGAATTATGTGTCCGAGGCATTTCCTTATGGCCCTAGGTCGGTCCTAAGGTCTGCCCTAGACAAAAAAACGGTTTTTCACTGTGTTGTAAAGAAAATAGAGGTAAGAATGTAGGTATTTGTCCGAGACCTCTACTGAGGACATTATGTCGGTCCTAGAAAAAAAATGGTTTTTTGATATGTTGTAGAAAAAATTGAGATGACTGTTTGGTAGTCAGTTTTGTACTTTCGGAAGGCCTTTTTTACACCGTTTCTTCGGAAGGTTTTTTCAATATTGCCCTCTCGGCAATTTCCAATACAATTTAATGTGGAAGTAATTTCATACACTGAAGAGTTAAGGCAATATTTACTTAAATACGTTCGAGTCTTTTCGTAACATCAACTCTGTTTGCCGCATCTATTCTGATACGTACGGGTCCCTTAATATGTTTTGACTATAACTTGCGCATAACCATACGAAATTAAATAGGATTATTGAATGATACAAAGGTTTTTCACTAGGTCCCACCTTTTGGGTGGGTCAGGTCCCATGACTGGATTTCAAAATTTGCATTTCATCTACTCTCTTTTTATAATATTTTTTCTCTTAATAACTCATTCATATTTGCACTAGGGAAATCGATCAGCAAATACCGCGTCAAACTGCACACTCGTAGAAGTTTTGTATTTACTTTTCTCAATTCTTCCAAAATGCTGATATGTCTCCGCCTTGAGCAAAATGCACATTCGTCATCTTTTAGGCAATCAATTACCACTTTGAAAGTATTGGTATTGTCAACTATCAACTCCTACCATCAACTATCAACTCAATCGAATCGATATGGTTACAGAGGTTAAACGTTTTTCATGAACATTTCCTACATTTTGATGCACGGTGTGTTTGAAGGGATGATTAAGTTTTTTTCTTGTACACCCGAAAAATTGTCTTTATGTTCGAAAAAGGGATCGTTTTTCATCATAGTGAACAGAAATGACACACTGTGTGAATTTCTTTTGTAAGGCCCTGACTTTCAGTTAAGGGAATTATTGGACACATTAGAGCCTTTCACCACTCCTGACTAATTGGTCATTTAGTTAAAACATTCGGTGTCGTTTAGCTACTTAGCAGCGATGTATTGAACAATTGGGGTTTGAGGCTGTTGCACTAGTTTGGAACAGCTTTTGTAAGAAAGGTCGATTTTTGACTTTCTATACTGTTTTCAACCGAAAAAGTCGGAACAAGAGCTGCAACTTTATACGACAAAGAAAACGTGACGATGTTAATTTTATATGTAAATGTAGAAAGTTTTTGAATACCTTTTTACCTTTTTTCTGTGGGAAGTGTGGGGAAACATTTGAACCACCCTCCAACATGCACTTAGAGATCGATAGCTCTCCCGAGATGTCAAATTCTAAGAAAAAAAAAGAAATTACATTTCTTACGACAGAACAACGAATCGAATGGCCCATTAATCGAGAAAAAATAGGACATTTTGTCGCAAAACTTTATGAAATTGGTCGAAGTTTTCGCAAAATCACTCTTAACATTTCAAACATTCAAACAAGTGAACACGAAACCGATCTATTTAAATTTTAACTAGCATTATCAACGTATATTCGTAGCAACGTTTTTCGAAGCCATATAATACCTTTCAGACCGATATTATTGAATTCCAGTGCTTTTTCTGGAAAACATTCTTCTTGCAGGGTGAGTAGAAAACCTTTTATTACTTTACCTATTAAAATAAATCCTTTAAAAAAGATGGGCTTTGATTGAATGTGTATACAAAAAAAGGTACACTTTATGCTCACCACCGATTTTTATACGAGCACCGTAAATCGACACCAAACAATATTTCACTGTGTCCGGACCGAAATAGCAAAAGTTTTCCTCCATTATTATTGTATTTTTAAAGAGTTTACTGTGTTGAACCTATTGCCAGTTATTTCAATTTGGAAACCCCAGAGGATACAGCAACCTTTCGCATATTTTTTCCGAAAGAACAACATTATAATTAAAATATTTACCTGTCTGTCCTCCCCATTAATTATTACGTAATTAAAAAATTTAATGAATCTGTTAATGGAAATATGAATTTCAAGATTGTATTGTCTTGAGTGCTTTAGGATCAAGGATGAGCAGTATGACGTTCTCATATTTGAGTTCTCAAGTAATGCCGAAAAATTTGCAAGTGAGTCTGAAAGTTCAGAAAAATTTATAATAAAAGTACGTTGCCAGAATTTTAAATTTGTGCATCGCGCACAATTAATGACTCATAAGACTATACATCTTTGTTGCTGGCATTACCTGCTGGTCAAATGAACAACACTATGCTACATACTGCTATGGTCCATATAGACGCCAGAAGGTTAACAGGATCTAAAATTATCTTTAAAGTGATTTCGAGATTCGCATATGCCCCTTTGGAGAGGATGACTGCTGAAAGGAAAATAAGACAAATCCTGCGTTTTATCAAACCCATTCAATTGTTAAAGTTATCTTTTGAAAAGCAACAAGGCAGAAGGGAAAATTTTGCCAAGTTATATCGTGTTTTCTGGTTGACTTAAAGCCACTTGTCATTGCAATAAACTAACGAATCAGAATAAAACTTTTAATTGTGTGAAACTTTGCTTTCGATTTGCGGTGAAACAATATGGATGCTAAAGTGGTTTTATGCCTTCGTAAAAAGTTAGCTGAAATTTGTAATGGGTCGGTCGTAAGTAATTAAAAGTCGCATTTACATTTTCATATCTAATTACTCATGAGCGACCACTTGTTTCATCTTCAAAATTGAAACAGTATGGAATTTTACGTGATCGAGAAAATTGAATTTCCTTCAAGATTGAAAAGCTAAACTATGGATTTGGATATCCTGGTAGTTCTAATATGGGTGAAGTTAGCTCAACTCAAGAAAACTTTTTGTGTTCGTTTTATTTCAAGGTCCACACAGTTTCTTCGTTGTTGTGGTCATTCTTGTCTGATCAGTAGTTTCCATTACATCACATAAAATGTAATTTCGAACATTGTGGATGTAAAATACAGAAAAAGTGTCAAAAGTTTTTAATTGAATTACATCGATAGTATGAACGTGATTCTCTAACGCAACTATTAGATTGGAATCTCCGCTTTCGGCTTTGCTATGGATTCAGAGACCTTCAAAGTTACACACCCCTCTTTGCGAAATATATCGATACCTAATTGCGAATAGCACGTATCTCCATTCAAGTTGAATGGAAATTAGTGTTGAGCGCAATTAGGTATCGATATATTTTGTTCTCGGCCGCAGTTTGTTAGGCCATTTTATCCGTCAAACGGTTAAAGAACGCAATGTTCTTTGATTGGTGTAAATTCTTGTGGACAAAGTGTCCGTATCTGCATAGGCCTAAATATTGGATGTTTCGGGCCGAATTTATGTCCCGATTAAACATTCGGTAACGTTGCGAAGTCGTGGCCATGAATATGCGATGTTGGAGATTTCGTCTTGTGGTTACCCTAACTCTGTCATCCTCGCTCCAGCGGTCGTTGCGGCGAATTCGAACTCTGTCCGCTCTTTGTGATTTCGTTGGTTTTGGATGTGCCCTGTTTGTGTCTTTCATTTGGGCAGCGAGGTAGCGTGTGTTTGTTGCCGTTGTGATGAATGTCGCTGGAGTGGATGCCTCGGACGGCTTACAATTTTTGCAAAATTTAAGCCTGAAAATGCAGACGAAAAATCCGTAAGAAAAAATGCAGTTGGTAATGGAAGTATAGTAGTGGATGTACCTGTCTTTCGAAGCTTCGACACTTTGCAGTTCCTCAAAACAAATGCAGCAGTTTTTTGTCGTTCGGAATTCATTCTGCGGTATGACGATAGTGTTCGGGCGTTGCTGAATGGCACGTATTATTTTTTTGTTGGTGGGACAGCGCATGTGTCCTTTTATAGGCGATTTAGCTGGCGTAGAGCTACTGCCAATGTAAACTAAATTGAGTTTTTTGCGGTCCTGTCTGCATTTTGTGTACCCCACGATATCTGCAGCTAATTTTGACATCGTTTTTTGCGTGCAGACATACTTCTCGAAGTTTAGATTGGCACACTTCAGCATCATAAAAGTGGAAGTGCCTTCATTAAAAAATTTCAAGCGTGAGTGTAGATACTTTCGGTAGTTCGGGGACTTTGCTGATGGCTCTTCCACACCATCCTTCTGGCGGTATTTTTCGTATTTCGCGAGAAAATCACCGCAAAGCTTTTTTCTGACGCGCCGCCTTTTCGTGAACCCTGTAAGGATGAAATAGTTAATATTCTGAAAATAGGTCATAACATAGAGTTAATGTACCTGCTTGATAATGGTAATCTTTTTGTTTGTGCAAAATATTCGTTTCATGAATGTTGCCGTCACTGTCCCACGTTCTACGCACTGTTGCCATCATATTTCTTATACCTGGATCAATGCCGCAAATGGTGACGTCACGCAAGTCTTCTATTTTGTACTTTGCGAGCTGTTGCAAAATTAGCGGGTCGGTTCTGGAAAGATTGACGTAGAAACATCTTACATAAGAAACATTACTAATAGTAGCGGAAAACTCACTTGTCGTCCTCTTCGTCTGTGTCGTCATCTGCATCTGAATCTGAATCAGAATCCGAATCGTTTGCATTTGATGGTTTCCGTTTTCTGTTGTTCGTGATCTCCCTGACTTGCTCTCTAGTCATTTCTCTGCCAGGTTTTAATTTGCAAAGTTGTACGGATACGTCGCAGGAGTTTGTCGTTATTTGACCACCAAATTTTTTTGTATCCGTTTCAAGTTTCGTGAAATTAAAGAGGAATTTCCAGAAGGGGTTGATTGTCTTACAATTTGCATTGTCAGCATCGGTGATTAATTCCACGAATTCCACTTGCGTGTACAAGGGCTTGCCGTTCGGTCGAAAAGATGATAAGTTTTTAACGATGTCTTACAACGATTTCGAATCGACAGCAAAGTGCATTAGACCGAAACCGTGTTGGGGTACCACGACAAAGTTAT
>CM055404.1:101223052-101239032 GCA_029228625.1 Pseudolycoriella hygida | reverse complement strand
AAGTTTAGAAAAATCCCTATCAATACCAAGATGTGTGTTCAATACGCAGGTAAAGTGGTACAACAAACTTTACACTTCCGTATTCCCGTTTCGTTTCCGTGTAAAGTTTATTTTAGAAACCATAACTCCTTATTGAAGACACCCTTGCCCTATATGCCCTATGTGTAAATAAAATACAATTTCAAACGTAAATAATTGCCACCACATACTGATGGAAACATTTATTTACATTTTGTATTGTTATTATACCTACATACCTAACATCAATGACATATTAATATAGATAGACTGGCACCACTGGCACTCGGTAGGACCAGCCTATGCAACACTAATTTCTCATTGCCTACGGATGTTTTGTAACAATCGAAGTGTCAATTCGATTGCTGCAAAAACTCGTGTTACTTCCCTAACGCATGAATTTTCTAAAAGGGTTTCAGGTAAACATTGGTATTTTTCTAAAAGTTACAAAATTTTTGACTAAATTTCATAACTTTTTAGATGAAAAATAACAAAGTTTACCTGAACTATTGTGCCGAAGTCCCTACCCTGCTCTGTTTCCGCCTAAAGGCAGCGGAAACTCAGAGATTAGTTTCCTGAAACTAATCGAACAGATAGCGTCATCGTCCGCCGTAACGGTGAGCAAGGTCAGAGACCTTGCCCATAATTCCGCCGGTGCAGACGGAGGTTATCTAAAGGAGGCCCTAAAGACGGATCGGGTGGCACTGTTCGTCATTGCTGTAAAGGGAAAAGATTTGGGGGGAAAACTCAGGGACGAGATGCTTGGCGACGATGGCCAAGACCGATGGCAGACACAGTCATTATGTCGTGTGTCCGCATGGAAGGGAATAAAATTCGAATTCAATTTGAAAACAAATCGAATTTCATTATTGCGGCCATTTTGGACGCCGCAATAATTAAGTTCAATTTGTTTTGAAATGCAATTCGAATTATTCCATCGTTGTTGCTTTCAATTTCCATTTGCAACAAATTGAACAATCAATTTGTTGCAAATGAAAGTCGATCGCCGAAACCTGCAACGAGAAGAAAAAAAAAATACTTGATACTTACGATCTGGAAGGTCAGAATTGAAAAGACCGATTGAATGCTTCGTTTCGTTTATCGGACCACAAACGATATCCCCACCTAACACACAATGACGAACACATGAATTCAATACTTGTTCATGTTTCGTCAAGTCGTTTTATGCGGTAAGTTCCCAACGAATTAACTAGGGGGAATGTTCACAAAATACTGTTTCATATTCGTTTATGGTTTCTAGGATTCTATGATCGCATAAATTTAAATAATCCGATCGTTTTTCTCCGAGTGGTCTAAGTTATCATCTTGAAACCAATTTTTAGACCCATACGAAGAAAAAAACTCTTCTAAAAAAGGGTCTACTGTGTTAACCGAGACGTTTGTAACCAGTCGAATTTTGACGCGGGAGTTTTTGGTTTTGTGGTCCAAATAAAACAAATCTTCAAAAAAAAATTTGTCCGTCCGTCCGTCCGTCTGTCCGTCCGTCTGTCCGTCATCACGATAACTCGAGTAAAATTTGACCGATTTTCATAACTTTTTTTTAACTGAAAGGTAATCGGAAAAGTGATTATGGGATTGAATTTGGGCATTTTTGGTGCAAGGAACACATTACGGACTCACTCCACAAATAATTATTAATACATTTGAGTGGTGAGTTTTCGGTGTTTCGGAATGGGTGAAAATAAGTTTTTCAGTATTTGCTTAAATACGCAATACAGAAATGGAGAATTAAGTTTTAGCGACCACGTGTGTCAGGGCTTTGGGGAAATAATGTCCAATCCGAGGATATGGCCACTTCTAGAATTGAGACGGTTTCTCCCGCACTTTTCAACTTCCATCAGGTTTTTTGACATTTTTCGGTTATTCTCGACATGAATCAGGTCATGCAATGGAGCTTCCTAGGTTTATGGGATTCTTGTGGATTATTGCTGATTTCTCTAGCACTTTTCAACTTGAATGGAGATACGTGCTATTCGCAATTAGGTATCTATATAATATTTACAAAAAAATTACTGAAATTAGTTGTACAAAAATTCATTGTTGGAATTCCGGTACTAAAGATATCTTAAAACGAAAATCCTATTATTTCACGTCACCAGTCATAACAGCAATAATGGGTAGAAGTCTTGTGAGTGATAAATCAAATTGAAATATAATAAAAGTTATTCTTTATTCCTTTTCGGATTCGGTTGTCTGAGCAAGAGAAACATTTGACAAAATTAATTTGATGGTGCTTTGTACTGTTTGAGGTTATCGGTGGAACGTGAACATAAATTGAACGTATACAAATGTAATATATAAACGAGAAGACAAATTGTCAGCAATCCAGGGAATGTAACAAATAACGCATTTTGTCACATTAGATTTTTACATCCATCTACTTAGGGAATTATAAAGATTGATTACTTCTCTTATTATGCAGATAAATGGATTCAATTTCTTGGATTTCGAAATGTTTTATATTGAATTGGGCGTAACTTTGAAAAAGGCAAAAAAATATTTGCTATTGTCAGCCATCGCCTGCACAAAAATTTATTTTGCTTTTTACAAATTTCAGACCATGCGATCGGAATCTTCGAGATGTCGAGCTAATTTCGTGTCGTTTACGTCGGGTCGAACCTCTATGCCGATTATCCGGATCAGCGTTACAGCAGTTAGCCATGTGTGGCTTCTACGAGGATTTAGAAAAAGGAGTTACATGTAAGTAAAAACCTTGTTTTACATAGTTTACGGGCCGTCCATAACGCACTTAATTCTTGGGGTAGGAGGTCTCAACAAATCCGTACGATTTAGTACTAGGTAAGAGGTATAATTCGGAAGAGTACGTACTTATCGAAATTTAAACCTTCGGTTTTAATCTGCCATTGTGAAAACAAAAGTAAGATAAGGCATGTGCAGAGAGCTGTTGTGTTTTCTCCTGTAAGGCACATGATTTGCATATTGATAGTATGAAGTCACTTGAATGTAGTGGTATTTACATAAACGTGATTGTTTGACTTGACCCTTTGTTTTCAATCCCGTTCATCATGTTAAAATAAAGAGAACCTTCGTGTGCCGATGGGTAATGGGATGGGATAGGTCCTAGTTCAGCCACTCTGGAAGGGTGGACGACATAGTCACCAAGTGTCCTGTGCCTCAGGTGAAGGAACTTGGAACATTCGCATATACGGTGAAAACCCGTAACCTCTTGGAAGCCACAGGAGCACTCCGGGTCACCTAGAATCTTCATTTTCGTTAGGTGCTTGTTGAGTACGCAATGGCCGGTCACCACTCCCACGATCCTTCTCACTCGGTCCCGACTTATCGTCAGGAGCTCTTTTGTCCATCTCTCGTTCGGAGTGGGGAGGAAGCACTTGGTCCGAATGTGATAGCTGTCGAGCCTTTTCTAGCCAGCTCGTCAGCTTTCTCTTTGCCATCCACTCCCGAATATCCGGGATTTCTCAGTCCTATCTGATTTAGGTGTTCCTTGCATTCTTTCACCAACTTGGAAGTCACAAAGGGTGATATCAGCGCTTTTAACACTGCCTAACTATCCGTGCATATTACTATATCTTTGTCTCCCAGTCCTTCTTGCAGAAGTTCACGAGCACTTAAGAGTGCCGCTAAAGTTTCCGCCTGGAAGATAGTAGAGAGCTCACCTAGATGAATCCAAGTGCAGGTATCCGTTCCTGGGTGATATATTTTTTTTTTTTTTTTTTCAAGTTCAAGTTCAATTTATTCATGAAAACATTTTAGGTATAGGTTATAAGTAAGTTTCAACGTGCACATGCACTTTAAAGAAACATTAACAAAACTAGTAATTATTTTTTTTTGAATAATAGATTAGAAAAATACAAATTCCGACATAGAAATAATATCGGAGATTTAAATGAGAAATAAAGTATCGATTAATTGAATTAAGATTGTTTGCATCGCTTGTGAATTGAAAACTTCAGCAAAGCTTGGTGCAAACAAAAACTAAGACAATCACCACATGTGGCTTGTTCATTGTTAAAATATATGGTGTGATTTATGTATCGTTAATCGAAATATGTCAATTTACAAATATTATAACAATGAAAGCCATTTCAACATCATAACGGTTTCACTTTTTGCACTTAAAAATCACTTTTCTCACAATAAATTTACGTATATTAATGTTGAAAGAAATTAAATGAAAGTTATCATGGTATTGAGTGGTGATCGTGGTGAGTTCAGCTCTAGGCAAGGCCATCTATACAATGACGAGAGTCCAGTCCAATGTATGGATGATGCCAGATTCTAGCAATGTTGAGACCAATAGCAATTGAAATCGAATAAAGAAATGGAAGTAATAATAATCAGCCAGGCCTCGATCTCCAGTCCCTTTACTCATCTTCGTTCCATCCTTAAACTAACCCATTCGCTACTAGGTAACGTAGTTGGCCACCCATTTCCCCATTCATTCCTATATTTCTTTCGAAACTTAATTCTCGCTTCACATAAGCCCGTGGCATGTCAAAATGCGATTGAAAATCATATTTTTGATCTTTCCATGGCCGGTGCTGAAACCTGGAGTCCACAATCCGTTTAGCGTCAACCTATCCGCTAGAGCGAAAGTTTTCGCCTTCATTACTATAGCTACAGGTGGCATCGCTAGTAGAACTTCCAGGGCCGCTGTTGCCGTCGTTTTCATGGCACCAGTGGCACACAAACATACCAGCCGCTGAACTTCTTTCAGCCTCTCTTTCGCCGCCTCTACATTTAGGCTTCGCCACCAGACTACGCAGTAGCTCATCGCGGGCCTCATTACCGCTTCATATATCCACAGTATTGCTATGGAAAATAGGCCTTAGCTCTTTCCGATTGCACTTCTGCACATCCAGAAGGCCTTTAGAACTTTTTGGGCCTTGTCTTCCATGTGAGCAATCCAGTTTAGCTTACGGTCCAACGTAACCCCCAGATATTTAACCTGAGCGCTCGTCTCATTGTCGTTTCCGAAGAGCTGCACTTTTGAGCAGAAACAAAAGAAATACAAATGCAATGGTTCTCTGAATATGCCTCATTGAAGATGTATTCGCAGTCGCCCGTTTGTAAAAAAAGTACCCGTTTTGAAAGAAATTTTGCCAAAAAAAAATTCATCGTTTCTGTAAAAAAAGCATTTTGTTAACAGCTCACTCACACATTTACATATATGTGGTTACACAGCTGTCAAATAGAGTACTTTTTATACGGTGAGCAACTGAACATATCGTAAGTGCTCCAGTAGTTGACCGTGTGCCTGTAGCTGACCAGACAAATATTTTGTAAATTTTCAAGAAAAATAAAAATAAATTTGAATAAAAAAGTAATGGTTTCTGTTCGGAATATCAACTGTGTTATTTCACATCACGTGTTAATGGTCAATTCCTGTTTTATTTGCGAAAAAGACCGACAAATCATATGGTCGTCAAAGTCAAGTCAAGTCCTGTTAGAGGTGTTTTGTTACGAAATCGGTAAGGATCATGACGACGAAATTAGCATTTTTACGTTTAATTAAAATGTAGATTTTGTGTAATTAATCTTAATTATGTTAAAAAGTGTTCATTATTTATATTTCAATTGCCCATTGACAGTCAAAAACGTTATAATTTATTGTGGTCAAAACACTGGGTCAAATTTATTGTCTTGTTCCTATAGCTCACCACGAAAATGACTATGTTTATTATATAAATAACAAATAAAATATCAATCTGATGTTAGCATTTTGACGGTATCTAGCAGTGACAACATAGGGGTGAAATTGGGCGGACTGTTGGTTGACATGAACCAAGTTTAGGAGAGTAGGCACAATGCCCAGAAGCTTCGATGAACGTTGACCATAAAAGCACCCAAAGAACCTAATTTACGGTATTGATCAAGAGAAGCCATTCGGTTAGTTCAATTCTTGTCAGCTATTAGCCCGTAGCAAGTTCTTACGGAGAAAAGAAAAGTCTTGCATCTATGAAAGAAAGCCAACCCTTTCGCCGAATTCTTTGTCACTTCCATTATAACTTACAAAACAATAAAATAATAAGATTTTTGTTGTAAGAAAGGACATTTTTAATAAAACATATCTCAGCCTTCTTATCGAAAAACAAAACTCACACTTTTCAGTAACTTACAAAGTTGAAGGTTGTTTTTACATTACACACTGATGGATTACTTAATATGATGGGAAGAATTTAAACCGATAATTCTAAAATAAGAAATGACCGAAGAAAAACATAGAAGGGACCCGTACGTATCAGAATAGATGCGGCAAACAGAGTTGATGTTACGAAAAGACTGGAACGTATTTAAGTAAATATTGCGTTCACATTAGACTGTATTGGGCTAGGGCCGACCTTAGTACTGACCTAGAGCCTTAAATAGAGGCCTCGGATACATACTTCCATAGACAAAAATGTTTCCCTCAATTTGCTCTGCAACATAACAAAAAACATTTTTTTATGTTAGGGCCGACCTTAGGACCGACATGAGACCCACTTGAGCCCTAAGCACAGGCAAAAATTCTTCTATAAATTGTCTACCGTGCCGAGATCTTTCAAACAAAAAAAAGTTTTTGAAAATCGGAAGAGATTTACTCGAGTTATGTACAAAAAACACGTAGGGCCCTAACAAAGACTATTTTTTAGTGCCCTAGCTAAGTCCAAAGACTCAAATCGAAAAATGTTTCTTCCACAAATTGTCGGCCATGCCCAGATCTTCCAAACAAAAAAAAATTATGAAAATCAGAAAAGATTTACTCGAGTTATGTGCAAAAGACCAAAAACCACTTAAACGGCCCTAGCTCGGCGGTCCTTGGGCCGACAGTGTCCAGATTCAATACCATAAAATATTTTTCGACTACCTTTCAGGAAAAAAAAAGTTTTTGAAAATCGGTCAAGATTTACTCAAGTTGTCGTGTTGACGGACAGACAGACCAACAGACAGACAGACCGACAGACGGACATTTTTTTTTCGCTGATTTGTCATCTGGACGCAACAATAAAAGTTTCCCCCTTACTCCCAGGTTCGAATTCGCAATGTAACAAACGTGGTAGTAAACGCATCAGACCTACGTACTTCGTACGGGTCTAAAAATAATATAATTAACAAGATTTCTGACGTTCTACTCAATCAGAATAGATCAAATTAAAATAAAAAGAAAATAAAACCTAGCATTAGGGCGAAAATAAGTTCAAACTCCGTTATTGATTTCACCGATAAACTTAATTAACACAGATCAAGGTAACATCTCATCATATCTTTTTAATTGTATAATTTTATGTTTGTAACCTTCAAATTATCACTACACAAATTTACTCGACTAATTATTTATTATGTTTAATAATTTTTGATCTTTAGTTGTGTGTTGCTGATGATGGAGGATAGATACCTTCGAAATGCATTCAACGTTAACTTATTAAAAGTAATTTAATAAAGTTTATCGGTGAAACCAATAACGGAGTTTGAGCTTATTTTCGCCCTAATATTTGATAGCGATTTCACGTTTAAGATTCTTTAAACAATTTAAAGTATTTATTAAAGCCTAGCATTTTCATCAATATAATACAAATATTGAAGATCAAAGTCAAAAAATTCCTTAAAGGGTCAGCTACTAAGGCACTTACGATACTACTCTTACCCAACTTATTCTTTTTTTTGGAATAAATTTGTCAGACAATCAATTTTTTCACAGTACACTTTTCGTTTTCGGTGCTCTATTTATTTCTATAGCATGCTAGAAGATCTATGTTAAAACTCACAACGGAGAACTTTCATTACGGGAACTTCCAGAAAATCAACTAAAAAGAACAGTTTCCATACTAATTCAAAAATTTGCTCCAAAAAAGTTTTAAACTATGTACCGACTAAAATAGAGAGTAGTATCAGACGTGCTCTTAATATCCCTTTTTAGAGAAAATTCAGAATGCAAATATTTGAGAAAGGCAGATGCTAGTCGCACATTCGTACGAATAGTCCATTAAACACTAATTTGACTATTCGCACGCGATAATAGTTATTTATGCACCACGTACTACATGTCGGTCATATTGTGCGAGATTGGTGAAAAGTCCCAGGGCGGCAGCCCGAGGACTTTTCACCAATAGAGTACATATGAACGACATGTAGTACATGTTGGATATATAATTTTATGTATCTTTCGCACAAAAAGCCATTTTGAGCACAAGACATGAAAATTATACTCTTGAATTTCGAAATGAACTTGAACATTTCATGAAGCAACCATTGAAAAACGTCAACTTATGAATGAAACTCCACTAATAAAATCATATTAGTCCAGTTCGAACGTTCGAACTAGACTAATATGATTTTATTAGTCGACTTCGAATTTTGACCAAAAAACGTCAATTTAAGTCTAGTTTCACTGCGAAAAATGGCATATTTTGGGCGAAAGATACATAAAAAAATTTGATGAAGAAATCGAAATTTTAAAAGTTTTTTTTTTGAAAGAAATACCATCTGTACAAGGAAAATCTCATTTTACACCCGACGGACGTAACGCCTTCGCCTTTGTACAAGGAAAATGTCATTTTTTATCTGATATTGACTAAATTTGCTAAAAGTTTGTACAGCTTTACGTAAGTAATTATCTACTTCAACGAACACAGGATAGGGGGGTATGGAGAAGGGTGGTCCAAGATCAGTAGTAAAGACCTCACACCGAAAGGTACAAACGGTCTATAAAGTGTGATGATGATGATGATGATGAGCTTTACGTAAGTAATTATCTACTTCAACGAACAAAGTAAGCTGATTGGGACGTTTACGCCTCTTCAGTACACCTTTGTCGCGATACCATGTGTACAATTGGGCCATTCCATTGAAAAGATGGAAAATGTGTTACGAGGGAACCGTCTTCTGGCTAAGAATGCAAAGGTTGGACTTCTTTCGCATGAAGGAGTTGTACATTGAACCTATAGAGGAATTTTCTTCATACAACACAAATCTCGTATGTGCACGGTTTAGCCAGAACACCTGGTTCCCTCGCAACCTACCAATGGAATCGCCCACTCACGTAATTTCTTCCCCCTGTTGCATAGGCAACAAATCTGGTCATTTCCAAGCTATACAAACTTTTAGCAAATTTTTATACGATTTAACTCTTATTCGCTTGCGAATAGTTAAATTACTATCCGCACGCGCGTGCCAATAGTCACTTCGTTCTAGAAAACCGTGACGAATCAAAATTTGCTCTGTTTCGACTGGGAATTCGATTTTTTATGAAATGTTTTGAGTAAAAACACTCTGAATTTCGTATGTGCATGGGGAGGGAGTACTCTAATTTGTACAATTTCGCACGGGAGGGGGAGGGAAGTGTCAAAAAATCGATTTTTTTATGTACGTACTTTATAGATGGCCCCTTAGTAATTTGATATCTAGAGCCCGATAGGCCACGGTGGTTCGTTAGTAATGAGACTTAGAGAATCGCTATCACAGACAAACTTGTAGGGGACATTTACCATTGGCTCCTTACATGTCATAGCAGTAACATATTATAACTCTTACAGTGTTTCGTGCTGGTGAGCAGGGACGATTTTGGTATGCAGTTCTTGGAGGATCATTAGAAGTACGATACCACGCAGCCGATGCAGAAGGAAAGGTTAGTGTATTTAGTGGAACTTCTATCTGACCTAAATTTCCCAGTTCCTATAAATCAAAATCACATTTGCGTAAATGAAAAATCTCCGAATAACATTTTCCGTATGTACACAAAACTTTATTCGAAAAGTTTTCCTATATCAAAAATGTATATCCATCCAACTACAAGAAAGACTTTACTATATTATTACCTCACTTGCATAGGAGTTGTAACGTTATCTAACGACTATACAATTGCCATGAAACGTACATTGTAGTCAACATTTCCATGATTTGTTACAACTTTCATCTCATTCGATTTTTGTGACATATGTGTGAGTTGAGGATAGTATACAATATATACATCCAGCTGAGGAAACATAGAACACCACTATTAGCTTTTGAGTTCGTAATATATTCAACAATATACTGACATTGATGAGAAACTTACTCCACTTGTTCCGCACAGACACAATGTGTCTTCTTAAATTTAGTTTTAAGTGCAAAACTTTTTTTCATTCTTTGGCTTTTGATATGCATCGCACCAGTCTGAATACGTGTAATTTACTAAACTTAAATTCTATTTAGGACCATTGAGTTCCTAAGCAAGAATGAATTATTCATACCCGAAATGTATATGTACTAACAGTCAATCCATACGTATAAGCTTTGAAAAATATAGTTCTAATGGGAATAACCTTTTTTTTGTGTTCTATTAAGCTATAAAGGAACTTTCTCTTTCGTATTCGGTTTCGTTTACTTGCAACATATTTTTTCTTTTCTGCTTCGACAAACTTTCGCCTCATAGAATTGCGTGCCTTACAAGTTGTAATGCTACATTTTTAACACCAAGGGAAATTTTCCAATTGTACTCTATGTTTTTCTGATTGTGCACACACTACGACAAAAGCGTGGAACATTTTAATAAATTTTTCCGTCAACGTGCTGGGAATAAATTATTTTATGTGTTACGTTTTTCGTTACAATGTTTTCTTTTTGTGATTATACGGCGAATAGGTTTTGGAATTTATTTTATTTTCGCATAAAAGTACTTAAAAAGGGGTTATATTCGATATAAAAGTGATTAACTTGTTTATTTACTTCAAGTTCTATATGCTATTGGCGTAGATGTTCGTGACAATATTTTTCAAAAACATTTTCTCTTGGTAAATTAAAAGGTATGCACTCCAATCGACTTTATTGAGTTTTTTATGATTGTAAATAAAAACTTGCAATTTAAACCCCTTTATGGCTAACTCACCGCACCGGCCGTGATTGAATCTCTATTTATTTGAAAATGAAAACAATGTCTGATTTTTCCACCATAAAGAGAAATACGAAATAGCAGATTATGGTGTACCGTTCGGAAGAAGTCATTGAGGTATCAAATTTGTGATACAAGCTGAACTCAAAAGTGCGCATTTTAAAAACCAACGATTTTTTATTATTTTCAATCGTTTGTTTCGTCAATAGCCGAAACCCCTGATTACTTACAATCACAGCAAAAACCCTTTTTAAAAAGGAAATCTGACGCAGGTCCTCGTTCCTTCTTCCAAAACAACTGATATAAATTTAGGTGACGCTTGCAGCTTCGGAACGCAAAAAATTCTTTTGAAATATTTTCACATTTGATTAAAAAAATGCGTCACAAAGGCCGAACCCTCCCAACGTAATAATTTTTCTGCGCTTTCAGATTTCACACGCAAAAATTTTGCTTTGCGGGATGTATTGGGTGCGGGTAGCAAAATTTTTGCGTGTGGAGTCTGAAAGCGCAGAAAAAATATTACGTTGCCAGAGTCCGCCATTTGTGACGCACTTTCTTAATCAGTAGCCGCCAAATCAAAGAGCAGCGGCTACTACTTCTATGGGCGAAAATGATCCCCTCAACTTACTCTGCAGCCTATTAGAAGTGTTTTTTTCGAGCTGCCGCCAAACCGAAGCGCGGCGGCTACTACATGGGCTTTATATGGCGCCTTCTATGAACCCTGACGCCCAAACTTAGCCGGTACCCCCCCCCCCCCAAAGTTTTATCGAGCCGTTTTCGAGCGGAAGCGTACACGACTTTTGTAGCATGTAAAGAGTACGGGATGAGGATAAGTCTAAGAAACCTAATGTTGGCATGTCGGCAAATCTCGGAAAGAGGTAGTTTGTAGTTTAAATGGGGAGCAGCTAGGACAGGTTTCTGAGTTTAAATATTTAGGAAGCATTTTTTCAGAGGATGGCAAGTTAGTTAGGGAGTTTGAAGAAAGGAGGAAAATGGGAAAGTAGAGGTCACATGTGTTCAACATAAAGGAATTAAGTAGCGGCACAAAGTTAGCTATTCACGAATCAATCTTTAGGCCAACGATTTCACATGGTAGTGAAAGTTGGATGGATTACGGATATCTCGTGCATGGCCTGGAAGTTTCTGATATGAGGGTTCTCAGGGTTAGTAATAAATTTCAAACTTTGACCTACAACCCGTTGTCAATATTTTTTAACCCAGTGAATGAAGAAGAAGTGCTTGCTATTATTTCGTCAATGAATGTTGACAAGGCTCCAGGGTTTGATGGTATTTCTGTTGGATCACTGAAATATACCGCGCATAGTATATCGTCTTTTTTATGTGACATTTTCAACCGTTGTATTTTTTATGGTATATATCCTGATCTTCCTAAGATTGCGAAGATTGTTCCTGTTCACAGAGGCGAAGCCAGAGATATTATGAATTATTATAGACCGGTTTCTGTCTTGCCAGCAGTCAATAAAGTTTTGGAAACCATCATTCAGCGTTCGATTTATGATTTTCTTCACGGGTGCAGTTTTTTTAATGATAGACAATATGGCTTCAGGGAAGGGAGCGGTACTCATACAGCACTTTATGAACTAGTTAATATGATCTACAAAGAGATTGATGGTAAAAAAGTTGTTTCTGGACTGTTCATTGACTTGTCTAAGGCCTTTGATTCTGTTGTTCATGAACTGCTTCTAGAGAAACTGAAGTATGCTGGCATTAGAGGAGTCGCATTTGATTTGCTAAAGAGTTATTTATCAAATAGAAAACAATTCACAGAGTGTAATGGCATTAGTAGTAATCTTTTAGACGTGACTATGGGTGTCCCCCAAGGAGGAGTTTTATCTCCATTGCTTTTTATTGTGTTTATCAATTACTTTTACGACCTGCCAATTAAATCTGCTCCTTTTGGGTTTGCAGATGATATTAATATGTTTGAATCTTCAACGTCAGTCTCAGATAATATTTCGAACCTTTCTGACGAACAAATTGACTTTGAACTTGAAGAAGACCATGGTGGTGCATTTTCGTAAACCTACTGTAAATATTTGTGGTGCCCCTTTGCTAAAGTTCAATGGGGTTATTATTAAGGTTGCGTCTACAGTCAAATGTCTTGATTTGATACTGGACGAATTTGTTGATTGGGGACCACATATTGAGAAGGTAGGTAGGGCTATATCTGGTCGTATTGGTGTTATTAGGAAATTGCGTTTTCTTCCAAAGAGGATTTTACGGTTAATTTACTTTTCAATGATTCATTGTCACTTGACGTACTGTGTGGGTATTTGGGGATCAGCGAAGGATACTTTGATTGAGGAGCTACACGGTTTGCATAAGAAAGCCCTTAAGGCCACTCATAAACTGCCTACAAGTTATTCGACTTCTCAGCTTTTTCAGGTTGAATTTCCTACGATGCTCACTGTGAGGAAATTATACAGGCTCGCGATATGCAAGTATGTGTATTGCTGTATAAATGACATCAAGCACCACTCGTTAAACTTCACTAGTAACTTTAATCGCTACGAGACAAGGTACTCTTATTTGTTAAGATGGCCTCGAATTTTTTCTAATTACGGTAAACGATGCTTGCTCTACTCGGGTCCAACGTTGTTTAACGCGCTACCGATTCATGTTAGAAACTCAACACATCTTCAAAGTTTCATTCATTCATGTAAAGAATTTTTGTTGAACTTAGACTAATATCTTGATCAGTCTTTGGATATCACTTCCATTTTTTTTAAGATTTAAATCCTTTTTTTTGCGCCGCAACAGCCTTTCGACTCTCCTTTTCTATATTCGAACTTAGTCGTTTTTGCTTTTTGCTTTCTTATTTTTCAGTTTCTTGCTATGTGCCAATAGATACTAGAAGTTGTTTTAATGATTGGATTAACTTTAACTTTAATTTTCTGTAGCTCCTTTGAATTGCTTGCATACTGGAGCTACGCAGATTTATGTGAATTCTAGAAGTTTTTTTTTATTATAATTCTTGTGTTTACAACATTTTTACGGATACAGAATTCAGTTTTTTTTTGTCATTACCTTATTACTGAATAAAGAAATAATAATAATAATAATAATAATAATAATAATAGAAGGGAGCAGTGGGATAATCATATCAGAAACGACGACATCAGGGAAAATATAGGAGTTACGTCGGTGGAAGAGGCGGCAAGGGTTAGTCGCCTGAGATGGTACGGGCACTTTCAAAGGATGGGTAATATCAGGCTCCCAAAAGAGGATATTGAATAAGAGGATATTGAATGCGCAGGTCCCGGGCGTTTGCCCTAGGGGTAGGCCAAGGAGAAGGTTTATAGATTCAATTAAATCAGATTTAGAAGTTAGACTTTCATTGAGTGAACAAACCATCTCCTTGGCAGGGAATAGGAGGGTGTGGAGGAGGGTGCTCCAAGATCATCCAGTTGTGGCGTAAAGACCCCACACCGAAAGGTATAAACGGTCTATACAGTTTGATGATGATGATGATAATGTTGGAGGTTCCAAAAAGGTTTAAAGAGCCTTAGAAATATCTCCCTTCGTCTCCACATCCTTACAGTTTTTAGTGCAGAGATAGTTTTCATGATTTACTAAGAGGCGACAGTTGAACCGATTACATTAAATTTAGGCTCAAATCAAAGAGAAAGATTCAAGGCTTTTTTGATAAGTACTAAGCAATGAAGAAATAGTGTCCATTTATAGGTGTAAACATTCTCAAGAGGCTTTAGAACGTGCTCAAAGTCAATCCTAGATCAACACTCTTCTTAACATTGAAAATCCTTCCAATATCCTACTGAATGGGGTCGGGGAATTTCGCACACTTGTCCTTGGAAGGAGTTTCGCACAATATTATCGTTATGTTCGAGGTATGTGGGAGTGGTTTGCGAACTATAAAATCGGTATGCGAACTGTGAACTTGGTGTGCGAACTGTAGACTTAGTGCTCGAACTGTAAATTTGATGCGAACTGTAGCTTTGGTGAGCGAACTATAGATTTGTTGTGCGAACTATAGATTTGTTGTGCAAACTATAGATTTGGTGTGCGAACTGTGGCTTTGTTGTTCGAACTATTTATTTGGTGTGCGAACTGTGAACTTGGTGTGCGAACTATGTATTTGGTGTGCGAACTGAAGATTTGGTGTGCGAACTATAGACTTGGTGTTCGAACTGAAGATTTGGTGTGCGACAAGGAGATGAATTTCGCACACGGCGTAAAAAAAGACTATTTCTTCAAAATATATTCAAAACAGCTCTTTAACCGCTTTAATTTTTCATTTTACAAAATATCTGTGAAGAAATATAGTAGGGTGGATCGTTTTTCGCCTACAATTTTTTTTTGAAAAGCCTCGCCCCTACACAGGTCGAGCAGGGTCTTCTGATTATTATACACGCATTATTTTTTTAAAAATACAATTGCCGCAAGGCCAAAAACTGATTTTTTTCGACTTTCATAATTATGCTTCATATAAAAGCTTCGTGTGACCCATCTACAGACACTTGAGTTACAGTTAATATCGCTAAACTTTCAGGAGATATTGGGCAACAATTTAGCATAAATTATTGTTTGTAAATGTTTGATTAAGGTACATATCGGTAGAACGAAAAGTGTTCCCGGATTCCATTTTTTACTAATATTTTCATATTTTCAGACCCTGTCAGTCGTAAGATATGAAGTGAAAGAAAAATGTTTTTGTTGTATTTTGTAGAGAATTTCGATAGCTTTCTTGCACGAGCAAGGTAGAAAAAAAATATGCATCAGAGTCGGATTTATTCATCTTAAGGTGAAGGCCTGCACAGTGCAAGGGAAAATGATTTTGCACATTTGTTCACAAAAACTTCGGAAACTGGTTTTATTTTTTGAATTATCGACAAAAAATATCATTATGGCAAACATATTGATTTTTTGTATTAAATCCAGCCGTTTTTGACCGTGACATCAGTGTTGTCCGTATGAAA
The DNA here is from genome assembly GCA_029228625.1 of Pseudolycoriella hygida. NCBI lineage: Eukaryota > Metazoa > Arthropoda > Insecta > Diptera > Sciaridae > Pseudolycoriella > Pseudolycoriella hygida. The sequence continues at coordinate 101,223,207 of CM055404.1, read as the reverse complement.
CCGTCGCGTTCAACTGCTCCCACTACCTTTATTGAAGCTTCAGTCACCAGCTAAAAATAATTTGTTATTTTAGAAGTAGTATCTAGTAGTATTTCATAGATTCACTTATTACTTTTACACATCGTTCTACGGCTTGTGTATGGCAAGGCAATTGA
>CM055404.1:101173211-101222552 GCA_029228625.1 Pseudolycoriella hygida | reverse complement strand
GGTAGAACGAAAAGTGTTCCTGGATTCCATTTTTTGCTAATATTTTCATATTTTCAGACCCTGTCAGTCGTAAGATATGAAGTGAAAGAAAAATGTTTTTGTTGCATTTTGTAGAAATTTCGATAGCTTTCTTGCACAAGTAAGGTAGAAAAAAAATATGCATCAGAGTCGGATTTATTCATCTTAAGGTGAAGGCCTGCACAGTGCAAGGGAAAATGATTTTGCACATTTGTTCACAAAAACTTCAGAAACTGGTTTTATTTTTTGAATTATAGACAAAAAATATCGTTATGGCAAACATATTGATTTTTTGTATTAAATTTTTGACCGTGACATCAGTGTTGTCCGTATGAAACCGTCGCGTTCAACTGCTCCCACTACCTTTATTGAAGCTTCAGTCACCAGCTAAAAATAATTTGTTATTTTAGAAGTAGTATCTAGTAGTATTTGATAGATTCACTCATTACTTTTACACATCGTTCTACGGCTTGTGTATGGCAAGGCAATTGGAATGCTGGAATGCAGTGGGCCTGTTGTGCATGTCCGTATATGTAACTCATACAAGGCAGCAGGTGAAAACAATTGAAAATGAAAACAAAGTTTTTCTTGTGATTTGTAGTAGGGGGTTGTAGACTTTCTAATTTACTTGATACATATTCAATCGACGTACATTTTCAATTTTCGTGGCTTAGATAAAGCACTAAAATACGTTCGATTCAGATAGACATTTCAAAAACTGAATTTTTTGGACCACCCTATTAAACATACTGCACGAACATGGTAGAATAATCAGCGTCCCTATACGCAAATGTTTTTTACACGGAATAGAAACTTTCCTTAAAGTGATAGTATCAAAAAAGAAAATTTGAGAAGCTAAAGCGAGTAAAATAACCGACCCTGATGATGACTAATATATATAATATATAAAGCAATACAGTAAAAATAGTAGAAGAATAAAACAAATACTTGCGATAAATTACAATGTCATTAATGGCCAACCACCTATCCTATGTGTCATACGTGTGTGGTATTTTGAACACATGTAACGTTTCTTAATTAATTCATTTATTCGGTCGAAATTAGATTTTCAATGTCAAGTACAGGTTCAATCGCATGTCATCACGCATAACGATTTCTATTGTTTCCCCTTTTGAAATGCCATGATAATGGAATCGTGAATTTTATATAACCAATTATCGCAATTAATATTTGTTATGCGAAAATAAATATAAAAGCGTAAACTCTGTGTTCTGTTTACACACAAATCATATTAAAATTGTTTTAACAAATTTACTGTTTTACTTCGGTACTTGTTCATAACAATAATTACAAAATAGATCAATTCCAAGTTAAATAAGCTGTTATGAGCTACAGAAAGTACCGCACATACCACATAAATCCTCGGGATTATAATGAAAAAAGTTTGAAATCCTTAAATCAAAGGTAAGCTTATAAAAGACTTCGGTCGTAAGGCTTGAATGTACGGATGCATATCTTGTGTAAGATAATTTCAATACTCAAATATAAGTAAATATATATTTTGTATTTAGGTGCCTATTTTTTTTTAAATTTATAACGCACAGGAAATATATATTAGGTAAATACTTCAGAGCTATCAGCGTTATACTTATCTGTTTTCGTACATGACATTCATATAAAACACGCGCGTTGTATATTGAATCGAAACGCTATTTCCTAGCTATAATAACCTGGAGAAAAATTCATTTTAATCCTACCTAATATGCTGTACACACAATCGGGCTTCGAAGGATGTTTATGTACACCATATACGTTAAGACTTTCGATTAATAATATTGGAATGTTTATTGCTTTCTGTTATTAGAATATTTAACGTTGAATAGAACCCCCAAAAAACGCGCTTCGTCCATTTTTTCGGTGTTGAGCCTATACGAAGCTGAAGGTATGCAATTTCTTCGTAAATAAAAATTTTGCATTCGACTCGCTCGCCTCAAAAGACCGAAAAAAGCCGAATCCGGAAGATGCTGAATTTTCAAAGGAAACTTACTAGGATGTAGGTACGAACTTTTTTAATACTCGTAGATCGAATTTTTATAACACCAACGAAGCAAAGGTATGCTGGAAAGTGCGGGAATTCGTACATTCCTCGTAGATAGCTTATATAAAGAATTTAATAAGCTCTCCTTGGTACATCTTTTGAATTTAGACAATTTTCTTTGATAAAATAAATTGAAGCGAATGAAGACCATACGCATAATTATTTTGAAATTTTTGTGACTATATGGCTTAGTCGACCCTTCCCAGAACCCAATACATTCGATAAAGGGTACATTTTCAAACACATAACTTGTGTTTAAAATAATTCATATATACGTATAGGACGATACGTTTCGTATAATGAAATTTGATCGAAATTTCGACACGTGCTTATTCTTCAATTCAATGTCTTACGCGGAATTTCCCATTTCGTGTGTTCATAAAATTAATTTCTGAATCAAAAAATTAAATTGTACAAAACATCTATCGAAAAATACATAGAAGAACATTGGCAAATCTCACAAACGATCAAGACTAACAGCGTATACATTTTTTGTAAGCTACGCGTGCTTCAACGGTTTCAACGACTTCGTCGAATTGTTTCAACGGTTTCAACGATTTGTCGTCGTCGTCGTTGTCATTAATGACGACAGTTTTCAAATTGAGTTTTACAATAAAATTCTTATTGTTCGAAGATATCCTTTCATAGATCGGAAGGAAAGTGAATGATTCATCGACTGGCTTAATAAAACACAACAAAACTCATTATGTATTACGAGAAATTCGTATTTGAAAACTAGTCGTTATCGTACTTTTTCTACAGGAACGACTAGTTTTCAAATACGAATTTCTCGTAATACATAATGAATTTTGTTGTGTTTTATTAAGCCAGTCGATGAATCATTCACTTTCCTTCCGATCTATGAAAGGATATCTTCGAACAATAAGAATTTTATTGTAAAACTCAATTTGAAAACTGTCGTCATTAATGACAACGACGACGACAATTCGAATGCAATTTGACGATGTTTTCAAATACGTTGAAACCGTTGAAACACGCGTTGTTTGCAAAAAATGTATACGCACTTAGTTTTGATCGTTTGTGAGATTTGTCATTGTCAATGTTGTTTTATGTATTTTTCAGGTCGACGTTTTGTACAATTTAATCTTTTGATTCGGAAATTAATATTTCTGAACACATGAAATGGAAAATTCCACTTCTAACATTGAATTGAAGAATAATCACCGCGTCGAAATTTCGATCAAATTTCATGATACGAAACGTATAGGACGATATATGAATTATTTCAAACGCAAATAATATTCAAAAATTTACTTTTCATCGAATGTATTGGGCTCTGGGGAAGACCGACTGAACCATATAGTCACAAAAATTTCAAAACTATGCTTAGGGTCTTCATTCGCTTCAATTTTTTTTTCAATCAAAGAAAATTGTCTAAATTCAAAAAAATATACCAAGGAGAGCTTATTACATTCTTTTTTTAAGCTATCTACGAGGAAGGTACGAATTCCCGCACCTTCCTGTGTAAGTCGTCCAGAAAGTTGATTTTTACTTTGCTGTTGGTAATTGGCCCATTATTGTCATCTATGGAAAGGTAATTTATGTACTGAGTTTTACGAAAGAAAGTTATTTCAACAATCTGAAAGACAAGGCGCAAATGAATCGATTCCTCGTTTTTGTTAACCCATTACTTGCATAGTATTAATTTACAAAATTGAATGCAATTTCCTAAATTCAGGAAATTTAAATTTAATTTTGTAATGTAAATGGATGAACACACAGTTGTACATGATTGCCAGTATGTGTAGATTGAAATATTTCAAAATTCATTAACAGCTCTCTTAATACGAAGCAAAACACTCAAAGGATCTTTCTTATGGCCTTTGAAAGCACGGGGTCTTTCAGTTTGCTTCATTTATTTATTTTTAATTACAATAAAGGAAAGCTAATGAAAAACACACCAAACGATTTCCAGAGCTGCAACGAATATTATTTCAAGTGCAAGCTATCCAAGCATTCGGACCTGAAGTTTTACTGAACATTCAATTATCACAAATTAAAAGCATACAAAAATTCAGTTATTTTTCATCAGCTTACAACATCGAAGGTAGATTTAAACGGAGTTTTACGCGTGCAGTGCAATGCATTCATATATTTTTAACTATGCAAATTTCAAGTTAGTTATGCATTTGAATTATAAAGTAAATACGAAAATTTCAATCTAAATTTTCTTCTTTTTCCGAATATTCTACTTTTATTCACATCGCATCATCAAATCCAACGTATTAAACAGAATTCATTTGCCTTTATGTCTTCGGAATCTCGTCGCTTTGAGCACAATATGTGTAAAGCTTTTCTCAAATATATATTTATTTTCCATCACAGAAAATCGAAACGATAATTTGATGCGGTACAATGTAATGTCGATATGCAACAGATCACCTCAAACTTACATTTCTCAACGACATCAAAGTTGCTTTTCGAAACAAGGACCGTGTCTAGCAGCATAAGTTTTCATCAGTTGGGAGCAAAACCCGGTCTATTCCAACGGTCAAAATGACGTATTAAACGTCAAAGCTATAATACAGTCGAGCATTTAGAAAGATGCTCCAGCGTGTTTGCGTCGTTAATCTTAATATATTTAATCAAAAAAGAATCTTATCTAATTGTTTGACGTTTAATACGTCATTTTGACAGTTGGAAGAGACTGGGTTTTACTCCCAACAGATTCATATCATTTAAAATATTATCTGAACTAATAGAGTGCGTTCAAAGATGAAGGCTCGTTCCACGAACACTCGCTCCGATGCCTACTTGGAAAAAAGATGACCCTGACTTGTATCTCATTCTCCCTCGCTCAATCAAGAGAGTTAGCATAATTTTAAATTTAGTGACATGTACCTTTTACAAACTTTATTTTTGTCATGGACGAGAGTGTAAAAAAATTCCAATCATTGATGACAATTCACCGATGACAAACCACCGATGACAAGCCACCGATGGCAAATCATTGATGACAAATCAACGATGACTACTTACTTTACTTTTCCGGCGCTAAAGCCACATGTGGGCTTTGACCTGATCGAGAATCTGGTTCCAACGTCTCCTATCTTTTGCTACGCTTTGCCAACTTCTTATTCCCAGCGCCCAAAGATCAGATTCGACGTCATCTATCATCGCATTTTCGCACGACCCACTCTCCTTCGCCTTTCTGGATCGTTTCGGAATATTATTGAGGGTGCTCTGTTTCTATCCATACGTACTAAATGCCCCGCCCACCTCAATCGTTGGACTTTCACCACTGCCACTATATCAGGTTCGCCAAAATCACGTTTTATTTCAAAATTGTATCGTTGCCACAACCTTTACGTAGTACTTTACGCTCGAATACAAGCAGCAGCTGGTCGTCACTTTTCTTCATCGCTCAAGATTAGCATACATAGATTAGAACTGGGCGAATGAGCGTTTTGTAAACATGGCACTTCGTTTTTTTCGATATCAATTTTGAGCGTAAATGTTTTATTAGGTCTTAATAGCATCTGCTTGGCTCGATCTTCATCTACTAGGTTTTCGATTCGTTGATTACCAAGCCCATCCTTTCCGCTTGAGTTCTCAAATTTGTGAAATTGTCTACTGCTGCTGCCTGTGCCCGACTGACAAGATCAAAATCGTCTGCAAAGACCAGAACTTGGACCGTTTCGTTCGCCAGTGTCTTGTTGGTTTGGATTCCGGAACGCCTCATCGCAATTTCCAAAGCCAAATTGAAGAGTATGCAAGACAGAGCATCGCCCTACTTCAACCCTTCCATTACAGCAAAAACATCAGACATGTCATTTTGCACCTTTGCACAAGTCGAATCAATTTTGTTTCAAAGCCCAGCTCTTTCATCGCAACATACAACTCCTTACGCTTGGTCCAATCGTATGCTTGTTTAAAGTCGATAAAAAGATGGTACGTCCGGACTTGGAACTTTCTGCCCTTTTGTAGAATCAAACGAAGAATGAAAATTTGGTCTGTTGTTGAACGATCTCGTCTGAATCCACTTTGGTATTCCCCAGTGACATTCTCAGCACGTGGATTTAGCCTATCGAACCGCACTCGTGCAAAAACCTTATATGCCGTGTTAAGCAAAGCTATTCCACGGTAATTTTCGCAGATCATTTTGTCGCCCTTCTTGTGTAAAGGTAAAATGGCACCCTCTAACCACTGTTCGGGCAGCATTTCGGTGTTCCATATTCGCTTGACTAAATCATATATAACATTACAGTACCCTTCATAATTCCTTTATGACAAACAGAACGTCTTCATAAGATTTAACAAACTAAAGTGCTGATTTCGTCGTTTACGACTTATCAAGGTGTCTACTAGACCATGTGTATATCAGCACACTCGGTCACAGAATATTTTACTTTTGACAATTCCTCACTTCCCATTTTCAGCAATTCCGCTTGTATGTTATCCGGACCGGAAGCTTTGTTGTTCTTGAGTGAGTAAATTCCTGCTGACACTTCCTCCATTGTTGGTGCTGGCACTTTACGACCGTCATCGTTAAGGAAAGAATCATCAATAGCATAGTTAAAGTCAACATCCCCGTTGTACAATATGTTAAAATGTTCCTTGAACCGCTCCAAGACATCATGTTCAGCAACGTTCCGTCGACTGCTCTACAAATGGTCATTCGAGAGGAAAAGCTTTTTCTTTGGATATTGATCCGTTTATAGAACTTCCGTGACTCATTGGCACTACATAACCTTTCCAGATGAAGAAGCGCCCTTTCTTCAAGCTCTTTTTTCTTGCGTCGGTGCAAACGCTTTTCCTCCCTCCGTAGTTCTTTGTAATGCTCATCTGCTCTCTTGTTCTTGCAGATTACTTCTCTATCCGTGCAGCATTTTTACGTTTCGTAACATCAGCACATTCCGCGTCAAACCAGGACTCTGATATCCTAAGGTGTTGGTAGCTTCCTGTTTGATTACTTCACTCACCGATTGTCAGTTTGGAGGAGAGTCGCCTAGCTGTGCTTGTTGTAATTGTTGAAGATTTTCGCTGATGTTACAAGCAAATGTCTCAGCTATATGTGCGTCCTTTAGCTTCTTCACTATATAACGCCTCATAACTCCCTAGATCATTATGAAACCGGGACTAGATGTGCTTTCAGTGTTCGACATTTGCCCTCCAACAAGTTTTGACTTCCTTGACGTCAGAGAAATTCTCCCGCTAATCAGTAGGTAGTCTATATGATTCGTTGACAGGTTTTCATTGGGGTGTTTCCAGGTAGCCAGGCGTCTGCTCTTGTGTTTGTGGAAAGTGTGTTTCACCACCAGATTTCTTCCAGCCGCGAAGAAAATCATCCGCTGACCGTTGACCGTACTTATTCGTATTATCGTTCAAACTGTACCTTCCTGCCGTTGGTCTGTATACTTCCTCTTTGCCCACTTTGGCGTTGAAATCTCCTAAAACGAACATGGTCTACTGCAGATAAGGCTATTAGGGCGGCTTCACTATCCGAGCATATTGCAATGTACTGTTCTTGTTTTGGATGGGATGGCAGCCTGCAATTATCGCTCTTATTTCAGTAAGAAAAATTGTGGCATATGTACCTAATGGTAGCGAAATTTCCGCTTGCATTACATTGCAGTAGACTCCCGCCCCTCCTGAGTGATTTATTACTGATCCATATGTGTATATTGTGATGCCTCTTGTAGGAGACAAGTTGCAATTGGACCAGTCTGCTCTGTCTGCTAGTGTGACTTTGAATTTCCCATAAAACTTGAATTTTGCGGTTATTTTGTCTGAGGGCATTAGCAGAGAAGACAGGGTTATCATAGTGTAGAAATACGCCCGCGCGTACGTACACATCTCGTGTGTATTGGGGTATTTTGCAAGATATTTTTCTGTAATAGTGAGAGTGTGTTGGTGCACATACTGCGGAAAGCAACTTTTCGTCCCAAGTGATAGGAAAATATTTTCCGTCACAACCAATACACTCCCGCGTATACAGAAGATATTTTTCCAATTTTTCTCATCATTTTTCACTTTTTTTTAAATTTTTTTCCAAAAACGTTTTTTTGGAAAAAAATTTAAAATATTTTCTCTGAAATAGTACCTGGTTTTTCGTGAACTGTGTAGATTAGGATTCCCTCCCCTTCAAAATATTGAATTACAAAATACGAAAGAAAAAATCAGGAAGCCTCAAAGCGTGGAAACTTCGAAATAGCGAAGCTTCAAACATTAAAATACAGAAGCCTCACAATCAGGATGAAATATTGATCATTAATTCCGGATTTTGAAGCTTCAGCATCTTGAGGCATCGTATGGAAAAATTTGTATATCTGTTTTTGGGTTCCCGTCCTCGCGCCTGTGGCGAGCTTCATTACGCCCTGCAAGCTGCCCTACGTGCATGGCGCTCTGCCCCAAAGCTCACTAGCGGTTCCACTCCTTAGTCCCCGCCTCGCTTTTTTTTACATTTTTATGATCATTGCCTGCAGAAAAAATCCGAAGAAAATAAGGACTTTTACCTTCATTCCTTATTTTGAGTCTTCCATTTTTTGAGGCTTCCTCGTTTTGAGGCTTCCTCATTTTGAGGCTTCCCCATTTTGAGGATTCCACATTTTGAGGCTTCCTCATTTTGAGGCTTCCCCATTTTAAGGCTTCATCCTTTTAAGGCTTCCTCATTTCGAGACTTCCTCATTTTGAGGCTTTCTCATTTTGAGGCTTCCTCATTTTGAGGCTTCCTCATTTTGAGACTTCCTAATTTTGAGACTTCCTAATTTTGAGGCTTCCTCATTTTGAGGCTTCGTCATTTTGAGGCTTCCTCATTTTGAGGCTTCCTCATTTTGGGACTTCCTTATTTTGAGGCTTCCTTATTTTGAGGCCTCCGGACTTTAAGACTTCCTGATTTTGAGGTTTAAGGATCTAGATGATTTCGAATTTTTTCTTCCTGTGCCGGTAATTCATCATAGGCTTTTGCGAGCGCTTCGTAATATTGTTACTTGTCACCCTCAGATGATTCATTATGAGGTGTATGTACATCAATCATGGCGTAGTTCTTAAAGCGGCCCTGTAATCGTAACAATCAAAATCGCTCGCCGACCTTTCGGAAGTCCAGAGCCAGGTGTTCTTTTTTCCTGTATACCAGGAAGGCAGTACCAAGTACGTGATCTCGACTGTTGCTGCTATGAAATGTTGTGTAGTCATTGAAACGGGATGTTTGAGAATTTTTATTGTCACCGCTCTCTTGGATAGCTGCAACGTCGACTTTGGCTTTTCCAAGCTCATTTGTCAGTTTCATTAATCCTTCTGGCCTGTAAGTCTGACATCTTACATTCCAAGATCCAATTCGAATGTTCTTAAGTCGTTACCGAAAGCCTCGAACAGCCTGAAGGTGGTCCGTTTGAAGGTCCGTTTTCTCTTTCTTTCGTTGCAATACTTTTTTCTCAATCGCTCTCAGTCATGAGTCCCAGTGTCAGGTCGCAAGCCTCGACACCAACCCTCTATTCATCGAAGGACCAAAAGGTTTTGAGGCGCCCATGCTCCGGTTTGATGGTAATCCCACTTACTAGGACTGCTGCCGTTGTTTCTACTGTTGAAATCTTCCGCCACCATGCTAAGTCGCCATCTCATCTCGATGACGCTTAGCTGTCTTCGACCCTCTCCATACCGCTCATTCTTCTGCTAAGTGACCCGCACTACTACACTAGGGGTTGGTTACCTGATCGTCCATGTGGGCTGCTCACTGTAACAGGTGTCACCACGGTATAGAATATAGGAGTGGGTGGACAGAGGCTAGGGTACATAAAGGAGTTCTATATTGCGCATAACACACCATTTGACACTTTTGACAGTCATCGATGACTAATCACCGATAAGCAATCATTGATGAAGAGTGCACATAAGGAAGGACGGATAGGAACATAAAGTATTTATCGCTACTTAATAAACTTTTCATTGTCCCTGAAATTTTTCGTGAAGAAATTTTGTACGTTTCTGCCGAAGCTTTCTTACACTAGGATTGCTAGGAAAAACCTTTAAGCAAAAGTTCAACAAAATTTTCTTCCTAAGCGATCTAGCTTGACAGGTTGCGCAACGCGTAGTCATATTGTAAGGCTACCAGAAATATTAAAACGAATTTTGTGAGATTCTCTTTCAGGAGAATGTAAATTCTAGAAATTTACCGTCAACGGCGCAATTTTTAGTATGTTTTCGGATAAAGAAGCATTTTCCGTCAAGAAGCAGAGCGAATATAAACGCAATTCGTAGGTAATTTGATTTTACAAAGCACATCACTTTAGGAGATCGCTTTTGAAGCTGTAATCACACCGTCGGATGTCGATGGGCAGATAAGCATAGAACATCCTTGAACTTGTAAAAAATCTTAAAAAATCCGTCAAATCATCAAAGAAAACTTAACAATTTGAATGAAAATCATTTAAAAGTCGTAAAGAAAATCTATAAAAAAAACCGCTAAAAATATACTTACGCATATATTACGCCACCCCAATGTAAAATTGGACCGTGAATAATTGCGACACAAAAACCTCAACGCGCAATTTTAGAGTGTAAGCGCATACATGATGAACAGTTTTTTCAGTGTGAATCTTTTTCCACCCACCGTTACACTGCATTGCACCGTATACGGTTCAGCTTTGTCGTTGAAATCTGTTTTTGTTGTCTTCCTCAGATGAAACACTTTTCAATATTTAAATATTTTCTATATTGGTTTCATAGACTTCTAAGGAAATACTTTTCAATAACCTTAGAAGTTAGAATTCACTTGTCTGTTGCGAACATCACGAAAATAAGTACAAAATGCAAATGATTATGGAAAATATTTGGTGCTATGTGTTTCACGAAACTTATTTGTTTATCAAATTCCACGTTTCGGTGCACAGCTTACAGATATTTGATGATATCAAAAACGAATTTTCTAATATTACAAAGGAATTGTGTCCTCTGTTGTATTTTCTCGTTATATTTCAATATTAAAAGTAAATACACGACATAAAACGAAAAATAAAATAAATCTTCGACTATTATTTCAACAGAAAAAGCATGAAATCATAACAGAAAAGATACGTTTTACCCGTGCCAGGTCAGTAAAATACATAAAAATTCCACCAAAAGCGATAAAAAGTTATTACTCTACTTTCTGAACGGAAATATTCATTGAAATATTAATTACGAAAACTTTTCGGCTATAACAACGAAAGTGCCCTAAAAGTCCGAATCCTAAAAAACCGAATTCCCAAAAGGCTGAATTTTCAAAATAGGTGAAGTAGATAATTTATTCATATTTTCTTTGTGCCCAACGCTACTACACTAGGTGATCTGGGGATAAGTTGTTAGTGTTTGAAAGAGGATGGGACGAAATGCTTTTATTTTCAGAAATATTGACTGATGATTGCCTTTGCGGGATGTTTCAATGAATATAAATAAGTGCAAATGGAAACAATTGCTTTGTTTATTTTTATATTTATCGTCTTCGTGATTTTGTATGACGTCTTTATTGAATGTCTACTAAAATATGTCATACACTTAAACCAACTTGCCATTTCCCCTTCACACGATATTTGACGAGATTGTAATGAAAAAAGTAGAAGGGAGAAGTAACTGTCATCAAACTATAGAAAATTAATAATGGAAAATCGGAAAAATAAAACATTTTCGTTATTTTTCTTGGCTGTAATATGCCAGTTCCTAACGAAAAAAGGTGGCACTCGAGTTGGCAGCACATTCACACTTGACATTTGAAGCAGACCCACTTATTCTGTTATTTGGAGCCGATTATCTATAGTGATATCCAAGTTACGAGAATCATAGATATCGCACTTTTCGTTGAAAATAGCGTATATAGAAAAAAGAGAACATAGTTTCGTTCCAAATCCAAACATTCGGTGTGTAGTACTTATAATACTTTGTCGTGTGTTCAGCGTAATTAGTCATAAATTCTCCACTCAAGAACCGTGAATAAATGACGTTTTATTAACACTTCGTGTGATGACAATTCGTGGGTCTCATCTCTTTTTCTCCCGTAGGAACAAAATAGAAACTTTCTCACCTGTTACTTTTTCGTTATTCACACCGCGCACACATGAAAAACGTTGTGTTACCCTCGGGGAAAATGTGTAAATCCAAACCAAGCTTTCGCTTTTGTTGGAACTCCCTATTTTCTCCACTCTGATAACAAATAGCCTTTCTTTGGGAAAATACTTTACCAATCATAATTCCATACTTTACGCTAAAAATAGCTTTAATTATTCGTACAATATGCGAACTATCTCTCTATAATACTTAGGCTATTTGCACATTGTACGAGTAGCCTCGTTGTTATAAAGTGGATAATCGCTTAGAGAGAGAATAAAGAATCTATGGCGAACAGCCATAGTATTATAAAGGGACTATTCGCACAATGTGTAAATATCCCCAAAGTCCTTCGCATGGATGGGTCCAAAAATATTACTAATGTCACTGATATTTTGATAATATTTGAAACTAACTTACACATTGTATGTAATGTACACGAACATTCTGACGGACTATATTAAATAAGTTAAATCGCAATGTAAAAGTTTATATCAAAGCGTGCAGCGATCATAAATTTAGAAGAAATGAGAGGGCAAACAGAATGCTAATGTCATTTATTTCTGCCATAAAACAAAATGATATGAAATAAATATAATTTCCTGAAACAAAGTTGATGTGCTGCGTGTATATACTCTTTCGTGAACTTGAATGGATGGCATAACATTCGGAATGGAATAAAAAGTGATATGTTACACTTTAGTCCAACATTTCCATATTTTGAAATTCATATGCGAGTAACATAAGTCTCATTTTTGTGGTATACACTGACTATTCATCTGTAAAAATGAAACACAGAACTGAAGTTTTGAAAGACTTTTTACGAAGAAATAAAAATTTGGCTACAGCATTTATTAATAGTAGTTTTCCTAATGGGTTGTTTTGAACATGGTATGTGAGTCTGCCATCATATTGAGTGCTAAAAACTACCCATTACATATGATAAGCAACACACAATTTTATTATTTTAATTACGGCACTAGCACTTTATACAACGCTTTAAGGAAAGTAGACTTTTTCATTCATCGTATACGATGTCGTTTTATAACTACTTTTATTTTTATAGCTCGTGACGAAAAGTCTTTGGATAAAAAGTGAACAAAGTTTGGATTCAAAAGTTCACATATCGCAAATTGTTGCATAAAACGTTGTATAAAACACGTGGCGAAATTGGTTATTTTTGTCACAGCTCGATTGTATGAGTGATAAAAAATCCTAATTTCGAACTAGTTCCATAAATAACTATTACGTCTAGCTCAATTAACGTCTTTTGAAAAGTGTATTAAGGGTATTTTAGCGAAAAGTATGAAACCCAAAATGTCTCCTGTATCGTCACATCGAGAAAGTCAATAAAATACATATATATCATCAAATAAAACGAAATGAAAAAATAAAAATTTTCAGACTTGGGTGATGAGACAGGCTTATCTCGTCACTCTTTTAAAATTACTGAATGTTTCAAAATTTGTTGTTTCGATAATTTTTGGTAAATTTTGGTAACTCTGGAGGTAATTTTCCGGAATAAAATTTTTGTTCCCTGAACCCTTGCTTTGTCTGCGACACGTTACCTCTCACCCTTTTTACAACCATTCTCTTAATCCCGAAATATTTGAACAGAAATTTGGGATACGATAAGATCCGAGGGGTGACGCACTTCTGCGGTTTATGGAATAAATGGAATAAATGGGAATAAATGGAATAAATGGGAATAAATGGAATAAATGGAATAAATATTGGAATAAATGGAATAAATGATAATTTTTTCAAATTCGTCAAAACCTCAAATAGACTTGATTTTGATGGCAACGCGCACAACAAACCATACTAATGTGTCAAAAAGTGAAAAAACCCACTTTTAAAAACTTAAAACAATTTTTGTTGAAAAATGGAATAAACGGAATAAATAAATTTATTCCCAAAAAAATAAAATTTAATCTCAAGATGGGTTTAAATGCTTTATAATTTGTGCAAACCTTTTTTTGAACTTATTTGTCTAACTTGTGATGCGTTTGGTTCAGATATTTCGCAAAAACAACAAACAATTTTTTGGGAATAAATGGAATAAAAGAATAAACGAAATAAATGGAATAAATGAAGTGCGCCACCCCTCGATAAGATCTCTAAAAGAGCACTGAAAAGAGGTAGCGTTTTACAAATGAAAACTCCCATAATTTCAACTATTTCCATTAAATAAAATCTAAAGCAAAAGCAAAAATTGGAGTTTTTATAAAGTTAAAGACAGTGTAAATAAAAATGAAAGGAGGGAATATTAAATGTATTGGAACGTAAAGCCACGTTTGTTTCTGAAAGTAAGACCATAAAACTCAGTCTGTTAAGATCAAAAGTCGGTATATTCCAACTGTGAAAATGACGTTTTAAACGTCAAATGTTTTTATAAATAAATAGATTTTTTTGTGCGTTCTTTTTTGATCAAATTAATATTAACACTATGCCTTTTCTCTAAATAATAATCGTTTGCTCAATAGCTTTGACATTTAAAACGTCATGAACCCAACAAATAAGTTACTTATTTCGTGGAATTATAGTACCCTCAAAAAACCTCTTTTTCCATCACTGATCTTACCTAACGGTAGCTCATGACCTATTTTCCTCATCGTACGTGACTAGGGGCCGTTCATAAAGGATGTCACGCCAAAATCGGCCTTTTTCCCCACTTCTCCCCTCCCTGTCACGCCAGACTCATACTGCTCCCCCCTTCCCGTCGGTGTCACGTCACGCCAACTTACCAAGAAATATTACACTCAAATTTCGAGAAGTATTATCACTTATTATTAACGTACGGTAAAGTTTGTTACAGTAGTACGTTGCATGACAGAAGAACAAAAGCTAACACAAAAGAATTACTTTCGAAAATTCGCCTTACCTTTCTGTAACAAACTTTCACCTTGTGTGGGTCACGTTTATTCGGAGAAAATTGGTTTGTTCCACCGAAGGACCCCCTATCTATGTTCGATGATCTCCCTGCTCCGGCAATTCCAAAAATGAAGTTGTGCTAACTATTAAAGAAAGACCTTTAAAACTAAAAAAAACGACACGAATTTCTTGTATCATTGTTACACTGAAGATTTTTTGGTAACTATCTACAATTGTATACCAACTCTGCATGTTGATTCGAAATTAACGACTTATTTGGGTTTGATAATGTGGTAGAGTCACATACCTGAATAAGTTCACTTACAACACTTAAACAACGCAAAATATTTTCATTGTGTGTAATTTAACAACGCACCAGTTAAAGCGAAAAACTCGCTCGTTGAAAATATTGGGCTATGTTTAATTTTCAACACAACGTCAAAGATTTATTTGTATATTTTCATTTTATGTGAGTTTAATGTGAACACAACGAATAAATTGACCGAAAACAAGAAGATAATAACGCATAAATCTTCTGTACAATTTTTAATTTTTTAATATCAAAGGAACATATTTTGTTTGCACCTTTCTCGGAAAGTCGAAAGCTTAAATAAAATTTGTTTAATGTGATAGGGTAAAATAAAATACTCAACGTAATTAGGAAGTTAGTGTACGTGTTTTGTCATTGTTTTACTTTTCCTAATGAAAACGTGAAAACTAGATTACATCTATGTGACACAAAAGAAAACATTAATCGAGTATATCGCACTTTTGGCGTGGCTTATTACATCCATATTGCGGTAATAGTATATTACAATTAAGGTCATGTAAACAGCCGGTAACATAAGGGCGAAGTTTGCAAAATCGAGGCGAAGGCGAGATTGCGTAATCGTCCTTGTGTTACAGGCTGTTTACATGACCTCACTTGTACATGCTTTAACGTAGTAGCACTCGGTCGTTGAAACAAACAATTAAACATTAAACAATTTGAAAACAAAAAAAAAAAAATAACTCCTGAAATACTAGTTTTTGGCAAGTTTTTTCTAAATTTTTTTTGTGTTGCGTGCATTCCATCAAATAACGTCTATTAATTTCAATACAGACATTTAAAAGCCACTCACAATTCTTCATCCTACTTCCAATTGTTTAACAAAAATCGAAAAACTAAAAGTGCTGATTTCGTCGTTTACGACTCATCAGTACACCTTGTCTTAAGACCATGTGTATATCAGCAACGATGGCCAAAGAATGATACTCAGACTATGTCAACTCGCTTTTTATACATTCCAAATCCTACGATTGGATGCATGCCATTTCGTTTGAACAATTTGGAAGTAAAAGAATTGCTAAGCAGATTACCACAATTCAACGACTATCGAAGGTAGTATTTACGTTGAATATTTCGGCTCCAAGGGGCTAACCATACCCTCTGTGCAAAGAAGTACACAAACTTGCAATCAAAGTAAGAGTAAATCAATTTTTACTTTAATTCAGAAACTCTTATAAAAATGTAGTAAATAGACTTTCAATCGATATCGACCTACAAATTTTACTTGCTTCAAAGCCTTACTTCTCGGGATACGTTACAGACGCATCAAAGTTAGACTGAACACAAAATGAATTATCAGACTTTTAATTGTCAACAACATGAAATATGTTCACGTTAACATTTTCTTTTGTTGAATTCTGCATCGAGCGCATTCGTGTTCTATGTGAATTCAAATTAGCGCACGTTTGGTGAATACATCCCATTCCCTTTGACTTTTAAAAGTCATAAATTTCATAATATTGTTCAACGTAACTTTGGAGCGACTGTAGTCCGATTGAGAAACTAAGTACTTTCAGGAATCCTATGATCACGCATGACAGACTGGCATTATGTTTCACCAAAATCCTTTTGGGCAAAATTTAATTATTTTGTTTATGTTCTAAACAAAATCAACGACAAAACATATGAACTTTTTGAATCGAGTAGCCTTGTTATGCCCTTACAATTAAGCGTTTGATTTCTAATCGTTGTTCGTTACATGAATCCGTGGGATAATGGTTAGCGTACAAGACGCAGCTGTGAATGTGCCAGAATCAAATCGCGGTCTGGAGATATTTTTTTCTTTATAAAAATAAGAAGAGTTCATTCTGGATGAACTGGACCATAATGGTTAATTACATAGGTCGCATCATTACTGCCTAGCATGTTAAATTGCATCTACATAGCAATGAACCTCCAGCGTATACTCAACGTACCGAGTGCGTACACGTTAATAGTAGATTACAGTGGGGGCTGCGGAAATAAGTCATTACATGAGGGATTAATTTTGTGAAATGAGCCAAACTCAAGAGGGTGTTTTTAAGCAAAAAGCTTTGAAAACTGTTTTTTAACGAGTGTAGAGTTTGTATCCCGAGCTGAAGGCGAGGTATACAACTACAAGAGTCAAAATCAGTTTTTAAAGCGAGTTGTTTAAAAATACAGGAATGAGTTTGCGTGTCACGAAATTATCCAGAATGGATGACTTATTAAGCATCCCCCACTGTATGCTGTTTTACTCGGTGTCCCAACCGAAAACGCGTTATTACATGCATATATACATGTAATGAGAAGTTTCCGGTGGGGGCTACATGTAATGAATAGCATGTGATGAATGAAATGTAATGAATAGCATGTAATGAATGACATGTAATGAATAATTTCCGTGGGGTGCACATATAAATGTAATGACAATCTTTCGGTGGGACAACGAGTAAAAATATTTATCTTTTATGGGCTCAGTATGAACGTCGTACCATATACGTTTTTAGGGAGTAAACTGACGAGCACCTGCAACTGCACCAGTAAAACGTACTACACGTGCGCTATACACTCTCACAATTCGTTGTGTACTTTTACCCGCATATTCGCATCATGTGTGACTTCGATCTGCCTCCTTTGTTGCTAACTCAAAGAATATTTTTTTTCTATTGGAGCTAAAAGAAAGCAGGCTTGTGCTAAAATTCTGATTGATACAAATGAAATGTGTAACTGTAAAATGGCATTTTCGTAAATATGAATTTGACACCGGACTGCCTCTTCGGATTCAGGCGAACGGGTTAAGGACGTACAACAAACACATGAAATTTACGCCCTAAAGCGCTCGTTGTAAATATATGATTTCTTTTGTATTGTGTTCTTGTGTACATAACTTGGTTATGAACTACATAGTTGATCTGTGTTGTTATATACTATATTGCTATAAGAAAGTATATAAATTTAACATAACGTATGCTAGTGTTGCCAGTCAGATACTAACATGAGTGTCTTCTACCTTTTATCCACATGTTTCTGCTCGGTACCAAACATCAACATGTAATAGTACATTACGTTGTTGCTAACAGTTCTGTTTTTTTACGAGTGGGTTTGAAGCTTGCAGGTACTGACATGGTAGAATACTCAATTGAATGAGCCTTTTGTTGTTTTGTTGGTTTTTCTTTTGGTTTTAGGTTGTCGTTGTATGGGGCGACTCTTTCGCAAATTTCTACAAATCTGCGGACCATCCATCATGAGTGGTGTTGCTAACAGAATCTTGCCACAGATACACGTGTCCTGATGCCTTCATACAGTCTGATTTACCACAAGTTTGTTATTATTTGGCAACAAAACCGATGAAGGGATGCAAATAAAAACAACAAAACAGCAAGCACTGTGGGAAAGATAAAACATGAATTTTTCCAACAGTGCTTGCTGTTTGCAGAATTTCACGAAAGTGTGACGCTGCTAATGCGTAGCAAGAATTTAATAAAATCGACAAGGTCGATGAAACAACAATTACGCGAATATTTTTTTGCCAAATATTTGATACAAAGTGATTTAATGCAATAACGTTGAAAGCAGAATCAAATAAGAGAAATGTGAAAGCTTGTATGTATAAAGAATTAAGAAAGTATGTGATAACACAAGAGATGATCGCGCGATTGAACTGATGTACTGTGAAATACCGAAAGATTTGCTTTTGTTTACTCAGCCATTTCTACTATTGTGGTCTGTAAAGTATAAAACTTCGTACCTTTTTGGGTTGTCTTCCTTTCCTTTTATACTTAAAATTTCTAGAAGCATCAATCAAGAAGGGAAAGGACGTATCAATTGGAAAGCATGGACATGCAAGTCATTCATATGTTCGAACCGTTCGATTTTTCAAAAGAATAATTGGCGTATACGGTAATAAGTCCATTACACAACAGTTTTCGGCGTTGCTAGTGGCCATTTTTATGCGACAATTTGGTAAAAAGATTTGTAACTAACTCAATATCAGCGATGACTATTACATTACAAGCAGCAACCCAATACTCAACTTCCCTTTGATAAAGAGCCATTCCACTTACCAATGCCAGTTCAAATAAAAAGTATTTCTTTCAACAAAAGACTCGGTAATGTATATTACGTCGTGTTTTCCTTGTGTGTATGTCAACAATCATTAAAAACGTTTTTTTAGCATTTTCATTTTTTGCTGAGATTCAGATGATATCTGTTTCACATAAGCTGTGTCGCGTCATATTATGTTTATATTACGAATAAAGTAATTGTTAACGATTCAATTGTTGTGAGTCTACGAATTCTGTTTTTATCAATTCCTAATCTGTTTCATTCGACTGAAGTCACACGTTACCATCCAACGTTTTCTGTTTTTTATATCAACTCAGTGTGGTGATGCATTTGATTACCTTATTCGTTTATTCTATGAATAAATGGATTAAACAATGCCGTCAATTCGTTAAGGTTATCCAATCTGAATGTTTTTATTCATTAATTTAAATGAATTATTAAAATTAAAAAGAGTCTCACACATGAAAGAATTTATTAGCCATAGAAACGCAATTTTCCCATTGAAAATTGGCGAATACGTTGAAATTTAACGCTCAACTCAAACACCAACTGCCGTAATAATAATAAACACCGAAAACGTTTTTCAAAATGTCCATTGGTAAAAATAGGTCCTGTTACACATTCATACGTACTGCACGTATAATCTCAGGTGATATAATAGCGTCACGTCTACATTACAGACGTGTATATAGGTCTATTTTTAGTGAATTCCTACGCTTTTTATTAACTTTTATTGCAAACTTTTTTGGAGACTATTCAACCGTTCGATAAGATAAGAAAAATCGGTGCGGTTGTTCCGAAGATATGGTCGAGGAAATGTAGTGGCTGAAAATTACTCATTAGGTTGTCAAATAATTTGGGAAAACGGAAATTTATCTTCAGTATATTGGTCCGGAATCTAGAGTCAGTGAGGTGGACCAAATGTCTAAAATGACCAGCGTCTTATGGATAAATAGATCGTGGAGCTCATTTTATTGCCTTATGTCGGCAAGACATAAGATCCGATTAAAAAGCGCTGGCGGCGGCTAACCTAAAATATGCAGTCGTCGGCGGCGCCTATGTCAGCTCAAGCCAGCTTAAAACGGCGGCTACATTCATTTTTCAGAAATTTTAGAACGAAAAAATCAAGGAAACTAGAAGAAATCTCAAATATTAAGTCAGAAATTTTTGGTTGCGCTGTAATATCCCCAGTGAATGCACAACAGACTCATTTTCGGTTTAGGTGCAGGAAAAATCCATCCACTAAATCATTAAGGAGGTCCAAAAATGTATGGGGAAATAAAAGTATCGAAAAGTTTGGGGCACCAACCGAAAAACAAAAGGTTTTTGATCCCTGATCAAGATTGTATATGGGCGTAAGACGATTTAGGGGTAGCTCAAAAGCGTTAAAATCAAAAATTGAACGACTTTCAAAGGCACATATTCACTCAAGTAATGAGAGAATCCATCGGATGTTGTGGTGCAGTCGAAAGGTCTTAGGACACCCTTAAAATTGACATAGAAAAATTAGACCAGGCAGTGTTTTCGTCCATATGTCCCACATGAGTGAAATTCATGAGAAAATTGAACCGCTATGTGTGAAATATGGACGAAAATACTCTCTGGTCTACTTTCTTTATGCCGATTTTAAGGGCCTTTCGACTGCACAACAGCAACCGATGGATTCTTTCATTACTTGAGTGAATATGTGCCTTTGAAAGTCGTTCAATTTTTTATTTTAATGCTTTTGAGCTACCCCTAAATCGTCTCGGATGAAGTTACGCCCATATACAGTCTTGATCAGGGATCAAAAACCTTTTGTTTTTCGGACTTTTCACGCCCCAAAAATTAAACACATATTTTTGGTTTCTGATTCTGACAAGGAAACAAAAATATTAGCCTAGTAGTAACCGAACGGCTTAGCTCAGTGGCAAAGTACTGGCTTTCCACCAAGAATCAATCAATCAATCAATCAAGAATATCAATCCTGGTAGGGACAAGTTCTGTATAGGCTTTTTCTTCAATGCATAGCATGAAAAGTAACGTTCCTAGGCACACCCAGGCTTCATAATTTAGGTAGTTATGAACTTGGTGCCGCAACGATTCGTACATAGAAGAATGACAAATATGACGTCGCCCACATTCGATGAATTCTGTGTACAAATATTTGAGTTTGACTTTAGACGGAGATATAATTAGCACCAGAAGAAATCCTAATGGTAAATGCTAGCTACTGTTAGGCGTGGTTCGGAATTCACGTTAAGCATGTGGTCCAAAAAATGCCTGCCGGTAAAACACACTGATGGGGCAAACCGGCATTCTAAGCCCTACTAGTTTCCGCCCTAGTACATCATAGGTGGCACTAGGTTTGTGTGCAATTTACCAATGACACAGTAAAAACGTCGGTAGCGAAAGGATCTTTAAGAGAATCCATGTGAGCAAAAGCTCATAAAAAAATTGCGAAACTAGTAAATAATAGTAGATTACAGAGGGGGTGCGGAAGTAAGTCATTACATGAGGGATCAATTTTGTGAAATGAGCCAAACTCAAGAGGGTGTTTTTAAGCAAAAAGCTTTGAAAACAGTTTTTGAAGCGAGTTGTTTAAAAATACACGAATGAGTTTGCGATTGTCACGAAATAATCCAGAATGGATGACTTACTAAGCACCCCTCCCCCCACAGTGTGCTGTTTTAATCGATGTCCCGTCCGAAAAAGCGTCATTACATGCAATGATGTAATGAGAAGTTTCCGGTGGGGGCCATAACATACATGTAATGAAAAATTTCCGTGGGGTGCACATATGCATGTAATGACAAGTTTTCGGTGGGACATCGATTAAAATGATCTATCCTCTAACCCGGACGGGTTGTAACGGCGGATTATTATTATTAGTAAGGTAACTAACGGTGACATGTCCGTTCGAAAAAGTGACATAGAGTTGTCCGTGTAAATTTGTATGAAAGTGGATGTAAAACACACCTCACCATCATATGAATCGTGATTTGTCCTATGACTTTTAATATATGGGACAACGATTTATGAATTTATATGAAATAGGACAATTCACGGTACCCCTAGGACAACTCTATTTTTTCAATAAATCGTTAATTATATTAAATTAAATTATATTAATCAAATTGGTGTTAATTAGCAAAAGAAAACACAAACCTTTGCAATAAAAGTAAAATGTTTCCTTCAGTAAAAAAGTAAAAATTGCGTATAAAGTTGAAATTTGTATAAGTGGAATAAGTTATTTCAGCAATTGCTTTTCCAACACATTCAAAACAAAAAGTGCATATTGTCGCGCTGTTCGTATATTTAAACTAATGGTTTATTAACCAATAATTAGCAATGTCAACATTTCGATAAAAAATCTCTTACATCAAACATGCAAACTGATAATTTCTTATCAGCAATGTCCCATAAAATTTATAGGTAAACGTTCCTTTAGTTCGAAGTAGTTGACAAGCCCTGACCTATCACTGATAAAGTATGTGTACCTCTTCGAATTAAGTGTATGCATACAGTAGCCACATTTCCCTAGCTTTACCGTCTTACGATTGTATGTTTTCTTTATTTGTTTTAATTATCATTTCTGTATAAATTTATAGTATGTGACAATGACGAAGTGAACGAATAGTTGTTTATACTCAACCTTCCGAACACCTTTGTCAATTTCAAATTTGTTTTGAGTAGTGATGTTTGGTTGTTGAACAGAAACGGAACAAATAAAATGTTGTTGATATAAAATGTCAAACCAAAAAACATATATCGCCGTAAAATATTAAGAATCAAACGTGAAAAGGTATACAGACGTTTGTAACGAACCGTTTTTTTTGTGAAATTTGATAACATTAATTTGTGTGGCCATGTAGTAAAAATCCGAAACGAAAATAAGCTCGCGGTTTTATTTGAATTTTAGTGTAAATATTTTAATTAAATTTTGTGTTAATTGAAGTGACTCAAACCACATAATGTTTCCATGAATAATGCACAAACAATAAACGCAAGTGAAACCGCGATGTGCCAAACGATTATGAAGGGTGTTCATTCCCAATTTGTATGAAATTATCGTTGAAAGTTTTTGTCTATTCTCCGCTAATGCAAAATGTGAAGCTTGCAAAGTAACTTGAAATTTAATTTTGCCAAAATAAATTAAACAATTATCGTAGCACTATAGTCTGAAGGTTTTTTGAACTGAAACGACAACCTGTGACATCGGCTGGGTTATTATTATTAAAAGCGTATTTATTAACGAAAATAACGCATCCTTTCTCTGCCAAATAATAGATTTAACATTAAAATTGTCAATAAATATTTTACGGTGAATTTCTTTCTTCTAACAACTTAATGAACCTTACATTAAACTTTGTCGTAAGATTGTGTTTAATGAGCAGCAACGGGTGGTTTTAAGAAACCACACAGCATGTAAATGCAAACTCCACACATATACGTATTTTGCAAACGCACACCAAATTCTAAAACAAAGATCTTCGTGATAAGAAGCACAATTTAAAATGAAGAAAAGCGTGAAGACATAAGACTCAGTAATCGTTTTTCCTTTATCTATAAGAAGTTAGGGGAGTTATTTATACCGAACAGAGTCTATGCTCTTTCGTCCTTGAAGGAAAAATCTCTAAAAATGTTGTATCTATTATGTATATCAAAAACGAGTGATAGCAAAAGTAACTTTGTGATGTGTGATGTAGCTCTGAAGAAGACAAACAACATTTTCTTAGAAAATGTCAGCCGAGTCAATTTTAGTTTTGCCTTAATTCAATTATAAGTGTAACATTTTTCGTCAACCTGTGTAGCTCCAGTTTGGTTTTAACTCAATTTGAAGGAGCTGCTAACACAAATATAACAAAATTAGTAAAGTAATGTAAAGTAAATTAAGAAAAAATCAGAAATTCTATAAGGGAAGAGGATATCAGGGAAAGGATGATGGTACCTAATCTTAAAATTTCATAAAAACAATGATAATAAAAGTAACGTTCCACACCACAATAACGCCCGGGGTGTTAATAACGCCCGCACACCGGGCGTTAATAACGCCCGCACACCGGGCGTTAATAACGCCCGGGGTGTTAATAACGCCCGCACTCCGGGCGGTAATAACGCCCGGGGCGTTAATAACGCCCGCACTCCGGGCGCTAATAACGCCCGGGGTGTTATTAACGCCCGCACTCCGAGTGCTAATAACGCCCGGGGTGTTATTAACTCCCGCACTCCGGGTGCTAATAACGCCCGGGGTGTTATTAACGCCCGCACTCCGGGCGCTAATAACGCCCGGGGTGTTATTAACGCTCGCACTCCGGGCGCTAATAACGCCCGGGGTGTTAATAACGCCCGCACTCCGGGCGCTAATAACGCCCGGGGTGTTAAT
Source organism: Pseudolycoriella hygida (assembly GCA_029228625.1). NCBI lineage: Eukaryota > Metazoa > Arthropoda > Insecta > Diptera > Sciaridae > Pseudolycoriella > Pseudolycoriella hygida. The sequence goes on along the minus strand of CM055404.1, from coordinate 101,197,844 downwards.
AACGCGCGCACTCCGGGCGCTAATAACGCCCGCACGCCGGGTGTTAATAACGCCCAGCTATATAATTCGGTAGACGGTCACTATTGAGCTTCAAGAATGAATTGGAAGTTATTTAAATTCAGAAGCTTAGGACATTTCAATGTACACATCTCGTCTTGTATTGTTTTTATTCATCCCTAATTTTTTGATTTCTTATTGACAACTTTTTCAAAAATAAAATAGCAGAGAAAGAAATTCTTCCATCTAGTGGAATTCTGTATGATTCTCCTAATCAATCCCTTCCAGTGACGTTCTGTTCTTTCCCCTTAGTCAACTCTTTCTAGTGACATTCTGTATAAGGAAAATGTTCCTCTTACTCAACTCCTTCTAGTGACATTCTGTATAAGGAAGATTTTCCTGTAGTCAACTCCTTCTAGTTACATTCTGTATAAGGAAAATTTTCCCCTTGGTCAACTCTTTCTAGTGACATTCTGTATAAGGAAAATGTTCCTCTTACTAAACTCCTTCTAGTGACATTCTGTATTTATCCAATTATTCAGCTGGGCGTTATTAACGCCCGGCGTGCTGGTGTTAATAACGCCCCGGGCGTTATTAGCGCCCGGAGTGCGGGCGTTAATAACACCCCAGGCGTTATTGGCGCCCGGAGTGCGGGCGTTAATAACACCCCGGGCATTATTAACGCCCGGAGTGCGGGCGTTAATAACACCCCGGGCATTATTAACGCCCGGAGTGCGGGCGTTAATAACACCCCGGGCGTTATTAGCGCCCGGAGTGCGGGCGTTAATAAAACCCCAGGCATTATTAACGCCCGGAGTGCGGGCGTTATTAGCGCCCCGGGCGTTATTTGCGGCGGAGAAATGTCCTGCCACCGTTTTGATTCGAGTAGATGGACCTTTAACGAATGACTAAATTGATTTAAACTAATAGAGATTCTCACATGAGTGTGAAAGGCATTATAGAAAGTAGGGCCTGAGTACAGTAAACAGCGCGCACCATACTTTGATCGAATCAATGGTTTCCACAGTATTCAATGGAATGATGTTTCAAATTTCTAAGACAACTGAAGACAAATTTACGCACAGCATGTTCATACATCTGGGGAATAGTCATCATCGTAGGAAACTCAGTCCCAAAAAGGGTCTCAGTAGAGAAATGTTCTGGAAGTTTATGGGTGACCTAGTCAAGGGATAAATTTTTGCGAAAATGCAGTTCCCGAGAACAGCTGAGATGTGTAAAAACTATGATATGCAAATGTCATATTGGTATGAAAACCCTCGGAAGACCAGTAACTTTTTTTAAATTCAAAAGATTAGTAGAAACTGTCAGGATCGTTTAGACGTGAGTTGGTGTTGTGATGTCAGGTTTACAAAAATTATTTCGATAAAGGTCTAATTTTCTCACACCCGAGACGAAAGTTTCACTACTATGGTCGAAAACTGGTTTTAATTTGTGTTAAAAGAAAAGAGAAAAAACTGTGGCTTTTTGATGAAAAGTTATACTTAATGTTAGAGGACGCTTTCAACGCGTTATGCTCTGTAGGCGGGCTTGTGAGGAATGGGTCTTATATTCTGAGCAGTTAAGAATGAAAAAAACTTTAACCTGAATTGTCATCTTTTAATTTATGATTCATGAAAAGGTTTTTGATAAGCCTAAACAGAGAAAATCCATTGAAAAGTCTCTAATCCAAATTTGACAAAATTAAGAACTTAAGCCGTATGAAGAACATGGTTACTTTTGAAAACTATTGCTATACACGTATTTATCCGGAAGTCTTACCTCATAATCTATAAAACATCAATTCTCTATATTTGCCTTACGATTTACATGCTGCAATAAGTCTTTCAATAAGTTTCTTTAGAGACGACAGACCTTTTATAAAATTCATTTCAATTTATTGGTGAATCCTTCCTGACTCGACTAATGAAAAAAAAACCATTGAAGTTTCATATGAACCCATTCATTCAAACATTGCATTTGTTTCTCAAAGAGGTATCAACTCCTTGACAAAGATAATGCTCTTTGTTTCTCACAAAGTAAGTTTATAACTTTGAAGTAGAAGTTGAATTTGAGATACTACAGATAAGTACTTGCAGCTTGGCATTATGTTGAATGATTAATAGGATTAGCTGAAATTGATAAACATAAGACAACGTCTGACAGTATCGAATCTAAGAAAATTAATTAATACTTTGACTTTACGCCACAGCGTAAAGCTCCTTATGTTACGCTGTACAAGGAAAACTCGATTCTAACGAAATTAAAAATTTCAAACATATATGAAGTAAATTGCACTAGATCGCACGGGTAGATAAGAGTTGTAACCTTTAAGTGAGGGCATTAGTTTGGTTTTGGTTGGAGGAATACAGGAGTCAAACTGGCGTACTTTTAACTAATACTGTCAACTGGGAAAATGGTAACTGGAGACATTAGGTTGTACTTCCACTTCGACATCAATCGAATTTTGAAAGGCAGTCTACTGTAACTTTTGTTCTAGAACTTACACAAACCAGGCTCACTACTTCGATTTTGGGGTATTTATACATTCTTCACCGGTCCTCAGCGGTCTTTTAAATGTATGTCAGTGTGAGCTTTAGGAGGTCGGGAAATCTGCAAGCAGAGTGTTTATACACGTACGAAAAACGCAGCGCTTCGAAAAGGGATCTATTGCGTTTACCACGACCTTAGATGACGAGTCAGCAATAAAAACACATGCAAGGGACCCTTACGTATCAGAATAGATGTAGCTAACAGAGGTGATGTAACGAAAATACTCGAACGTATCTAAGTAGATATTGCCTTACGTCCACATTAAATTGTATTGGAAATTGCTGATAGGGCGATATTGAAAAACCCGTCCGAAGAAACGGTGTAAAAAAGCCTTTCCGAAAGCACAAAATTGACCCTTAAATAGAGAAAAATTTTCTCCACAACATGGCTAAAAACCATTTTTTGGGCTAGGGCCGACCTTAGTACCGACCTAGGGCCCTAAGTACCTCTGCTACTACCTCGGGCACATACTTCTATAGACACAAATGTTTCCCTCTGCAACATAGAAAAAATTTGTTTTTTGGTGAGGACTGATTTTAGGCAGGCACACTTGAGCCCTAAGCACAGGCAAAAGTTTCTTTTACAAATTGTCGGCCATGCCTAGATCTTTCAAACAATTTTTTTTTTTTGAAAATTGGAAGAGATTTACTCGAGTTATGTTCAAAAAACACGTAGCGCCCCAGCAGAGACCCGTTTGTAGTGCCTCAGCTAAGTCCAAGGACTCAAATCCAAAAAAGTCCATAAATTGTCGGTCATGCCCAGATCTTTCAATTAAAAAAAATTTATGAAAATCGGAAAAGATTTACTCGAGCTATGTAAAAAACACCAAAAACCACTTAAACGGCACTAGCTCGGCGGCCCTTGGGCCTACAGTGAACAGATTCAAACCCGTAAAAGATTTTTCGATTACCTTTCAGGGGAAAAAAGTTTTTGAAAATCGGCTGAGTTGTACTCGAGTTATCGTGTTGACGGACATTTTTTTTATTGTTGATTCGTCATCCCGGGTCGAAATTCGACTGATTACAAGCGTTGTGGTAAACGCATAAGACACCTTACCGAAGCACTGCGTTCTTCGTACGGGTCTAAAAAAATGTCCGTCCGTCCGTCAACACGATTTGCCTTTGGTTAGGACTCAAGTGGGCCTCATGTCGGCCCTAACCAAAAAAAAATTTAGCTTGCTATGTTGCAGAGCAAATTGAGGGAAACATTTTTGTCTATGGTCGTGTGTCTGAGGCCTCTACTTAGGAACCTAGGTCGGCCCTAAACAAAAAAATGGTTTTTTGCAATGTTGTGGAGAAAAATTGAGAGAAACACTTTTGTCTATGGAATTATTTGTACCTGGCCTCTCCTAAGCGCCCTAGGCCGGTCTAAGGTCGGCCCTAGCCCAAAAAATGGTTTTTTGCTATGTTGTAGAGAAAATTGAGGTGAACACTTTCGTCTATTTGGGGATGAATTTTGTGCTTTCAGAAGGGGCTTTTACACCGTTACTTCTGATGGGTTTTTCAATATTGCCCTATCGGCAATTTCCAATACAATTTAATGCGGACGTAAGGCAATATTTACTTAAATACGTTGAGTCTTTTCGTAACATCAGCTCTGTTTGCCGCAGCTATTCTGATACGTAGGGGTCCCTTCATATGTTTTCATTGAAACTTCCGCTTATCGCTAGCGATAAGAGGTTTTTCAGTGAAATTGTCAAAATTAGGGCTAGCGAGACGGTTACGACTTTCGTGTGTTGTTCCTCACCTTCTGAGTTACATTTCGATTTCTGATTTTAAGTTTTCTTATTTTAAATAAATCTTTAATGATTTTCCAAATAATACATTTTAGCAAGTTTTTGAACGAATCCAAGAGCGTATTTTAATAAACAATAAAACCGACGACCACCAGCAAATAGCTTACATCTAGAACCTGCCATATTATATTTTGAACCTGCTCCCAGCAAGAACGTTATTACAAGGTTTACTATAGAAAAATCAAAGGTCAGCATATTTAACGTCCGGACAAACTCTTACATATACTAAGCAATACATGGCATCGGTTACCAATGATACACAGTTTGTGTCTACCATTGGTTTACATTTTATATCTTCAAGCCTGCAATGGATGCAATCAATAAACAGAATTTGTTGTCTCAACCCTTTTAAGCATTGTTCAACAGATTAGAAAAACACACCGATGTATCCATTCAATTTAGTTGAACCTATCAACTTGAACACTTTTTTAGAAACTTATTTTCAGTTAAATTTGGAGACTTTTCGGTCCATCCTTTTGTAGATGTAAACATTGGACTACGAGCTATCCCATTAATATGTTACATCGAAGATTAGAACATGCAGAGCGTAAATGATATTGAACATTTTTATTATAAACTTAATTTATGGTCTCATTTTACTTATACGGCCTTAAAAAACCTGTTATGTCTGACTATGTAGACTGCAATATAGACGAGAAAAATGTCAAGTATATTAAAAGGACAAAACATTTAAAATGTTAGTAAAGGATATGAAAAATGTTGTTATCATGGTTACGTAATAAATGGACAAAATATATGGGAATAAAGGTCTTTAAAGTAAAATTGTCCGACTTGTGGGTTTTTTTATTTATTTAATCAAGTCAGTTGCAACGGGTGGAAATTATTTTTGCCTTTATTTTCCTCTAAAATAAAGAAAAAGAATTGGTTTCTTTCTTTGAAGCTCTGGATCACCTACCCTACTAGACAAAAACGTTTAAGATGCGTCTTACGTCGAATAAATATTCATGTTTTTTATACAAAGAGTAACGAAAATAGTTCCACAGTATGGCATTTTATAAATACTGAAAGTTTTGTACGTGAGAACTAGAGGTGTGCGGCCCACCCGAAACTTGAAAAAAACCTCGACCCGAACCCGAATCAATTTGACAGGTCGGGTCGGTTCGAGTTTTTTGCTTTCGTTTTATTATCGGGTCGGGTCCGGTTTTCGTTTTGTTTTTTTCGGGTCGGGTCGGGTTTATTGACTTCAACTAACCAAACCTGACCCGACCCGAAAAAATTTAGTTCAGATTCTGTTTTCCAACAAATGACTTACTCACTGATAATTTTTTTACAAATTCGTTGCTATTCGTCGAAATGCGGATACGACGACGTTTTTAATCGGTCTATTTGAGAAGGAGTAAATTTTCAATTTTGTTACACTGGAAAGAAAGTTAGGATTGAAAATGGGCAAAATCGGTCAACGACTTCCGAAGGTACGATCGAAAAAATTGTGGGAACTTGGTGAAATTTTTTCGCTTATATCTACGTGAATAGCGCTCGAAAATGCTTTTGAAAAACTAACCAAAAAATGAGGTGAAAATCGATTGAGAGGCTCAGGATGTAAGGTCCATAGAGAGGGCCTAACTCGTGCTAGAAGCAGTGGGAAGGAGCCCCTTACGTTATTTTCTGTATTCATTCTTTATAAAACGTACCCGCTGTATCAGCTTTTTATTTTTTCACTTTCGATCACGTTTTCTGTTATTGTACTGCTCAAAAGAGACGTTAAAATAAAAAAGATGGTTTTGCGAGTCGACAATATGCCTATGGCAATTCTAGAAGTTCCGCCGTAAACGGTGTTACGTTTGTAATTAGTCGAATCACCCTAATGAACAAAAAAAGCATCTTGAATTCCTTTAATGTCCGATGGCCGAGAAATCACTTCGAATTTTTTCGACTTTATGGGCTAGGACAGATATGGCGCCCTAAGGATAAACCTAGGACGCAAACGTCCAGACAAAAATATTCCCTTCAATTTTTTCCAAAACATAAAATTCAACAACAAAAATTCATGTCCACTAACCATCGGGTGCCAACTGTATAAGGCCTACATGCCCAAACCACTCAAACCATTTTAATAAATTTTTTTGCTTAGTTTTCTGAGATCCATATGTTTCATTATTGAAACGTGCGTTTCTCAAAGATGTGAAAAAGTTTCACACACCGTCAAAAAACCATTTTTTGTCCGATTTTTTGGTCAAACTTGATTTTGATGTCAGATATTACCTGCGATCTGCAGAGCGGTAAAAACCGTCTCTACGTTGCATGCGAGGAGTTTTGTATGACAATAAGTGTAAGGGTCAAAACACATTAGCAATTTGAATTGTGGATCTCAGCAATTATACCAGAATTCAATTCGGCATTTATTATTTTCACAATAGAGCGAAAAATCATTGTAGGGAAATAAACATTTTAATACTGAAAACTAGTATGGAAATTGCTGAGATCGACAATTCAAATTGCTAATGTGTTTTGACCCTAATCAAGAAGCTGCGGGAATTCGTCCTCATATAGCATTATAATAGAACACAGTGCAATGAGAGCAATTATTTGGAATCAACACAAAGACCCGCGATGTATAAAATTACAAAATTCGCAGTTTAAAAATAGTAGATTACAGTGGGGGATGCGGAAATAAGTCATTACATGAGGGATTAATTTTGTGAAATGAGCCAAACTCAAGAGGGTGTTTTTAAGCAAAAAGCTTTGAAAACTGTTTTTTGACGAGTGTGGAGTTTGTATCCCGAGCCGAAGGCGAAGTATCCGAGGGCGGCAGCCCGAGGTACTTTTACTCATCGTGATACGAGATATCAAATTATTTCCCGAATGTAGTATAACGTTTTACTATGCGAGTGATGTAGAGAGGGTGTTGCCTATACGTGTAATAGCCTCATTACATGCACGTGTATAGTAAAAATGATTAATTAAATCCAAGACAACGTTTTATTATGCATCTGCCACGTCGAATATAAGTCTCTCTTTTATTCAATAAAAACTACAATTCAATAATCTAAGCTAAACAAATCACACCAATTCTCATGTCTACTCAAAAGTACATAATCGAATCATTCCAAACAATGCAAAAATGTGTGCCAAATAGTCGAAATTGTACGATCAGTGCATAATCCAAGCGCATTTCTTCACAATGCAATGGTATGTGCGGTATTGTATGGCAATCTGTTGGCTATGCTCGAAGGCACACAAAACTTGTAAGTGATATTCCGAAGTAAATACTCAAATTATCTCAACCAAGTTTTAAAGAATGAAAATAGCGCACGACTTTTAGAGATATTCCCCATCAACCATTCAAAAAGTCAATTATATTTACTAACTTGCATTGCTACCCGGGCTTCGCCCGGGATATGGTTTCAAAAACCAATAACAATTGTTCGGTTATTTTTACCATTATTGTTTTAAATTTCAAACAGTTACCTATATGATCAGTTTTTGAGCGAATTTCAAGAATTGATCAGAAACTTTAAACTTGCTGGAAATTTGTCAAAACTATGTCTTATAGCTTAAAAGAGTTACACAAAGTCACCTACTTTGAGCTTGGACCCATTTATACTTATGTAGTCAAGAATACTCCGCTGAGTTTTCTTAACAACAAAGCAAAAACATATTTTTTAGGGTCGATCTTTGGGCCAGCCTATTCGCTAGGGACGGGCATGGGATCGATCAATGCAGGAAAACAAAATTTTCCCCTATTTTCACTTTAACACCAAACCACAAAGCCACGTAGCGCGAGTTAGGCCCATACAATGGTCCCTACCAGCCAGAACTACTAACTGTAAGCCGATTTTCACCATTTTTTTTTCTTTTCCTTAAGTCCATATATTTCATTCAAAACCTTGAATAGAGATTTCTGTGCTAATTTCGAGGAGATGTAAGCGAGAAAGTTTCAACAATCTTCCGAAAACATCGTTTTCTGAAATTGTGGTGATTATTTTTGTTGCAAAATGGTGTGTACTTATTCCTTTTTAGTCTTCTTGAGGCATCGTAAGTTTTGATTGTTTAACTTTATTTTGTAATCTTTTTTTGAAGACCTTTCTGTTCGAATATCTGTTGCAACATAATGAAAGAAATTTTTTGGTTAAAGTCGGACGACCCTAGACCCAAACTTGGGACTAAAGAGGGGGATGATACCCATATTACAGTGTGTAGGATGTTTCCCTTAGTATTTTCATCAATACAACAAAAAGAACTCATTGCACTCTCATTACACCTCACCGCCTTTCACTGTATCTCACTGCACCTTGATGCACTTCACTACACCTCACTGCACCTCGCTACACCTTACTGTACCTTGATAGATCTGACTACACCTTGATGCATCTTACTGCAGTAAGGTGCACCAAGATGTTGTAAGGTGCTCCAAGCTGCTTCAAGGTGCAGTAAGGTGCACCAAAGTCAAGTAAGGTGTACGAAGCTGCTTCAAGGTGCAGTAAGGTGCAGCAAAGTCAAGTAAGGTGTACCAAGTTGCTACAAGGTGCAGCAAGGTGCACCAAGTTGCTCCAAGGTGCAGTAAGGTGCACCAAGGTCAAGTAAGGTGCACCAAGTTGCTCCAAGGTGCAGAAAGGTGCACCAAGTTGCTCCAAGGTGTAGCAAGTTGCACCAAGTTGCTCCAAGGTGCAGCAATAGGGCGCAGCAGTAAGGTGCACCAAGATGCAGTAAGGTGCATCAAGGTGAAGTAAGGTGCACGAAGGTGCGGCAAGGTGCACCAAAGTGCAGTAAGATGCAACAAGGTGCAGTATGGTGCACCAAGGTGAGTAAGATGCACCAAGGTGCAGTAAGGTGAGCCAAGGTGGAGTAAGGTGCAATAAGGTGCAGTAATGTGTAGTGAGGTGTACAGAGGTGGAGTGAGGTGCAGTAAGATGCACTGAGGTGTAGTGTAGTGAGGTACACCAAGGTGCGGTGAGGTGTAGCGAGGTGCAGTGAAGTGTAGTGTAGTGAGGTGCAGCAAGGTACAATGAGGTGTAGTGAGGTGCAGTGACATTTTGGATTTTATAGAAACAGACTATGTCGAAAGGGCAATTGGGGTGCCATATAGCACTCCAATCGTCCTTTTGACACGATCTTTTGAAATAGAAATGAGCTACTTTTTTAATGGTTTTTGGGGAATACTTCTAAAAATCACCGGCTATTTTCATTTTTTAAAATTTTGTTTAGATAATTTGAGTATTTACTTCGGAATATCACTTACAAGTGTTGTGTGCCTTCGAGCATACCCCACAGATTACTATACAATACGGTACATACACATTTCCGAAGAAGGGCGCTTGAAGTATGCACTGATCGTTCAATTTCGACTATTTGGCATTCATATTTGCATTGTTTTGAATTTTACAATTAAATTATGTATTTTTGAGTAGACATCAGAATTGATGTGATTTGTTTACCTTAGATTATAGGATTGTAGTTTTTATTGAATAAAAGCGAGACTTATACTCGAAGTGGCAGATGCATAATAAAACGTTGTTTTGGATTCAATTCATAATTTTTTTTTAACTGCGGATATTGTAATTTTGGATATTGCGGATTTTTGTGTTGTTATTATAATTGGTAAAGGATTCTAAATAATTGCTCTTATTGCACTGTATTCTGCTATATGAGGGTTAATTCCCGCAGTTTCCAGGAGCAAGGTTAGGTAAAATACACCCTGCATGTTGGCTTGGGGAGAACAACCCTCAAGAACAAATAACGTACTTATGTAATAGTTACTGGAAGTGATTTTTTGTAATTTTTTGAAGGTTGTAAACAAAATCTAGTGTAAAGAAAGCGTTTTGGAATTTGTATCGTTCAAATAAACCAGTATTAACAATTTTAAAAAAGAGTACGCACGCTTTTGATTTATCCCCCCCCCTTTCACATCGCACGCTTTTTTAAACTCCTTTCCCTCCGTAGGAGCGTGCGTACTTTATGAATAGCCCCTTATACTTATTGTTTTTTATAAATCGTATGGCTGACATCTAATATTTAACACTGTACTGTATTTTTCGTTGTTATTTTGATATGTCCGATGCATTCTCAACGGGAGGTTACCATGTAACAGATCCGAAGAGCCGAAGCGATGATGTTGTTTGTTTTGAGCGATCCATTGAAAGGCCGTCATCATTCCCACCGTGTTCAGTGCCCGCCGAAAGTGATATGCTTCCAGTACACCGCCATCTATGTTTAGAGGAAACTCGCTTGATATGTACTCCAACTTCGAATATTAATAACGCCCCTGATATCACTAGTTTTCCCTAAAATTCAATGGTGGAATGTGTACGCCGAAATCAGCATATTTTTGTCAGAATGTCTATGCAAAAAAGCTAAGGAAGGTATGTGTGCAAATAGTACGAAAATAAGGATTTTTATTGTACTTTTGTTGCGAATTGCACAAATATTAGAAATCATACTGAACTGTCATCTATCTATTGGCTGTTTGCGAGACGTTTTTATAAAACACGTGTAATGTTTGGTTTAGTGCATTGAACAGTAATGCCGCATTTATCCGTCTAGGACATTTTCATTTATCTCGATATATCTGTTCTCGGTAGATAAAACATTGCATGCACCTCTTGCTACAAATTGTTATCTTGACTTGTGGGCACTGAGAATCGAGCCGAAAAAAAATAATTTTCGGAAGACGTAACAGGACAGCCTAGTATGGTTCTCTCACTCATCGAGGTTGCCTAAGAAAGAGAAAAGCTTAGCAGGCTGTTCTGTTACATATGAATGGCACTTGCGTAAGAAAGAGAAAAGCTTAGTAGGCTGTCCTGTTACATTATGAATGGCACCTGTGTATATATTACTTTACTTAGGAGGTAATGTGGCAGAACCTCTTACCTCGCTTGAGTAGAATAGAATACCACACAAAGGAAATAACTTATCACGATGAGTAAAATTAGCAGCCCTGGGATACTTTTACTCATATCACAACAAAAACCTTTTAAAAGGTAAAGTGTGACGCAGTCCCTAATGTCTACTTCCAAAATTATTGATATCAGTGGAGGTGACGCTTGCGCTGAAAATACGCATCCATTTCCTTAACGACAACGTTACCCTGTGTTCAAAAAATCGCGTCACAAATGCCAGACCCACCAGCGTAATAATTTTTCAACACTTTCAGTTTTCACACGCAAAAATTTAAAACTCAAAACAATCTTCGCAAAAAGACACGAATGTTAAATATTTTCTATTCATCAAAATGATGCGCAAGTCAATATCTATCGATTCTGACGAAAAAAATTTTTTGGCGAAAACTTTCGCCTCAATTTTGGCCAACTTCGGCGCCTCGGCGACCCCACTTTCTATTCATCAAAGTGATGCGCAAGTCAATATCAATCGATTCCGACGAAAAAAAATTTTTGGCGAAAACTTTCGCCACAATTTTGGCCAACTTCGGCGCCTCGGCGACCCCACTTTCTATTCATCAAAATGATGCGCAAGTCAATATCTATCGATTCTGACGAAAAAAATTTTTTGGCGAAAACTTTCGCCTCGATTTTGGCCAACTTCCGCGCCTCGGCGACCCCACTTTCTATTCATCAAAATGATGCGCAAGTCAATATCTATCGAACTTTCCCGAAGGAAACAACTCTCTAGCTATTCTAATTCAGAAGATAGCAAAAATTCCAAGATGGCGTCACTTTGACAGTTGGCAGCCATTTTCTTGGGATAACGAAAAAATTCTCCTCACCAATCTCTATAACTTTCTCGCAGAAACCAACTGTCTGGCTATTCTAATTCATAAGATAGCAAAAAATTCAAGATGGCGCCTTTTTGACACCCGGCAGCCATTTTCTTATGATCCCAAAAAATTCTCCTGATCAAACTCTATAATCGCTCGGAACAAACCAACTCTCTAGGTATTGTCATTCCGGAGCTAAAATTCGACAACACAAAAAAACGTAATTTATTGCTCAGGAAAATTCAAAATGGCGCCTTTTTGACACCCGGTAGCCATTTTCTTATGATCCCAAAAAATTCTCCTGAGCAAACTCTATAATCGCTCGGAACAAACCAACTCTCTAGATATTGTCACTCCGGAGCTAAAAAAATTCACAACACAAAAAACGTAATTTATTGCCTTAGGAAAATTTCAAATGGCGCCCTTTTGACACCCGGCAGCCAGTTTCTTATGATCCAAAAAATGCCTCCCCTGATCAAACTCTATAATCGCTCGGAACAACCACTCTCTAGATATTGTCAACTTCGGGCTAAAATTCGAAAACTCCGACAACTACGTGAAAAACATGAAGTGACCACTTTCTACACTTTCCGACTTTTCCAGAGTTTTCCCGGAAAAGCGGCATATGAAATTTTTCATTTTGGACCGATTCTGACGTTCCCTGAAAATTTGATGCAAATCGGCTGTCTAGTTCTCGAGATCGAAAATTATTAATAGAACATAGATAGATAGAACATAGATATATAGAAACCGACAGATCAGAAAAAAAGTTGTCATAATAATGAGAACAACGGATTTTGGTAAGATGTATGGAAAAGTACCATCTTCAAACCTCCACATCTCAGGCAATTTTCAACCGATTTTGATGAGTGAGGGCTTGTTCGAAAGCTGCTGCGACGTTGTTTTTTTTAAAATAACTTGGAGGGGAGGGGGGCGAGGGGAAAAAACTCAAAACTTCGCCTATACATGGTGTCTTGTCCCAAAGGTTTTTGTATGGAGGTTTTTGGGTTTGTGGACGTTTTTTTTGGGGTGTGGGGACTGCGTCACGCTCTCCGCTACCGCTCCGAGCATGATAAATACGTGAAACAATCCCTGTAATTATTAGATTAGTATTACTACTACTGTTTCATCGTTTTTGATAACATGTTCAGAAAGTCCACATGCATATCTTACGATGGCATTGAAAGCACTCTTCAAATGCAAATTGCAAACCTAGCAATTTTTTTTACTTTTGCCCCCTGTTAAGCAAATAATCTTTTCAATTCCTTCACAGCATCAGAAATTACTTCACCAAATGTGTCCTAAGCTTATTTAGCAAACGTCCATTAACAATTTTCCGATAAAGTCGTCAAACAACCCTAAAGAGACGGACGCGTAAAATAATATCCTGGAAAATTAAAGGCATGGGAATTCAAATATGAAAAGCTTTAAATAGGCATGAAATGAAAGCACTCGTATAATATTTCGCTATGTAAAATGCACACTTCGTAGGACATAAAGTAAAAATGTTCATCCATTAAACGAATTCCACAGCACCGGAATGGTAGTATACTCACATTATAATAAATATTCATTTACTCGACGGTATATGAAATAAAGCACGAAATAATAAACTTTTGCAAAACATAATAACTGAAAACTGTGAACAACCTAATTCGTTGATATTAATTTCACTCTGTTGCTAGTGAAACATAAACTTAATATTTTGTCGACATTGTGTCATATTTTAGCACGCGTGTATTAAACCATAAACACGCACGATGTCACACGACTGTTTTGTTGTTTATCAATGCGTTTGGGAAAGCTACGATAAAGTGTTCGTTTTGGAAAAATGCTGGAAAAACATTTGATGCAATATTTTAATAGATTGAGTAGTTTCGAATTCTTGTGTTTCAGCAATACAATTGATAAATTGAAAATCGAAAATTGTTATTCTAAACTTGTTCACAACAGGAAAAACATAGACATTTGTTTGGTTGGAAACTGAAACGTTCAATTTCTAGAATTGGAATTGTTGTATACAAATGTAAAACGTTTTGCTAATAAAGGCATAATTTACTATTGGGTTTATGTTCCTCATAGGATATAGTGGAAGTGGCGGAATTGTAGTTTAAAACAGCAATTTATCTTAATCCTAAAAACCCGAAAACTTTTTTGAAAAAAATTATTGAATTTTGTGTTCGGAATAAACATTGTGAAAATCGGCAGATAAGGAGGTGAAAGTTTTTTTTAGTGAGTCATTTGTACAATTCGAAATTTCGCGCCATGTCATGTGGCCTAAAAAAGGTGTCTACAATGTACAGAAAATGTGGAAGAAAAATTTGGAGGTATGACTATATTTTATGAGATTTTATCAGTTTAATAATTTTACAACACAATTTGAAGGTTTCTCCGTGTTCTATGGAGGAAAATTATATACTCGGCTGGTCTGGGATGAGTTTGTGAGGAGGGAAACATTGTGTTGCAATAACGTTATGTGGACTTAAATATCAAGACTAAACAAATTTATGCAATTTTATGAAATTTATGAACCGACCTGAAAATGGCAAATCAAGATTTTTTTCTCATGTGTGATGTAACTTCATAGTTGATACATTAGGTTTAAAAGAGCGAAAATATGGGGACTCTCGAAAACGGACGTCATATTTAAGGGCTAGCGGAATCGAACGAAAGTGTGATATGCGATGGGTATGTGATGGGGTATGGGTATGTGATAGGTACGACATTTGATAGTGAAATAGTAAAATCATGGGCGCGCAGTAGCACTCCGCCCGTGACACAAGTCTGTAGGAACCGGAATAACCGATAAGAAATAGTTACTGGGATCGAAATATAATCTAGTACATTTACATACAGCAGATTGACGGCGAGTCAATCAGCTGATGCATATTTCAATCACGATTCATTCTGCATCGCGCTCTCGGTTAATCAACATCAAAATAAAGAACAAGGAAATATATTGTAATTTATCGTTGGAAAAAATACAACGGCGTTTTATTTGTTGCATACAAGAAACCGTGGCGGACCGACCCGCAACAAGTCCACAAACGAACAAAAAATTAGGAATTTTTTTTTTCTTAGACTGCGGAACCATATCTGTGGCTACGTTTTGACTTCCCCCCCCCTTGCGACGTACCCCCTCGGAAAATATTATTTCATAGAAGCCATAGTTAATGAAAACATAATACGTTAGTTAGTTACTTGTTTCCATTGGCTCTAAAATATGAGATTTTAAAAATGGGGGATTTCGGCCTCGTTTGGGAGTCAGGGCTCTTAGAAGGCGCCATATACAGCCCAAATGTACGAGTTTGTGTGTGTGATGTGTATGGTAGCACATTTTGTATTAGACAAGGTTGGGTGTCTGAGATAAAGGTTTAATGTCGAAGGAAAAGTTGTTTGGTTGGGTGTATTGTGAATCGGAGTGACTGCTTAATAGCGGAAAATAGGCGAAGACTCAGAAAAAAACTTTTAATATGTTGTAGAGTAAGTTCAAGGGATCATTTTCGCCAAAGGAAGTGGTAGCCGCCGCGCTTCGGTTTGGTGGCGGCAGCGGCTCGAAAAAAATTCTATCATGGGCGCATCGTACATTAGTTAGTTAGTGGGTTAGTTAGTTAGTTAGTTAGTTCCAGAGATATTTGCATGAAAACCGACTTTTTCGGCTCGTGCTCGAAAACGGCTCTATAACTTTTCTTGAAATTTTGCAGGGTCCTTCGGGTGGGCATTCTACGCCAGTGTAACGGCCTCGTTTGGGCGCCAGGACCCATATGTATGTGTTTGTGTGTGTGGTGTGTATGATAGCAAATTTTGTATGAGGCAATGGTTGTGTGTTCGAGATAGAGGTTTGGTGTCAAAGGGAAAGTTGTTGTTTTGGAATGGCGGAAAATAGGCGGGGACTCAAAAAAACTTTTGATATGTGGTAGAGGAAGTTGAGGGGATCATTTTCGCCAATGGAAGCAGTAGCCGCCGCGCTTCGGTTCGACGGCGGCGGCTCGAAAAAAACTTTTGATATGTTGTAGAGGAGGTTGAGGGGATAATTTTCGCTAATGGAAATAGTAGCCGCCGCGCTTCGGTTCGGCGGCAGCGACGGCCCAAAATAATGCAAATCATTACAATCACAACGAAAATCCTTTTTAAAAGGGAAACGTGAAGGAAGTCCTCGTCCCTTCTTCCAAAAGAACTGATATCACAAGAAAAACCCTCCTTAAAAGGGAAATGTGGTGCCAGTCTTCGTCCCTTCCTCCAAAACGACTGATCTCAATTTGGGTGACGCTTGCAGCTTCGGAACGCAAAGAATTCTTTGAAATATTTTCACATTTGATTAAAAAAATGCGTCACAAATGCCGGAGTCATCAACGTAATAATTGTTCTGGGCTGTCAGATTTCACACGCAAAAATTTGGCAACTCGTACTCCATACATCACCCAAATATATATCAGTTGTTTTGGAAGAAGGGACGAAGACTTGCGTCACATTTTCCTTTTAAAAAGGGTTTTTCTTGTGATTTATAACGGCCAAAAATTTGTCTCTTCGTCTATTTGTCAATCACAAATTACCAGTGTAGTCCACGTACGTCTTTCACGCTTGAAAAGATCCGAGGAACTAAAGTAAAACGTCGTTTGCATTGGCTTTTATAACTCAAAAACCTGTTAGCGGTGGTGTTAATAATTTTGTTAATGGATTATTACATGAAGCAAAAAAAAAAATTGTGAAATTTTTTTATGAAACTTTTTTTTTCGGTTTGAGATGGATGTTGTTGGACTTGGTATATTAGAGAGATAAGTCGACGTAAAACTTATTATTTTATAAGTTATAAGTCAATTTTCAAAAATTCGAAATTTCTTCATCGAAAAAACAACGAGAATTGACTTATAACTTATAAATTATAAGTTTTACGTCAACTTATAAACATAAGTCAAAAGTCAATCGGGACACCGAACAAAATGCATCAGCAGTTGCCAAGGTGATCAATGTTTATGGTCTTAGAATTATCTGGGAAGGTATAAGAGATAGACCATCGGTTTCTTTGGCAAAGTCTGAGAGTTTTGTAAATAGAAGTGACCAGTATTGGTGAAAATATCAGGCACTTGGAAATTAATAAATTTTTATGGTTTAGAATTATCTGGCAATGCAAGGGAGATAGATCATTGGTTCCTCCGGCAAAGTCTCAGATTTTTATGAGTGGAAGAGGCCAGTGTTGAAAAATCATGGTATAAGGTCCTTAAGCCACAAACTTACAACCAAGGAGTTGAGAATGTTTATGCCCGCGTAGCCTTAGATACACACTGAAAACTCTAAATGGTGATATGCTGCATATTTGGATCCTAGACCCTCTTTAAATGCATATGCTTATGTATTGTATAATATAGTAGCTGTGGGCTGCATAATTATACAACATGTAAGCAAATTATACAGAATGGAGGTATGTTATACTATTGTGTTGTATAATTATACAGCCCACAACTAATATATTATACAATACATAAGCAGACATATTTAAAGAGGGTCTAGGATCCAAATATGCTACATATCACCATTGTGAATTTTCAGTGCATACTTCAAGTAGTAAATAATAACAGTTCAGCAATAACGAAAGGAAAACTGAGAGACTGAGAATATTATATTGAAACAGAATCAGCAGACTAAAACAAGTAAAGGAAAAAAGCATCAAGAGAAGCCTCATTTCAACTAGTTCAATAATTCTGGTACACCAAATTTAATGGCAGCTACATGTCGTTAGCAACAAATTGCCTCATTACATCTTTCTTTCCGACTTCCTAAAGTAAAATATTTACCTAATCGTTCTTATGTAGTAAATTCATTAAACGCAACCGTCAGAAAAGAATTCCAATTATAAAGTACGGTGGTTAGTTTTATTCGTAGTGTAGAGCTCTCCGAGCCCCACACTCAATTCATTTCTTCATCTAAAATATACACAATACACTCGCGTAATACAACCAACGCCATCCAAAAATATCTCGCTAACTTTGTTGAACATCTTTTGCTTTCTATTAACAACACTCCAGAGGAATCGTTTTTAGATGATGTTGTGTACAAACATTACCAGAACGTTCAAGATTGTGAGTTACTATACGCTATGTGATACAGTAGTGTGTAGTAGCATATTAATCCTTTAGCTAAACAATTTGGTACACAGAATGTTTTTGTTTGCGTACTCATTTAATTCGCTCGTGTAAAAGTTTTCGCCTTTGAAATTTATTGTAAGGGGTCCAACAATTTTTATTCCAGCGCATATATACAAAGACTTTGCAAATTAAAATGGTAGTAAAGATTAATATTTACATGAACAACTACGCAATTATTGAAGTTGTTCTTAAGCCAGTATTATTCAACACACCAGATTTGATGGTTCATTTTACATTGAAACGAAACATACACTTAGATTTATTATCTGGGATGATTTTTGTTGTTGTTGTTGTTCCTTGCTACATGACTTAAATCGTACAAAACCCTCCTGCCACCATTAAGAACCTGTTCAAAACAACTGGTCCACAGGCGCATCTAGAAGTTACCGATATCGTCAACTTTTTCATGTGCTCATTTGTCCCGAAACCCCCACCAACCTCTTTCCTGCAGGTCTTCGGTCCTCTTTGAATTCGGTAAGAAGTATTTTATGTGAACAGAACACCGCCTTCGTATGCTTTCCAGAGTTCCTCTCGTGCTATTTCGCTATCTAATCTACCAGTGCTTTTGCTCAGGTAGATTAGAATATTTGCAAAACCCTCCATAAGAATCAATGCCCCGCATTGGATAGCTAGAATTTCCTAGTACCCAAAGAAGAATGATCACATTGCTTAGAACCATCAATTTCAAGTAAGCCTTACACTTCCTTGGAGGTTATCGTGGTGGGTGACATCAATGCTTTAATGCTCCTTTTATTCTTTGAGCATATTAGGATCTTTTCTCCGTGCATTCCCTTTGGTAATGCTTCATAAGTTCGCATCCGCCTGGAAGACACTGGACATATTTTTCAGATGTAACTAGTTACCTTTTTGCGTTTCCGGAGAATATATTCTGGCACCTGGGGGTGGGGGGCTTGGCTTTTCCTGGGGGCTTTTCCTACGCATCGAAATTGTGTAACAATAATCATACTTGGATTCTGCTGTAACTTACTTTATCTTTTGTTCCTTGTGATGCATTAACACATTCATCCATTGTTTAGTTTTGAATTATTAGACTTTGCTTCAATGTTCAAAGACGTTATTTTTTTTGCAGGTTCCTGTTACGTTATGTAACTTAGGAGTTGGAGCCACATTTGGTGAGAGCATTTTACATGATCTACCACGTGACAGTACTGTCGTTACGAAAACTACTTGTGAGCTTTTACGCGTTGAACAACAGGATTTTCGTTTAATCTGGGAGGTAAGTGGTTGTAATCAGTATAACATTCTCCAAGCTGTGCAGGATTATGGTAGAATTTAAAAAAAATTGTAGGGTGAATTGCTTAGTTCATTGGATAGAAAGTGGTTGTGGTGATACAACAACAAATTGCCCCAAATGTAAACAAAATGATTTTACGGTTCTCATTCCAAAATTTGCATTTCTATTTCATCCTTTGAATACAAAATTTGTCAGTACATTGAAATAAGGTTTAAAGGACTAAACGGAAAAATAACATCCTTTTGTCTGTGGATGCGTTATAAAGTTCGACATCAGTTTAAAATGTATAAATTTGGGAAAACAAAGTTGTGTAACTTTGACTACATGAACTAAGCTTGTATGCATGAAGGACTCTCTGTAATTTGTATTAAGCGTGTATTTTCATCGTAGATGATAGATGCTATTAGCAACGAATTGATTGCTTTTATAAACGAGTTTTTAATTAAACTTTTCCTATTATCATTCCATTGAAAAAGTTTTCCATTTTCGTTTTGTTTATTGCCATATATTCTTATCAAACAAACATTTAAAACCGAGGAAAATTATTTTCGCATTGAGTCAATTTTGCTCTACTAAATGAGACCATATGTGTAATGCCTACTGGTAAAAACAGGCATTTATAACGTTGAAGGAAGGAACAATGACATGGTTCGATGCACACACTCTTATTGAAATTGGATATTCCATACATGAGTTGTGTTTTGAAAGATAAAATTTATTTTTAGATGAAATAGAATGTTGTTTTAGCATCCACGCACAACAGACATATATTATTATAGGTCGATGTACGCGTGTACGTTGTTCAAATAATACGACGGACGTAAGGTGTAATGTGTAATATTTTCATAACAGGTTTACACTGTATTTGTTTTTGTATCTTCGTATCGTTTCTATTTAAAACAGACCCTTCTTTCCCGTATCATGGTGGTTTCGAAATCAAGAGGTCAGTTATTCCAATTACGGACGGATGTTCCAATTTAATCTAATTGAAATCTTCGGACAAATGGCACCTTCGCTTTGTATTGAATAATTATAGGGATGGGACAACTGACTTGCTGAACTTCCGAGAGAAAATAATTTTCCTAGTAAAATATTGATGTTGGATAGGAGCTGAAGAAATATATCGGGCCAATTTCGACAGAAGTGCCATGTTGATAGCGATTTAATGTGAAATACGTAGGAACTCCAGAGTATTATATTACATTGTATGCTGCGGAAATGATTCATTTTGTGATACAAGTCAAACTCACAAGCAACAAGCTTTGGAAATTGTTATTTTGACAAGTGCAGATATTGCATATTGCAACTGCACGCGTCAAAATAACAGTTTCCAAAGAGAGTTGCTGAGTGAGTTAGCGAGTTCACAAAGCTGATCCCGAATTAATGAATGCAAAGCATGCAATGTAAGTTATTTTTTTGGCTGATCATCCGGAAGTTGAGCATTACGAGGGGCACCCTAAAAGTTTCGGGAATCGGCTATAAAACGATTTTATTGCTTCTCAAAATAATCACCATTACAATCTATACACTTTTTCATCCTTAAAAACCAGTTTTCGAAACATCGAGTCCATTCGGAAGTTGGGATTTGGGCCACTTCTTGTTCATATGCCTCGACAACAGCTTCCGCAGATAAAAATCGCTTCCCACGCAACTTATTCTTGACACTCGGAAACAAATAAAATTCGCACGGTGCCAAGTCGGGACTGTAGGGTGGATGCAGCATCAAATTGATTTTTTCCTTCTCCAAGAACGCCGTGGTCAGAGCACTTGTGTGGGAGCTTGCATTTTCATGGTGGAGGACGATCTTGCGATTTCGACTCTTTCCACGTAGTTCTTCAAATACTTTTGGCAAACAAATCGTAGTATACCACTCTGAATTGATTGTTTTACGATCCTCAAGTGGTACAGTAGCCACATGACCACATTTCCTGAAGAAAATAGCGACCATTTTCTTGGCGACGCTTCAAGCGCGAATTACCTTTGTTGGTAAATCTTCATTTTGAAACACCCAAACGGTGGATTGCTGTTTTGTTTGGGGATCATATCTGTAAATCCAACTTTCGTCACCTGTTACGATGCTATATACTGAATCAGAAGCCCCATTTTCGAATTTTTTGAGAGAATCTCGGCACCATTTCACACGAGCCTCCTTTTGGTCGTCTGTCAATTTGTGTGGGATCCACCCAGAACAAAGCTTCCGTGTGCGTAAATGTTCGTGTAAAATTGTTTGTATTTGACTTTTCCCGATCCCAAGGGATGCAGCTATCTCAGCATAGGTCACAAGTCGATCGGCTTCAATCATGTTCCGGACATGGTCAATGTTTCCATCGGTGATGGCTGTGGAAGGTCGACCTTCACGAAAGTCGTCACTGAGGTAAGTGCGTTCCGATTCAAACTCAGCGAACCACCGATAAACAGTGGTCTTGGATGGGGCCTCATCTCCAAATGCTTTTTGCAAACGATCAATACTCAACTTGGGAGTCAAGCCAGACTTAAAGTCGTAGAAAATCATGGCTCTAAAATTTTCACGTGATAAATCCATTTTTTCTCTGCAATGACTTTTTGGAATTGTTGTATCTTTTGACTACTACGATCGATTTTCATTTTGATCATCATTTTTAAATCAGGAAAGACCAATTTAATTTTTGTGTAAATTGGCGAAAAGTTTACACGAGCCGATATAGCCGATTCCCGAAACTTTTAGGGTGCCCCTCGCATTTGTATGTTTTTCCCCTAAGGCAAAGGAAAAAATCACTTTAGCAGCACTTCAGTTGACATTTTCGCAGATTTTACATTAAAAACATCTGGGATTTTTTATAACACTGTAACTGTAATTTCTTGAACAATTGGAAGAACATGCAAACCAGTGTGTCAAACCAAACGATATTGTTATGATACTGTTTATTCAACAAGGGATATTGTTATTTCAATAAACGATACTGTTTCAAAAACCTCTTAACAGGTAAAGTGTGACGCAGTCCGAAAGTCCGCTTCCAAAATTAATGATATCACTTGAGGTGACGCTATCGCTGATAATACGCAGACGTTTGTTTGAATGGAATCTTGTGTTCGTAGTTTTAATTTCCTGAAAAAATTTAAAACAAAATTACGTTGTGTTAAAAAATTGCGTCACAAATGCCGGACTCACCAGCGGAATTATTTTTCAATCTTTCAGTTTTTACACGCAAAAATTTAAATTTACCTTAAACAATCTTCGCAATAGCAAACAAAAGTCAAATTTTTGCAGCGTAAAAACTGAAGGTACAGAAAAATTATTTCGTCGTTGGGTCCGGCATTTATGACGCAATTTTTAACACAACGTAATTTTGTTTTAAAAAAAGCGCTGTAATTTTTTCAGGAAATTAAAACTTTCAACACGAAATTCCATTCAAACAAACTTCTTCGTATTATCAGCGATAGCGTCACCTCAAGTGATATCATTAATTTTGGAAGCGGACTTTCGGACTGCGTCACACTTTACCTTTTAAGGAGGTTTTTGTTGTGATATCAGTCGTTTTGGAAGTTTTCAGTTGTTGAAAAAATTTCTATTTTTTTAAAAAAATTTTCTCAGAAGAGAAAATTTTCTTAGAAAAAAAAATTTCCCCGAAAAAAATTTAAATCGCCGAAAAAAAATTGTTCTCCTTTTCTCCGAAAATTTTTTTTTAAAAAAATTTTATACAAAAAAGGTTTTCTCAAAAAAAAATTTTTCTTCGAAAAAAATTGTTCTCCAACACCTTCGGCTACCATCGGAACACTTCGTATCGCATTCGCCAACCATCGGAACACTTCGTATCACCTTCGGCTACCTTCGGAATATTTTGTGTCACCTTCGCCTTCCTTCGGAACACTTCGTGTCACCTTCGGCTACCTTCGGAAGTAGTGTCATTACGAAGCTAAAATTCGAAAATCCAAAAAGCATAAACGAAAACCCAAGATGGCGCCGCTATGACAGCTGGCAGCCATTTTCTAATGATACCAAAAAATTCTCCTGATGAAACTCTATAACTTTCTAGAAGAAACCAACTCTCTAAGTAGTGTCATTCCGGAGCTAAAGTTCGAAAACTGAAAAAGTATAAACGAAAATCCAAGATGGCGCCGCTATGACAGCTGGCAGCCACTTTCTTAAGATACAAAAAAATACCTCTGACTAAACTCTATAACTTTCTAGAAGAAACAAACTCTCTAAGTGTTATCATTCCTAATTTATACCTAACAAAAATCCAAGATGGCGTCACTTTGGCAGATTTCTGAAAATCCGAGAAAATTCTCCTGATCAAACTCTATAACTTTTCCGAAGAAACCGACTCTCTAAGTATTGTCATTCCGAAGCTAAAATTCGAAAACCAAAAAAAAACCTAATTTATTGCTTGGGAAAATTCAAGATGGCGCCGGTTTGACTGCTGGCAGCCATTTTCTTAATATCCCAAAAAAATTTCCTGACGAAACTCTATAACTTTCCCGAATAAACCATTTCTCTAGCTATTGTCACTCCGAAGCTAAATTCGAAAACTCCGAGCATTACCTAAAAAACCCTCAAAATTGACCACTTTTCCACATGCCACGGCTTTTCCAGAAATTTCCCGGAAGAGCGGCATATGAAATTTTTCATTTGGGGCCGAGACTGACAATCCCTTTTTTTTTTTTTTATAAGGGTGAGGAAATCTTCATTGACACCCGGTCTTTCTGAACCAAGGTAGTGTTGGATTCCATTCTTTAATGACCTACCAACTAAAACCTCCTTCCTTAGTCTTCGTGCTCTCTTCTCCCCGGAACCGCCTCACAGCATTACTTCGGGGAGGAGCTCTCTACTCTACTCTCTTAGATCAACTGCCAGTCTTCTTTGATCGTCTCTCCATGCAATTTGCAGCTTCGTCATTATTTTCGCAACTACATTATCCGCCACTATCCACACCTCCTCATCGCGGCACATCTCCGATATTATGTTTTCGGCACTTACATCTGGCCTACTCACAGTCAACAGCTCTCCTCGTTCTTGTTCGAAGCGGGGGCAGACGAATAACACGTGCTCCGCAGTCTCTTCCTGCCTATCGCATGTCGTGCAGAAAGGTGACTCCGTGAATCCAAACCTGTGCAGGTACTTCCTGAAGCATCCGTGACCAGACAGAAACTGTGTCAGGTGGAAATTAACCTCTCCATGTTTTCTCTGTACCCATGTCGTTATTTTTGGTATGAGTCTATGGGTCCACCTTCCCTTGTCCGA
>CM055404.1:101135082-101172711 GCA_029228625.1 Pseudolycoriella hygida | reverse complement strand
CTCCATCGTAACCACCTCTACCTCCATCTTCGACGTTCCGGATACTGTGAGGATCAAGTCGTCGGCAAAAGCAATCGTCTTAGCACATCTTGGCAGTTTCAGCCTCAGCGCTGTGTCATATATAACATTCCACAGCGTTGGTCCTAATATGGATCCCTATGGTACTCCAGCTGTGATGTCGACTGTCTTTTTCCCTTCATTAGTATCGTACGTTAGTACTCGTCGCTCGAAATAGCTTTTTAGTATCCTACAGAGGTAATCGGGGACTCTCATGACATGTAGCACCTTGGCTATCTTTATCCAGCTTGCGCTATTAAAGGCATTTCTAACGTCTATCGTCGTTATAGCACAGAAGCGGTTACCCCGTATTTTTTGCTTCCGCGCCTTGTCGGTGGTCTCTATGACTTTTTTAATGGCCTCAATCGCCGATCTCCCTTTTCAAAATCCGAATTGTTCGTCCGACAGTCCGTGCTCGCCCTCCGTGTGTTTTCTTAGTCTATTCAGGATCGCGGTTTCCAGCATTTTTCCCAACCCATCCAACAAGCATATAGGTCTATATGATGATGGCTTGTCTGGCGGTTTCCCTGGTTTTGGGATTAAGACCAGCTTCTGTTTCTTCCATATTTGAGGAAAATATCCGTCGTCGAGGCACTTCTGCATTGTCAATCTGAGCATGTTAGGCTTTGCGCATGCTGCTGTCTTCAGAGCTATATTGGGGATTCCATCTGGTCCTGGCGCTTTGTTATTTTTTGGCTTTTGTGCAGCCATCTGGATCTCTTCTACAGTGATCGACCGTTCAAGTCTGTCTTCCGCTTCATCGTCATAAGGAGTTTGCGGCCATGTGAACTGTTCGTGCTGTGGGAAGAGCTCTCTCACTATGACACCTAGCCTATCCGGGCAATTTTCTTTTGGCCCCAATGTACCTTTCATCATCGTCATTACTGTTCTGAACACTTTGCCCCACGGGTTCGTGTCTGCCTCTTGGCACAGTTTCTTCCAACAATCCCTCTTACTCGCCCGGATTGCTCGCTTCAGTGCTAGTTTTGCATTGCGATGTTCTTCGGACCTCTCTATTCTAACATTCTCGTTTCTGGCCCTTTGCATCCTCCTTCTTGTCTTAAAACAAGTTGTTCGCAAAAGTCTTATTTCGTCGTTCCACCAAAATGCCGGTTTTCGCCCATTCCTCGGTTCCATCCTTCTTGACATCGCCGCGTCACATGCATTCACCATTTCTTTCGTCAATTCTCCATCTTCGCTCTCTTCTATGAGTCATCCGTCTTGTTGCCTCTGTACACTTTTTCACGGTGTACTTCAATGCCTGGTGATCGCTGTGTATGTAACTTTCGTCGACTCTCCAGTTCAGACTTGGAACTAGTACTGGACTGCAGAATGTCACGTCAATAATCGATATAATAATAATAATAAAAAAAAAAAGATAGAAACCGACAGATCAGAAAAAAACTTTCCATAATGATGAGAACAATAGAAAAATTTATTCTCCATACAAAAATGTCATTTTCACACCTCGATATCTCAGCCAATTTTCAACCGATTTTGATGAGTGTGGGCTCGTTGGAAAGCTGGTGAAACGTAGTTTTTTTTTAATAATTTGGAGGGTAGGGGGCGTGGGGAAAAAACTCAAAAGTTCGCCTATATATGGCTTCTTGTCCTAAAGGTTTTTGTATGAAGTTTTTTGGGTTTGTGGACGTTTTTTTGGGGGTGTGGGGACTGCGTTACGCCCTCCGCTACCGCTCCGGGCATGATACTGTTACAATATTGTTTATCCAACAAACAACATTGTTACGATATTGTTAATACCAAAGCCGATATTGTTAATGAAACGACAACCCAATCATTATCGAATAGCGACATGTTATTCACTTGCGCTCCCTCACAACATGCCTCCCTTGGAACGAAAGCAACTTTCGCCACGGATTATTTGTGTTTCTAAGATCCCAAAAGACCCTACATGTAACGAACAATTTCCGCGGGGGGAAAACATGCATGTAATGCGAAACTTTCGGAGGGGATAGTCAAAATTAGTATATTATAATCGCGTGATTAGGTGGAGTGAATGATCCGTGGTATTCAGCCCGAGGTCTATTCACGTACCGAGACTATCATCGAGCGATTTTACGATACGATAGTTATACGATAGTTTATTACCAATAACAAGCCAATTTTGCGCGAAACCATTCACGAATTTTTTCGATTTCTTCGAATCATAAGAACCGAAAATGAAAAATTTACTGTCCAAAATGTATAACTCTTTGTGCCATTTTTCTCATTTGTTTTGATACATGAATCACACTCATCATTATTGAATAACAATTCCTTTTGTTATCTGAACCATCATCTTTCCTTCTCAGCTCTAACCGAAAATTTCTTGATTTTACAGTTTCTATAATTCTACTCGACTATGATAGAGCTGATTATTGTCGTAGTAGACTATAATAGCGCTGATTATAGTCGAGTGAATCATAATAACAGCATTTTGGTCCTGCGCTTAAATATGGAGCCCGAATATAATCGGCATATTATAGTACTATTTTCAGCGATTTTGAGTGCTATAATTGGCTTGTTATAGGCGCAAAGGTAATAAAATAATTTATCACATTCGAGGCTATAATAAGCCAATTATTGCACTAATAATGGGGCTATAATCGGCCTATTATAGTCGACTTTCTTGTTAAAAGTATGGTTGCAATGACGCTATTATAACCCGGTTCTTTAATGATGACGTAGGCTACACTGAAACAATACAAATGAATGAGAATGAAACGTGCATTGTTATGACAACCGCATACTAAATGGAAAAATCAATCTAGACGACATTTTTTTCAACAAATCCGATGAGTTTTGATTTTTATTTATGTTAATTTTGTTGTCATATTTTGTGCATAATTGGCAATTATAGGCTCAAATGTGATAAACACAGGCATCGCAATCAAGACTTTTCTCAAGTTCGACGACCTGCCAGAAACCAATAAATCTGCAAGAAAATTATTCGATCAAGCAGATTTCGATGCGATCAATCAAGAAATTTCCGCCAAACTCGATCTTCTGTTGATTCCGACAACATCCAACTTACATCACGATGACATCGAATCCATCATCACCGAGCTACACGATTTCTTCCAAGCAGTCATTGATAAACACGTTTCAGTTTCATCTGCCCCCACCGCCATCCGAATTTCTAAGAGATCGCGAAGTCTTTTAAGAGAAAAACGTCGATTATGCAGGCTGCTTAATCGTAGGATAAACAAACAGCGCGCCGTTCCACAAGAGATAGCTGGTATTCAACGCTCGATCAATCAAGTGAGTGTTATGATAAAAAAGATGACTTCAGCAAATTTTGCAAGCAACGACTACGGCTAATCGATTACAACCGAGACGCGTTCAATGCAGTCCGTCAGTTCTCGAATTTCAAACGAATTTCCGGAGAAGTTGAACGAATTTACCTAGACGAAGAGAAACAAAACGAAATTACTAACCCAACCGAAATCGTCAACGAATTTGCTTCCAACTTCCTAAAAAATCACCAACTCACAGCTAACGTCGTCGACTCTGCCGATACTCTAGTTCAGAAATCTATCGATCATCTCAATGCAATCAGTTGCAACATTCGCTTTAGCCAACAAGTAAGAGCAAATATCGAGACCGAAAAAGAGCGTAATGAAATCGATCTTTCGCTACCTGAAAATCAAGAGGGTATTCTTACGTATGTTGAGGGAATCACTGAAATCATCATGTCACGAAAAAATAAAATGTCGTCAGGTGACGACAACATGCCGATAACCGTTCTAAAGAAAATGTCCTTCGCAAACCTGCTCAAGATTTCAATTATCTTCAATCATCTTCTGGCCCTAGCGATTTTCCCAAAAGCGTGTAAACATGCCATCGGATATCCGATACGAAAACCGGGCAAGGATGCTACGTATATCGCGAACTGGAGACCTATATCTCTCCTTAACTCGATATCTAAAGTCTTCGAATTGATCCTTAAAAAGCGAATACGGAAACACCTCGACCACCAAGTGACCACTTTGGATTTCGCAAGAAAAGATCAACCTTACACGCTCTTGCCAAATTCCACGATTGCATCATGAAAGGACTAAACTGTGGGAAAGCTACGACGGCGGTTCAACTGGATGTTCGCGCCGCTTTCGACACAGTGTGGCACAAGGGTCTTATCCACAAACTCATTAATTGTAAGGTTCCACCACTGCTATGTTAAGTCTTCCAAAGTTTCCTGGCCGAACGTTAAATGACCGTCAGATTGAACGGTATACTGTCGCAAAGAAAAGACATTCCAGCTGGAGTTCCTCAAGGCAGCTGTGTCTCAGACATCTTGTTTTTGGCGTACGTCAACGATATGCCCACCCACCCGGGCATACAAAAATCACAATTCGCCGACGACTCACTCTTCTACCGAACGCACAAAAACGTGAAACTCGCGGAAAAGACTTTCAACTCTTACCTAACTCGCATCTCCGAATATTTTCGACGCTGGAAACTGAAACTATGCGAGAAAAAGAGTCAACTGATAAATATTGTTGGTCGTTGCTCTGACACACACCATAGTTTGAGGTCCCAAGCCAAGAATATGGAAGTCGTTATCAACGGCAGGAATGTAGAAAAAGTTAGCTCGTTGCGATATCTGGGACAATGGTTCACCAAAAATGCATCGTCGAAGGTACACGTCGACAAAACGTTAAACAAAGCCAACATCGTAAACAGCAAATTGCGTAATCTGCTGCGCAGTGCATCAATATCATGTAATGTAAAGACGATGTTTTATAAAACCATAATATTAGACCGATTATCTGCTATGCGTCTCCTATTTGGGCCAACCCAGCTACGACGTCATCGGCTCAAATGGAACGAATCCGAGTCATTGAAAGAAAAATTCTCAGATCGACCACAAACACCAAACGCGAGCGAGGCTGTTTCATGTACATTAACAACTCTGCTTTATACAGAAAAGCCAAAACTCAAAGAGTGGATCATTTTATAGGGGACAAAGCTTTAAAATTCATCGACAACTGAGAGGAAAACCAAGATAACGTCATAAATAGCATTGCTCGCTTCAACCACTTTTCAGATTCCAAATATCTCCCAGTTTCCTTTTGGTCCAAATGGCGTTCAAACAATACCTTGCTTACATGCCACCAACTACTCATTTTCAACAGAAGCCAACGCGGTGCTCCACGTTTGGTGTACAGTACAAATCAGTGATTTGTGTATTAGAGATGCTGTGTTTTTCCTAATTTTGCTTAAGCGCTAGTTTTTTTTCCTTCTTTTATAATAACTTTTCTTTTCTCCTAAAAACATTTTTCGGCATCATCCCGCTAAGGCATTCTTTTTTTACTATACCTTCTTGCGCTATACTTTGATAAGAGACCTTCTCAACATAAAATAGTAGATTGTGATTGTCCGCAAATTATAACTGTTAGATTTATGTATTTGTTCTATAAACAAATAAAACACATTAAAAAAATGTGATAAACTATCGTATAATACAAGGGGAACAATCGCGCAATTATAGTCTCGGTGGTTGAAAATTCTCGGAGCTAGCGCCACTTGAAATTTCACCCCACCTCGACTATAATTACGCAATTATTCCCCTTGTATTATAATATACTAAATCCCACCAGAAAGTGTCGAGTGTATTCGCTTTGCCAACAAAGCACTAGTGGCTTTTTCATTTTCTCCAATAAAGTGTGAGATAATGTCGCACAGGAAAATAATCCCAAATTGTTCTCAAATATCTCACTTACTAAATGGAAAAGCACCTCCAGAACACTCAACAAAAACTTCGTATCATTTAATATCTAAGGGAAATTAATGAAAAACCAAGAATAAAAAAACGAGAAAACTAAATAAAAAAAAATCGCAACGAATGATAGTAAACACACGCGTTCACAAAAAGTCCGGTAATTGGTTGGGATTACAAGATAAAACGAAAAAAAAATGTTATTATTTGCCTGGGGGTTGTTAATGCGTGCGTGAAAAGAGATTTTTTTGCTCATAATTTTTTGCTCTTTGTTTTCTCAAATTGAAAATTCTAGATTAGATTGGCTGATATTCGATTTGGTTTATTTGATTTTATTATACGTTGAATTAAATATTTTCCTGATTTGAATTTATTGAAAATCTGAAAATATTTTTGCCGGCACTAATGTTACCTTTACCAACTCAAAAAAGGAATATTAATTTAATGTATGGAATTGAACGACACTGTCTATGAAATATCTGTTTTGATTCGAATAAATTAAATATTAACACTGGGAGAAATGGGAAATGTTTCGAGCGCGAAACGGAGAATGTCAACCTCCCGCGCAGTTCTAACGTTTGTTAGTAGAAGGGGTACCCACTTCAAAATGAATTTTACGAATTATTTGGATGCAATAAAATGTAATAGATACCGATATTATTAAATTTGTCAGTAATAATACTTGAGTAGGTGAGTAGCTTGGGATCAATTTCAAATAAATGCAAAAAATCGATTTCAAGATTTCAATGTACGCAGAATCACGGTTGAGATGTTGATATTGGTGTTGGGACAGGCATAATCTAGACGATTATGAAATCCGGACGGACCAAATTTTGATGGAAAAAATCTTGACGAAAACATAATCGGGTGCATGTTAAACGTTGTACGACTGCAAAGTTACGTTTACCTGGCTGTGTGGTAGGGGGTCCAAAATCGTATGGAAAAAACGCGTCGACAAAGTTGGGGGACCTAGCTGAAAACTTTATGGTGCCCTGAGAAAAAGTCAATATGGGAGCGATGAGATTCGAATGGATCTAGGGGTTGCTAATTGACGAAATGTGTGAAAAAACACGAAAATCAGTGAAAATGTGGACTTCAGGAAAATTGATCTTAGTTATGATGTTAGTTAGATGAAAAATATTTTTGTTAAGGTAAAATCGTTGATTCCTCTTCAGAATACTCAAAATAAAAGGATTGAGAGGTTTATTGGTGCATCTGAACGTTTGGAGTGCGCGGCGAGTCAGTCAATGTGGCAAATTGAAGGGACCAGTCTGGGAGTCCTACCATCACTTTTTCATGTTTTAAATCCAAAATCCAAACGCTTTTTAGGTCAATTTTGACTCAGAAGCTATGTTTTAGACTTTTACCAGCAGTCATAGAAGATCTGAATGGGAAAAATTTAGGAAAATGTCTTAAAACGACTTTTCTCCATACATTTACCCAAAAATGATTTTAAAAATTGAAAGGTAGTCGAAAAATCTTTTTTGAGATAGAATCTGGGCACTGTCGGGCCAACGGCCGCTGAGATAAGGCCGTTTAAGTGGTTTTTGGTTTTTTGTACATAACTTGAGTAAATCTTTTCAAATTTTCATAACTTTTTTTTAGTTTGAAAGGTCTGGGTATGCCTGACAATTTGTAGAAGAAACTTTTTTTAATTTTGAGCTTTTGAACTCAGCCAGGGCCCTAAAACTGAGTCACAACTAGGGCCCAACGTGTTTTTTCTACATAAATCGGGTAAATCTTATCTGATTTTCATTTTCTTTTTTTTTTGAAAGATAATCCAAAAATTGATTAGGGACACCTCTCAAATAGAAAAAGAATAAACAAAAAACGTTAGGATTTACACGATTTATGTGCAAACAAACACGTTGGGTCCTAATATAAACTTAGTTTTGTGGACCTGGCTGAGTCCAAGGGCCTCTAATAAAAAATGTTTTCCCATAAAATGTGAGACATTCCTAGACCTATCGATTAAAAAAATTGAAAATCGGAAGAGATTTACTCGAGTTATGTACAAAAAACACGCACGGCACCAGTAGAGACACGTTTTCAGTGCTCCAGCTAAGTCCAAGGAATCAAATCCAAAATCGGATAAATTGTCGGCCATGCCCAGATCTTTCAAACAAACAAAAATTATGAAAATCGGATGTTATGTACAAATAAAATCGAGTTATGTACAAAAAACACGTAGTGGCCTAGCAAAGCCTTATTTTTAGTGCCCTAGCTAAGTCCAAGGACTTAAATTGAAAAACTTTTATTTCATAAATTGTCAAATGGCCAAATTTTTCAAACAAAACAAATTATGAAAAGCGGAAAAGATTTACTTGAGCTATGTGCAAAAGACCAAAAACCACTTAAATCGCCCTAGCTCAGCGGACATTTTTTTATTGCTGATTCGCCATCTAAGGATCATGATCGATGCTCACCCCTTACTCCCGGGTCGAAATTCGACTGGTTACAAACGTCGTGGTAAACGCAATAGACCCTCGAAGAACTTCGTTCTTCGTACAGGTCTAAAGCTATGGACATCAGAAAATCACGAAAATTAAATTTTAGAAAATCTGTTGAGTCGTTCGGGCTGTAATGTCCTTAGTGTGGGCCACGCGTCCCTTATGATATTTGGTCGTTTTTCGTGACTATTTCTTTAATGATGAGGTTTTTTGTTCTATGCTGTAGAGAAAAAAGAGGCGAACTTTTTTGTATGGAAGTGTGGGTTAGAGGCCCCTCCTAAGTGCTCTAGTTCAGTTCTAAGATCGGCAAGGGCCAATTTTCAATTTTTTCTTCAAACTTTTTTGGAAATTTCTTTTTATATTTCAGGCTTTTTTAGGGATTTGGAGAGGTTTTTTGCGTCGTTGCTCAATATTGCCCTTCTGGCAATTTCCAGTCCAATTTAGTGAGGAGTGAGGACGTAATTGCATATACTTAAGAGTTAAGGCAATATTTACACAGATACGTTCGAGTCTTTTTGCAACATCTATTCTGTTTGCCACATCTCTTCTGATACATACGGGTCCCTTGCATATTATGTTTCAATTTAGTTTGAATTTTTGCCAACGTTGTTTCATTTTTTTTTCATACTTCCTAATTTTTATAAATTTTCTCTCGATTTTGGACCTCTGCATGAAAAAATTTTTGTGTACCTGTTTTGGACGACTGATTTGAGACACTTTCGCATGTAGACCTCGCTCTGCTCGGTCTACAAAACGCGAAATTGCCTAAAATCAGTTGTCAAAAACAGACACACAAATAACTATTGCATGACACAATGAACCTAAGAAACTGACATAAAAGTTATCATGGACAGCTGGATTTTTCATATCGTTCTATTTTTCATAACGTTCCGCACGGACAAACACTTCCACTGCATGGTATGCACCCAATGAAGTCGGAGTCTACATGCAAGTACAAACTGTTAACTTAAATTTGAAACCATAGCAACCTAAAAGGGACAACCAAACTTGCAAATAAACATTGTGCCAGTTTAATGTTTGATTCTAAGCACTGAAGTCGAATGCGGTGACGTTAAGTAAAGTTAATTTTAATAAAAATATTGTTACTCGACCAACATGCGAATTTCGAAATTTCCACCACAACATACGAATAAATGCTATTGCCAAACAAGGCGAGAATTCTGCAACAATAATGCAAACCAAGTGAATACGAATCAAAACATGAGAAAACATCACTTTGTTAAAACTAGAAATATTTGCTGCCTTAGACCAACAAATTCTGAACAAGTTACAGAATGTCAAAGCGCTCTGCCGAACGAAACTGGAACGATTTCTCAATTTCCAAATCATTTAAACAGAATCTCATGCTGCAATCAAGGTACAAACTCTATTAGCCAGAGCGTTCCAAACAAGCAGACTTTCATTATGGATCCACACCGTTTCAGTACAAATACAATCAAAACGTGTAATTATGATTCCGGTGAAACAACCAACAACCCCAATTTAAAATTGTTTAACGTAATTTACGATCGTTACGAGAAATTACGTGAAATTGAAACATTTCGTGCTGAAAATGCAAATGAATGCATAAGCGTACTAAATCAGCAAACAAATCATAACCGTGTACCGAATAAATCGGGTAAGAAACATGTTTGCCAGCATCGCTATCGCTATCAGATGGAGCCGACTTCACCAAACGGACAGGGTGAAAGTAAGTGCGAGTTATGCAAAAAGTGTTTTATAATGGAACGGTTGCAAAATACATTGGCAAGTGGAAACTGTTGTATTGTAGATAAAATTGACTCTGGCATATACGTGAATGACGACGACGAAACGAATGACTATAAAATAATACTCGAAGTGCAGAATTTGAATATTCCATCGAAAGAAAAACCGATAATCAAACAAAGTAGAAAAAAGCTTGGTAACAGAAGCTGGCATTTAATGGAACAAGCAAAGAGCTTAGCCCTGAGTCAACAACCACGTCATTGATGCCGCGACAGTACGTGTTGTGCTTTAATAGTTTAGAAACACCGAAAGGAAAATGTCTTCGAAATGTGTTTCTATGTTAACAGTTAGACAGACATGTCATTGAGATATAAATGCCCTAAAGATACAAAAAATTAAAAATTGAGTTCAATTTCATTGGGAAGAGTCTTCAAACTACCTGCTTATACTTCATACTTCAAGTAAAATAAAAATTTAAAGGAAAATGCACGACAAATTGTATTTATTGCTTTTCTGAAACAATATTTCATCAAATCCCGAGTGAAATTGCAACTAAACAGAGACGGACGGAGA
The DNA here is from genome assembly GCA_029228625.1 of Pseudolycoriella hygida. Taxonomy (NCBI): domain Eukaryota; kingdom Metazoa; phylum Arthropoda; class Insecta; order Diptera; family Sciaridae; genus Pseudolycoriella; species Pseudolycoriella hygida. Next base: position 101,162,184 of record CM055404.1, on the reverse strand, counting down.
AGATACGTTTGATTTCTGATTTAGTATTCCCAATTTCGCTACATTTAGATCCCAGGGAAAGCGTAACGTAGAATAAACTTTAAGAAAGTTTCTTAACTTTTGCACTGACCGTACTGTCATAAATTACTTTTGACATTTTCTGATTGATGAGACGGCTTTCTAATGACGAATGAATACATCTTGATGCTTTGTGCTCCTCATACCATGTGTACGTTGTCTGGTGAGTCCCACCTTATTTTATTGGCTCTTTCTATGATCCGCATGCAAGTCTGATTATATTTTACATTTTAGGTATTTCGGCACTTCTACCTATACTTACGAAGGTGACTCAAGACCCTGAGACACCCTGTTACCAGTTAGGAGAAATTTTATTTGTTATTTCATTCCCAACATATTCGAAACAAATAGCGAATGTTTCATATGAAACTATTTTTAGACCCATACGACGAACGAAATTCTTCGAAAAGAGGTCACGCGCTTACCATTACCACGACGCTTAACCCCTTTGCATATCTTTATTCAAACGGAATCAATCAATATATATTAGGGAGACTGGCCAAGCAGTTAGGTAATAGTTTTAGAGCCATTCGCGCATATGGTTTAAGACTATCAGCAGCGGACCAAGCCCAAATATATCATCGGACAAATTCAATAGGAGAAGATTGGTTCAATGTCAAACTACCACCAGACGGGAAAGTCTTATATACAGACGGCTCCTTGCTAGGTACCTCGGCAGGAGCTGGACTATACTGCGACCACCCAAAAATGGAAAAGTCAATCTCATTAGGTAAATATTCCTCAATCTTCCTAGCGGAGGTCAGAGCAATCATAGAGCACTGTCATGTACTCAATGAGGAAATTATCAGTGACCAAAACGTTTCAATATGCTCGGACAGTCTAGCAGCAATAAAAGCACTTGATTCACATAGTTTGAAGTTGTTGGCTCTAACGTTGGAATGCTGGGAAACTCTTAACCGCGCGACAGCTCTGAACAACATCAACCTGATCTGGGTACCTGGGCTCCACGGAATTGCAGGTAACGAAATGGCAGATAAACTGGCAAGGATCGGAGCGTCAGGTACACCGTGCGGGCAGGAACCTATAACAGGAATGCCTCACTCATACTCTAAACGTATATTGAACACAATCAGAGGAAACTTGTTCAAAAATCATTGGAATAACATTCCCGATTGCCGTCAAGCATCAACATTTGCAGGAGGAACTCAAAATTTCTTCTAAATATAAGCAGGACGAGACTGAAAATATATACAGGAGTAACAACAGGACACTATAAATTCAACAAACACCTAACCACCATCGGAAAACGAACGGACCCAGGATGTGATCTGTGTGGGTACCACATGGACACAGCAGAACATTACCTCTGTAACTGCCCAGCTTTCATCATGAAAAGAAGAAGGCACTTAGGTAATTACATAATCAGGTATGAACTGATTAAAAATCTTCATCCGAAGGACATCCTGAACTACATCATGGGCGCGCGGTAGCGATGCGCCCGTGACGCAAGTCCCCATACGAACAAAATATTCGGAAAATTTTTTTTCGTAGACTTCGGAACCATATATACAGCTAAGTTTTGACTTCCCCCCCCTTGCGACGTACCCCCCGGAAAATATTTTTCTAAGGCGAAGTGTCTTTTCACTCATAATCGGTTCGGTGGATCCGAAGATACGACCTTTAGAAAATGATCATTTCCTATACAAAAAGTGCTGTTTCATAGAAGTCAAAGTTAATGCAAACATCCTACGTTAGTTAGTTAGTGAATTAGTTCCAGGGCCATTTGTATGAAAAAACGTGAAAAACCACTTTTTTGGCTCGAGCTCGAAAACGGCTCGATAACTTTTCTTGAAATTTTGCAGGGACCTTCGGATGGGCATTCTACGCCATATGATATTTTAAAAAAGGGGAGCTACCGGCCTCGTTTGGGCGCCAGGGCTCTTAGAAGGCGCCATATAAAGCCCATATGTATGTGTTTGTGTGTGTGTAGTGTGTATGATAGCACATTTTGTATGAGGTAATGGTTGTGTGTTCGAGATAGAGGTTTGGTGTCAAAGGGAAAGTTGTTGAGTGTGTAGTGTATCAGTGTGACCGTCAAAATGGCGGAAAATAGGCGGGGACTCAAAAAAAAACTTTTGATATGTTGTAGAGGAAGTTGAGGGGATCATTTTCGCCCATGGAAGTAGTAGCCGCCGCGCTTCGGTTTGGCGGAGGCGGCGGCTCAAAAAAGACTTTTGATAAGTTGTAGAGGAGGTTGAGGGGATCATTTTCGCCAATGTAAGTACTAGCCGCCGCGCTTCGGTTCGGCGGCAACGGCGGCTCAAAATAATGCAAAACATTACAATCACGACGAAAACCCTTTTTAAAAGGGAAACGTGACGCAAGTCCTCGTCCCTTCTTCCAAAACAACTGATATCAATTTGGGTGACGCTTGCAGCTTCGGAACGCACAAACTTCTTTTGAAATATTTTCACTTCCGAGTAAAGAAATGCGTCACAAATGCCGGAGTGACTTTATCGTTGCATAATTAATTCACTGAGTTTGGAAATCGGGGGAGTTGGAATATATCACATCAAGGGGAGCTATTTTTCCCGAACATGTGTAGTCTTTTACCACAGCCGTGACCAGTCTTCAGTCTATTAATGATTTTTATGGTCATGCCTGGGGTAATTTTGTGCATCCAAATACGCTGTTATAGGAAGGTTGAGTAAATTGGCTCTCACTATCTCCTTTTGTGTTATCTATTTCCTCCGGATGAGAGATTTTCATATATTTTCTCTCACATAATCTCGTCGCTAGGTTTTTTATGCGTTGTAGGGCAGCCCTGGTGATACATAGAGTGTAGCTACAGGAATTGTTTTTAAGGCTCTTAAAAATAGTCTCAATTCCTTATTGTATAATATAGTCAATTTATTAAGATCTTTTTCATGAGCTGTTCCATATATCGAGGATCCATAATCTTTAGTACTACGAACTGTTGAGTGAAGCATATTTGAAAGTGTTTGGGGATGCCCTCCCATCTTAATAATGTGAGTTTTATAGGCTAGCTGTTCATCCAACCAAATGCCTAAATAACGTATTTCTTTGACCCATTGGTAAGGCCCAAATCTAGTCTTCTTAGGGAAAAACCAAACAGCTTTGGTTTTATCCTTACTAATTGTCATATTCCTCAATCACAACCATGAAATGGTTTTTTGTAAGTGTTCCCTCGTTTCGAGTACAGTTGGTCGGTCCTCATGCTAGGATGGTTATATCGTCCGCGAATTGAAAGAGTTTTGAATTAGCCGTTTCACATTTAAAGATTCCCATAGTGTACAAAATGAATATAATTGGACTGAGAACATCTCCCTGTGGTACACCGCAAGATGTCTCCCTTCTGATGGGGCCTTTATTAGTTTCAATGGTTAGGTTCTTAGCCTGAAATCAGTTTAACAGCCATTGTGTTATTCTGTTAGGAATCAACAATTTCTTTCTTTCTTAAAGGCATCCTCTAAATCTATAATGATCGCCATTGTTTCCCGATTTTTTTTTTTCATTTCGTGTACTGTCATTATAAACTGATTAATGCAATCAATTGCCGATCTCTTTATCACAAATCCATAATTGGTTGGGATAATTAATTCCTTCTCTTAAACCCATTTTAGTAACTTTCTTTAACCTTTCCTGATATTATTAAAAAGCAATAAATTGACACATCTTTGCTTCAATGTTCTATGCCAGTAAAATTTGGCATTCGGTCTATCGTAGATCTAGCAATTCCAGCATTTTTATCGTCTGTCTATGGTGCCGAATCTCTCATCGGATCTATCCTCAACAATTACGATATAGAGATCGCACACATGGTCGAGGCATTCCATGAATGGAAATCGATATCGCTGTCAAACACAGTGTGCGATCATTACGATCCCGAACGTCAATAAAATGGGAGCTACCTATCATCGAACGCAAAGTGGAAAACATCCCGAAACAGTTATTGGAAGATGCTGCGCGGCACTTAGCTCTCTACTAGCATGTCTTCACGCATTGCCATCGAAAAATTTAGGAATAATGCTTGACGTCTAGCACGTCATTGCGCATTGTAATATGATTGAGAGTTGGCACTCCAATAAGCAAATAATTTGAATGTGTGGAACGACTATGAGCACAAATGCGATTCACGGGTTGTCATGTAACAAAAGTACTGAAAGATGCAGTCGTCACGTAGCGCTTAATGCAATATTGAAACGCTTTTAGTTCAGCAGGTTACTAATCAATCATGAAACCACCAGGATTGGTGCATGAAGACGGTAAGCTCGCCGACAATTTGCCCTTGGCGTAGAGGACGCTCGTTAGTCTGGGACGCAAAATGCGTCCACACATAAGCTCAATCTTATGTCGAGCGATCTTCTAACAAAGTGGCTGCAACTGCAAAATTTGCAGAAAAAAAAGCTTACAACTACAATTCAATTATTATAAACCGCGGTTTCGCGGTCGAAACCCTCGGCCCGTTCAGCGACGGTGCACGACGTTGTTTTGTTGACGAATTAGGCCAACTTTTGATGCTTCGGTTGATCCGAGATCAAAATTATCTCTGATCCAAAGAATCGGAATCTAAATCAGTCAGTTCAGTTATTTTCACTCGGGTTTCCATTAAACAAAGCACATTTTCGCATCCATCTCGAAGGTATTGAACAGCAAAGTAATGCATCGTAATACTTTTTCGTCTGCCAAAAACCATTTTCATTTAATGCAAAATTGAAGTAACTAAAGCAATGTAAAATAATATTCATATGTGTATACGTAGTATGTTCCATCACAGTTTATAGCAAGTTTTAAAGAACATAAAGCCAATAAACCACATACACTCCATTAAGCTTAATGCATCTTATATTTGAAATAAATGTGTGTTCGTTTCCACTGATATAGCAGAAATAATCCACCCGCTATAAACTAACTCCCACATTCCACGTTATCGTTCGGTGGTTCACTTGAAACTCATAGTCAAGGTGTAAAGGAATTGTTTTTTTGGTTATTAAAGGAATCGAGTGAAGTGTATGTAACTTCACATTGGCTGTTACACAAATACTTTAATTAAACGTAATGTCAACGTAAGCATTTGTTCTTCATAGCATACGAGTCTGGGAAATCTTAGTTTTGCGATAACAATTAATTAAAAGGTTTTGTTCTCAAGTTGAATGTACTGCACACGGCTATGTATTCGATACGTACAAGCAAATACGGTTCGAATTTAGGGAATTTTAATTCATGGAGGGAAGTGAGACTCTGTCCTCAAATCACAGGTTCTTATTGTTTACAAAGTTTTGTACTCCCGTCCACCATTGTTCATTTTGCTTGTATCAATAAGTAGACATTAGACAAAACCACCACCAGAAACTCATTATGTTCCCATAGCCAATGAATTGACCAATTTACAGCAGAATTAGCCAGCGGATTTACCCTTTCGAATAGTACTCGAGCAAAAATTTTGTAAGCCGTCTTCAGCAAGGCAATTCCACGGTAGTTTTCGCATTCAGTTTCTTGTGTAGAGGTTAAATGGCACTCTTTAGCCACTCGTCAGGCAACTCTTCCGTGTTCCATATTTGTTTTACTAAATCATACATTACTTTGGACAATTCCTCACCACCCGTCTTCAGCAGTTCTGCTGGTATGTTATTCGGACCGGAAGCTTTGTTGTTCTTGAGTCTTGGGTCTTGACCAAACCTTTAGAATGAGAGCATAGCTCTCGAAACCGGTCGGTAAAATAAAAAATAAATGGCAAAATTTAAAACTGGCTAGTTGAGTCTTGTTTGATTTAATAATTTATTATGAGGCAATTGCTGCTGAGACTTCCTCCATTATACCCGTGGTACAATGCATCAAAATGCTCTTTGAATCTTTCCAAGATATCACGTTTTGCAGTAAGCAACGTTCCGTTTACTGCTTTGCATATCTATGAGATGTACAAGGAGAGAAAACTAGTAGAAGTAGAATACCGGCACCTCCCAACAATGCCTTTCAGCGGTAAGCCGTACGATGGCGCTACACCCAATTTCACTTGACTTGAACCGATTCAATCAGTTTTGTTTTGTTTACAAATCTAACAATCGGAACAAATCTGTCTGCGGTTGAGTTTTGAACCAACGCACTTACAACTCAATTTCATAGTAGCAAGCAGACGTGTTAACCACTACGCTATTGAGTTCCACCAAGAATATCCGGGTTCAATCCTGTTATGGACAAATTCTGTTTAGAATTTTTCTTCAATGTATAGCATGAAAGTAACGTTCCTAGGCACACCCAGGCTTCATAATATGGGTAGTTTGGTGCCGCAACCAATCGTACATAGAAGAATGACAAACATGACATCATCCATGTTCGGTGAATTCTGTGTACAAATATCTGAGTCTAACTTTAGGCTAATTATATGCACCAGAAGAAATCCTAATGGTAAAATGCTAGCTACCGTTAGGCGTGGTTTGGAATTCACATTAAACATGCGGTCCAAAAAATGGCTGCCGGTAAAACACATGGATGGGGCGAACCGGCATTCTAAGTCCTAGTAGTTTCCGCACCTAGTACATCATAGATGGCACTAAGTTTGTGTGCAATTTACCACTGACACAGTAAAAACTTCGGTAACAAAAGGATCTCTAAGATAAGAAGAATCCATGTGAGCAAAAGTTGAGGAACAACAAGTAAAAGAAAAATGTTCTAGTCTTTGACTCGGACGGGTTGTAACTGCGGACTATTATTATTAGCATGAAATTGTGTGGTAGTGTCAATTGTTAATTTCAGTCGCTTTTACATACTTTTCGGACCCGTGCGAAAAACGAAGTACGTCACAGCAATAACTCGAGTAAAACTCAATTGATTTTCAAAATCCCTGAAAGTTATCGAAAAATCTTTTATGAGATTAAATCTAGGCACTAGTGGCTTTTGGCGTAAATCTTTTTCCATGAAATTGAATTTTGACAAAATCTGTTAGGAACTCTCGAATTTACTGTCGAAAAAGTGGTCAAAGGCGTGATTTGTCGAAGGTCGGTGAAACTTTTTGACTTATAATAATAATATAATAATAATCTGCCTTACAACCCATGAAGGGTTAGAGGCTAGATCATTATTTACTAGTTTCGCTGTTTGTGGCTCTACTTTTTTGAGATCCTTTCATTACTGGAAAGTTTTACTGTGGGAGTGGTAAGCTGCGCGACAAACCCAGTGCCATCTATGAGATGTAACTAGGAGCGAAACCCTCATCCCTTCATCCCTTTTTCGTCGGACTAGGCTCGCTTCGATTTATTATGAATTACTTTAACGTTTACAACTGATTTCGACAAGATTCTGATGAAAATATAGAAAATATATTTTTTTGAGGTTATGTATGGGGAGAAATCAAACCTGTCACTTTTTGCGAACAACTTTACGACTATTAATCTGCGGCCTACATGCACAAATATTTTTCCCGACATTTTTGAACATTCTTAAATCACGTTTTAAGAATTCTTACATTTAAATTGTGAATATTTCACGAGATATAGATTTTTGAACATGAATATAACGGATTAGCCTACATGACATGACATCGTTCCAGAAAGTTCATTTGTTGATCAAATTTTACGGGAGAGGTGCCGTTTGATAGGTAGACAAAAATAGGCCTCTCATAAAAAATATTTCTTCTACATAACATGCGATACGATGGCGCTGGGAGCGTTTCAAACTTAAAAAATGGCGGGGAAATCACATTTTTTAATTTTTTTCGGCCAGTTTTCAGTCAAAAAATTACAAAAGAAACTTTGTGGACGTTTTGGCCTCCCACAATTTTTTGTGTAGGATAACGAGATCAACCTGTGGCTTTCCTTTTTTCGTTGAACACCCTACTGATGCGTACGGATTTCTTGCATGTGTTTATATTATATATATCCTACAAACTTCGATGACCTTCAATCCATAATATTTTAGTTTTCACAACCATTCAACGATTCATATTACATTCACCAGGAAATATTAGCGAAGAAATTATCATTTCTTACCATGTAATGATTATTACTTGATATCTATACACCAACACAGTAAAAATGTTTTAAAATCACCATCGTTATAGAGAAATTTGCTGGAGAAGATATAAACGTAAATCAACCACACTAACTGCGGTATTGTTTTATCTTTGATTTAGGGAAATTCCATTTTTCAATGATTTATTGTGACTGAAATTCATGGACGAGAAAATATACGCATTTGTGCGATATATTGGAATTTTTGCATAGAGAAGGTTGTTTTTGCAAAGACGCTACTTTACGATTTTGCGTACCAAAGGCGTTCTCAACAGTGTAATTCTCTGCAAAGCCAAGCAATGTTACTTATCCCCTTTGAGTGATAGTACATAACATTTTAGATAAAAAGAGCCAAACTCACGAGTGTTTTTTTGAGCTACAAGCTTTGGAAACTGTTTTTTTTGACGAGTCAAAATAAAAGTTTCCAGAGCGAGTCACTCAAAATAAACGTGTGAGTTTGAGAGTACAAAGAATTGTTTCTGAAGTAATGAATTATGTAGCAGGGTCCAACGCACTTGCCATACATGCCCCGAACCACCGTCAGGAGTCAAGACAAGACATTTTTTTAAGATTTTGTTTGCTTTGAGGTGCTAAAATAACCACGGCAACCCTTAACACGCAAGTAGCTGAGTTTTATTCGTGATTCTGTTTTCTCCACTTTTTCTAAACGGCTCAACCGAACATCCTAAACTTTTTTCAGTATCGGCGGCGGCGAGCGGCTTAGCCGAACTTCTTTTTTCTTTGACGGTGGAGCACTTTTTAGACACTTTTTTCGGCGGCACTTTACGCGGCGCACAAGTTTACATGGGACACATTGCTATGTAATGCTCAACTTACGCATGGGACCGAAAAATCATAGAAACATATGAGCAAAGTGGCTTCAAGAGCGTCATGTACTCAGCTTGTTCTCTCTCAAATCAATTCAATCATATGGATTGCGGGTGTTATTACGTTTGGAACTGTAAAATATGTTTTAATTAGAAGAATTAATTGGAGTGAGAAAAATTACCTATGCTGTACGATAAACTGTTGATATTTTTACGTACTGTAGAATCGTATAAAAACACGTCTTGACTGCTACAGGATCTACGTAGTAATAATTTCTTTATTGTTAAAAATTCGTATTATAAAATCATTGACTGGTCGATGCTACATCTATTCTCCCTTTTCTAAAAGTCCTTGATCTCCCTCCATGTTCATTAGAATTTATCGTCGTAATCATAATACGCTTCAATCATCTTAACTGTCAAACGTTTAACTGACGATGAATCACCATTACTGCCACTGATTTTTGTAGTACACTTACGAGCAAAATGATCCATCTTACTGCATCTCATACACTTTCTTCCTTTCGCTGGGCAATTGCTATCGTTCCACTTGTGACCATCGTTGGCACCACATCGACTACATGCCGATCGTATGTCAGTTCTCTCTTGCCCAAAATATCGTTTCCGAAAAAGGTTTTTATCGTTGATGTTACACACTTCAGTTTCATTACTAGAAGCCTTTTGGGACCACCAACAAAAGTTCATTCTTGATTTGCAACTGATTCGGAGATTCTGCACAATTTCAAAACCGATTCCAGACTCTTGTGATTTCGTTCCAGAATTTTCCGTCTGAGACTGTCCGAGTAGCACGAGCTCGTTACTTGGTCTTTAATATTTTCATCCACTCGTCTTCTGAATTTGCACCGATCTGCTTGTATACGCAATCGCATGACGAGACGAAAATATCAATTTTTTCGTCCTCACGTTGTGACATTTTCCGGAAAACATGACGTTCATAGCTGGTATTTTGTTTCGGAACAAAATGGTCTGTCAACTTTTCAACTGCTTTACGATATTGATGTTTTGCTGAACGTTTGCTTTCTCTCGATAAGCATGGCAAATTAAAGTAGATCGACTGTACTTTCTCACCTGAATAGTGCAATAACAAACTTTTCTTTTTTTCAAATGACATTCCACTTGATCCGCGAAAATTTCAAACCATGAATCCAATTTTCCCAATCGATGGCACAGCTGTCTTCTTTAAAATCAAATGGTTGTAGACCCATAGACCATGGTGATATATCTGTTTCAAAGAAAAGAAATACCTGAATTTTTATTAAAATACAGAATTTAATCTGCAACCAACGAAATCAAATTCGTGTCCCCTTTGCAGAATTGAATCCGCACCTCACGAAATTAAATTCCTCTCCCTTATGCAGAATTTAATCCGCACCACACGAAATTGAATTCATGTCCCTAATGCAGTACAGAATTAAATCCACACTTCACGAAATCTAATTCGTGTCCCTTTTGTAGAATTGAATTCGCACCATTTTTTTAGCAGAAATTAGTTTGTACCAAATTTATTTGCTGTTCGGCATTTTTGATTGAACGATCAATTGCAATTATACTATTGTCTTACTTTTTCCGTTCATCCTTGATTCGATATTTATTCTCGCCAATGTAGAATCGTATAAAAACACGTCTGACTTTTACAGGATCTACGTGGGAATAATTTCTTTATTGTTGACAATTCGTATTATAAAATCATTGACTAGTCGATACTACACGTACTATCGTTCAAAAGTAGGGAAACACGGTCTAATCATAAAATTGAACGGCTCGGATCACACATTCGAGCAGACAATGACCCATTTTGTAGGTTTCATTACTTACTTACTTAACCGGCACTACAACCCATTAAGAGTCTTGGCCTTCTGCAACATGCTTCTCCAACCGGACCTATCCGCAGCTGACGTCTCCCAGTTGGATACTCCCACAATTTTTAAGTCAGCAAGAGCTTCGTCATACCATCTCGATTTTGGACGCCCTGCACCTCTCTTGCCCTCCGGTCTGGTTTTAAGGATTTTTTTCGGAATACGATGATCTTCATGGAAATTTACTATTTAGTCATTCGGATTGATTGAAGATTCTTCGTCTTTATCAACACCGTCCTCCGACTATTTCTTCGTTCCTTGTCTAGAGTTGTATATTTGAAAATATTTGAAATAATTCTAGCCAAACTCTAGTTAATAATCACTTTTTTCACAATCTCGTGCGCTTAAATTTGATGCAGCAAGTATGTCTTAGCCCTCACACGAACTTACTCGTAATTTCTCCTCCTACGAAATTTTGCTTGCGAAAAAGAATGTAACGACCCCGTTTTTTTACGCGTTCCCCATGGTTGACACAAATAAAAAGATAATATTCAAACACAAGGGATACAACCGAGTTATTCTAATGTACAGGAACGGAAAAGTGAAAACCGACAAGTGTCTGATTTGTATGGTAAATTCGTATGATAAATCAGAAACTTGTCGGTTTTCACTTTCCCGTTCAATAGGTGAAATTTTATCCATCACAACTGCAATTGCACGATAGTCTCGTTTTGTAATACGATAGTTTATCACTTAGGAGACTTTAATTAACAATTTATCATGACAACAAATTGATTGCATTGCAATTCGAAAATTAAAATCATACAAAGTAACATAGGTAACAATTTTGTAGCTAGTAATACGTAAACTTTGTAACCAGTCGAATTTCGATCTCACAGCCGCAGCCGGTGGGGTGTTCAATTGCTAGCTTGGGTTGTGGGTGAGTACACGTAATTTCGATGAGCAAAATGAACAATATTTTTTACGGATTCAATTTGAATAAGTTTACTAAACGGTAACAACACGTCACAGTGTGTTTCGATCATAATACTAGTTTCAGTCACTTAAAAGGTATATGTCAGTGCCGCTTATTACGTGGCGACACAGCTGTCAGACATAACGAAGCGTAAAGTCAAAATTGAAATTAACGAAACCTATACACAGAGTCGAAATTATTTTCTATAAATGCAATGTTATGGTAGTTCACAGCTTTTTCTGCTTATTTGGTAGACTGAAGTGATTTGAAGGCTGGAACATATTTTTGTTGCAAATGGCAAATGAATTGATATGAAAACACCAAAAAGATTGCATATTACTGTCAGTAATTTTTTAATGTAAACCAAATTCCTGTCTCAGTGTTTTCTTATATTTCCATGTATTTGCTGAAGATGTTACAATAAAAGTTACGAAACGTCCAACAAAAATTACAATTTTTTAGTTAGACAATATTGGATTGACAAATTGAGGAAAATTTCCCGCCAATTGTATCTCACGATCAAGTAAGCTTCCAAAAGAACTTCTTTTGTTTATTCAAATTGTATTCTTTAGGTTTTTTGCAATAAGAGATAAAAGAATCTATTTTCTCTTTCGGATTCAGCGTTGAAAGTAGACAGTAATCAATTCAGGTATACACGTGCTTAATCACCGAAACTCAAAACACAAAAACTATTTCGTTGTTTTGTGTTTCCAATTATGAAAACCTCTTCGAAGGCTAAGTGTGGCGCGGTCCATAAGTCCGCTTCCAAAATCAATGATACCGTCTGATATAACGCTTCACTGAAAATACGAAAAAAAAACTGCTACAGACGGTGATATCAGTGGCGCTTTACGGCTAATTTCCTCAGATGACATTATTGCACCAAACAACGAAGACACATTGAATGAACTCAAGTTAAAACACCCCGTACATCCTGAGCCATCTTTTTATCCAGATTCAATAATCGATGTAGATCAAATAGTTCCGACTGATGAAGAGGTTAATCTATCAATAATTTCATTCAGAAAAGAAGCAGCAGGTAGTCTCGACAGTTTCCGCCCTCAAATTTAGAAGGATTTGCTTTATGTCCAAAACGGTGACGCTAGAAGCAAATTATTGCAGGCAGTTTCATTACTAACAACGGTTATATTGAGTGTGAACGGTCCGTCTTAAATTTGTCAGTATCTCTATGGAGCATTATTGACAGCCTCGCAAAAGAAATCTGGTGGTATTAGACATGCAGCACGAATATATTATAAATCAAAACATAATTCAGTTCGTGTTTTCTTGAAAATTGATGTGAAAAACGCTTTTAATGAATTAAGACGAGACCCTCTTTTGCAAAAAGTTCAAACCAGAGATCTACAAGTTTGTTGAACAGTGTTACAGAGTTTCAACGAATTTATACTACAGAGAACATATAATTCTATCACAAAGAGGAGTTCAGCAAGGTGACCCTCTTGAACCAGCCTTGTTTTGTCTTGTTCTCCAAGACATCGTTACATCTCTTCAGAATCTTGACCTTAATATATGGTACCTTGATGACGGAACAATTGGCGGTAAGCCAGCACATGTTTTCAATACACTTCAAGAAATAATCAAAATAGCAAAAGGCATAGGTTTGGATTTAAACCACCGAAAGTGTGAAATGGCTGTTTTGGGAACCGAATCAATTGATGTTAAGAACGAGCTGTTCAAGCTATTCAATACAATTTCGAATGGTATTCAAATGATGAAAACCGAAAATGAATTTCTGCTAGGAAGTCCTCTAACAGAAACTGCATCAACAATTTGTTTGAATAAAAAAACACAAGACCTCATTAATTTAACAGAAAAACTGAAGCATATAAGTTTTCAAAATGCCTTTTGCCTGCTTCGATATTGTGTAACAACCCCTCGTTTAATCTTCTTTCTACGAGGAGCACCAATGTGGCAGAATAAATCTGGATTATTGCATTATTGGAATCGGACTACGGCATGCATCAGACATAGCTCTATCTTGTTTCCTTTCATCGATGTACAACTTTTCTACTTTATTAAGTCAATTGTTACATGATACTTACCTACAAGAAGATTTGGTAAAAGTTGAGGCCGAAGAACATTGGCGTGAGGAATTTGAAGAACTGCTTGAGGAGTCGTTGCGATCACTTCAGAATGCGTGGGAGAATTATGAAATAAGCGAAAAGCTGAAAGAAATACAAGACTGACCAAAAGAAACATCAAATAAGGCACGACTTTTAGCAAATTCATCTAAAGAAGCAGGTGCTTGGCTGCAAGCATTACCATCGCCACAGCTCGGTACACATTTAAGTAATGATGAATTTAGAGTAGCAGTCGGATTGAGATTACAAAAATTCCATTTTAATTCCAAAAATTCCACTTTAATTCCACAAATTCCATTTCAAATCCACAAATTCTTTAAAAGTCAAATGAAATTGAATGTTGATTACACATAACATAAAAATAAAATTGAGTTAAAGTAAACAGTTCTTGCCTCGTCAAACTTTAGTTACATAAAAATTGAGGATTGTAAAAAAAAAATTAACAAGAAAAAAAAAGAAGAAACACCAGAGATTAGGCCTACAAATACTTCAACCGCATAAATGTGTTTGTGGATCGAAAGTCGATCGATTCGCTTGACGTGACTTATCGTGCAGTAAGGCTTCAGGTACGCTGCTTCGGTATGAAGCAGTTAACAATTTAATCTAACGAGCGTTGAAATCAGCTGAGATTCCGAGTATGTTCAGGCCTCCAGGCTATTGTCGATCAGATAGTAAAAAACCTGATGGTTTAACACTTGTACCGTGGCATAGAGGCCAGTCTTTATTATGGGACTTCACTTGTAAGGACACATTTGCACGGTCATATGTGAATCACACATCAAGAGTATCAGGCTGGGCCGCAAAATTGGCTGAAAATTTGAAATTTGAAAAATACATCGATTTGAGGGAGCAATTTTTTTTCGTCCCAGTTGCTTCAGAAACATCTGGTGTATTCGGAAAAGAGGCAATAAAACTTATATTGGACGTAAGATCACTGACGTAACAAAAGAGAAAGGAGCTACAAGTTTCTTATTACAATGTATATCAATTGCTATCCAGCGCGGAAATGTGGCCTCGATTCTCGGTACAATTCCACCGAGTAAAAATTTGGCGGAAATATTTTATTTATAATATTATAACTTTGAATAGAATGTTTACTTGTGTTATTCTTCTAAAAAAATTACTTCACTTTCTTCAAAACAAAACTTCGTTATGCAACAGTTATTTTGTAATAGCACTAATAAATTCTCTTAACTTACACACATTTTCTGAAGATCTCAAAAAAGTTTCCTGACCAAACTCTAACGGATAAAATAACCACCTTGTCAGTTTCCGTTGATGCGAAGATTGAGCTCCTAACCTCTAATATTGGATCTCATGTTAAGCCAATCACTCAAGCTTTGGAATCAAGGATTGATAAGCTGGAGCGTGAGTCACTTATGCTCAACTTGGTAGTAACTGGAATCCCAATTCATACTAATGAGAACATCAACTACATTATGGAACGACTTTGTGAAGCAGTCGGGTTTGAAAACTATCTAAATGGTTTCTCGGGCTTCTACCGCATGTTGAGTAAAAAACCAATGTTGGATAATCCTTCACAAACCAATGCAATAAAGTGCCCGGCAATTATTATCAAATTTTGGGCTTTAGACCTCAAGCAAGCTTTCTTCAAGCAGTATCTGAAAAAAAGGAATCTTAATCTCACTCACATTGGATTTGGCACAGCTTCTCGCATTTACATCAACGAAATGCTAACTGTCACCAACAAGGTCATTTTCTTGAAAGTTAGGCAGTTCCAACGGGAAAAGCTAATTTTTCAGTCGCACACCAACAGAGGATTAGTTGTCATCAAATTAACGGAGAAGTCGGTTAACGAAGTAATTTATTCCATGGAACAATTAACATCTCTAATACAACCTGCGCGTTCATTAAATGAGAATCAACATCAAAAAGGATAAATAAGATAAATTAGTGTTTGGTCAAGTTTTTATTTACATTTTTCATTGATCTTTTTTCTGCTTATTTTTGCCATTTGCTACATTTTAGATTTGCTATGTTTTTCAAAGACAATTTTTTTTCAATACGAAATGGATTCCTCTACTATTTCTTTGTTTTACGTCGCATCACCTTGGGTCTTTGTGGGGGCGGGCGGTATTACTACTGCGCTAATATGTCTCGATGGCTGCGTCTGGATGTTGCTTCGGTGAGTGTTTGTTGTGATGATTAACCCACCTTTATCGTTACAAAGGAACGGGAGTGCAAATGTATGTTTGCCTAATATTATGTTAAAGACAGTTCTCAAAGACTCTGTCGGGCTGAACATAGGGCACCTGAATGCCGGCTCTATAAAACCAAAAATTGACGAATATAGATTTATCTTCGAAAAAACTGATTTGCACGCATTGATAGCTTCTGAGACCAGCTTTAAAACTAATGTTAGTAACAAATCGGTTGAAATTAATGGATTTTATCTTTTGCGCAATGACAGATTCAGGAAAAGGAGTGGAGGTATAGGTATGTATATTAGGAATGGAGTTCAGTCGAAGATAGTCGCGTCAGCGGAAAATCTCGGAATGGAACACTTGTTCGTCGAAATTATCTGTCCTAGTTCCAAAATCTTGCTTGCAGGTATCTATAAGGCCCCGGATGTGGATGAGATCGACGTATTAGATGAGCTTTTTTCTGAAATTACTCCTTCCTACTCCGATGTAATTATAGCTAGGGATTTTAATGAGAATCTGTTGACGGATGAGGATGGTAAATGCCTGAAGTGCAAGTCGGGTTCATGTTCAACCTGTAGGTTTAGGGAACTCATTAGTAGATACTCTCTTAATTCAGTCGGTACTAACGCAACCAACTTTCAGCCTGGTTGTAAACCTTCCCTCATTGACCTCTTTCTGACTAACAATATTCACAAAGTGACTTTATTCCATCAACTCTCTACTGGTTTAGCATATCACGATCTCATTGTCATGTCATATAAAACTGAAATGTCAATTGGGAATTCTACGCCCATTTACTACAGACCTTATGATAAAATAGATGAGAATCGACTTGCCTCCGACTATCTTAATGCCCCCTGGAACCTCATATATGAATCCTTAGACGTGAATGACATGATATCCCATCTAAATTCTATTTTGAATTCCATGCTTGAGTTGCACGCCCCCTTGAGAAAGCTGCGTCCCAAAGATAACATGAACTCATCTGAGAAGTGGTTCACGGACGAAATTCGTGAAGCTATATTTGAGCGTCAGCTGGCCTCTTTTCATTATAGTCGTGGCAAAACTACAGAGAATCGTATTCACTACAATAAGTTACGCAACAAGGTCACTCACTTGGTAAAGAAAGCTAAAAAGGCATACTATGAACCAAAGCTTGATCCATCTCTTGGGTCTAAGGTGATCTGGAAAAACCTGAAAACTATTGGTGCTGTAAACTCGAAGGCATTTATTGCCCTTCAATTCACTGCTGAAGAGTACAACGATTACTTATCCAAAGATAACCTCGCGGACTGTAGTGAATGTCATCCTCCTTCATACGGAGACGATCCGCTCATTTCAGCTTCGTGTGCTTCCTCACCTGTCCACGACCAGCGTGCCTTTTCATTTCACTCCATAACTGACTCGGCAGTCATTAAAGCTGTTTATGAGATAAATTCCAAAGCGTCTGGTTTAGACAACTTACCTCTGCTATTTATCAAGAAGTCTTTGCCGTACATTTAACCTAATTTGACTTATGTATTCAACCAAATTTTGATGCGCTCACATTACCCTAAAGGTTGGAAGATTTCTAAGGTAATCCCCACACATAAGAAAACGCGAGGTAAGAGTTGCGAGGATTTCCGCCCCATTCACCTGATTCCAGTTTTATCAAAAACTCTTGAAGTTATTATGGCTGACCAGATAACTGAATTTGTTTCGGAACCGGTTTTGATTGCAATGCTCCAATCTGGCTTTAGGACAGCTCATAGCACGACTTCAGCTTTAGTTCAAGTTGTTGATGACATTCTGAACTGCTTCACTCTCAAACAAATTGTTTATTTGTTGCTGCTCGACTTCAGCAAAGCTTTCGATAGCGTCAGTCACGAATTGCTGCTGGGGAAATTGCGGACTAACTTCAATTTTGCACCTTCTGCTATTGCGCTTATCAGAAGCTTTCTTAGTGAACGTTTTCAGTGTGTGCAGATTCAGTCCTATACATCTTCTCTCAGACCAACTAATAAGGGCATCCCGCAAGGGTCAGTGTTGTCTCCTTTGTTATTTGTTCTTTTTATCAATGATCTGCCAGACTTGCTTCGTTCTACTAAGCCCCATTTGTATGCTGATGATGTTCAGACCTATTGCGGTGTGTCAAAGGACGAGGTGTCAGCATCGATCGGGGTACTCAAAATGAATTCTGACTTAGCTTTGATTAGTGAATGGTCTCAACGCAACGGCTTAGCACTGAATGTGAGTAAGACCCAAGCTATAGTATTACATAATAGTCATAGGCAACCGGAAGTCCCGATGTTCATCTTGAACAATGAAGGGATTAATATCAGCGCTGTGGTCACAAATCTAGGGTTAAAAATTAAGAGTGACTTGTCATGGCATGCTCAATGCAATCACATTGCATCTATGGTATACTCCGGCCTTAGATCGTTATGGTTGCATGCAGCTTATCTTCCAAGGTCGACTCGTGTGAGTTTAGTGAAAACATTGCTCTTGCCTCGTTTTGTCTATGGCTGTGAGGTTTTTGTGTTTGGTCTGGATGTGAAGTGTAAGCAAATACTTAGCAAATTATTTAACTCGTGTATTAGGTTTGCCTATGCCTTAGGTCGCAGGAAGTCACTAGCAGATTATGAGAGCAAAATCCTAGGATGCAGTATAATAGAATATCTGGAGATGAGAGCTATGATTTTTTTACATAAAATTATCACTCAGGGCGAACCTGACTATCTTGCACAAAAAATAAAAACTGTTAGATCTAAAAGGTTGCGTAATTATACAGTTCAGTACACTAACTTGAGTAAAACATACAACTCACTTCTGTTCCATGAGATGGTGAGGTATAACTCACTCCCTAACAGCGTAAAGAGTACGCACACAACCGAAGCATTCATGAAAGCATACATCGATTGCGTGATTAGCCGCGGGGGTTAGTGTCACTTGTTTCCCATTCTTGGCCTGGGGGTGTGCGCTGTATCGACAGGGAATTGATAGTTGGAATCCATCTTATGATTTTTTTTTCTTCTTTTTTTTTTAATTCTTCTTTAAACATATAAAGTTTACATTTTTCAATATCATTTTCATTCTTGAAGTTATTGATCATTTATTTTGTTTTTTTTTTTTAATTTTCTCAAGATATTTTCCCATTGTATACACAAATAAGGTTAACCACCTTCTGTATATAGTTGAATAAAGGTTATTATTATTATTATTATTATAACTTTCTAGAAGCAATCTACTCTCTTACGAAGCCAAAATTCGAAAACCCAAAAAAACATACTTTATTGCTTACGAAAATCTAAGATGGCGCCACTTTTAAAGCTGGCAGTCATTTTCGTAAGTTCCCAAAAAATTATTCTGACCAAACTCTATAACTTTCTAGAAGAAACCAACTCTCTAAGTAAAGAGCTAAAGAGCTAAAATTCGCTAGCTTATAAAATACAACCAAAAAAATTTACCACTGTTCCAGATGGCGTGACCTTCCTAGAATTTTACAGGAGAAGCGGCTGATAAAATGACCGAGGCTAACATACTGAAAATTTCAGTAAGATCGGCTGGCTAGTTCTCGAGAAGAAAAATTATTGATGAAAATGGAAAATGTATGGAAAAATGCCATCTTGAAACTTCGATATCTCAGCTAATTTCCAACCAATTTTAATAAGTGATAGGGGGAGGAGGGGGAGAAAGAAGGGTGAATAACTCAAATGTTCGCCTATGCATAGTGTCTTGTCCCAAAGGTTTTGGTATGACGTGTTGGTGGACTTTTTTGGAGTTTGGGGACTGTTCCTGCCCTCGAAGACAATAATCAAATGTTGGTAATTCGAATCAAGCGATGAATGAAAAATATCTAATCTTTCGCTGAGGAATATGCGTCGGCTCAAAACATTTGATTTCCCGCGACTATTCAGACAACGTTCGAAAAAAAGGAAATAAATATATTCAACATTTGTTTATTTTTCGACACACGTTTCTTTAAAAGCTGTTGTTCGTCAAACGTTTAAATTTGTCTAACACACTAAATTACGTCAGCAATAAACAAAGGAAAAAATACAACCGTGTCAGACAGGTACTGCCCACGTCAAAGGCAAAGGCTGTAACTATCCAAAAAAACCACGAAAATCCAAGAATGGCTCTCATTTTCATCCCCGTAGCGTTTTCATTGTTAAAGTAATAAAAACATAACTTTCATGCTGTTAAGAACTGTTACAACTTTTCTTTGTAGAATAATGAAAATATTAACTTAATGGAATTCAACGTGAAAATTTTATTTGTTTATTTTCTTTCGGCTAGACCCGAAAGTCAATTCAGCGGTTAATTCAACTTTGCAATGCCCAAGCTGTAAATCTTGTAAAAAAGCTACTTTCTCATATTTCTTTCTTTCATTTTTTACATAGGTGATTATTAACCTACGTTGTATTGAGAATAAGAAAATGTGATGTCTGCATCAAAAATTGTGTGTTGTACGGTCACTAATACATGATGAAAATGAAACACAGCTGAAATAAGAGACTGTAACTATTACTCAATTTTTAGACCTGTATGAAGCCGTGGGAGCCTGTGACATAACCATAAAAGTGCGGTTTTGAAAACAGTTACAAAATCTTAGCCATTCTGAGAGATCCCTAAGGTTTCAAAGAACAGGATTATCTTAATTAAGGCTATTCGCGAATATACAGTAAGTATACGACTGTTATATTAAGAGACATTCAAAGTAAAAGCTTTGGTGTCATTGAGATGAACATTTTCTTACAAGCTAAGCCATCGGATGGATCATTGAAATTGGCTTTGCGGATACCTAATGTTTTGTTACGGAACGTACGGGTCTGACATTAACCTTATGTTTTTTATATAAAATAACCTCTTGAACCTGCGTCACATAAAAATAAGTATTTTACGAGAGATCACAATGTTATGATTGACACCAAGGTGTAGTTTAAGAAGTTTGTAACTTAAAGCCGTTGAAGTTTTAACTTCCTGAATCCAACTAATTTTAGATACCCGTCCCTAGCATTGTAAAATACCAAATAATTTGTAAAGTTCAATTTAAAGTTTGAGTTGAAACACCAGACTCTATAATTGTGGTTCAAAGTGCGTATTAAACAAGCCACTGCATATTCACTGCTTAATGACAGCAAATATGAAAATGGTATTTTAATTCTTGTAAAATTTTTACTAACAGATTTATTCTTAGTTACCGATTGGCTGATTCAGTGTCCTAGTCCATTTTGTGCAATGAAATAAATGAATTTGGTGAAAATATATAAAATAACTTCAGTCAGTTTGTTGCTTCCCACTGCGTCCACTACCCCATCGCTATCTATTTATTTATGAGCAGCCCCTTATGATAGCTTGATTGATGAATTTCAGACGTTTCACGAAAAACAAAATTCAAGTCGTGCGACGACATCTGACTTTTATATTCTACTTTACACGTCTACAAGTTTGTATTGACAAACACAACACAGTACGCTTCGAATTCTTTTTCCAACAACACCCTATACTTCGCCCCGTATCGCTTTTAGATTCGATAATTCAATATTCGCGTTAGTTTGTATATCAAATTAGTACACTTTTACATGAACTATGTGGTTTGCATATTTAAACGGTTTTCCTTTTCGCTTAAGCTTTTGTTATCGCAAAAATATGGAAAATCTCATACCGTGTAGATTAAGCTAGCAGTTAACTGAGTGAGAAGTCATTTCATACTCTCGATAGTAGTGTGTGTAAAGCCATCATTTTGTCAGGTGGCTTCGAGTATTGTTCCGTGTGCTTAAAGTTATTACAAAAAAATGATTCATCGTGTTGTTTCAAAATGTGTCCAATGGTTTAGTGAGAGCAAAAATTTTATTTTGCAACATCTTGAGGAATTGGTAAATGGATCCCTCGTGAACACAAATCCAACGACCTGTTCCGGTTTCACCATTCAGATTTGCTTATGTTTGATAAAGAAACGAAATATTAGAGAAAACAAATTTCTCTTTTCAATTTTAGTTTTGATTAATTTGAAAACTATTTTGTGACCTTGAATCTACGTGAGATGTTGATCCGAAAACATTTTCTACAAATTGTACGAGCTCGATAATAGCAAGTAGCGCTTATTAGCGAAAAGAATTTGCAACTGTTTCACACCATTACGCGCTTGACGACTTTTATTTAGAAAAAATTAAGGAAAATGTGTCTTAAGTTTGTACACACGAGTGAAGACCCCTGAAGAAATTAGTTTCCAGGGAGTTCAGCGAGTATACTATATTTTTATGGATTCAAAATCAGTTGTTCCATTTAGTTTTTTCTTCGATTTATTTAATTGCAGTGTTGCGTTACAGCTTAATACCAAGATAGAAAACGCCGTTGAACACTATCTGCAGGGACGACAATGTGCTATCTACAGAATCACTTATTAACTTAAAGTTCGGTAAAATTAAAATCCGGGTATGACTTTTCTGTTGAAGTATGCTCTTATAACGATATAACGACACGTAATAGTATATCACATTGGACCATGCGAAAGTAATTCATTACACACAATTTTGTAATAAGGGAGTGTTCATAAAAGACTTCTGCGTCAAAAAAGACGGGGGTAGGGGGGTGTCTGACGAAAACAGACGTCACATTTTGTGATGTCGCTAATTTGAAACTCCATCGTTTCCGTGATGTAAGCTCACTTTCGAGCACACCAAAGTTGTCCCATCCCATTTTCGAAATCGGCCATCAAATGCCGAAATATTGGAAATAGTTATTTACGTCGCAAGGAAATAGACTGAAAGTGCTTTGCCGAGTGACGCATCAAGTTGTTCATGCTAAATAGCAGTCAAAAATGTCAATTTGAAGGGCGAAAGTAATTCAAAATTTCTACTTTCGGCCCTGCTATGAAGCATGAAATAGTTACTTACGCAACAAGGGAGCAGGCCGAAAGGGCTTAGCCGTGTTGAGTATTAAGTTTTTCATTACTCGAACAACGAAAGTTGTAATTTTGAGAACCGAAAATAAAAAAATTCAACTTATGTGTTGTCAACTTATCTACATAACACGAAAATCAACTTGGATAATGCGAAAGTAAAAATACACAATGCGAAAATCGAAACACACAATGCGAAAGTCGACGTACACGATGCAAACATCAATGAGTGTGCTTTGATCGCACATTGTTGTTTGATTTTTTTCGGGATGTGTGCTGACTTTGTGCATTACTTTCGCTGATTTGTATTTTCGGTTCTCGAAGGTCAAATAAAAATATACCCATGGAGGGTTTGAGGCGAGATCATTATTTACTAGTTTCGATACTTTTTTTGGGATTCTTTCATTACCGGAAAGTATTCTTACTGCGCCAGTGGTAAGTTGTGCGACAAGCCTAGTGCCATCTATGAGATGTACTAGGAGCGAAGCTAGAAAACTTGTAGGAGACCTGCTAGCAATGCCTTTCACCGGTAAACTGCACGATGGCGCTACACTCAACTTCACTTGACTTGAACCGATTCAATCAGCTTGGGAACCAACGCACTGGCAACTCAATCTCATAGTAGCAAGCAGACGTTTTAACCAATACGCTATTGAGTTGTTTCTTGAACGTCAAATAGAGAATAAGGGGCGGGCGGTAATTGGAAAACAGACAGGGGGTGGGAGAAAAAAAGCCAAAAAAGCAGATGGATGAACTTCACGGTAAACAAATGGAATTTTATTTCGGTTTCGTAGCAATATTGTTTTCATTTCGGTTAGAAGAGAAACTAGCACTTCATTCTCAATGAAAAAAAATTTTTAAAAAAGTTCTAAAACGATTAAGACATATTACTTGTTTGTGGGCGGCTCCGAGGCACCCATTCGTCTAAAAAACAAATGTGCAAGTATGAAAATACTGCAATGTTATTTGAATCACGCTAGGACTTGAAAGAAAGTTCTACATTATTTTAACGTCAACGGATTTACTTTCGTGTCACACTAAATAATGTTCAACGGTTCGATATAAAGAGTGTCACCGACTGACAGCAGCGCCATCAATTAATTTCATTATTAGATGTGATTTACCAAGTAATTGATTCCATCGTCTATTAGTTCCCTCCACCGAAAATGTCTCCGTCTCAATATCGTTGATGTAACAATAATTGTAATCAAATCTTGTGTAATTGCCAATAAATATAGACCGGCAGTCTTTGACAAGAAAGTGAAATACGAAATGCTTAGTAGTGTTGGTAAATTACGAATTTATGTGGATTACGTTAAATTTATATGGATTACGTATTTTCAGCAGAACAAATCAGTGTGTGATGGTGTGCGATGTGCATACTATACACAAATTACGTATTTTCATGATTGCTTCAGCTGATGGTTACGTAAATCAAATCTACATATTATTATGGCATTGGTAATTGTTATAAGGTTACTAGGGAATTCGGAATTAAATTTAGCAAAAAATATCAACAAGCATACTTTATGCTACAAACCTTGTATACTTTGCCGTTAGATTTATTGTTGATAAAACAAAATTTATTATGTACTTTTTATTTGAGCCGCCGCCTTAACCTTCGGCTTGGCAACGTCATTAGCGATTGGAGTGCTGTTTCTCTTATAAAACCAAGTTAAAAAAACAATAAAAGTGCCGCTAATATTACTTATCGATATTAGCGTCGTTAGATAGCTGAGAACAGAAGCTACCTAACGATACCCATGTCTACATCGATAAATATTCTAAATGAATGGAGAATTAAAAATTGAAAAGGTCCCCAGTCGCCATCGGACACCAAAATACGTAACGTTACCAACATCTATTGTTTGCAGATTTCTCTTCTTATGACCCCCAACTCTAAAAATGTTTCACTGAATTGCTCAGTTAATCTTATCTGTATGACTTAGATTATCCTCGGACGAAGCAAATTGAAAATTGCTATGAGAAATTTCGGTTTTTCGTTTGTATTCATGAAGCGATTAAAATTGTAACGATTTGTTAGTGGGGACAGTTATTCGCGATAAATAAAAACGTTTCGACATTCAAGACAATAAAAATCAAAATTATCTTGAAGAAAAGTTTTTATTTTCATGTGATGAATTTCACCTCCCGTTAGATAAACTTGTACATTTTTTATCTTTGCACATGGTTCACAGACACACACACAGAAACACACAAATTTCATTCGAATTTAGGGCAGGCGAAAGCTGGAAGTTTAAAACAGGTTTCAAGTAATCATTTCGCTTTAATGTTTCTATGCGGCTAGAGATTAGTCCCTTATTGACTGTTACGTCCTCGATTCAGCATCCACATGACTTTCTTAGTAGGATTCGATGAAAAAATGATCATTCATCTTGTCTGCAATCATGAATGTGGAAGACCATGGAAAATAACGAAAAGCGGGAAGGTGTAGACTCAAAGATGGCCCTTAGAATATTGTGAACAAAAGTTGTGTTGATGCTATTTTAATCGACTTATGTTCTTGCAAATCTGTGACGCTTTTGGCGTGTCACTATTATCAAAGCAGAAAATCGATGACTGCCATGACCTAAACCTCCTACGTATGATTTTTTAACTTTTAATGCAAATATGGTGTATAGAAATTGTTACATCCGAAAAGTTTACTGTAACCGAAAATTTTTTTTATGCAAACCTATTGATGTTAACCCAATCGGTGAAGAGATAACGATAAACGTATTTAGACACTGCGATATTGAGCAATAACAACAATTCTTATCACCAACATATTTCATGACGACCGAAAGAACACGTTCATTGATACTGATACCAATTTAATCGATAAATTTATTTATTCAAATTACGCTCATATTCTGACATTGAATTTTAAAATAAAAAAATCTGTATTTTCATTTCAGAAGAACAAAGAGCTTATGAATGACATTATCACGAATTGCAAATTGAAAAATGGTGAGTTGTTTCAATCAATTGTTTCTACAATATAAACTTTTCCGGTTAGTTAGGTAGTTTGTTCCCAAACTTTTTAATTAGCTAAAAAGTTCTGTTAGCTATTTAACATAATGAGCAAATTTTTGCTTTTTTTAGGTTTCCATTCTTTGGATTAATTCGGAATATTTCTGTAAAATTAGCCAGACTCATTTTATAAAATATGAATTGTTGAAGAATACAATACGAAAAAATCTGTTGGGTTCTGCTAAATAGAAACTTATTGAATGGTGGAGGAGCAGGAGGTGGAGGTAAACATAAGTAATGGGTCGGGCGAATTAGAATTCCAGAAATTCCCAAAATCTTGTTTTGTTAAGTAGTTCGCAGAAGTTTCTGCGATTCTTTATTACTTTTTACTCGAAATAAATTGTTATAAAAAAGTTTTGAATAAGTTTCAGATATTTTTAGACCCGTACGAAGAACGAAGTTCTTCGAAAAGGGATATTATGCGTTTACCACGACGTTTTTAACCTGTCGAATTTCGACCTAGGAGTTGGTCACTTTTTCGTTTCAGAGAAAAATGCGAAAAAAAAATTGTCCTTCCGCCCGTCTGTCATCAACTCCAGCAACACTTGACCGAAAGGTAATTGAAAAATCTTTTTTGGGATTGAATCTGGGCATTGTCGGGCCAGTGGCCGCCGAGCTAGGTCCGATTAAGTGGTTTTTAGTACTCGAGCAAATCATTTCCGATTTTCATTAATTCTTTTACTAAATCTTTTGTATTGCTGCGATACGACCAAATTTGTTGATAAATCAACTAAAAAGTACAAATACGAGGGTTGCCTTTTATGTTCTTGGCCTCGGGTACTTTCAGCCCGAAACTCGCAAATCTGCCGATCCTATTTTAAACTTGACTACTTTGTATGGTAAATTGTCTATGCGAAGCTATAGACCTCAGTTTCAGACACTTCGAAAATGCGTTTTTCGAATGAATCATGCCCGCAGCGGTAGCGGAGGGCGTGACGCAGTCCCCACACCCCAAAAAAAAACGTCCACAAACCCAAAAAACTCCATACAAAAACCTTTGGGACAAGGAGCCATATATAGGCGAACTTTTGAGTTTTTTCCTCTCGCCCTTCTCCCCTCCAAATTATTTAAAAACAAAACTACGTCGCAGTAGCTTTCAAACAAGCCCTCATTCATCAAAATCGGTTGAAAATTGGCTGAGATATCGAGGTTTGAAAATGACACTTTTCTATGGAGAAATAATTTTTCTATTGTTCTCATCATTATGGAAACTTTTTTTCTGATCTGTCGGTTTCTATCTATCTATCTATCTAT